>JAWZYV010011719.1:0-1200000 GCA_038373885.1 Cheiracanthium punctorium
AGTCTGAGTCTTTGCTCGTGGTGGTAACGCAGATAGTAGCTGGATTTGACACACGTCATTCATTATAAATACGGGGGAAAATGCCTTTAACCCATTCGTGCCCAGAGAGGCGGCTGCATCAGGCGGCACTTCAAAGGGGCGGCCGGCCTGGATTAACCATTATCTACTTGTATAACACGTAAAATTTGAAAAAAAAAAGTTTTTTTTAAAAGAAATTTAACGATCATTTATTGCTGTCAGTTGGGGGACAGAGAAAAAAGTCGTACCTTTGATATGGGCAGATTTATTAAAAAAAAATTTCTGCCAGGCGCAAAGATTGAATACTTATTCAGAATTACATGAAATATCTGATCATTGTCAGAAAGATCATGTTATCTTGTCTAAATATTTGTTCAGGGGAGCGTCTCTTCCGTTCCTTCTCCATGGGCCTATCCGCCTTCGCTCTTTGCTAGGGGCGGCAGAATCCTTATCGTTGAATTCATTGTAAGGAGACTAACAGAGGACTTTTGAAAATATGTTTGTATATCGGACAGACATTAATTCAAGTGGCTTTAAAATAGTTATTTTCATTTTTGTATTATATACTATCATTTTCCTTTGCCTCGGCTGTGAAAACTTATATTAATTTTTTCTTTCACCAGTAACATTGCGGCTGTCTGGCTGCTGTCATTTACTGGCGGCATAATTTGTGGATAGATTAGATTGTTCGCCAAACTTTTCAAGACTTTGGGCATAATCTAAAAAAAAAAAAAAAACCTCTATAACACTTTTAACACTTAGTTTCATTTTCTCATCAATATAGAAGATCAACTTGATAGACTGCCTAACTCTGGAAAAGTGCAGCTATTGCCATCTACTAATTTAACTACCAACGACATGGAACGCACAGCCAGCTGTGTGGGGAACCGCCTTTAACTCTGTGGCCACAGATTGGCGATTAATTAATCGCTATGTTGTTGGTAGTTAAATGGATCGGTGGCAACGGCTGCAGTTTTTCTGAGTTTAGGCCATTTAACATATGGCGACTGTGAAAGCGCTGAAATAAAGTGGTTTCACGGCTCAACCACCGCCCGTAAAAATATTAATTGAAAACTGTTATAAATGTCTATTTTTAGGGGACTGAAAAGTAATGCATTTTTTTTTCGTATGCCAGTATTTCACCTACATAAATTTACTGAAGCAAATAATACTAAATTTGGCATATATGTTAAGTTTTTAACTGGATAAGATAAACTTTTCCAAAATTCGTAACTTAAAACGAGTAAGATTCTACAGATTCTTTACAACTATCCCTCTCAAATAAATAAATAGATATATAAATAAAAATAAAATAGTGTTATTTATAAAATTCTTGTAAAATGTAGCACAAAAGAATACCTAAACATCAACCGCAAGATTTTAAAATTCCACCTCCAAGGAGGGTGGCGGAATTGTAGAAAAGCGGGCCACACTTTCCTTTTTTGACAATCTTCCTTGAAGGAAAAAAACAGCTATCGATAAAATTTATATTTTAGAATGTAAGTGTTCTGAGTTGAATTTTCCTTTTTCTACAATCTTTCTTGAAACAGAAAAACAGTCATGTATAAAATTCCTGTTTTAAATTGTAAGAATCATGTGTTTAATGTTCAGCACAATTGATTTGTACTTGTTAAGACTTGTCCTAGTAAAAATTTTTAAAATTTTATTTGAGTTTGATATTAAAAAAAATTGATAATAACTTTACAGTAGATTTAACACTTATTGCGCAGTGCTTCAAGTGGGTTATTATCTCTAAACTGACATTGTACGGAATATATTGGGATTCTTCACAGTGCTTTCGGTAAAAGACTTAATGTTATATAAAAGAAAAGAATGTTATATAATTATTTTCGGTTGAGAACTTTAATTTGTAATCTTTAACCCATTTGTGCCTAGATATTTTTGCGACTTTCTTCGATTTTTACTGATAACAGAAATAATAGATAAATTTCTGATGTCAACTTCTTGAACAAGGGATGATTTCTTTTAAAATCATTATGAATAAAAATAGAAATATCAACATCCTACTTGGTCATGTTAAAATAATTTGTAGAGTTGAGGCTCAATACTTATGAACAAAGGCTAGGAATAATAAATAACGTTTTCGACGAATAGCGAAAATGCCGTCCCAAAAAAGGGACACTAGGCATAAATGGGTTAACAGCTGTAAACATGTTTCTTTTTTGATTAAAATTGATTAATGTAAAATACGCTTTAGACAACGGTTGACCATACAGCGTGCGTAATGTGTTGGAAGTGTTTCGGGAGCTCCTATTAAAAAAAAAAAACTACAATAGATGGTACATTCATAATTTTCAAAAGGGGTATGGTACAAAATTTGGAAATAACATACTATACATTTTTAGGCAATATATGAAAATATTAGTTAGAGCACAAGGCGAAGGGACACAGACAAAACCGTAATCATTAGCACTTTCCAACATTATTGGAAAGTGTTAATTCTTGGCTTTCTGTTTTTGAAGTAACTGAAAATATTTTACATTTAAAAAAAAAGTTTAAATCCTGGATACACGGGTTGCGATTTAATATCGATACCTTATTGCATTGAAAGTTTGCTTATAAACCGAATCGTGGCTGTTTATCGTGAGAGGGGTGAAGATTTGGTAAACGCTGAGTGTATGCACAAGTCCGGGGCCATCGTAACCCTTCTACCGGGCCTGCTTGCGCACTCCGATGTGTTATCCAAAGAGGCCTACGGATGCTCACTTATTGGTTCGAGCAATTTGATACGTCATCTAACGGCCGAATCTAACCAATGAGGAAACGTCCGTAGGCCTCTTTCGGTGTGCACAACCATGACCGGTAGAATCAGGATGGCCCCGAGTAGTCACTGTATTTAAGAAATAAGTTGAAGAACTAGAGATTAAAGCAATTTGTCGCGCAATGTTTTAGTGAATGTTAATGAGAGAATTTTTCCTCCACTCGATCATATAATAAAGCATGCAGTATCTGTGTGTATGCTGTCTTACCACTAGGAGATAAATCTTCAAACAAGACCGTAAATAGATGGGCTGAATGGCTGAAAGAGGAGGTTTGAATTGACTTCACTTTTAACAAATTAAATGTCCTCAGTATTAATTCTGCGAGAAGAATCCAGATTATAAGTGTTTGAGATGGACTGAATTACGAAATTTTGTACCACTTGATTAAAAATGCGCTTCCTGTCACACCTGAATTGGAATTTTTTTTTCCATAAAGACCGCCATCAGCATGACTAGAGTCTGAGTCTTTGCTCGTGGTGGTAACACAGATAGTAGCTGGATTTGACACACGTCATTCATTATAAATACGGGGGAAAATGCCTTTAACCCATTCGTGCCCAGTTATTTTTGCGACTTTCTTCGATTTTTGCCAATACCAGAAATAATAGCTAAATTTCTGACGTCAACTTCCTTGACAAGGGATGATTTCTTTTAAAATCTTTATGTATAAAAATTGAAATGTCAACATCCTACTGGGTCATGTTATAATATGTTGTAGAGTTGAGGTTCAATATTCGTGAATAAAGGCTAGGAAAAATAAATAACGTTTTCGACTGATAGCGAAAATGCCGTCCTAAAAAAGGGACGCTAGGCATAAATGGGTTAAACCGTACTATAATTTCTAGCATAGATTTTTGAGCAAGGTGAAAAGCTATGAACTATTGAACTGAAGTTTGGATTGTTTTTATGAATTCAGAAGGTAAACAATAACTCATCAAGAAGGAAATATTATTTAAATTTTTTACAAGGAAATATCTGCATAACTTAATTACTGTTTTTTAAAATATTCAAAATGCTGTGCTTTCTCATCCTAAAAAAGTGTCATTCTAGATTTTTTGGCAATTAATTCACCTATTAATTTGAAAAATGTCGATGATTTTCTTAGATATGTACATTTTTGGATATATCTGAAGGAAACCTGAAACATCACCAACATATCTGGGGCATCTTAAATATACCTAAAACAATACCAATACCCTTCTCCTATTTCTGATGTCAAGCGGAAATTTCTGTTTGCATTAAAAAGTAAAATTAACAATCCTGTTAAATTAAGAACAAAGCTCTAAATGTACAGATTTAAACGATATAATAAAATTTTACGGTATTCAGTCTAAAACAAATCTCAGAACCTAACCTGCATAAAGTAAAGTTTGAATAGTTGCAAGGAATTCAACGCAAGAATCCTTTTGAAGTAAATGCTTGAAGATAAAGTTCTCCAGCGTTTGCGTAATTTCTAGGAGATGTTTTCAACTGAAAGACTTTTAATTTCGTCCCTTCAAATGCTAAATAACAAAGTTTTATTTTAAAGCTCAATTTATCAGATGAATAAGAGCTATTTGAAAGGATGCGTATTTACAGAAACCTAAAGTTTAATTCTACTTTGTAAAAGTCCTTTAATCATTTTAAATTAGCCTTGTAATTTTTTGAATGAGCATTAGATTTGAAAAGATTGTACATACCAGTTTGACTGCCTACTCTTGTATGTTCACTATTAAAAATTATGTTATATAAAAGTATAAGAAACGTATTTACAAAACACATATACAGAATAAACACACATCTGTAATAATATATTCTGTTTATAACGCATGTAAAAAAATGTCGAATGACTAATTTTACTGTTAAACCTGTAAAATATTAAATACAAGTTGATTATGCTGACTCATTCTTTCAGTCTATGCACACCAGAGCTCAAAATCAGACTTTTTAAAGCCGGAAACAAAAAATTCTGTAAGCTTTTATCGGCTGTCAGCAAAAAAACTATTCAGCTCATGTGAAAATCATAAAATTTTCTTTTTAACCCTTCAATGCATGATTTTTTATATTTTTACCAAACATTTTTTTTCTTCAATATCATGGCTTAAATACATGTGAAAAAATATTTAAAAAAATATTTAACTATTTTTATTGATTATTTTTTGAAATTTTAGGTTTGATGCATATATGAATCGTCATGCATTTAGCGCTAAAATGCGAGTCACAATAAAAAATTATTTACTATCACATAATTGATAAAATTTGGCACAAAACACTTAATTATTTACTGTTTTTAAAATATATTGATTTTAATTGTAAATTTTAATTAAATTTAATTAGTAAAATTGTTAATCAGAAAAAAATGACAATAACAGAATAAATAAAAACAGAAAAAATGACATGCCAAATACTTTGTACTTGATATACATTCATTACTATCAAATTTATGTTGAATGAAAAATTTTAAAACAATTTCTGTCCTTGTTTAGACATATTGCTACAGCACATTTTTCGCATCCAATAAATGTTTGGAACTTGCAAGTTGGCACTTTACAGCGAGTGCGGTTTTCGTTCCATACTGGCATATGTTCAGTTTTGTCCTGTGGAACACATGTTGTAGGAATGTACGCTGCAGGACCTCTTTGCCTTTTCACATTGTATTCATTCTGTAAAAGGATACTGGGTCTTCCCCGCTTCACAACAGAACTTTCACCCATTCGACATAGTCCGACTGAAAGGTCACATCCAAAGGTGGCTGTTTTAACAAATCATTGGGGTCAGCTCCATTTTGTTCTGAAACTCTTTTATATAGCAGCCACGAATTTAGACTGCAAGGTCTAAGAAGTGATAAAACAGTCTCATGTACCACTTTCTTGACCTCAGAGTTATTTTATATCTCCCTATATGACTATCAAACCAATCTACGCCCCCCCATATGTGATGAACATGAAATCCACCACATGGCATACCTCTGCTCAAAACTAGTGATAACTTGTTTATGTTGGCCTGCTGAAATCGATCACATGACACTTATCACTGCTGTTTAAAGTTCCATGTTTTTGAATCGATATCAGGGTTTTGGTAGATAAAAATGTTTTGGGTCGAAAAGAACTTCGCATAAAAAAGAATATTTTACTTAGTTAGCAATAGCACAATAATAATTTTAAAAAATGTTATATAGGATTTAATAATTTTGAAAAGCTATCTTTCCCCCATACATTTTATTTATTATTAGACAATGATGATTATAATAGAAGTAAAGAAACAGGAAAATAGTACTTAGTATAGTTATAAATATTACAAATTGTAAATAAAGGAATTTTGAAATCTAAATATATGAGACGTCAGATATTTCAGTAAAGTTCCAGAGTTAAGGCAAGGTAAAACGGTTTATTAAACATTATCTTTAATTTACAATATAGAGTGAGAAAAGGAGAGGGGGAGACGGGTAGAAAAATAAGCGTGGACTAATTAAGCAATTCCAGTGGCAGAAGTCCTTCGATTTTCGATGTGCGGGTGTATTTACGCTCATCATACCACGTGGGCTGGTATGACATAACTCCGCCTCTCTCTTATCTCTAATCGAACCACACACACTTATGAACATGACCCGCATCCGGGGCTACAAAGGCGTGGGGACACGTGTACACTCTAAAGAACTCAGAATCGACGGCCTGATGTCTGACAAATAACAAAATAAATAAAACATAGCTCCAGAGCGCGCGTGGCAAGTATGACAGGAAAGCAAAACTTACAGTGAAAGTACCCGCTTGAACAATACCCAAACTAGTAAAACCCAAATTACCTTTTTATACATTACATATATATATAATAAATATATATTACTTTGTTAGCAATAGCACAATAATAAAAAAATGCTGTATGGGATTAAATACTTTTGAAATGATATGTTTCTCTATACATTTGATTTATTATTAGATACTGATGATTATAATAAAATTAAAAAACAGTAAAATAATATTTATTAGCCAATTCTTTACTCGTAAAAGCAACTAATTACCTGCTGAATTAGATTCTAAAAAAAAAAAATTAAAAATTTTTCATACAAACAGTATACATTACATAATATTTTATGTCTCTAATAAACAACAATGCATGTAAATAATGAATGGGTATGTGTGATTTAAAAATTAGCTTGAAATAAAAGGTATTATGAGATCTTATAATTATAAATTCTGCCCAAATTTTAAACTGATTCATAAATGCATCAAACTGCTCTCTGCAGTGAAGCCTATTCATAAATGCATGTTGATGCATATTTGAATCAAACAAAAAAATTGAAACTTTTCACATAAAAATAATTCTTTGGTTAAATCTAAACATAGAAATGAAAAATACATGCCATGAGCTATATATAGTAAATTTTACAGGTCTCTAAAGTCTAATTGAAGAACAACAACCAATTCACAAGATCATTGAAAATACAGAAATAAGATTTAAACATTTGGCTCTAATTCAATAACGAGTGTTGCTAAATACTGGGGATAATGACAGTTACATATCAATATGGATGTATGAAGATAATAATGAGCCCAGGAAACCACCTGTTTTGTGAATTTTTTAAAGCAAAATTCGATAAAAGTTGGTATGATTCATATATACATCGCCATGCATTGAAGGGTTAACAGTAAATTGCAGTTGCAGTTTTTTCGCCAAACTTAAAAAAAGAGAAAAGAATCAATAAAGCAGTGAGAAAAACAACAACAAGAACCAAAAATATGCTTAATGTTCTTTTAAGGGTTCTGCAATTTTATATGTAACCTTATAATAGAGATAGAAGGAAGCATTCAAGTAATCTTTTAAATACTTGCAGCTGTACTTGCCACGACAACTATTAATGCTGATCATCGTGGCTGTTTGGGATAATCTGAAGACATTTTCTGAGGTTCCGCGACTTATTTCAAGCTCGTATGCACACACACACATAGATCAAAACGTACAAGAAAGGACGTACAAACGTACAAACGTACATGGAAGTTCTTACAAGTAAAAAATTGTTTGAAATGCGAAAAATGAGTAGCGCAAAAGGGTCGTATAAGAAGAAGAAACATTGTATTAAAATTTGTTACGTTCTACACATCATTGTAATAATATCTTTGTTAGTTTGCAACAAAACAGTTATATATGACAAACGCCGAATTTGTATTTTTTTATAAAACCATTAAAAAAAATGTTCATTCTGTTCGATTGCCAAGAGGTGATGTCACCTTTACGGCGGATAACAGCATCAAAATTTTAAGGCATGGAAGAAACTGAACAACTCAATCTGTCCATAAGATTTATCCTCAATCCTGAAGCAAATTACCTTCTAATTGTTGCATATAGAGGGAATGGCGTGTTGATCCATCTTCCTCTTGAAAATTCTTTAAATATTCTTTATAAGAGATAGACTACACCTAAAACAGCTACACGTAATCATGTAAACAACGTAGTCATTTTTTACTTGTCTTATGAGGCCTCACTTTCAATTGTTGGAAAAGTATCTAACAATTGCGGTACTGGTGGGCGTAAGTTCATTTAAAGAACGACAGTATAGTATTGAGCATTTATTGTACCCATAGAAAACTGCAAAAATTTCTAGTGCCATTTGCTACCAAGCAACTACTCATCAATCCAAAGCTTGTTTTAAGAACCACGCCCTTGTAACAAGACGGATTATTTCCTTCATACTTCTTTCCAGTAATTTTTCTGCAATACTACCATACGAAACGTGAAAAATGGATTCATCTATCCACTGAGATGTAGTCTAGCCAAAATGTGATATGGCTCACGCTGATTTGGTATTCGATGAAGTACGAAACGGCTTACGTCTCGCCTTGTAGATTTCATAGCCACATCTTTCGATTCATTGATGCGTAAATACTTTGAAAATGGTCCATTCATAACTCTGTGTTGGCGTGTGACTGGGTCTGCGACTGCTATATGTCTATTTTCATGAATATATCGATAAAATATGCGTACTTCCCGACCAGTCACCGTTAGCTTCCAATCGAGAACATTTTCTGGGCAGCTATTTCCGGTTGAAACATTTTATAACCCTAGACACTATAGATAGTATCGAGTGGCACGTTTGACCATTTCGCTGATGCAAAATACCATTTTGGTGCTGCTGCATGATTTTATTGCGCACTGTAAAAGCACTGATTCGGCCAGTTTGCTATCTTTCCGCTCACCACTTACAAGAATCACGAACTACTGGCACTTATGCACTGTTTGCTTCATGTGACGTCAGAACAGGGCCGTGCCGTGCTATGATGCAGAGAGGCGGCTGCATCAGGTGGCACTTAAAAGGGGCGGCCGGCCTGGATTAACCATTATCTACTTGTATAACACGTAAAATTTGAAAAAAAAAGTTTTTTTTTAAAGAAATTTAACGATCATTTATTGCTGTCAGTTGGGGGACAGAGAAAAAAGTCGTACCTTTGATATGGGCTGATTTATTAAAAAAAAAAAATTCTGCCAGGCGCAAAGATTGAATACTTATTCAGAATTACATGAAATATCTCATCATTGTCAGAAAGATCATGTTATCTTGTCTAAATATTTGTTCAGGGGAGCGTCTCTTCCGTTCCTTCTCCATGGGCCTATCCGCCTTCGCTCTTTGCTAGGGGCGGCAGAATCCTTATCGTTGAATTAATTGTAAGGAGACTAACAGAGGACTTTTAAAAATATGGTTGTATATCGGACAGACATTAATTCAAGTGGCTTTAAAATAGTTATTTTCATTTTTGTATTATATACTATCATTTTCCTTTGCCTCGGCTGTGAAAACTTATATTAATTTTTTCGTTCACCAGTAACATTGCGGCTGCCTGGCTGCTGTCATTAACTGGCGGCATTATTTACAGTCGCCCATTAGAAATCTTATAATTTTCTTTTTAAAATCAGGCTGGACAATGACGTACGAAAGTGGGTAGTGTACGTAAAAAGTAATGTACGTAAGTAGTGACGTAGGAATGTGTGGTCCACCCCGGGCGATAAGTGAAAGAAAATTAGAGGATGGCAAAACGTTGAAACTGAGAAACAATAAGGCATCAGTCGGAAAGACGGAGATGGGAAGCAGGCAGCAGAAAGCCTGAACGTAGAAATAATGGGGCGCAGGGCCCTAGCTCGGGGATGGCGAGGCTGCCCCCTGCCAGGAAAATAGGCAGGAGAGGGGCTCAAAACTAGTTGGTTCAAAAAAAGTGTATGCGTGTAATCTTTAAGCGCGGTTGAAGTAATACTTCTTTGACGTTTACGACACATATCACTGAAATGATTAAACTTTAACATAAAATAAATATCATTAATTATATTTATTATTCATGTACTTTACAAAGATTATATAAATGTTACATTCATACTTGAATGTCATCATAATTTTTTATGTATGAAATTATAGGTTTGTGGTAACTATAATGAGAAACATAAATTTTACTCTCTAAATTTGCTAATTTTCTTGAAAATACAGCATCTATCGTTGTACCGAAACGCGTTGTTGATTGAAGTCGAGAAGTATTCATAGTTAGATCAAATTTTTCTTTTAAAAAATCAACTAACGGCTGATATTCTTGAGAGCGAAAATTAACATTAAAATCTCCAGTAAGAATCATCGGTAATTCATGATAATTACTTAGAATGCAGGAAGTGTCCATGTTGTAGTATTATTCTTTAACTGTTTTCTTATACAATTGTTCCGTCGGGAGGTTGGGTTTGAATGGGAGGAATGTCCAAAGTCTAGTATTATACTTTAACTCTGTTCTTTAACTGATTCTTTCCTCTGATTGTTGAGATCGAATGCAGGTAGTGTAATTTTTTTTATAGTGTTTTTCTATCACAGTATTCTTAAGCGTTGATTTCGTCTGATGGTAGGTTTCGAATTATTTATCTGTATCCGTGTTTTTAAACTGCAGGTTCTATCTATTGTTTGGGAATGATTGCAGCTAGGGTCCGTTTCTTCGTGGTGTTCCATCCCCGTGTTAAACCGTTACTCCGTCTTGAGGTTGGGTTAGAATCCACGGAGTGTCCATTTGTTATTCTTTTATTTTGATCTTAAACCCTTTGCAGCCAGTGTTTGTTTCTTTGTGGTGTTACATACCCGTCTTCTTAAAACGTTGTTCCGTCTGGATATCGGGTTAGCATCCAGTAAGTGTCCGGGATGGAAATGAGTGAAAGAATAATAGTCCAGTGAAAGAATAATAGTGTTGACAGTATTCTTAAGCGTTGATATCGTCTGCTGGTAGGTTTCGAATTATTTATCTGTATCCGTGTTTTTAAACTGCAGGTTCTATCTATTGTTCACTATTATTCTTTCACTGTTTTCTTAAAATGTTTTCCCGTAGGGTTGAATCGAGAGAATGTCTATGTTGTGGTATTTTTCTTTAACTGTGTTCCTAAACTGGTGTTTTCTTCTGTCGGTTGGTATCGAATGCACGTAGCCTAGTAGCACAGCTAGTTCAAAAAACGTTTAAATTACGTTGGAAACACGTTTTTTGACGCTAAAAAACGTGTTTTAAACTTTTTTGGACTAATTGTGCTATTAGGGTAGAGTCTATTATTGCATTTTTCTATGGCAGTGTTCATAAACCTTTGTTTTCCTCTGCTGTTTTTGCTCAAAGTATTATTCTGTTTAAAAATTTACATTTGGCTCATTATTATAAATAACTCAAAAACACATGAGCAATATTAACAAGATCAGACAAGATCTTGCTTCAAAACAGGTAGGGAGTAATGTCGACGCACAGGGAGCACAGTCGACGTTCTCAGGAACGAACGCCCGAGAGCTGTTCCGCAAATGAAGAAGGAAGGGGGAAAATGATACATCACTTCTTTTACTGAGCATTACTTCCGTCAGAAAAAAAAGTGTGTGCGTGTAATCTTTACGCGCGATTGAAAAAAAACTTCTTTGACTTTTACGATAAATATCACTGAAATTATTGAACTTTAACTTAAAATAAATATTATATTATAATTTAATTATATTTATTATTCATGTACTTTACAAAGAATACATAAATGTTATATTAATATCATTCATTGGAAATAGGAACTTGAATGTCATCATAATATTTTATGTATGAAATTATAGGTTTGTGTTAACTATACTGTGAAACATAAATTTTACTCTCTGCTAACTTGCTTGAAAATACAGCATCTATCGTTGTACCGAAACGCGTTGTTGATTGAAGTCGAGAAGTATTCATAGTTAGATCCAATTTTTCTTTTTAAAAATCAACTGACGGCTGAGATTCTTGGTAGCGAAAATTAACATTAAAATCTCCAGTAAGAATCACTGGTAATTCATGATAATTATTTAGAATACAGGAAGTGTCCATGTTGTAGTATTATTCTTTAACTGTTTTCTTATACCATTGTTCCGTCGGAAGTTTGGGTTTGAATAGGAGGAATGTCCATAGTATAGTATTATACGTTGTTCTTTAACTGATGGTTTTCCTCTGATTGTTGGGTTCAAATGCAGGTAGTGTAAATTTTTTTTAGTGTTTTTCTATCACAGTATTCTTAAGCGTTGATATCGTCTGCTGGTAGGTTTCGAATTATTTATCTGTATCCGTGTTTTTAAACTGCAGGTTCTATCTATTGTTTGGGAATGATTGTAGCCAGGGTCCGTTTCTTTGTGGTGTTCTATCCCCGTGTTAAACCGTTGCTCCGTCTTGAGGTTGGGTTAGAATCCACGGCGTGTCCATTTGTTATTCTTTTATTTTGATCTTAAACCCTTTGCAGCCAGTGTTTGTTTCTTTGTGGTGTTACATACCCGTGTTCTTAAACCGTTGTTCCGTCTGGATATCGGGTCAGCATCCAGGAAGTGTCCGTGTTGAACTATTATTCTTTCACGGCTTTCTTAAAATGTTTTCCCGTAGGGTTTGAATCGAGAGAATGTCTTTGTTGTGGTATTTTTCTTTAATTGTGTTCCTAAACTGGTGTTTTCTTCTATCGGTTGGTATCGAATGCACGTAGGGTCTATTATTGCGTTTTTCTATGGCAATGTTCTTAAACCTTTGTTTTCCTCTGCTGTTTTTGCTCGAAGTATTATTCTGTTTAAAAATTTACATTTGGCTAATTATTATAAATAACTCAAAAACTCATGAGCAATATTAATAGATTACATATTATTTAAGTACAGACAAACAATATTTATGCATCATGGCAACCAATCATGTCAAGTTTTTACTCATAATTCCATTTAATATTGTATTAATGCCATTGAAAACATGTGAGTAAAGTAACGGAATGCACCATAGTGCCACTTTCTGTATTCGGTGCGTAGGCCTTGTTTATCGGAGGTGACGGGTTGGGTCGCCGCCTGTAACAACAGTGAGAGACAGTCAGCAGGATCGCCGCCTGTTCAGCGAAAGACTTCACACAGTGGCTCTGACAAGAGCCGGTCCAGTTATCCATTGAACAGGGTCATCAGACAAGATCTTGCTTCAAAACAGGTAGGGAGTAATGTCGACGCGCAGGGAGTACAGTCGACGTTCTCAGGAACGAACGCCCGATAGCTGTTCCGCAAATAATTAAACTTATACATCTGGAAAAAGCTTGTTATGTGTGGCGTCAATATGAAGTAAAAATCACTTGCAATAGGTAATTTTGTCACGCAAATGATTAACTTTTTTGACTCTCGGATATGAAATGTTGCTGAAAAAAGCGAAAAATCGCTTAAAAATGAGGGAACGGCTGGATTTTCATATTTTTAAAGTAGCGCAGATTGTTTTCTATATTTTTATACATGATTATGGAAATTTTTAAGGGGATCGTACAAACGGTGTAGAAATTATCAGGCTTTTTGTCCTTGACATTGCAATGTTTTTGCAGTCATGGCGGAATGAAGAAGCAAGGGGAAAAAGATACGTCATTTCCTTTACTGAGCGTTACTTCCGTCAGAAAAAAAATCTGAGTTACTCTCTAGTTGCGCCTAAAGAAGTTTTACTTCTAAATTCTGAGTTACTCCCTAGTTGCGCCTAAAGAAGTTTTACTTCAAAAAGGCAGCAACAATGCTGTGTAGGAATCACACTGAACAATGCACAATCTTCCTATTTTAGAACCAAATGTAAAGCTGAGTTTTCTATTATTGTTGCGACAATAATGAAAAGATCAAATGGCGCATCAGACATATGTCTACTGCCGAAAAGTGGCGCGACCGATTAGTCAGCCACTGTTCGGAGGGTATCAGAAGGGTGGGATGTGATCGGGTGTTCTACCTCCTCCAGCTACCATTGTACACGATAGGAATGGCAAGAAGTATCTGGACGCATTGGATCTGAGATCGGAGTGACGCGTACGTCCGCGTCCTTGCTTCAAAGAAAGATGTGTAGGAAGCTCTGTAGGAAGCTTATTGCTGTAAAATCCTCAGCGATCGCAGTTCTGTCCTGTAACTGTTGCCATGAAAATCATGAAACAATGGGTTGTAGGAAACACCTGGTCGCAAGGTTTTTTTTTAGCTATATTTTCTTATTCTTTCTTCTGCGTGGCATTGTAACATGGATAGACAGTAGACATTTTCTTTAATTGAAAACGAAGTTACATTGAAATTCTTTCTGGGAGTTGCTCTTACAGGGTGTTTTTAAAAGAGTGTCGTGACGTCATCGATTGAAATAACGCGTTTTTAAAATAGCGCACCAAACTTATAAACCACCATAAAAATGTTATAAAAGTTGTAACATCATAAAAATCAGTTAATGAATCAACACATAATTTTAGTAAACAATGCTTTATTTATGCATATGGATATAAATATTTTTTAATGAAAAATACTTTTAAAAACTTTACATCATAAAAAGTCAATGTGAAATATGTGCTTGCAAAGAGCTCATGATTGTTTCTATGTTCGGATCTGTATTGGAAATCACAAGTCGTAAGTCATCCTCTGGATCCAATCGAGATCGATGTTTTGTTTTAATGGAAAATAATTTTGAAGATCACTATGCATTATCAATTTGTAGATCACTATACATGATAACGTGGGTTTGAAGCTCCGTGATAGCGATCGCGAATATCGCGCTCGTAAAATAATAATTGTCAGTTTCTTCTCTTGTATTATTTCAGTTCTTTGAAATGAATAATTGCAGGTTTTTAATAAATTTGAATCTCTTTGAATTTGGCGACCTCCAAAAATTATCTCGCGACCCCCGGTTTGCGAACCGCTGCCCTTTGTTCTTCTATGGGGAGAAAAATGAAGTAACCCTAAGCGTAGCCTTGGGGGGCGTGGCTCGTAGTTAAAGAACCGTTTGGAACTCATACGATTTATCGAGCCACGTCCCCCCAAATCTACGCTTTTAGTTACTCTCATAGAAGAACTAGCGGGTGCCTGTTCCTATTTACTATTCATTCCTCCAAGCTTATAGCCTATCCATACAATGATCAGTACCATTTACGAAAATTAAATTTCTTTAAAAAATAAATGAAAAAAAAAACTATGAGCACCATGCAGCACAATTGATGCGATATATTCTTAAAAACAAGAAAATGAAACTGCGACCGCCGTGCCTAGACTTTCAAAATAAGAACAAAACAGAAACAAACGAAAGTATGTCACAAACTAAAATCCACTGCTACATTGCTAAGCTTGAAGATTTCATTGTGAATAATCTTTAGATACCTTTCAGCAAAAGTAGGTCAGTAAATACAATAAAAATTGCTAAAATTTTGTTCGTTTGGCTGTCGTTCAATGAATTTAACGAGAAGTAATCGTATCTTGTCTGGTATGGTAAAACATAGTTCCCTTTAACATAAACCTTTGCGGGCGAAATGTTCTCTTGTTAATCTAAACAGAGTAGACACAATGCATGCAAATGCAATGTATTTGCAATGATGCTCTGGTAACATATCACAAAATATATATATATCAATAGAGTGTAATTTTATAGACTAAGCGTCCTGAGCAAAGCAAAATACAATTTTAGTTTTACTCAAAATTTCATCCAAGGAGAATATATTATGATGAAAGGAAAACTTACTCTAGATGGAAATGATTAAAAAAATCTATTTTTCATCGGCTAACGTTTCATTATTTTGCAAAGGAAATGTGTACCCTTGGGTACGGAAGAAAGTTTCTAAATCAAGTTACTCGTTTTCTCGTTTTGATTACCCAAGGGAAAAGAGTTGCCTGGTTGTTTGGTCTGATTTCCTTATCTTTGCATAATTTGGGAAATTCAGATGCACGTTATGCTTATTTGTTAGATAATGATACTTTCAGTGAAAGAAATTTCCGCAAACCTAATGAAAATACTGAATTTATAGTCATTAATGAAGATTCCATTAACTTTATCAGGTATAAAAACATTTAAAGAAACGATCAAAAGAATTAATGGTCGTACCATATAATTACTTTTGGGCCAGAACTAGAGTATTTATTCGTATGTAAATTTGAGTACTCTGTAACAGGGTTTATTTTTTACATTAAATATTCGAAGAAATAATACTTTGGTTTCTAGAAAGTATTACAAAGTATGCTTTTTTTTAATGAATATAAAATCAGTTTACAGTATCTAGATAAAAAATCAACAGGCCTTTGAGTGTTATTGCTCACCATTAATAGAGAACCTTCAATGTTATTAGAAGTATAACATTTGCGTAAATGCCCTTAATGAAACACAATTTTCTCATGAAACAAGCTTACACATTTTAATAAATTCTGAACATACTAGTGTGCGAAATATACTTTATCATATGGTATAAGCCTTTTTTAAAATCTACAACCTTGTTTACATTTCAAACGAGCTCAATATCCGACCAGCAAGCTTTGTCGTATGTGAAAACTTACATTTATTTCAAACGGGTATTTGATTTAAAACGAAATATTTCGTATTCCGTAAATATATGGTACGTCAGGTACAACTTTTATCTAGTTAATATAAGTCAGCTGAGATATGATGATGAGAAAAAAAATTCCATACGTTTGACAGGATTTAATATATTTATTTTTAAGAAGTAACTGATGATAAAAAATAAATTGGATAAGATAAAATATATCTTAGATAAGATAATGAAATCGAAAGATTTCAAAATAATCTTGTACAAAATTCTAGTAAGCACATAAATGATGTGAAAAAGACCTGCTCATACTGGCAAGAGCATACTTCTTAAGGCTTTCCAGAGACTTGAGGCCTACACTAGTATGTTAATGCAAATATTTAAAATATGTTTTCCCCTCCTATAATTTTATAATTCTGCTACAACACTCGCGAGCAGCATTTCAAAAATCTAACTCTGGAAATAGTTATCTTTCCTAAGGTAAACTAAAAGGTAACTAGTGTATCTGCTCCGAGAAGAGGAGGCGCAATTCGAGGGGCTATGGGCGCCCATAAGAATGCTTGTAGAGATCTGCCAAGTCGTTTATAAGGGGAGCATAATCGGTGGTCTTGCACCGAAAACCTGGTTAAATCACTTCTACGTTGCAACAATATATAAATAATTGCGGTTGCATATACGTTTTTTGAGAGCTTGGGGGGGGGCTCATTTTCGCCCTTAGGTATAGGCCCCCACTCAAAGAGCTGCATAAAATAGGTCTGCTTTATGTGACCCTTTTCATACTCATTTAAGCGTAATAAATTTACACATACATACAATGCCGTCTTAGCGCATACGCGAACCCGGCTGTCGCCAATGGCATCCACCCAAAAGGGACTTCAGATCGAAAAAAAGCTCTTCGAAAAATTATTATTTGGAAAAAAAAAAACTTAAAATCTTGTTTGACGTCTAACGTCAAACTTAAGAAAACGTCTTCAAGCTTATGAATTAACTTTCAAAAAATTTGGGTTTTTTGAAAGGATTCACGACTTGGAAGAGGAAGAGATAACATAGCATTGCGAAAATTTGACTTCTTATTATAAAAACGGCATCAATAAAGAAGACCTTATATTTGATAGCAGTGCATCTCAAACTTTACAAAATGGAAGAATGAACAACTCTGCGAGAAATGTATCGATATAAACTATCCGAAAATCAGCAGAAGGAGCAGAAAGTAATAGGGTACTGTTCATGATTCTGAAGAGGAGGCCAGTAGTTATGATACGAAGAGGACAACTTTCAGCAGTTCACTTTTGTATTATCATTTGCATACTAGTACACGACCTTTTCCTTTCCCAATGTTGAAATCGCCATGCGGATTTTTACTTCCTTGTACGGAGTATAAGGAAGTAATGTGATCCCGAAAAAGCGGTTGCCAAATTTCGACAAAAAAAAACCGATTTTGACAACCTCTAAATTTAATTAAAATTTTTTTTCGATGCATCTCATCGTAAGTTAGCATAAACGATCATATAAACGTGTCTGAAACTCATTTTGACCAGCGGCGAGTCTATTTTGGCCAGTTTTTCCATGCCGTCTGTACGTACGTACACACGTATGTATGTATGTATGTAACTCGCATATTTCAAAAACTATTGGTCGTAGAATGTTGAAATTTTATATTTAGCGTTTTTCTAACATCTAGTTGTGCACCTCCCCTTTTGTTCTCAATTGAATGGATAGTTTATGTACAAGACCGCCCAAAAGATTCGAAATACATTACGCTCTATGGGCCGAAATTCATTAAAACATGCACAATACTCGCATATCTCAAAAACTATTATTTTCATTCGATTAAAGCAGAAAAAACTATCGAAGCTGAGTACCAAATAATTATGGACCTTGAAATTCAACGTTGGAGAGGTGTTTTAAAAAGAATTGTATCAATAATTAGACTGCTGCCTCACAATGCTTAGCGTTTCGTGGGACAACTTAACATTTGTTTCAGTCTAATAACGGAGACTTCTTAAAGTTGGTAGAACTGCTTTTCGAATTTAGTTTGTTTGTATGTGATTATGGAAAAGCTACACTAGGGCGATCTGCCAAGGGGGGTGCCTTGGTAGGAGGACTTTCTAAAGGGTTCAAACGCGTATTCACGTTACATCTGGAGAAAAACCTTCCAAAACTCCAGACCGTTAGATCGACAGCCTCGCGAGGGACCCGAACCCGGGACACTTGCTTTCCGAGTTTCCTCCAGTTATGGAAGGACATATTAGAAGAGTTCAACGCGAATCTAATAAAAGTCTGTCGCTATTTAAGTAATAATATTCAAGATGAGTTGAAAAATTTAAAGCGATTGGCTGTTTTAAACAAGGTTGTCGAAATTACGAAAACAGCTAAATATTTTTCGGTAACCGCGATTGTACTCCAGACGTAAACCATATTGAACAACTATTATTGACAATAAGAGTCGTTGCTTTTGACTCGAAACAAATAAATATGAAATTGAAGAATTTTTCATTGGTTTTTTTTTTTAAGCTAGTGATTCCACCGGAGAGGGTTTGACAGAGCTTATTCTGACACATTTGGAGAAATAAGGTTTTGAATTAAAGTGGCTTAGAAGACAAGGATACGATAATGGTTCTAATATGAAAGGAGTAAGAAAGGGTGTTCAAAATAGAATAACTGAAAAATATCGAAGGGTGTTTTATGTGCCCTGTGCATGTCATTCTTTAAACTTTGTTGTGAATGATGCAGCATCTTCTTCTACAGAAACAGCAACTTTTTTCCCTGTAGTGCAAGAACTTTACACTTTTTTCTCTAGTTCTACGAAACGTTGGGAAGTGCTTAAAAACAATGTTTATTAAGTAACTCTAAAGCCATTGAGTGCTAGAAGATGGTCAAGCAGAATTGATGCGTTAAATCCATTACGATTTCAACTTTGCGAAATCTATGATGCATTAATTGAAATAATAGAAGGTGTCAACAGGGATGCAGAAACGAAAGTTAGAGCTATAGGGTTAGCAAAAATATTTAAAATTACAAGTTTATATGTGGTGTAATTCTTTGGCATGACATTTTAGTTGAAATAAACTCAGTTTCAAAGCAATTGCAATCTGTAACGGTCAATTTATCAGATTGTGTAAGGATGTTATCCGAAACTGTAGAAAAGGTAAAAAATTACAGAAAAACAGGATATGATCAGGTCAAAATTGCTGCAAATGAAATTGCAGAAAATCTTGAAATCAGCATAGAATTCCCAACAGAAACTGAAGTTAGAGCCAGAAGAAAAAAACTTCAATTTGATGAAAAAGCTGTCTACGAGCCTTTAACAGAAGAGAATAAATTTAAAATTAATTAAATTTAAACTTTTTAAACTATATTCTGGACATTGCGTATAATTCTCTCTTTTACGGGGCATGAGATTAAATGTAATCCTTTCGTTAAAAATGAAAAATTAATGGATTTCATGTCAATTTTTTTTCGGGGAGGGGTTCAACCGCTTACTCCCCTTTATACTGAAGAGGCGGCATTTTGAAGACTCTCATCATATTGAGAAAATCTACCGCACGGCCCTGCGTCAGAACTGTACAAAAACTGGCTAGATTATTATCTTTCTTTTTAATGAGGGAACTTTTTTGGGAAACGTTGAGATTCTACACTGCATTGGAATCTAAAATTAAAGAAACAATTTCGGAAAGCGAATTTGGGGAACGCAAAAAATGATTGAAATCCTTCAAAGAAAGTCAGACAAAAGTGACCTTACAGGCGATTACTTTATTTAGACCTGACCATATATCCAATAATACATAACATAGAATTTCTATTCAATGAGCCGGGACTTTTTAAGTGACCAAAGATTGAGTTCCGACTGTACATTTTAAAGTATTCTTAAAGTCCATTTGTTAAAATGAAAATTCATTAAATAGAAAATAAAACCATATAATAATCTCATAGCACAAAGAAGAAATATATAAGGTATGGATATAAAAAAGTATATAAACTAATATAAAACGCTCGAAGTATATTGTCGCAGATTTACTGTCCTTTCAAATGTGAATCACATTCTCATAAAATTTTCAGTCGGAAATAGCAAATGCTACACAAATAATGTAAGAATATCTTTTAAATAACTAGTATTATTGTGAAAAAGGTTGATTTAATCATAGTGAATCAATGCATACGAATACTTAGCGGAAATAAGCGCGAAAAACTGGCAACGTACATTAAATGCCGACAAAACATTTGCAAACTTAGCACATTTATAAATGAGCTCTTGGCTGCAGCACTATTCCGGAAATCTTCATAATATGATAAGGGCTATAGTTTCTGCAAATCAAAGTCTTCTGCCAAAGCGCCAAATGAATTGTGAATGCGCTGGCTCTGCATTTAATTAAGTGCGGAGGCAGGTAAATGGAAATTATTGCTAGTAACAGTGAGTTTCGTAAACGGGAAACTATCATGACCAGTATTATTTAAGCGTTAGGTTAACCGAATTAAGAACATCGGAATGTTTGATAATCGTCAACGCATCATGTTTATTTATTAAGGATATGCTGATAAAGATCCTGATGGTATTGCATGATATTCAAATATTTGTCTATAGAGATAAATGTACAAAATGATATGATGGTTATGTCCCCAAAACTGGAAAGAAATATTTGTAACAGTTAAACGCTTTTTTGTATTTTGAATTAAAATAAAGTTTACAACAGTTAAAACCTAAATCATTTTATTTGAAGTTTACCCGGTTAATTCAAAGGAGCGTGTTTTCTCCAAAGAGAACAGCTCCTAAAAAACACCAAACAGATATCTTAGCTGTTTTGCCTACATTGTATAGTTTTACCCCGGGAAACCTGACTTTTTCTTGAAAAACCAGTACTTTTCCTGCCCTTTTCCACACTTTTGCTCTGCGGTGAGATTAAAAACGCTCCGAAAAGAAGAACTAACTTTCTACTACCAAAAGTATCGAATTTGCTCCTTCACTTAGAATTTAGATTGTTTATTTTAAGCGTGTTTGTACGTTTCTAAATTTATTATCAGGGTGGTTACACAGGTACAAAAAGTATTGTAAAGAATCGTATTGTAAGAAAAGTATTGTAATTTTTAAATCGCTGTTTCGATATATTGTATAAAAACGCTAATAATTTTTTAAAAATAAGGCCGTTTACTATGTAAACTTCAACGTGAGCACCTTTGGTTGTTCAAACTATATCAAGATAGTATTCCAACTCGAGTAATTCTACATTATCCAGAGTTTTTGCTGTAACTCTAGATACAGCATCTGTGTTCCTTACTTTGGATGTATAAATATTTTCAAGTGTGGAGCTTTGGTATCGCGGTTGACACTGTGTCGAAATCTGAGCGGAAGGGCTCGGGTTTGAATACCCGCTGGCCAAATATGAACGTGTACATGCGGTGAGCATGCTTATTAAGTATGTGGGACCGTGTGCCCTATCAATGAGTAGGTCAATAGGTGGGAGGGACAATGAGAATTCAGAACTTTCCTCTTATCAGTGGTACTCAAAACTTGGGGAAAGCGAATCTCTATTTTCTGGAGAACAACGAAGACTCACGGCTAAAGTTCACAGCTTTAGAGAAGTCCCGTTCAACTAAGCTGGCAGTTTTCTGTTAGAAAATGAAATACCTTCAAGTGATGTTGTAACCACTCGATCTCTTATGTTTTTCCAAAACAGTTATGCAGAAATGAAATGATGAGTGAACGTCGAGGCAGATATGCTTGGTTAATCGTTTTCAACTTCAATCCGTTTCAGGCTCAAAATGATCTTGGAACTAAAAAATAAATAAAATAAAAAACAAGAACATGTCGAAACCTAGAAAAACCATATCTTTTACTGCTCCAAGAAAAATAACCAAATTAAAATTTCTCTTTTTTTTTTCTAAATTTTTATACCATTCTATTATCTATAGAATTTACTAAACTTACATTTTACCTAGTTGTAAGTCATAAATGGCCAGAGATCTTCAAAATTATTTGTAATGGACTGGAAATTAGAAAACGTACATTTCTGTTTTTCATCATAATCGCATGTTGCAAGAGACATAATTTAATGCACCACAAATCAGTAATACAATAAAATGAAGAAAGCAAAATGGTAACTGAAACACAAAGGCTCCGAATCAAAATAGGTCAAAGGAATTTAAAATGAAGCAGAAATATTACGAGGTCAGTAGAACGTTCGTCAATTCCACCGTAGTACTAAAATTCGATCAGCAGTAGCCATTAAAAATGGATGAATGCAACACCAGAACACCTGTCTAAAAATAACACTGTGAAAAGAACAAACTGAAAAAAGTTTCATCTTCTGATGAAAATTGTAGTTATAAACCAGGCATAAAAATGTTTACAAATCTCAATTTGCTGATGAATCTTCCAGAAACTTCACTGTTAAGCGATTTCACTTACCATATCTGTCTCAAAAAAATTCAGAAAAAAAATCTTTGTTTTCCGTACTTGAAAGAAAGAATCGTTGGTTTAATTTATGCTGCAACGAATGAATTTTAATATCAATAATATATATAAGAAGATGTCTTGACTACCATATCAACGCCTAGCCAAATCCATTCGACGCATAGACTTGAAATTTTAGGAGGTGATTTATTTTGCACCCAAGCCGTCATTTAAGAAGCGATTTTTAGAAATTCGCACTCAAACGGGTGTTGGCGTTAAAACGTGCTATTTATATTTCCCTTCAAATATGAAAAGTAAAAAATAGACAGTAATAAAATTCTTGCATTAAAATGTAACTAACATAAAATCTAAAAAAAAAAATAAAAAAAAAAATCAGGATTTTTCAGAATTTGCACCCAAACGAGGGTGGGAGGTCAAAGCGTTCTTTTCACATATTCCTCCATATCTCAATTTATAAAAGAGATAGCCATAAAATTCTTGCTTTACAATGAAGCGAATATAAATGCCTAAAATCAATCTATTTTTAGGGCTTCGTACACAAACGAAGGTAAAGGGCCGATACGTTGTTTTCACACGGAGGTGGGAAGCCACAATGTTCTTTTCTCATTTCCCTTCTTATTTTAAAGGGAAAAAAAGAGATAGCCATAAAATTCTTTCCTTAAAATATGAATAAAAGAGATGCCTTAATACCATTTTCTGAATTTTTCAGAATTCGCACCCAAATAGAGGTGGAAGTCCAAATGATCATTTTTCATTATTCTTTATATTTCGATTGGGAAAAGAGAAAGCTGTGAAATCATTATTTAAAATGTAGGAAACGGAAATGCCTAAATATCACTTCAAAATTTTTTAGATTTTGCACCAAAAGGATAATAAGGGGACTAAACGTTATTTTCACATATAGGTGGGAGACCAAAACGTTATTTCCAACGACTAAAGTGACTACAACAACAGACACTGTTTCTATGGTAACTAAATACTAGATGGTAATAGAAATTGAAATCCATTTCTCTTTGAAATTCCCTTTACATAATGCGCTTAAGATTGCATTATTAAGTTAAATACTAACAAGTTTGACAAAAAATATATAAATAAGTAAATAATAAATAAATAAAAAATAAAAATAAAAAAATATAAAATAAAATTGAACCGCTGTCAAGATTGTTTGAACATGAACATAGACCCAAATAGCAAGATATAAATCATTTAAGAAGGTAAAAGTTTGTTGAGACAAGCAGGTGAATATATAAAATTTATTTATTGCTTTGTATTTCTACGTTTAACAATTCCCATTTGCTGCGAAAAACGGGTACTTCAGTTAGTAATTTTATACGGGTAAGATGTAGTTAGATTGTATATGTAGAATACAGAGAATTCGTGATCAGGTTCAATTTCGCGCGGTGGAGATTCTGCATGATAACTCATTGTAAATGGTAATTAAAGCAACTGATTATTATGGAAGCATATATATATATATATATTAATATATGAAATTTCGTGCATCACCTCATTAATATAAGGGGCATAGTTACTGATTGGAAACATTTTTGTACGTATGGGTTCCTAATTTTAAATTCGCATTTATTTAGATTAAATATTGTGAAAATTGTAATCAATACCAATAAATTTTTTTCCATTTTTTACGTAACTTCGTCATGTATTGTATAAGTTTATGGTCGATATTTAAGGAAAAAAGTTCTAATGCTTTGATCACACATTCAGAAAAAAGATACTGCAATGTGTAACTTATCATTTGTATAATGATTTCTGAAAAGAATAATACAATTCAAGTGCTTTTTATATTGTGAACTTAAAGCACACACACACACACACAAAACCCTTCTAGTTAAATACATAATATTCCCTATAATTAAACAGTTTGCAAACTCTTTTAACGATATGTTTAAAGAAAATGAGTGTTACTGAAAGTAAAAAAGTCAACTTTGTAAATAGAAAATTTAGCTAAGCATCAATTTTTGAATTTTAACTAATGTCATGATTGATTGCTTGAAAAAAATCTTCTCAGTTACGCAATATTTTTTTTTTCTTCTCATCCAATAAAATGTTCTATGCCCTGGAGTGTTATGCTTTTTCTATAAAGGGTGATGGATAACTTCAATAAAATTCGGAGAATTTACGTTTGCTGTTTTATTTTTTCTTTTCGAATGAAAGTTATAGATTAAATGTTAAGGTGTTATTTTTTGTAGCTTTAAGTGTAATCGAAGTTTTTCCTTTCAAAATGTTGAAATGGACTTTTTACATTATCGATATATTTTTGACACATGAATTCAGATTATTTTTATTTAGATCAGTTTTAGAATATTAGCATTCTTCTGAAAGTTTAAATGCAAGCTGTACAACAATTGTTTTGCTTTATGCTACATCTAACAAAATACTAATATTTCAAGGAATAATTTAATTTTTGACATGATATTACAGATTAACCCGAATTTAAATGGAACATTACATATGTAGTCACGAATTTTCAATGCAGTTTTTCCGAGATTTTAAATAAAATTTACACAGCGATTTAAATAAACTATAATGAATTATTGTGAATTAACTAACGTATTCCATAAGCTAACCTACCCACACTACATATGTAAGGAGCACCACATGACGCTCAGTACAGTATTTACTTTTGGAGTTCAATCACTATTTTATGTTACTTTTTAAATATATATATATGGACAGTTACTTAAAAAAGCTTATTAAATTATTCACACACATTGTAGCTTTTGAAAAGAAACTAAGTTTTTAGCAGGTGAATACGAAGTTCGTACAAGAGTAATATAATGCATAAAAAGGACCAAAAACTGAATAAGAGAGATGTGTACATTTTCATGAGCACCATAATAAATAACTAAACACCATGCTCTGTCAACTAACTGAACATAGGCTCTGCTAAAGAATTGGAAAATATAATTACTACGATCGTAAAAACTTAAAAATTCTAAAATGGGTTTAATGGACCGCTACCAAAAATTATAATTTAAAGAAAATTTTTAAATTTTGAATGGATCTTGCATTACACTGCTAAAGTATTAGTAATAAAATAACTAATAACATTTGTGCGTGTTCCTTTTCTA
The DNA here is from genome assembly GCA_038373885.1 of Cheiracanthium punctorium. Taxonomy (NCBI): domain Eukaryota; kingdom Metazoa; phylum Arthropoda; class Arachnida; order Araneae; family Cheiracanthiidae; genus Cheiracanthium; species Cheiracanthium punctorium. The sequence goes on from JAWZYV010011719.1 coordinate 26,046, forward strand.
CTTTCTCAATAAAAAAGAGACTGTTTATAAAAATGGGAATCTTACTTGAACTTTAAAAAAAAGAAGCAGAAAAAGGGATCATTTTGAAAAAATGATTCCCTTTTGTTTCATGAACATGATGAACACTGAAAATTCTTTTCCCCGCATTGAAGGTACAGTCTCTGGCAAGTCGATTTTACAGTGAGCCCATTAAAATTACTTAGTTTATGAACTGTTATTTGTACTGTGAATTTCACATTTCATGCATATTAATACTGTAAAAGTCTTCAGACTTTCATTTCTACAGTTACAAATTTGAATTTCGCAGAATATAAAACGAAATTTCTGAGGTACATGGACTGTCATTCCTACAATCGTACAGTAAATATCATGCTACAAGTACTGACACTGACGTTTGTAGGGAGGTGTATTTACTTTTACTTCTACACTGCATTTACTGTTGTTCTGTAGATTTACTGGGCATTTTACAGACATATTTACACTGACAATCTCTCAGTTTTGTTTGGTGTACTAAAACCAATGTATTTTTACACAATACGCCGATAAATGCTGATACCAGAGTAAGCGTGGAAGTGCAAAGTCAAAACCACAATACGAACTACAGCTTGCGTGCGACATAGAAAAATATATATAGAAATTGTTGAGTGCTTGTAAGGGGAATTATGAGACATTTTGATCTTGGGGAATGTTTCTCTATCGAGGGATATACGGAAAAATAAAGTGACTTGGTACTGACGTTTGGCTAATGGCATATACACACTTAGAGTTTCGTGAGTAGAAGGCCCTACATTTAAATGATAAAAATGATGTAAAAGATGTGGCTACATAGGATGGTACTTAGAGGGTAAAAAAATTAGAGGAAAATAAGGAGAGCGGCCATCTCGGGTTTTAAGATTGGAAAACACATTTACAAAACATTGAAAAACTGTAATCATTTTATTTGCTTTGTATGTTAACATTACTCTAGAAGTTTCCTTTTAGCTTGTATTTTGACCCCATTGCTGTTTTTTTTTAAATTCCTTACTAAAAAATAATTATTAATATTACCTATTGTTTAATTATAACATCGACTTTTATCCTTAAAAGTAATTTTAATATTTATTCTTAATTCCCGTCCTTTCTTTTTTCTCTTAAAAATTAATCATCATTTTCAATTATTATTTGTTGTATTATTGAAATGCTTAGATTTGATTTTGTATATACGTACTGAATATTCGTTACAGTTGCAATTACTTGTAACTTTAATTAATCACAACTGTAATGAGAGTTGCAATCAGTGGACAGCACCAAAATGCAGGTACTAGAAATGAACACATTACCATTTTTTTACCAACTCTTGCGTATGTCGGTATAAATTATTTGAATATGCATGCGTGAAAACTATACTGTTCTCTTTCCATATATTGAAATATGCATGCTTAGTAACTGCTGTCCGCTTGATTTTATATTCTTTACCATTAAACGGAATACGTTAAATATATCTCCCAATTTTAAAGTAGTTTTTAAGATAGAATTGACGGATATTTTTTACAGGAAAAGAAAAAGAGAGGCTGTTGCTTGAAAAGAATGTTTTCCTTCAAACAGAAATTAGCTTTTCCTAAATGTGTATTGGAAATTGCTAAAGACCATTTTTCATACCTCACTCCGAAAAGAAAGCAGGGGAGGGTTTTCATGGTCGGTTCTTTACTATGATTTGAATTTCACTACACATTTTGACTTAATTCATGAAAGTAGCCCTTATATTCATGAATATAATGCAGATGAAAGTGTTTTGTTTGTCTGAAAATCTTGAAAAATATCTTACTCGTTATCTCGAAAGGTAACTTAAGAGATTTAGAATCGGAAAAATTGCGAGTTTATTTTGATTATGGCGTAAGTTTTAAGACATTTTGTCAATATAACGCAATTTTTAATTCGTAGAACAAAAGTTTTCTTGACAAAATTAAATTTTGATTGACTTTAATTATAACTAACTTTAATTATTTTGATTGACTTTAATATATTGAAGTAAATTTATTAACTTAAAAAATTGGTGAAATAAAAAGAAGAAAGTGGAAAGACTGGAGTTTAAGATATTTAAATTAGGTTATCTTTTTGTATTTTTGTTGCACTTTTGCTCATATCATCAAGTAGATTCGTCCAACGACATGAATTTGCATACCACATATGGTTAGAAACAAACCCTCAAATTTTCTGTGGTTTTTTACAAAATATGATACATAGCAACACGTGATACCTTTTCGAAGGAGGCGCCACCGTATAAGTGTGAGATGTGCTTTGAAGACTTAAATTAGACCATATTCATAGGCATGTGATTTATTAATTTTTATGCAATTCGTTTCATAAAGGCAAAATTTCATTACTGTCAACTCAAGGATTTCAAGAAGTTAAGGGAAGTATACGAAGCCTTTAACTGGAAAACTGTTCTACAGCTCTTATAAAGTTATGGAATAACATTCAATAAAGTCGTACTGAAAAATAACTTTTCTCATAATAACTAGTAGCTCCAAACGACATAGTTCTTGATCAAGATTTATATCCTGCAGGAAATGATTTATGACAGCTGTATTGCGAAATCTGGCGGTTAAAAGATATCACTATATCTTCCTTTATAAATTGTAGCGGAGATATCAAACAGCGAGACAATGAAGATCCAAGTAAATATTGAAGATCGTGAGACAGAAGAGAAGTATTTTTGATGAGCTTTAAACGGAAGGGTTTGCACATCTGTTTTTCGCGTGACAGTAACTTATTAAAATACGCCAAGCTTATCGTTAATTTTTGAACTTATTCTAAACTATTTTAGACATCTAGGGGCTAGTGCTAAATTATCCTGTTGCGGTAATTAATACCGAACACATTAATAGACTTAACCGAAACACATTCACCCAGTTTAAAAGCAATGATAATGAATACTTTATTGTTAATTTTATTTAACTAATTCTGGCATATTTTACTCTTCGTCGCTTAGTTTTCTTCGTCTTAAGAGGCCTCTGTAGTCGGCTTGCGGAGATTCAAGTCCCAATTCTTTACTATGGAGAAAAGTGCCTTAACGCGTAATCATTTTTCTCAGAAAGTATTAGGTATTTTTAAACGAAATTTTCCTATGTGAATCTTAAGAACTATTCGCAAAGATTGCGCGAATCAGATTTGTGGTTATTTAGCCGAAAGAGATTTTATTGCAGTCTCTCTCAGTCGAAAGAGATTTAGCCGAAAATCTCTTTCGGCTAAATTAACTCAAATCTGATTCGCACAATCCTTGCGAATAGTTCTCAAGATTCACACAGGAAAATTTCATTTAAAAATACCTAATACTTTCTGAGAAAAATAATTAGGCGTTAAGGCACTTTTCTCCATAGTAAAGAATTGGGACTTGAATCTCCGCAAGCCGACTACAGAGGACTCTTAAGTCAATAGTTCTTCGCCAAGTTATTACGATAGCAATAAAATCGCTCTGTGGTAGAATCGAAGGATGAAAGGGGAGGGGGACTGTAATTATGGATTGACAAGAAATAAGTTTCCCATATCAGAGGACTTTAAATTGGTCTAAATGAGACAAACTATGAACTGCTGATAAATAAAATGATGCACTCAAATTTATTAAATAAAAACTTTTAGTATAATAATCAGCAATAGGTGGATCTGTAACACAAACTGTACAAGATTTGCATACTTTAAAAACATCATTTATGTTACAGCGAATGCCTATTAGTATTATTTTCCGTATTAAAAAAAATGCTGATTCTGGACAAGTATTAGTTATTTCTCTGAACAGCACGCCGCAAAATAGTTTGAGTGGTCAAATTGTTACTCGAGTAGTACACTACTGGTCAAAAATATTGCAAGTTTCAGAAATCTAACCCTTTTCAAGATTAAGCCCCCTTTCCCCCATCAAAATTAAAAATCAATATAATTGATATTTTTTAATGTCAGCATGTTCAATTAACTACTTCAAAGGCAAGCTAGCATTAAGTTAAAGAACAAAAATAATTATTTAATTTGTTGAAAAATAGAATATATATGTTATTACAAAAATCATAATCCATTTTGGCTCTCGGGAATAAAATTAAATAATTAATTAATTTCAAGTTCTGCAACAAGAGGATTGTAAATAAATGCAATTGAACTAAAAATCATTTATCATGTTGCTGAGCAGCCTTGACTTTGATCACAACAGCCACTCTTTTAAATATGGAATACACACTGTTTTACAACGTTTCTTTCTGTCTTTCGTGGTGCCAACTTAAATTATTGGTTCCCGAAGCTCTCATTTTGTAGTTTGGTGATTTTCAGCTGTATTCTATCCAATTATACTACATAAATTCTCAAAAATATTTAAATCTGGAAAATTTCCTGTCCATTTTTTCTGGGCATTATTCTTGAAACGATGGTTAAAGTTCTCAAATTTGCAATACTTTTGGCCATTAGTGTATATTAAATAATTTTATATGTATTGCGGAGATATCTGTTGGCTGATTTTTAAATGTTATTACTTTTTAATAAATGAAGGTGTATAATTTGATTTTTTATTTCATTTGAACCAATGGAAGATGTTCTAAAACCTTTTGAAGTAGAAACTTATTTCTTGTTAACCCTGTATTGATGTAGAATACCAAAACAATACACACAGTAACTATGTTTAACAAAACTATTGAGTGTAACGTATTATGGGGGAATACCCTTCTAAAGTTAATTTTGTGGAAAATTGATATTATCCACGTTAAGTAGTAAATTGATTAATTAGAGTGAGTTTTGAATCTTTAAAATTTCGCACTCACCAAACATCGCAAAGCTGAACTGAAATTTGAGGCAGTAATTTGATAAGAATTTGTCCTAGCTTGACGACATTTGCGATGATTTTAAGCGATTTACAGGACAAACAATCGTCGCCCTCAGACCTGTAAGGAAATATGTAATAGGAAATACTTAGGAAGGCATTTTGAAACTTTGCATGTCAGCGGAAATTTCCCTGGAACCTTGCAAGCGTAGTACAGGCGTAACTTTACGAACGATACTGTTCTCAACTGTTAGCTTAGTGCATGTTAATTTTATTATCAGCGTTATATATTCATCACATGTAAACAAATATTTGTATCAAAACAACGTTAATGAAAGTCACATTTCTACTCAGCAAATATAGACTTACCACAAAAAGGAAGAATTGGAATGTCTTTTTACCCATATAATTCCATATTTTATATCTCAATATTACAAACTTTTTTTTCATTACAACGAAAAAATTCGCCAGCATTCCAATGTGCTGTTACCATTTCTGCAAGAAATCAAATTCATGTCAAAAGGTAAGAATGTCGTTCATATTCTGTTCGTTTCCTTGAAGAAAACTTTTTGTGAGATATTTCTTGAACGGAACCAAGGCAACCAATAGAACCAATAGAACCAATAGAACCTGGGCAATTTCCGGTAAAAACCACTTGCTCTTTTCTGAGCAAGTCTTTTCTGGCTACAACTTCTGTTGTAAATCCTTTTCATAATTTGCATTTCTGACTGAAGAGGATTAATTAATATATTTTTAGCTCTCAATGGTTATTTTCCAGGAATATTAGTTAGCCCACGTTCATTAAATGACAACACTTTTATTACTCATTTACATTGATTAGCTAATTGTTAGTGGATATACAGTTTATTAGAGTGGATTGTTTCAAGTTCACATTTTTAAATGTTCTTATTTCTTTACACTTACTAAAAATCTTGTTTCAGAAAGTTAACACACTGAGAGAATATAGGGGGTGTACGATAAAATAATTCACCAAGCTTGGAAAACGATATAGCACTTTATTCTACTTAACAGAGCACTAATACTTCTCAAAAATATTTAATAACGCAGGCAACAGCGATAACATTGTTCAAAGCTCAAAGTGAACGTATCGCTTCGCAATCAATCACACACTTACTCACTGTGGAAGCAACTTCTTTATTTATAGCTTTGAAAGCGGATGTGACGTCACATAGGATATTTTTTCTAGGCTTTTCCAGAAACTTCTCTACCAATTGAGACAGAGCCAAAATTCCAATAGTTTCGAGAATTTTCATTTTTCCTCCAAAGTCGCCAAAATGGTCCTCCAGTTTGTCGCCAAGATCAATGAGTTACATGAAAATAAACACTCAAAATACTGGTGTTAAAAGATAAAATAAATAAAAACTTTGTGAAAAAAACACACATAAAAGGTTACTTCAAGGCGTAACGATCGTTTCGACCGAAAATTCGTTCGGTCTTCGTCAGACAAATCCTTCCGTCAAACAGAGCAGAGGGAACTCTGAGGACGGAAGGATTTGTCTGACGAAGACCGAACGAATTTTCGGTCGAAACGATCGTTACACCTTGAAGCAACTTTTTATGTGTGTTTTTTTCACAAAAATTTTATTTATTTTTAATGAGTTACACACTCATTTCATTTGCAACAATGCCTGTACAACGCGTTTTCCCGCAATACACAATGGTGAGGGTAAACAACACTACAATTTTGTAATAGTAATATGCTTTTTAAAAAAATCAGTCTTGTACCAGTATTCCAGAAAACGTTTTTCTGCTGCAAAACGTTAAATATCACAGGATATAGGTTATTTAACTACTGTACTTTTCCTTTAGCGAAGTGTATTTAGGACTAATCATTCGACAAATCCTTCTCCTCAAAACATTTGAAGTTAAAAAGTATATCAAAATCCTTTATACTCATCATAAGCCAAAAAAAAAAGAAGTATAAAAATAAAAGCTAAGATTCCTTATTACACTGAAAGAGGAAAACTTTTTTTTTTTTTTGATCGATCAGTAGCTACTGATAAAGTCAATTTAGAGACACATTTTCAGAAATCTTATATCTTAGCTCATGTTTAGAAACACCAGTGATAAAAAAAAAGTGTTTCTAAAAATTATCTTCTGTATTCTTTTTCATTCGTCTATAACAATTTCTTTCGAAAAGCGGCTGGTTGTAAGACCAAGATAAGACTTAACATAGAAAATATATCCGAAAAAGAAAATGTGGCATTTGAAGGATAAAATATCATCTATGATGGTTAAAATCTCAGAGGAAGGAAATGTTTTCAATCACTCATCGTTTCTGTGCCGTGTGATAATAGATGAAACGTGACCAGAGATTTTTCTACTCTTATCTTTAGATTGTAGGATTCTTTTCTTTCTTTATAAATTAATATGCAAAAAACGAAATCTGTAAGAAGGAAATAGAGCTTGATTCATTGAAAAAATGAAAGTAGGAATGGAAAAAATGAAATAAAAATTGAAACCGTACTTGTATATTAATTGTAATTGATTAAACAGTGTCACAATAATTGAATTACCTATCTTTCAATTATATAATACGCTAACGAATGCGGTACCAAATTCGACGATATTTCTCCCGGTGAATGGCAAGTAAACATTAGCGTAATAACAATAATGTATGTGCAAAAATCCAAATTAACAGTTCAATGACGTCAAATGAAGCAAGCACATTCGATACGTTTATATACGCATGCCGTGCAGTAGCTAGATTACAAAATCACAATAATGCGCACGTAAAAATTCAGGATCTATCGGATCCTTTCACAGCTTTGAAATATCTAATTCACTGTACTTGGCGCATTTATCTCTGATCTAAAACTTCACTATGTAGTAGACTAAAGCACATTTTAGACATTTCCTGTTGTTTTCATATTATTGTAACTAGGGATACGTATTAAACAATGCAACCGTACTACAAAAACAAAAACACTAGGTTGCTAACTTTGGCACAACACTGGTGTTATTCAAAGAGAAAAGTACCTATTAGCGGAACCAATGAATGGAAGGCACCACACTATATACTAATTTGAGGAAGCCTGCAGTTGCTGAAATTAAGAAGTATTTCTGTAGGAATTTGTACGTTACACAGCGTATCACCCAATACAGTCTTTTTATAATCATTTCATGAATGAAAATGTCACCAATTACGTCTCTTTGTACCTTTTGCAATGTCAGTACATGGCATGGCCACATCGGCTTTTATGATGGCACACAAGATTTGTAATAAACCTAGCCTAAATAAATTTAATTGCAAATACCATTAAAACAAAGAAGCTTGATTTTCGTTGAAATAAGTCCAATGATTTGGCCAACACCAAATTAATCATAACGAACAGTAGGGTATAGGGCAGCGAAGCTGGCTGCCTTGGCGGCTAGGATGTAGAAAAATTTGATAACTTATAAACCGTTCGCGGGAATATGTGTGAAGTAGCTCATCACATATTTTTAATTAACTGACATTTTCCTCTCCTTTTTATCTCTTTGTACGGGGGCAGTATACAAATGTAACAAGAACCACTAATTGAATTTTTCCTAAGGAATTTTTTCTTATAACGGACTCTTTTTTTTTTCTACCGTATTGTGAACATTATTAAATTTACACTGCCTACTTATCTGTAATAACATAAAGAATTAAGCCTCGTTACCACTTTTTGGGGAGATTCTGTATAATAATTCTTCTTAAGGGAAGTCAGTTAATAAAATGTTTCAGTAGGCTTTAAATGCTTCAGTTTTAAATAGCAAATATGCTGTAGCATGTAAAGAAACAAGACATAAGTGTTAATAGTCTAAGCTTTTGTCGTGTTCATTTTTCTTGTTTAACAGTCACATTTATCAGGATAAAATAGCAAAATAAATTTGCTTTCTCATACCACTAGTGCTTAATTTATTTGAATAATTTCCACATAACTGTGTTTAATTTTTTCAATATGATGTCGCATTTTCTGAATAAATGGCTAAAGCTAAATGAATAAATAAATGAAAATACCCAAATTGATTTCTTATTAAATAAGGGCATACTTGTGTAAATACTGTTCTTATGCGTTTGCACAAAGATAGTAAGAATCGGGTATTAAATTACAAAGCCAAAGTATTAAAGTTTAAAAAATGTTCTAAATTCAATTTGAAAAATGTATGTATTTATAAAGTGTGCTATTAAACTGAAATACTAAAAAAAAAAAAAAGATTAAACGATTTTGTAATGTCGGTTACTATAAGTAGGTTTTACTAACAGATAAAAGATATTTTGTTTTAAGGAATTTCATATATTTTATTCACATATAGAATTTTCTTTGAAACTCTTTGCATATTTAATAAGTATTTCTCTAAACTGGTTTCTATCTAATCGCATTTTGAAATCGTATGCATTCGAAATAAAATACGGAAAACAAATCTAATATATTACAGAAATTTGATTTATTTTTCGAAATTCCTACAAATATTTCTTTTGGAATGTACCCCAAGGAGCCCCATAAATAAAACAGCTCTATGATTTGAAGAAATATGCTGCACTTTTGCATATACTTGTCTGGAAATTTCAGGAAAAGTCTTTTTTATCGTTTGATATAAATTTATTTGTTTAAATGTTTAAATTCAAATATAGAAATTTCTCTTTGAATAATGTAGTAAATTAAGGAGTTTATATTGTACATTAAAATCTGAAGTCTTTCACTGTATAGTAAACTTTACATTGACCTTTGGATGTACAGGGAATAGCAAAATGTTGCTTTAGTGAGAATGTATAAGAACATTATTTGTTTTACATTTTTTCGGAATTTTATAAAGAAAGAAATTTAAAAGGAAAATTCTCAACACAGAAACGGCTCAAAATAGTTATGTTTTCAAATTGATTTTAGTAATCGAAAATGGATAATTTAAGTCGGTTTAAATAAAAAAAATAAGAAGAACTGGCTCTACAACAGTATTTTTGCAACCTACATATGATTGATTACATTATTTCTTACGTAAATATAAATAATTTACATTATTTTTTACCTAAGTATAACATGCTTCTTCATATTATCGAAAAGTTCCGTATTCCAAATTTAGACAAATGATCAAACATGCTACATAAGTACTCCATAACTTATAGATTACCCAGGTAGTTTGAGAAATGAAGCAATTTTCTGCACTTTAACGAATCACTCTAGTTGATTTACAGATTAGCTGGATAATCAGCAAAATAACTTATTTCCGCACTTTAGCGGTAAAATGTACAGTATCCTTCTTAAATATGTTGCAAGATACATTCCAAATTAAATTCTTTGGATATTTGGTATCAAACATTTTTGAAAAATAAAACATTTTATGAATTTTATTTATTACAAAACACCTTACAGAATGTCTGATCCCCGTCTAGTACGTATGTAGCAAATCCTCTCTGTGTATATATAGCAAAAGTATAATAAACTAATGACTAAAACATACGATCATACTTATTTGAAACAGCAATACAGTGGGCCGCAGATGTATGTGGAAAAAGAAGTATAATAAAAAAGATTTTTTGAAATAGAAATTGGAAATGTCTGCAATCGCTGCGACTCTCATCAGGAGCCACACACCACAGATTTCAAATATAAAGACAAAAATAGGTGGCTTTGAAAACGGCTCAAAAATCCACTTGGGGCAGCTGCAGGAAACATTGCAAAGAAAGAGAAGCTTCAAATGCAGCTCTCCAAATGATGCCGAAACGAGAAAAGAATACTTGAACTTATAGTGTTTCCAAAACCAAGAAAGAAAATATAAAGTATTAATTATAAAAATTAATAATCCAAAATTAAGTAACTACCTAAAATAATAAATGACACATATGTTGTAAAATTCAAAAATATTCCTAAAGCTAAACCATACACTCTATAAAATATGCATATTAAAGTAATAATTAGAGAGAATAATTCGATTATATAAATTAACAACATAATATCGCTAACCATATGTACTAACATCTATAAAGATTCTTAGTTCACTAATATAAATCCGAAAACATTTGTTTATTTAAAAAATAATAAGTTTAAAATTTTTATTTAGTGAGAAAATTTTCTTCTCTAGTTGTAATCTCAGAGCATAAACAAAATAATCGATCCCTCCAAAACTCTGTTTATCTTTGAGAAACAAGGGGGGAAAATGCTCACTATTTAAATGAAAGAGATTTTAGTAATTCATTTGGGTAGTTACATTTAGTGGCGTATTGAAATAAAAGTTAATAATTGCTCGTTTTACAGCCTTATTTACCAACTAGGTGCCTGCACGATAATCATTTAGCACGAGTTACAGGATTAGTCCGCGGATGAACAGTAAATGCTATTTTCCGAAAAATTCGCAGTAAGGTTAGTTTAATCCAAAAACTGACACAGCCTTCATGTAAGCTTGTCTATGATTAGTCAGATTATTTAGAGTTTTTCTTTTGGCAACACTCAAGAGATCCAAGCTCATGGACAGTTGATTTCTGGCTGAGGTTTACATTTTTTCAGCACGTGTAGCATTTTTGATTTTATAGCTTTTCGAATTAGTTTTTTCTGCACAGTGTACAGAACAGTACACTGTGTTGCAGTGTACAGTTACAGTGAACAGTTACAGTGTACACAAATGTACAGAAGTCTTCTTTTGTACATTTTTGCGTCATTATGTTAATTTAAATAAAAAATGAAATATTTATTAGTTTTTTTTTCTACGTTGCTCTACTTCAAGATATTTTTTTTCCCATGGAAAACATCAATGAAAATTAAATTTTACACTTTAAACATATTTTTATTCATATAGTTTTGGGGAATATTATTCTGCTATTCGCAAAGTTAAAGTGTTTGCTAAAGTTTAAAATCATTATTGTTTGTTTGCAAACACGACAATTACAGTATATATGTTAATCATGTATACGGCAATCATGTATATATGTTAATAATGCAAATATGTCTTTCGAGGTATTCCGAAATTCCCAAAATTTTTCAGATCTTCAAAGTCATGCTTAAGTCAGAAGCAAGTAGTACAGTAAATAAATATGGCGGATATACGGTTTTTCTGAGCCCATGGCTGAACTTCCCTGAGCATGCGTTAGCACTTTGGTTGTTAATCCACCGAATTCGGCGAATCAGATTTCATGTGCTAGATCAGGCTCAGACCTGGTGCTAACCCTTGTGTCCAGCCTGATGAATACCATTTTCCAACTAGCCCTTGATGTAGCCCATGGTGACGTGCTAGCACGTGCTTTAGATGTTTTGGGAATAAGGTCATTAAACTGTTCAGAACAGGTATGTTTAACCCTAGTACAATGATTGCTGATAAAATTTCGAAAAACAAGAGTTGTGTAGTGAAAGAAAAGTGTACGAAACTATTTTCCTGATAACTGAAATTATTTCTTTTATAATATAGATTCATACTTGCACTGTAAGTAATATACAGGGTATATTACTTACAGTCAAATACACAAAAGTCTTGTACTTACACAAAAGTTATGACACATACTGTAGGGGGCGATAGAACACAACTGGACAACACATATAATACATGTTCGAAGCGCAAGTCGTAAAGCCAAAAAGCCCAAAACGTGCCGCGTCACGAAATAGAAAGAATAGAATAAAAATAGAATATAAATAGAAAGAAATAGAATAGAAATAAAATAGGAATAGAAATAACAAAATTGAAAGAGATGAAATAAAAAGAAACATTTTGTTGAACAAAATGGAATTGAACAACAATAATTTCCCATTACAGCAATTGCTCAAAATTGCAGCCGCCAACAATAGCGCAAGATTCACATCGCCGATGGTGTGACCGCCGTACATTGGCGAAAACATCAGACATCTCTCTTCAAAATTAAATGAAATAATAAAAGATCGGACGAATAACAAATCAATAACAAACGAAATTTTTTAAAATGCAGATAAAATTGCACTAGACAGGAAGTAATAAGTAGAGTTTTCACTTACAAAGGTTACTTTTCACCACTACGAACTTCAATTGTTTTATCAATTACTACTCAAACAACCATCAGTGTAGGTATTTTGTACAGGTGCTCGAAATGTTCTGATCGACTGAGTCGTATTGAATGTAAAATTAGAAAATCAATTCTTAAGAAAATATTTTCACTTATCATCGACTGATTTCTTACTAAGTAAGACGTATATGTAAATAGATTTAATAAAATAGTATCATAAAAAAAGAGAAAAAAATTGAGGAATAAAAGAGCAAATTGGAACTTGAAAATGTACTATATATAAATAATAAATTGAGAAATATGAATTTTATTAAATACTACTTAGTTCTCATTTCCCGCTTGTGTGCATTAGATAAAAAGAAATTACAGCTGAGTGACATACAAGAGTATTCCACTACATACAGGGTTTCAGGAAATGTGTTTAATCTTTCGGAAAAGGGGTTTCCATTTCTTTCGTTTTTTCCAGAAGCTTTCATATCTGTTCTTGAATCTATATCAAATGTATTTGGTCAGAAACCGATATGGCTATAGTATTTCACCCCAGAACATAAATGTACTGTTTAAGGGCGGATTTTGACATCTTTACAGTTAAAGATATCTTTTTTTTTTCTGATCACTAAATTCATCGAAAGTTCTTTCATGTCAGTAAATCGTGACCATAAATTGTACCAGCTGAAGATAAGAAGAAGAAAGAATCAAAAATTGCAGCAGAAGACCTTGTATGTATTTGAGCTTATTTCTCCGATATGGCTTAACTGAGCAAAGGTGGTTTTGTTTACTTAACTAACATCAAGTATCGATTAAATCGTGCCGAAACATATGTATTTTTATATAACTGACAAAACGCGAAGACATCCATATATCGATCTATTGATTGTTTTGTGATCTGATTAATAAGCAGCTGTTAACAAAGATTACCAACATAATTGAGGACTGAAATGATTCATGTTCTAAAAAAACTAGGGATTAAAATATTGAATTAGTAATGAATAAGAATGTAGAACTATATTCAACCCTCCCTTGACTGTTTCCGGAACTGCAAAGACGCAGACTAGAATCGGGCCAACAATGAAAAAAGTACTCCAGACGAACATTAACAGAGTTTACTATAGAAATGAATTTAATACGAATATTTAAGAATTTGACAAAGCTGTGGGCCTTTTAACACCACCGAATTGAACAATGATTATTATGTACAATAGCGAATGGACAGAGAGAATGCGACTTTCCATTATCAACAGGGGCGTAGCCAAGGGGGGTGTTAGGGGCGTCATAACCCCCCCATGAGGAATTTTTTGCCTACATTGTCACACCCACGTATACATATATATGAGTTGTAGTAGTCGTAACCCATGAAAAATTTCTGGCTACGCCCCTGATTATCAAAACATATCGAGTTGAATTCTGGGAACAAACCCGTTGCCAGTTCCCCTGAACAAAAATTTCTGCTTTCAAGAGTACTTGAAAGTAAGACAAAAAAGGTCTAAAAGTGATCAGTCTGTCTTGACGTCAATTTTCTCTGAACAGTAACTATCAAAAAATAGAAGTAGCTCTTTGAGAGAAAATGCGAAATGGGTTTCACAAAATAGAGGCCTTAAAATAAGTTAATTCATTGAAGGTATTTGGTATGTTGTTACAGGTTACTGCTTTTAACTGCTAATGGAAAAATAGCTTTCAAAATTCACGTCCACTAGTGTAGTTTTAGACAAATGTTAAAGTCAGCTTCTACTCGGAAAGTCATTTGATATTGCTCCTTTATCTCCATAACCAAATGTTCTACTGCTATCGTCAACATAAGTGCGTCGCTTGCATTTTAAAGTTTTGATAGAATTCTAATCAATTTTTTCAGGTGTATAGATTTCAACCGCTCCTAAAATAATTTACCCCAATTAATAAAAACAAAACATTATTCTAAATGATGTTCTTCCCCCCATTTCCTTTCCAGGCTTCCAAAGCATTCTGACGACTATATTCATATCGCTTCGTGTAGGGTCATATTAAGGGGGGGGGGAAGGAAACTGCAAGTATAGACATCTATTTTTTAAAACTATATTTAATATAAAAAATTTATATTCCAAAAAGCGTGTGCAATATTTTCTAGTGTATAACAAACACTTTGTACGGAGGCGAAGACAATATTGCCAAAGAAGAAACAGAGAGTAATAAGATGTAGCAAAGAAACAATATCCGTTTCAAGAATACAAAATTTCATACATGCGCAAGATTATTATTATTATTTTTTTTTTCATTTTTTCCATTTTATGTCAAACATATATTCATATCTGTGAGACGCCTACGTTTATACTTATGAAGCCCATTTGTCTGTATTTGTATCAAAGGGAAGCATGAGTGGTTTACTAGGAAAGTTTTATGAGGGGATTTTGATAGTAAACAATGTAACTATTTTTAAATTAGAAATATTTGAAGAGAAACTTCTTTAGGCACGTTGGGCACTTGGGGATGGAGGGGAAAGCTCTGAATTTGCGTGACCGTCAAGCTCAGATACTTATGGGGAAAGGTGAATTGTGACGTCATAGCTGCTCTGTCTCTTGCCTAAACCTTTTTTTGAATTCTAGTTCTGCCATCTCTTATCATATGTAAGAACTTCAAGTTCCTTTTAAATGCGTCCTTCTAGGTTCCGCGACTGGCATCAAACTGTGGACCCAAGGCGTGGTAGGTGAGCATTCTAACCAACAGATGGGGTTCGACTCGGGATAAAATGACTAAAGTGATTGTTGTTTCAATTTCGGAATGGGAACTTTTATGTATCTAAATCAATAAAATTAAACTTTGCCTGTACACTACTTGACATTAAAATTTTTGAGATTTCTATCCGTTTCAAGCATTTGGGACCCCAGCATTACCGGCAACAAACAAAAAAAAGTTGGTCTGTCTGTCGTTCTGGCAGTGCCGCTTTCTTTATTCGCACATCGCGTAAAACTGACAGAAGCGAATTAAATAAAACTTGGTGACATGATAGGTGGTCACTCAATTTAAACTATACCCTAGCAGCAATCTTTGCTCGGGCTTTACCAGGCCTATGATCGGTGCATCGGCTATTCATCGCCTGATCATTATTGATCATCCTTAAATTTTCGTATGTTCATCTTTTCCCGATGATCGAATCTTTACACTGAGGTCTGATAGGCGCTTTCAAGATTGCGAAGGGTAAAGCGAGCAAACAGGTTTATATCGGTCTTTCTCCCAAGTAGCTGAACGGCTCGATATCTCCGTTCCTTCCTTAATGTGCAAAGAGCATCATATGCACACCATATGTTTGTTTTAAGGTTGCTGATTGGCTAAGCTATTACGCGGAAGCAGTTTGAACAGTTTTCGCAAAATCTCAAAATCTAATCCAAATTTTAAGACACTTTAGGGGCATAGTTTAAATTGTACGACCACCTATCGTGTCACTAAATTTTGCTTTATTCACTTAAGTCGTATGTGATGCCCCGACAAAAATTCACGCAGTTTGAAACGATTTTCAGAAAAAATCTCAAACTCTAATTTTTTTTTCTTTTTTTTTTTTTTAAATCCGACGATTATAGCTTAAGTGAGTGATTGCCTATCATGTCAGTAAATTTCATTCCTTTCGCATTAGTCACTTTTACGTGATGTGCGAATAAAAATTTACGCAGTTTGAAACAATCTTCAAAATCTATAGAGAGATTTTTAAAATATTCATTATAATGAATATTTTTAAAAATTCGAAGCCTATACTTTAAGTTAAGTGACCACCTACCATGTCAACAAATTTTATTTAATTCGCTTCAGTCAATTTTACGTGATGTGCGAATAAGAAAAGACAGAACGACAGACAGACAAACTTTTTTTTTTTTTTTTTACGGCCGTACACAGGTCCCAAATGCTTAAAACGGATAGAAATCGCAAAATCTTTTTAATTTTGAGTAGTGTACAGGAAAAGTCTAGTTTTATTTAAATAGAAACTTAAATGTTCCAATTCCGAACTTGAAACAACAATCACTTCCAATTTTAGTCTCGCCAATAACGTGTCAGACCCCCGTCTAGTGGTTAGAATGCCCGGTTATCAGGCGTTAGTTCTCCAGTTCGAAACCAAGTCTCGGAAGCTTGAAAAATGAAGTTCAGATGGCAGCATTAAAATTCAAAGAGAAGAGGAAGAAGTTCGAATTTGCTTTTTTTTTTTTTTTTACTTTAAAAATTTTTATCTAGCTGGGATATACCCCAATTTTTATCGATTGTTCAGTTTAAAACTTTTATCAAAGGTCATAGGCTTCACATCCTAAGTTGCAAGGTGTTTGCTCTTCCGAGATGAATATAACCCCAATCGCATCGGCTTTACAACGGCTCTACGCCCAATTTTCCCCCCTTGCCGATGATCGAACCCTACTATTCGGGAGAGGACATGCCCGAGAAAAATCCGAGATAAGAGCCCCCGACGCGATGAAGAACCTTGCATGGCGCGCGCTGCGCTTCCTCCCTGTCCGATCATCGGCGTTTCAGGAACCGATGACCGTTTGCTACTAGGGTAGGCGCCAAATTTTTAAAAAATTCGCTAGATTTTGAGACTTTCCAAAAATTGTTTCAAATTGCGTAAATTTTTGTTTTAGTATTCATAAAAACTGTGTATAATTTGCACAAGTGTATACTTTCAAAATATTCAAAAATATCCACTTTCTATGAACAAATTGTGTACAATCTATATGTTTTTGTAAAAAAAGTGTAGACTTTTTCTAGCTGAGTAAGTGCTATAATTTTCGATTATTTATTTAAAAAGCTGTAATTATATATAATTTGGATAGCTATATAGTTATTGCGCAATAAATTTAATTTGATAATGTAGAACGTGTTAATAATTATATACTTTACATTATGTGAATTATAAGTTTTATACTACAGTGCATTTGAATTTGAATTATAAAGCCATCATTCATTACAAATAAATAGGATTACTTCATATTCAGTTTAAAGAATAATTAAAATGTTACTTTTTAATATTTTAATAATTGGTAGAGTAACTCATTTTTCGGTTTGGTAAACTGAAGTAACATTATAAATTGGTTGGAAATACAAGACAATGATAAATCCATATATTAGTTTGATATGCATCCTAAATGTATACTTTATACAAACAACTTTTTGTAGTCTTAATTTTAATCCTGAGAAGCAGAACACCCTACGAATTTTATTTTTCAATTCTTGGAATCGGATGATAATTAATAGCTGTATTATGCTTATATTCCAATCTGATTTTAATTTCTGAACGTAGAGAATTTTATATATTTATTATAGACGAAAAATAATGATAATTTTGTTAAGAATTTGGATCAATTCAAAACAATTAATGTGTCCAATTAGATTTAATCTTTATTTTCAGAGATATTTACGTACCGTAAATTCCAGCTTATAATCCGCGAGACAGCATATAACTAGCAGGTACTCCTTTTTGTGAAAGATAAAAATTATTATTTAGATAATCCGTGAACGCAGATTAACGGCTGATAGTCTGAAGATTCTTTGGAGAAACCGAGAGTTGTTTTTTCTATGAATTGTAGAGCAAACTTTTTAAAATGGACATCGATTTGTGCGAAACTTTTTCCATTAAAATGGTACTATGTATATAAATTATTAAATTGATTAAGCGTGTCTGTTGAAAAAAATATCTAAGTCAATACACAAGGAATTTTATTCCAGTCATGCGAGTTATGTACACACACACACACACACACACACAAAAGGCATTATGATAATATAAAGAAAAATTTGAGAAGAAGTTATATTAACTCTTCGATTGAAAATATATGAACAAACCAAAAAAGTCAAGAACTATTAAACAATATTTACCACAAATTTTGCAATGCATTTATTCTAAGTATTATTGTTACAAGCAAATCTTTTCTAGTGTTGAAATTTATTGGGAAAAGTAAAAGAAATATCTATATTGGCTTCATAAGATTTTTGAACTGTAAAATCTGAAAGTTTCAGGAAAATCTTTAGCAGATTTCATTTTAGCATTTCAGATTTGCTCTCATCTTTTTAAAATCCATTATCAGACAGAAATTACGGTAAAATCCTATTTTATCAACCGCCATTTAGAATGTTCTCGCTGGGAATATTCTAAAAATAAAATAAATAAATAAATAAAATAAATGGAGAATCGAGAACTTAATAAATAAACTGATTAAATACAAAAGAATGTTTATGGAACATTTTGAGTCAATAATATTACGCTTATTTACAAGAACAGTATGCATATAATTCAGCATATAACTAATGTTTTAGAAGAAAGAGCCACTCTCTATATCTAAGCAACATTTTCCGGTTATAAGTCATTTTCACTTCTTCACGTACTTTCATTGCCATATAAATGCTTTCTGATCCAGCATATGAGGTTACCTGGATGAAGGCACGTTTCTGTGTCCGATGCAGGCAGAGATTTTATGCCCAAAAGCGTATAATACAGCGGATCTCGGAAGTCTCTCATCTATAAAAGCAAAAGTTTATGATATTTTCTCGTAATCTACTTTTACGATCTTTTGTACAGGTGCGTTTAGGCTCAAAGTCCCGGCAGAGTAATTCTTGTCCGAAAAATATTGATAAGGGTTGTAAAAGAAGTTCGCCTGTGCTAGTTACGAGGGGCTCTTTTAAAAAGATTTTTAATATGACTAAAGAATTGTAAGGTACTAGGTTTCTAAAAAAATTCTATGAAAACTACTTTCAACCTTTTGAGTACACACATTTTCACATAAATAGAGAAGACCAACTGAATATTCTGTCCAAAGGTGAAAAAGTGCTGGCGTTGCCATCAATTCATTTAACTACCAGCAGCATGTTGCGCAGCGCAGCAATCTGAATAAGGAAACTTCTGTCCCGCGGGGGTGTAGTCAATAAACGCCGTTCCCGTAACAACATGGAAAGTGAGGCAGCACCTGGCTTGGCCAGTGCTTGGGAGGGTGAACTTCTCTCGCAGCTGGGCTGTTGTGGGTCCGTGTACGCTAACGGGAGCTGGTGCACGTAAAATCCGTTGTGACTTAGATGTCGTCCATGTGTAACGCTACCTCTGGGGGGTACCGATTTCAGATGGTTTGCACCTCATCTGGAATTGGTTCAAAATTAGCGGACCCCGAGCGTAGGCGGACTTCCTCCCACTGGGGCTGATTAAAATGAAAAGCGCCCGTTGCGCCCATCGTCTTCCTATATGGGGATCTGGCGTCGCTCTGCTGTTGCCAGAAGACATTAGCAACAACAACAACAGGAAACTTCTTTAGCTGTGTGGCGCCAAATGGACTATTCGATCGACCACCATGTTGTTTGTCGTTAAACATATCGATTTCAAAGCATACGTTTTCAGCGTTGGGACTATTTATCCAAATTTTTTTTTGCGACTAGCAGCGAAAGCGCTGAAATAGGGTAGTTTAAGGGCACAACCACCGCACGTCAAAAGGGTTAATAGAATACTTATTATGTTTGCATAAAACTTCTAGGGGAAATCATTTTTAATTGCTTAATATTTAGTTCCATTCAAGAATATATTAACAAGTGTCATGGAACACCGAAAAATAAATAACACAGAAAAATAAATAAAAGTTCGGAACATACCACACCAGATAGTTTTACTTCAGTCTGATTTTTATTTTCAATTTATTGAATACAAGAGAACAGTTTTCTTGTGATTTACAATTCTATTTATTATTTTGGCATTTTACGAGTGGATGAATGCGAGCACGTTTGGCTGTTACTTCTCATCTCGTTGACAATTTATTTATTGAGCTGAGCGAAGTGAGCGAAACTCTTACACTACACTCAGGTATTTCAATGCAACGCTGCTCCTTCTAAACCGCTTGACCGATTTAGTTCAAATTTGGCATGGTTATAGGTTCCAATGGTTTCAAGGTATAAATCTGAAATCAAACCAATCGGGTTGCCCACCGAGGAATAGTCACCGAAAAACCTGCTGCTATTAACTTCCAATGGAGATATTCGAAGAATTATTCTATTTCTCAACTACTCGCTCAGCGCGCTCATCGAACCTGTGACATTGGTCAAGGTCACGATGCTGATCACTTGAAAAAAAGAAAAATTTTGAATGTTTTTATTTTTTTTCCATTGAACTTATGAATTTAAATTCAAGGATAACGCAGATCACGTAGAGAATAATAAATTCCAGATTTTATTTTTTTTTCATTTCTTTATACGAATTGTATTTCATTTTTTTCATTTCAGTGATTATTTCATATTCTGTTTTAACAACTGTACGGGGATGGCGCTGTTCAGATATTAAACCAGTTCTTGGGATATTAAACCAGTTCTTCGGATATTAAACCAGTCCTTCGGATATTATCTTCCAACAATAAAGATTTGTGCGTTTCAATAAGAATACAATTTGATACATAATATAACCTTTCATCAAAGTAAAAGTATGTCCTCAGAAGGAAAATCGTATTTGCTGAAAATCGTCCATTTCTGAAGAGCAATATATCATTTCCCAATCACAATACATATGATGGAAGTTATCGGCATAAGAGCTAATGGCTTTAGTGATATATTTTATTTCATATTCTACAAATGTTCTCCGAAAGGCTGTGTTGACATCTTTACACTCTGGGGTATCTTTCTCTTAGGACACTAAATCAGGGGTTCAGCACATTTGTGTCATTCCGCAAGCTGAATCAAATATTATTTGAGTGATTTGAAGAAGCGGGGAAATGAGTTTTCACATAAACGTAGAGGACTTCTACTGTAAAATAAAACTTGGCTTAAATGTCTTTGCTTTGGAAAGCAAGTAATAATATCATCGGTTTTAATTGATTTAAAGTTTGAATGGGAAAAACAGCTTTAGTATTTCAAAAGACCTATGGTGCTAAATATTCAGAATATAATATAGGTTACTTTTGTCTATTCAATTAATAAGCTCATAATTAATTATGAGGTATTTAATTTTATAATAATTTTATTCAAAATGACAGCAGGAATTTTTTTCCTTAACCAATTCTCATTTTCTATAAAAAAATAGAACGGAAAATAAAACTATAAAGAGAAGGTTTGTTTGTGACAAAATGAATTTGGCACGTATGTTTTTTTATTTACAATTTAAAAGGGTAGTAATACTATAATTAAGATTTCTTCTAAGTGCATAGATCTATAAAACAGCAAAGATTGTCAAGAAATGAACTTTAATACTTATTAAGGTCTTTACTAAACTTGAAGATGCGTCTGTTTGTAGTATATGCATAAAACTAATAGTGTATAGGTAAAAATTTGCAGTTCTGTTATATGAAAATGCGTTATTTTATTAAGAACTAAACAAAATAAATAATATAAACAACTTTCAACGACTATTATCCAGAATACAGTAGCGAAGAATATAAAGTATAACTTTGTTTCAATAATAAACATACTTCTTCTATAAAAAAGTAATTGAAACTTCAAAGCCACCCCATAAAATTAGGCTCTGCTGCTAACCATTTACTTACTCTAATTAATTTTTAGCTTGACGTTTTTCTGATAGTGACAGGTTTCTTTGTAAGATTCTGTACATTTAATTAACTGAAAAATTACTAATTAACAAAAATATATCTTTCTACCACGTGACCTTATCGGCGAAAGCAATATATGTGTTAGTCATCTTTAAAATTTCTGCACTCTGGCTTGAATAATTAAATAAATTTATCATTTCGATGAAGTTGGGAGGGAAGGAAAAAAGAACCCTGAATCATTTCATTATCTGTCTTCAAGTGCTGCACACTGCTCCGAAAACAAGGAGTGTACGGAAAATATGAAGATATTAATTAGTATCCTGAGCCTTCTCTTAAATACCAGCAATAAATCATGACCTTTTCAGCGTGATAATAATTAATTTAAAAGGAAGGAGTTAAACTCACTCTTAATTAAAATTCCTACAGTGTGAACGCATTTTTCTTTATTGCCAGTTTAAGTAGCAACAAATTAATTGTAGCGCGGTAGCAAATCCTCAGTTCTGCTGATACTTTACATCATTCCTGAAGCATAAAAGGCACTGAATATTAAAAGAATTCATATGATAATGCGTCGAAGTTTGTTGTTCAATTTAGAGTTTGAACTCGGGCTTCGGAACGCTGAGAAGGAAACTTTCTTTTTAGTATTACATTAATCCTTCAAAGCAAAGCATTTACTTAAAATGAAACTGATTACTTTAGTAATTAAAACATTTTTAAAAGGAAAGTATTGAATTTCACTTTTAAGGTTATTCATTTCTCGTTTTAAATAAGGAAATGGAAACTTATCAGTTCCAAAAGTAATTTGTTTTGTTGTTTAAAAGTTTACTTAAATGGGTTAATTTTCAGGTTTCTTTTGAGATAATAAATTCAACTGATGAGCGAAATGACAAGATGTTCAAAATTATATTGGCTAAAGGGATTTTTATTTTATGTTTGTCACAGTTATTGTAAACTATGTGAATTTGTTTTTTAAATAACTCTAGACAAAAAATTTAATGTAGTTTGTGAGATTCAGAATTTCTAATGAACACGAAATAGTACTTTTTGAATTAACACACAACTAGAAGCTCGTAATGCACATAAAGGCTCGCAACTGACATCATTTTCAATTAGAATATAAATACGTGCTTATAGAAATATTGCTTGTTAATTTCAATGTTAGCGAAAAGTTGAAATATTAGGATATGTATTTTAAAGTTTTATTACATTAGTTTTCGAATATCAATAACTTTCATCGGAAGTTTATGTGAAATGAATTCACGATAAGTCGAAATCTCTAACCGACTTCGAAACAACTCGAATTATTAGAAATCTCTTACTGCCCCTTTTCAGAATGAAAACTAAAACTTTCGTTAACAAAAACAGTCAGTGATTGATATGGCTGTACTAGAATACTTCAATAGAAGTTTAATTATCAATAATAGTAAAAATTGATTTAGGAACCATAAATTCAATTAAACTGATAATTGTAAAAACTTGACTGTAAATTTACAAAGACAGTAATTTTTTTTATTACATTTCTGCTGCGTTAAAAAGTCATTGTCTTTTAACAAAAAAATTAAATTGACCTATCCACATTTTAAAAAGAACATTCTAAGAATTTGTGTAAGAAATTTGTTGTCTTTGCTCCTTTCCAATGAAGTGATGTTATCTTCTCCAGAATCTGCATATGTTGAAACTTGAGGAATGGCATGGCAAAACTTCATGTGCAGCTTCATTTTAATCAGTGTTTATTAAGTCTACCTTCCTCCCAGTCCGCATTATCGAAGTTTTCAAAAGGACTCCTTTTGCTGATCATTTCAGTTTCGTTTCCTTTGGTCTTACAGAATCCACATCCCTTGAAGCAGATTTTAATTCCAGTTTCTATAATTGTGTTGAGAAATTAAAATAATTCGAACGGCGGCGAAATCTACTATGTTTGACTTCCTTATCAGCATCGTCAATGGCTTGCCGGACAAAGCATTTGTCACATGAATGTTTCGAAACTTGTTTATTCTCTGGTTTACTGAGTGAAGCTTGGAAGTCATGTCGGCGAGCAGATGCAAACTGAATAGTTTGATATGCGATGAATTTATTGAAGAAAAAAACGAAAATTACGGTCATTTTTTAAAGTTACATTTAGGGATTCTGCGCTGGAAACGGACATAACAATTTTCGAATAACTTCGACTTAAAAAGTATTTCGAGCTATGGAGATTTCTTTGCATATCAAATTAATTTCTTTAAGGACTTAATGAGAACATCGAGGTAAACATATATTCGAGTTATAAGATTTCAAGTTATCCCGAGTTTGTTGTAGCTGAGCAGTCGACGCTAGGGACCACTTACCCAGGTAGCACAAACTTGTAGAAATAGTCAAAGGCCGTAATTTCCACATTCAGATAACACGTTACCATCCCGTACAGATTTACAGTGTCGCTTACGTCAGAATAACACGTACAGTGCTCGTCAAAATCTGGGTCCAGTTTAGTGTTATCCACACGTATTTAAAACGTTGTATCGCTAATTATGCAGGACGTACTATAAAATTAAGTAAATAACCGATATTCTACAGATTTTTTTTGAATCAGTTTCACCCCGTGTATCTTATTTTTCCGCGCATTTTCCCCTCTATGCTGAAACCTCAAGTTATTTTAACCTGTTTCCGTCTAGCGTCCGCGACAGGGATCGATCTCGGGACCTAAGGTGTGCGAAGCCTGCATCCTAACAACCATGCCAATCTTTCAATATCGCAAGACTAGAGTAAAACGTGAAGCTGAATTAGCCGAAGCACACATTTTGAACCAGAACGCGTTTTGCACAGTGTTAAGTCGTGGTGATCGCGTTCTGACAACCTGTGTGTGCTACCTGGGCAAATACTTCACAAAATTGAAAGTTTGTAAAATCGAGTCATTAAATCGTCTATGGTAGTGTATTCATGACCACTTACTAGTTCGTAAAGTCACAATTGTTCGTAAAACAGAGTTTTTTGAAAAACGAGCGTCAACTGTAATGCCCAAACCGAAATCATAAACACGTTGTTGTAAATTTGTTAAAAATGTTTTAGCTCAACATTTTCCAGTACAAAATTCCGGAAATATTCATAGTTCATCTTTTCAAAAATATTTATTTTTAAAGAGATGAGAAACGTCGCCTTAAACAGTCCAAGATTTTAAATTAACTCTTAACTAAATCATATCGAAAGATCAGAGGAGTTAACCAGCTATCTAGCTACATGATTTTCATGGAAATACAAAGCTTTAATTGTGATGAAATGATTGGAATTTAATCTGATAAACATCAATTTAAAAAATAAATTTAATCTACCGATTTCAATGTCAAGTGCCATCGCCAGAGCAGAGATTAGATGAAATTAATTCTATTCACTACATGTCTCGTAAATTTTTTAATAAAAAATACAAAAGAACTGCAGCAATTTTTGTTGCTTTTCCAACATCAAACGAACAATAAACACGAAACCCAACACTTATACAGCTATTCGTGTTTGAGCATTAAAATGGAATTTTTTTGTGAAAATCCACAAGAATTTGTGCACGTAGTTCTTATTTTCTACATCACACGTTCAGTAAACGCGAACTCAAGTACTTTGTTCTTAATTTTTCACTGTAATTTTTGCATGACAAATGTAATAAGCAGAAGTCAATGATTTTGAGTCTATGAATGTAGTATTATGCCACTTTATAGCCACATCATACTGTTTATCCAACAACCTTGATTTACAGCCGTATCTTGTCGCAAATACCTAATGCTGTTAGATGACTAAGTCACTCAGCATTGAGGTTAGTACTTAGGAGGGTAAAGGCTTGTGATGCTGCGGAAATTTAGAATTTCTTTAAATTTATCAACTTTGATATTGAAAAAAATCGAGGTTGGGTACTTTTTAATGCAAAATCTTGGAGTTTTGCAATTTGATTTTGTACATTCACATAGAGTATTGAATAAATTTTAACAATTTCACAACACTATGTTGTAAGTTGAGAATAAGCAGTGTGCTGTTCTGCCACGGAGTTCTTTTATAGCATGTAATGTGTTGTAATACTACAATACTGTGCTTAAAAGCTGAAGTACTTGAAATTTACGTCGCAACGTGTTCGTTCTGGCTTTACACTAACTTTTAAAACAAAGGCACTCACTGAATAACTAACGATTTTTGAGGTTTGCTGATTTTTGAACTAATTGCTTAGAAACACTATAAGATAAACTCACTAACATAAATATATATATATGAGATGTTTGTTTATTTTTATTCTTTGGTAGAGTATGTTAATTTTAGTTGTTAAATTATTTTATATCAATTTATCTATTTATTCATTTATTATGTATATACAGAAATGGTAGTTTTAGTAAATTCAATTCGCTATATCAGCGACAATTTTTAAATAATCAATCTTTAATGAAATCTTGATCATTACTGTTTAATTATATTTTTGAAGATGATGATAGAACATTGATTTTTCTTAAATGTACTCAAAGACAATTTCAAGCAAAAAAATGTTTACATCAAACTTTTGAAATTTCTGTTAGCATTAATGACACGAGAAATTTCCATATGTTTGCAGTTAACATTCTAAGTAATTCCTAAATTTTGTGCATTTCGTTCAAAGTATTTAATATTTGACTATAGTTTTGACTTTAAGCATATAAAGCATATATAGTAAGAAAAGACGTATGCAAACTTGAAATTCCATTTATTATTAATTCATACGAAGTAGGAAACGACTTGCATGTTTGCAAAAACTATTTTCCAAGCTAAATGGCCCTACCATTAAAATTCCAAGTTTGTGGAAATTGCAGTCCACAAAGGTATTCTGTAGGTAATAAAAATGTGCTAGAATTGCTCATTAAATTTAATACTGTTTTAGAAACTATATTCATGAACTTCTTTTGCTTGAATATGCCTCATAAAATGAAGAGTGGCATCTTCATAAATTTAAATATTAGAGCTAAACACAATGTTTAACGCTTACGTATTATTACATATTTAATGCTAATTAAAATATTTAAATCAAATGAAAGCTAAGAATCCGAAAAATAGCAGTTAAATTATTTAGAAATTAGTAGAATGTTTGGCATATTTAAGGGGTTGATAATACCCAGGTTTTCACTGCAAATAATAAACTGCAGAGAAGAGTCATTAACTAAATTTCTTGAAAAGAACTTAGTTTGATAAAATTTGAGGTATAATGTGTATTTAAAAAACAATTGTGTTTCAGCGAAATGAATTAATTTCATACCTGACGTTTTTAATTTTTTGGTAGATGCGAAATTTAAGTACTTAAGTACAGCAATGTGAAGCAAGTATAATAATACATTAATTTGAAACAATTAAAATTTCGTAAAATCACGGAAATAAGAGGTACTTATCAATCTGCACATGAAATATACTTATCAATCTGTATGTGTGTTATTTTACGAAGCTTTATTTCATCTTTTAAACAGCAGTTTCTTTTGAGTGCTTTTTGCTATTGTATCAATTTCTTTTATTCATAGATATACACTTTGAAAAACATTTTACATTCCTTTGATACTAATATTAAATTTCACTACATTATTAATATATACGCTTAGCCCACTTTGTAAATGCATGCTTATCAAACTCTAAATCAGTGTTTTCGAACCTTATTTGTGCTGTACACTACCTGAGAAATTTTAAAATTTTCAACTCCTCCTCTAACATGTACATAATTTTTAATATTCAAAAATAGAAATATTCCTTGAAGAAACTTGAATTATAGGTTTTAGGAAAATATCAATAGCTTACACTGTTATTAAATCGCCAGCTTACACTGTTATTAAAAGTAGTTAACATTTCACTATAAAATGGTGCTGAATTAGTGCAACCTTTCCACGGAGAAACGTTGAACCATGATTTCGCGTTTAAACTGATCAATGGAGCCAGATCATGGTGAAACGTTTCTCCATAGAAAGGATACAGCTAATTTAGCCCAATTGTATGTTGAAACTTTGAACTTCATCTATTAACGGTGTAATGCTGGCCCAGTATAATCAGTAGTGAAACTCACATTTAAACATAGAAATCGCTGCTACTGACAAGATGGGCAGGAGTTACTTAAACTTTATCTCATTCAATCCTCACCAGCTGCAATTCTAATTCAAGTTAAAAAAGCGTATTGGAAAAAAAACACAGATAAGATTATAGTAAAACTTTATTTTAGGCTAATACTCTGGAAAAGTCAAACTCGAATGAAATGACACCCATTTCGAACCGCACTTGTGGGGGGTAGGCCCCTCATTAATGCCTGGAAACACGCTGCTCTAAACTGTTGGTGCAAAGATATTTTACCTAGTACTAACACTTACCAAAAGTACATAAGCGAAAATAGCGCAAGAAATAAAAATTAATCTGCTGGAAATAAGGCTTTAGTTTTCTTTCCCAGAAGTTGATTAATGAGATTTTGGATATTGATAGTTCCATTAGACAAGCGAAATGACGTCGATTTCTAATGAATCTATTCTATATTTAAGGCGTCAGTGCTATTCACTGATAAATTATGGGGCGTAATAATCACACCCTTCATTTTTTTCTTTAATATTTTTTTTTGTGTGTGGCTGAAAATTAATGCTGTTAAGTAAAAAAAAAATACTTTCGGTATGACAATAGGAATAGCATTTATCATTTGAAATGTAACACTATTATCAACAAATTCACTTGATAACATTCTTAACAACGAATAACAGCCTTAAGGTGCTTCAAAGACAAAAAAATGTGATATTTAATACATTTGACTGGTTTTATAGATGCCATTTGAAGAGAAAAATAATTGTTCATGAAAATTGGATAATAATTTGTAGTTGCTCCTCTATGGCGATGTTCGGTCTTCGGATGTCCGGTAGACTACTCTATCAAACGTAGCTACATGATTCTGAACGAGTTTCATCATAAATATACAACAAGCTTTCCAGTAACTTTCGGCGAAGTTCTAAGAATTTGTGATTTTAATTCCTTTTATGAATTTTTGCTAGCTTCTGTCCTGTTCTTTGAATTAATTCTGTGAGGCCAAAAGAACAGTTTCGAGAACTTGACAAATTAAGTCGACATTCGTATTTAGTAGAAAGCTGTGTAGGAGTTTTTTCGATTCTAAAATTTCCACGAAGATTAAAAAAAAAGGCCTTAGTTACAGTAGCCTAGCTTTGTTACAGTATTGAAAAAACGCCGCCGTTTTTGCATACCTCCTTGAAACAAGATTCCACATAAAACGGGAATTTTGATTAAGTCATAGAAGAGAAATATTAGACTATTGTGTGCTTTTAATGCAGCAAAAGCAACATTACCAACCCCATAGGGAAAACACGCCAAATGACCAAATGCCGCCAAGCTTGGCGACTTTTGGCGAAATATCGCCAAATTTGGCTCCAAAAATAAGTCCCAAAAGTGAAGTTACCGAAGGCCTAGAACCAATATCTCTCGAGATTTCTAGAAACCTCACACTAATGAATACGGAAACTGAAACCTCCGTATCTCCCGTTCTAGTTGACCGATTTTGATGCAACAAAAAGCAAATTTAACTATTTGAAGCGTAGAACCCGAATTTTGAACTATTTTAAGCCCCAGAACAGCGGGTTGACCCGAAAATTTGTAACATTAGGAGAATGACCTGAGAACCGATCTTTCTTAACGGCTCTGGATACCGGGAAAATCCTGCGCATAATTAGTGATACTGCCGAGCGTGTTGTGGCATACGCTCAAGAGTATAAGAATAAATAACCAAGAATGATAAGCAGCAGGATCTGCATACCATTGTTAGCCATTCTTATCAAATGAAAATCTCAGCCATGAAAACAAAAGTGCTGAAAAAAGATCCAATAAATGTTACTTTTTTTTTAAAACCAATTATGAATTATTTCTCCGTACTTTGTTCTTAACTGTGTTTTAGCTTCAGGTAATAGTTCTTTCAATATAAATAAATTTAGTCTTACGTCACTCTCAGCGAATTATTCTATCAAAAAACAGTGTAGTAATGTTTTAAAATCGACCACGTACATATATAAACACAAGAAAAATGCTCTTATGACTTCGAAGGCAATGAGCGACCTTTAAATAGTATCCGAATGGAATAAGACAAATTTTCTGATTTTTTACTCGGCAAATAGAATCTGTTAACGACCCACCCGACCCGGTTTTTAATCCCTCCCCCATTTTATTAAACAACTTAACTTGCATTCGGAATTTAGTTTAGAAAAGATAAGATTTTGTTACATCATATAATTAAATGTTTTTATACATACACACACATATATATATATATATATAATTATATATACATACATATATGCAAACTACAATTCATGTAATTTAAAAAACAAGGAACACATGTCTTACGTTTTTAAATGTTTTTAAATGAAATGTTTTTGAATGAAAGTTTGGAAAATGAAAGTTTTAAAATGAAATTTCATTAAAATACTCCAAATCTTTTCCAGTATTTCCCATTTCGTATGAATTTTGACTTTATGTTGATGTTGTAAGAGAAAAAAATCAATCATATCTGATTCAATATAAATAAATCAATTCCTGGCATGTTTAGCTAGTTAATCACGAAAGCACAAATCATGAGATATTAATTCAGAAAAATTTGCTCGTGAACGATTGTTAGATATTTTAGCTGTCGGATTTCCTATATTTTAAGGGCAAAATTTTATTATCAATATTCATTATTTTTTTTTATCAAAAAGAAATAATCGAATATAAACATTTAACATAAGCATATTTTAAGTGATATTTCTTTTCTAGTCTACGTTTTTACACATCATTTGTGAAGATTTATGACCATTAAGAAGTTTATGAATTGCATCTGGTATCTTGACATTACCTTTTATCTGCTTAATGAATCCCCGCTCTTTTCTTCTGTGTCCAACATCCCCGAAAATTTGAGAAGTTCTGATATTATTTCCAATTCAGGAAACGTTTAAATAGCTTATTTTTAAAGAAAATGTGGAAAAAAGTAAAATATTTTTCTTTCTACTTATGTTTAGTGGGGTGGGGTAAAATGTGTATATCGTTAGGCTTAATTAATATTATGATTCCAAATCCTCCTATTGAACTTTTTAATTGCTATAATTGCTACCCACTAATGTCTAAAAATATCAGCTAAAAAAGAAAATTTTATTTAAAAACAAACTGTTCATATATTTTGAACAAAGATGATCAATGCCTACTAATTTTACTGTACAGCTGCGGAAAAAAAATGTCCCACTTGCTCTTTATTTGGCTATTATTCGTCGTACAGTAAAGTTATATATACCATTCGTTTGCAAATAACGTATACTTTAATTTACTATTACTTTAATTTGCATAAGGGGCCGTCTTCATATTTAATTCTGCATCAACTTCGTTTTTCTCAATGGCAACACTGTACTTTGACTTTATTAAACGAAAGAAAACCTTCAAATTACCCTAAAT
Organism: Cheiracanthium punctorium; assembly: GCA_038373885.1. Taxonomy (NCBI): domain Eukaryota; kingdom Metazoa; phylum Arthropoda; class Arachnida; order Araneae; family Cheiracanthiidae; genus Cheiracanthium; species Cheiracanthium punctorium. The sequence continues at coordinate 57,643 of JAWZYV010011719.1, forward strand.
ATAAATTTTCACTAATTTTCTGCGATAATTTCCAGAGATATTGCACATTCTTTTTTGCGCGATTTTAAGGGCCTTTCTGCAAATTGAAAAACGCTATTTGTTGGTTCCGAACTTTTCGCCTTTCATTTATTTCGCTTGCGAGAGTTAAAAGAAATAAATAATATTTTCAAGGGAAACACTGTTTCTATTCTTAAAAGTTCTTTGTGCTGAGAATATCAGGGGTAGAAATTAGAATATTTAGTCAGTGGTCCAAATGATCCGTGAATCCATTACTTCCTTGGTTCGTACACATGATTTAAAGGAAAAAAAGCAAAACGAATGCTTACTATATGGAAAATCTTTCTAATTCTGAAATTGTTATTGAGTATTTCTCTTGAAGGTTCGATTAGACAGGATAAATCTTGCCAGAAGTGAGAGGCTGTTCTCTGCTCTTTTGACTACCAGCAGGAATGTTAGTCATCTACGGTCGAACTCGAAGAATGGTTTCATGACTGAAAATTTATTTGTTTGAATTGCATGTAAAAAACGCAAATACTTTTTTGCCGACCAATATTATCATTGTGTTTGTTATTTCGCTTCCATCATTTAATATTATCGTCTGCAATGTGCAATATTCTTATAAGACTGTTGGCGGTATTTTAATTTATAGTCAGATGAAAATTTAGACAGAAAAACGTGATTTTGAATGTTTGTTGAATGTTTGATAAAATATGGGGAAGTCCAAAGACCTCATGTTTCCAATATTAAAAATATGTCAAATTCGTGCCTGGAATGTTGAGGATGTTAGTTTTTCAGAAATAGAACGTTGTATTGGAAGATATACATCTACTGCATCTAATTCTATACATGGAAAATATTTTGTTTGGGGGATATGGTAGTGGACGCAGCAATAGACACTTTATAGAATCACCATAAAACTGTAAAAAACTCTTAATTTATTTGCTTCGAAATTTGATATTTTTTAAATACCTCTATTTTTACTGTGTTTTTTGACAAAAGAAATCTAATTTACGTTTACTTTACGCAATTTTCAAAAAATTGTCACTAAATAAATTTATATATGGTCCCTTAACTTATGAAAATAACACATTTTAATTAATATAAATTAAACTACTGAACATAAAAATTTGAAATTTTGCACAGCCATGTAATATTGTTTTCTGCATCTATTTCCATCAAAATTTGGCTATGTTTCTATTCATAATTTTGTTTAATATTAATTTAATAATTTATAATTCATATTAATATTTTATTTAGAATCATAATAACATTAACTTATGTTTGGGTCGTTTAGTTCTAATAGTACGAATAAAAATCAGCTTCTTATTATCAATATTATATAAGATACTAGCTGAAGTACCCGTTCTTCGCACGGGAATTAATGGACTTTTTGATATTACGATTTGTGGTGATTACTATTCATTGTAATAAACAGATATAGCAAAGTGGATATCGCGTTATATTGTGTCCAATAATCATGCATACCGAATTGCAAGGCAATCGTTTGTACGGTGCAGAAGGCCATGCGGCGTAGCGCAATCTAATGGCGAGTTTTAGCAAAACGGATACGGCGAAAATATTTTTCGCATTCAGATACCGATGTATACGAATTTTCATGACTATCGGCTGGACAGTCCTGAAGTTAATGTGTTGACGCGACATCTAGTGGCAAGTTATAGGAAAATGGATAGCGCCAAACTCTTCTCCGTGTTCAAATATCTATGTATACCTATTTTCATAACGATCATTTGCACAGTCAAGAAGTGATACACTGCAGGGCCATCTAGTGGTTCAATAAAGTAATGATTTGCTACAGCGCCGTCAAGTGGCGAGTTATAGCAAAATTGATAACGCCAAAATATTCTCATTGTTCAAATAGCTATGTATACTGATTTTCATAGCGACCGTGTTCAACTATCTATGTATACCAATTTTCATAACGATCATTTGCACAGTCAAGAAGTGATACACTGCAGGGCTATCTAGTAGTTAATTAAAGTAATGATTTGCTACAGCGCCGTCAAGTGGCGAGTTATAGCAAAATGGATAACGCCAAAATATTTTCATTGTTCAAATAGCTATGTATACTGATTTTCATAGCGACCGTTTGAATGGTCAAGAATTTAGCCTGCTGCAGCGTCATCTAGTGGCGAGTTAAAATAATAATGCATTGCAGTGTCATCCAGTGGTGAGTAACATCAAAAGGAACGCAGTTAGAATATATTCTTCGTGCTCAAATGTGTAAGTTTAAAAAATTTTATGCCGATCGGTAGAACGGTATAGAAGTTGATGCTTTTCAGCGCCATTTAGCGGCAAGTTACAGCAAAATGGATAGTGAAAAATATTCTCCGTGTTCTAATATTCGCGTGTACCAAATTTCATCGAAATCGGTTGGACGATATTCGCATAGCAAACGGCTAAGCGGCTAAGCATAAACGGCTAAGCATAGCAAACGGCTAAAATCTATTTACTTAAGCTCTCAATAAATTGCGCCAAGCCGAAATCTGTGCAAACCGCTAGAACTCACTTTCACAAAATCGGCATTTGAGCCATTTTATTTTTTCGCCAAACTAAAATAATTTACCTATTAGCCTCGGAAATCTTCAATCCTTATTGTTTTGCGTGTAAAGCATTACATTCCTCCTCTGATTTCCCATGCACACGATATTATAATTTAAAAAAAAATAACATTACGAATATAAACTAACAAAAAAAAATCATTATTATTCTTTTATTTTTACTTTGAGAATGTAAAACATTTTATTCGGCAAAATCGCCACACATGGCAACCACGATCCTTATTTCACACTTTTTTCACTACAGGGGTTACAATTACGGAAAGATTTTTGCGTGAAGAGCATAAAAAATCTCTTAAATTCCGGGAACGGGTGGACTTTCACAGTTTTAAAGTGGACTATGAGTTATTCTATATTATTTTACATATCTGTTCTAAATTTCAGGCTGATAGGTCCATTTTTGTGGATTTGTATACGAATCAAATCCACAAACAAACAAACAAACAAACAGAATTTCATTTTTATTTATAAGAAGATGATTTAAAGTATGAAAAAATATTTTAACATAGGGGGAGGGGGATTTTGGGTGCTCATAACTCACCCATTTTCAGTTCAAATTTATTGAAAATGGGTATCCGGGGTTAAAATGAGCTAAATTTTTGAAATATGAAGTGAAATCTAGGGGTTGCTATTGGGAGGAAAAAAATTGGTGTGAATTTTAATATGTAGATGGCCCCTTATGCAATTTTTATGCATAGCAGATTAAAGTGTACGTCAATTGAAAACGATTGGTATCTGTAACTTTGCTGTACGCCAATCGACGGCCGAAAAAAGTACAAGTGGGACTTATTTTCTTCCGCAGCTGTACATTACCCAACAAAGTAACACATTGGAATAGAATGCATAACAGTACTGGCTATAGCATTTTAAAATTTCAATAATTTATAAGTAATGAATATTAAAAAAAATCAAAAATGTATTAAATTTTTTGGCTTTTGCTTTAATCTATTACCCATTTTACCGCACCTGCTACCCATTTGACCACCTTCAAGGAAGAAATAGCTCTTTATGAATTTTAAAACTAATATAGTTATATAAAATCTTTGCTTTTTGGTGAGAAGTGAATGAATGCACTGCAGAAAGTAAAACAGAGAGTTGCATATTAAAACTTATTAGTAACGGAAAACAACTAATCAATTAAAAGAAATCAAATGTCTGTTTACATACCCATTTTACCCCACCTTCCAATATTTTATACGAACAAATATTTTGTACTAACATATTACAAATTAATCTAAAACAAATTAAAAACACATTTTAAATTAATAGAAACTCTGCGCACAAATCCTAATCTCTATTACAAAATATTATTTAATATATATAAATTTAAAGGAAATAATTTTTTCTGCTTTACATTCGAGCTACAGCTCCTCAAAAACTATATGCTTTACACAACGTTATTTCTTGGATACTTTATGAACAAAATTAAGCAATTCATGGCATTTTTACATGAGCAATTTTCTGTTCCGTGATTAAAGATATTAATTCCTAAATAAACTTTGTGAATAGGAAATAAAAAAAGAAAACAAATTTAAACATCAAATAAATCTTTAAAATATTAATATATTTTGGCAAAACTTCAAAGTGAGTCATTAATTTTTCAAACTGCATGCATTCATTAATTGTATTAATGGAAGATTTACGTGGAATGTAAAAACATTACAGAAATTTAATAACCATTTTTTATTTAGGTTTTTTTTCCACACGAATGGATTTCTCTTTTTAATACTTCATAATGGAAATCGATAACTTAATTTTAAAACAAATTGCTCTTGGACAGGTTTTGATAAAATGTAATTTTTTCTCGAATATTATTTAGAAAACTTTATTTTCACAAAGCTGCTTTTATCAAGTCCTATAAGGAGTACAGAGTAAAATAAACTCTTTATAACTCTAAACGAGAGAAGTATATAAAAACTATTAATTCCATAAAATACAAAGCCTAGGAAAATAAATTTTAATAAATTATGTTTACTTTCTTAAAAAAAACTTTTAGCATTTTCATTAAAACTAAGCTCTACTAATTCAATTAGTTTTAATTTCATTTACAAAATGTACGGTAAAACACAATGGCTTCTACATATTTTGAGTCTGTACACAACTAAATGAAAAGCGAGTGTATGTTTTAGTGGTCTTTTAATAGGTCTCAGAAGTTATTTGCTTATTTTTAATTTAAAATATTTCTTTTCAGCAAGCTTATTTTAAGTTTTTTTAATATGTATTTAATATTTTCTAAAAAACAGCAGAATAAGTAAGTTGTTGTGATTCTTGTAATGTATAGCTTAAAATGCATATATGTATGTACAGCTGTGGAAAAAAAGGACCACTTGTGACACCAACCAACACGACTGATCTTGTGAGGGAGGGGGGGGGGGGGCAAGATGGTGCAAAGCACGTGGGCAGCCAAATTTAAGGGTGCGAAGAAGAAAAATTTAAACCATAGGCATTGCAAATAAGGATTGCCTATTTTAATTTGCCCGTGGGTGGACGACGATCAAGAAACGGTGTTGCCAACCACTGGAAAAAATGCGGAACAAAACGTTTTCTCGTGATCATTTTGTTATAGTCTGTTCCGATCTTCAATTTTCTTGCATGGTTTAAAATTGATTTTTATTAATTTTTCTTAACTGGTAAAAACAAGAATTTGATGGTAACATGTAACGTGCAACATAGAACGTTTGTTAAAATGTCAAGAATTACATGATGATTTGACGAAGTAAAGTTGATAGCTCTTATGGGAGGGGTACAGACCCCCCCCGGACCCCTCCCATGTGTGCACCAATGCTCCTGGCAACATTTCACCTGTCTAAGAGAACCTTCAAGAGAAATACTCAATAACAATTTCAAAATTAGAAAGATTTTCAAAATCGTGAGCAGTCGTTTTGCATTTTTCCTTTAAATCATGTGTACGAACCAAGGAAGTTATGGACTCAAGGGTCGTTTGAACCACTGACTAAATATTCTAAATTCTACAACTGATATTCTTGGAACAAAAAACTTTAAGACTAGGAACAGTATTTTCCGTGAAAATAACATTTATTTCTTTTAACTCTCGCGAGCGAAATTGATGAAAGACGAGAAGTTCGGAACCTACAAATAGCGTTTCTCAATTTGCAGAAAGTCCCTTAAAATCGCGCAAAAAATAAGTCGCAATATCTCCGGAAATTATCGTAGGAAATGGGTGAAAATTTATATTTAGGGTAATTTGAAGGTTTTCTTTCGTTTCACAAAGTAGTATGTTGCCATTGAAAAAAAGCGAAGTTGATGCAAAATTAAATATGAAGACGGCCCCTTATGCAAATTAAATTACTAGAAAATTAAAGTATACGTTATTTGCAAACGAATGGTATATATAACTTTGCAGTCCGACAAATAATTGCCAAATAAATAGCAAGTGGGCCTTTTTTTTCTGCAGCTGAACATACACGTATATAGTATTTGATATCACTATTTAGAAAATATTTAATACCTTAGAAAACTTGCATTTTAAGAATACAAATATGATTAATGAAAGTGCATTGAAGAAAGCGTAAAAAATGTATAACAGAAAAGAGTAATGAAAAATAACAAGTATTCGCGGTAGTCTAAACTCTTTACACTTATTACTAGAAGAAACTCCCTATTCATCTGAACTGAAAATTAGGCTAAATGGGTCTTGAAACATTTATTTAAAAATGAAATTTTATGCATCGAAAAACTAACAACTTTTATGAATTAGTCTTTCATTCCCATTGCTTTGGTTTCATTTTGTATTTATCTGTAAGCAATTTATTACCCGAAAAAAGAAGCCCTTTTAGATGCCAGTGTTCCATATTGCGCATTACAAATGAAGGGACACTAAAAGGGGTCTTAAATTATTATTACTCTTTTTAAATAATTTCTCGCGAATAACTTTTTTTTCTTTCGTTTTAAAATTAGTATTATTATTGTTAGTATTATTATTATTATTATTATTATTATTATTATTATTATTATTATTTTGCGAACAAAGTATTCAAATACAGAAATACATATTTATACCAAAAGAGTTTCTGTATTTTCACCTATCGATTCAAACATATTATCATACACATATTTTGCAATCTAAGCTGTACTCTATGCAAAAATTAGTAGTCAATCCGTCGATGCTATTGTTATTGTTGTTAGTAATGCCCTCTGGTGACCGCGGCTCGGGGCCAATGTTCAATATAGGACGTCGATAGATGAGAGGAGAGTGTTTTTCGTTTTATTAAATCCCAGAGGGAGGAAGACCAACTTAGTTGGTGCTTCTAATTTTGAAGCAATTGCAAGTAAGAGACCTAGCACCTGGATTGAACACCCCCCCAGAGGTATCGTTTCAGAATGGGGGACATTGGAGCCACAAATAAATTTTTCGTGCACCTGCTCCCATTAGCGTACACGGTTCTACATCAGTCCAGCTGAAAGAAGTTGTCACCCTCCCAAGAGATGACTTCAGCTCCGTTTGACTTTCCGTATTCTAATGGGAACGAAGCTTAGCGGCAAGAACACTGTTGGACAGTCCACCTTTTAAAGTATAAATAAAGAATAAATTTGCATAGCTTGCGAATGTTAATACACTCCCTATATACTTTGAAACGTAATTCTTCCAAAAACTTATTTTGTTTCCTTTTTCATTTCTGTTTTGTTACAGAATAAGCAAAATACGAAACAATACTACTAGGCCGGAAAAGGTTGAAAATAAATTTTTCTTTCGTTGATAAAGTTTTATGAGCATACTAAAATCAAGAAATATCGTTGTTTTTATTTTTATCAGGGGAAGTACAACTCTTATTTATATGGAGAAGGTTTTTCTGTGAATGTTTTCTCGCAATCTGTTTACGAAGCAAAGATTTATATTTATTAGGCACTTCAAGCATTTTGAACTATTTTTCACGGAAATGTCTCTATTTGTTAGAGTCTTCTTGCTCAGGCTTCATGCAGCTATTTATATATCATTTTAAAGCGTTTTTATGTATCAAACTGTTTTATTTTCTGAAAATCTAAATGTACGACAGTAACCTAAGCTATTTAGCGAACATGAAATTTGTCGTTGGCCTGTGTCATAGTTCTGAGCGTTTGAAATGTGATGTTTTATGATTTTATGTTTTTAGTTTCTCTTTATGTTTCTCATATTTTGCACATTAAGAACTTGAAAATAACAATGATATGTATAATTTAACTGTGTCGCTATCTATCGTAATTCTAAATTTATGCAATGAAAGAGCAGAATCTGCATAAATATTTAAACTTACACATATGTGCGAAATATACTTGTGAAATTGAATAATTGTTTAATTTGAAAATTAACGTTATTTATTAAATAATTCTTCTGATATTCTCAAATTTGTCGGTCATTGAGTGAAATGCATTACGAAATGAAATTTTAATAAATTCACTGAAAGATATTATCAACTCTCCATGCAAAACGCTTAGAGTTCTTGCAAAATTCAGAGCTTTCAGGATCTTTTCTTCTACTTTTTCTTTAAAGATTATGCGCATCAAGCTTTATCAGTTCCATTGTATTCCTTATTGTACGACTACATAGCTAAACTTTGCGCATTAAAATAAGTTACGACTTTAAAAAAATTAAGCTAGAAAAATATTAAAACAATTTAATGAATTCGTATGTGTTTCGCTACTTAAATGTATGATTAATTGACAGGCAGTTATCCATTTAAAATTTAAATAACCTATTTATGCCGTTTATGAACTGAATTATTTATTAGCACATTTTTCTTACTTCTTTTATACATGAAGCATTATAAAAAATGTATGGAATGCAATTCATTTCTCATAAATAAATATTAAGAATTTTAAAACATAAAGAAAGGCATCTCACTGACAAAATTTAAAATGTGAGAGAATATTAAATAAATTGAAAAATGTATAAAGAATCCTGTTCAATGATCAAATTACACAAATCTAAATCTGACAGATTGAAAGATCTTGCATATTTCAATAATTTGTAATCATCTTCAGATCACCAATTTCACTAAACTTTTTCCTTCAAAAATTTACTCTATTCACCATACTAAAGCAAATACGGCTATGAGAGTCGCTTCCAGACACAACTGATATGGCGCATGCCGACCTAGTCTATCTCTGAAGTCCAGTGGGGGGGGGGAAATATGCCCCTGGCATCTAGAAAATAACTGGTGGAACTAGAATTAATGAGCATACGTACTCCCTATAAATACTAGGTCATAGAACGAAACACTTCTGAACCCACTTATCCATGATTTTAGATACCTTCTCTATAATATGGTGCTTGTACCCACATGAAAATATCTGCAAATTGCCGCATACGCTAGTGGGTATACTCACAAACGGTAATTCTAGTGCTCCAAAAATCGAACGATAATTTCACGTTAACTAGTCATTCGGCTGTGATCAGCCAGAATGCTACGGACTAGGAATTCTTGACGATTTCGTCTATACCAGTTGTATGTATCAACTACACGCATAATTCTACAATCTGCTCTTCTAGATTTGGGGCGCAGGAAATAGCCATCTATTCTTTCTAGATGAGAGCGGTATTTTTTTTTCTCCGTATGGAACTACATCCTCCCAGACTGCTTTGGCGTTACTGTTTAGTGAATACTTCGGAAATACTTCGTCGAATAACTCGTACTGTTCTGTTTCCCACTCTCATCTTATTGGTGCATATGTGGGAAAGCTGTAAAGCGAGAGGAAGACACTTGTGGATTTACTTCAACGACGCGGTGTTATGGGTTTGGTCTGGGTAGTCCAAGCCGATGAGTTGTGTAATAACAACAGTTGCCATCTCAATAGATTTTGATTTAATGCTCACGACAAGAACTGTTTGTGTCAAAAATCATAGAACAAAAGAACAAGAATTTAAGAACAAAAATTTCCATTTCAGGCATTCAGGTATCTCCAAAAAAAAGAGTGATAAAATTTAATAGTGCTTTTACCACTCACGTATGTTCAACTCAGTTATACGAGCGTTTCAGCTTCGTACGGAAAAAAGTACTTTAAAGACTGTATTCTCTCTGCTTGTGTCTCCACTTATAACTATTTTTTGTGTCTCTACCTATTTGAGATTAATACTGTAGATATGCAGAGTATCCAAAATAGACGGTAACACGATTCAGTTCTTTACCTATAAGTGGGCGGAGTGAATTGAAAAAATGTTCAAAATAAGGCCGACAATAATAATTGGTTGAGAAAAAATTCCTCTTGTTGATTTTCAAAAATTTATATATTTTAAATTTTTTATACGACCCCCGTACAATAAAATCCAATTGATGAAATTGTAAAATGTTCCCCATACGCTACTGAGATGATGAATAAAATTCCAGTCTTTCATTTTAAAATGTCTCAGAGATATCTCTAAACAAACACCGTCGAGGACTATACATGAATTTGAAGGTAAAAATTTAATCCTAGAGTTAAAAACAAATAATTTTCTTTTGTAATTTCTTTAAGACCTCTGAAATGCGAACATATGGTATGGTTTTTTTCCCTATCGAGAGCCGTTGAAAAATAGTTTGTCAGAGCAAATGCTTCTTTTCATATCATTGACACATTTTAGGATATAATTCTCAAACATTGCCCATCACCTGATCAGTGCTTGGGAGACATTTAACTAAATGAGAAATTTTTTACACGGGGATCGTAAACAGATTTAAAAACAAATGAACGAGATGAATTTTTTTGTTAACGAAATCTCTTTTCCTACTGCATTTTGAGCATTTTTTAAAATTTCCATTCCCCACGTACCTCTAATGCAGTTGTTCTCAACCTTTTAACGTCGCCCCCCCCCAACAAAGGATAACTTACGGTGGGGTCCCCCCTCACATTTTTCAGCATGCATTCAGTTTTTTAATCATTAATAATTAACATTAGTCGGATTTTCTACAAAATAATGTTATCAATAATGTTTGAATAAACATTTTAAGCGAAAACGGATACATTTTTGTGTAAAAATGAAAATAAATAAGATGATTTAAAAAAAAAGGGTTTCTCTTGGGTTTTTCTAGAGGCCCCCCCCTGCAAACGTTCTGCGCCCCCCTTGGGGGGAAGCGCCCCGCAGGTTGAGAAATCCTGCTTGCTCTAATAGATAAAGAATGAAAACTTTTACAAGATTTTTGAGACACACTGTATATTAATTCTACCACAGTGCCGTATCAGAGTCAAAGCTTCGTAAGTTTTTTAATCTTCTGCTCCTTTACTTCTAAAGTGATTTCATCGCATCTCACACTCATGGAATTAATATCCTATTACTTATATATGCCCTATTTATGTTTATTATTACGAGTGTATGATAATGCAGCGGAAATGCATTCTTTGCTGCTTGAATGGCGCTTTTACAGCATAAGCGCTTTTATTTAGTGTTAAATGCAGTGAGAAGAAGGTATGCAATTCTTAATGGAAATCAAACAGAAAAGTGACCAAAAGTTCGAAGTGGCTAAAAATGTACAGGAGTAAAGAGTATGCGTAGGTAAAATAATGATTTCCAAGATTGATTTCCAAGATTTAATATCAGAGGAATTTTAATCAGCAAAAATCGAATATGAATTCGTTTTAAATATTCTCGGCAAGTAAAAATAAATAAATTGCTGTGAACTAATAATGAATGTTTAGATTCTGTCTTTAATGAGGTGTTCAGATGAAAGAAAATGTCTAATTCATGCTTTTAGACTAAGTGACTTAAAAGAGAAAACATCAGTTTTGTCATCAAATAATCAAACAATCGAGCAGAACCGCCGGTCACTGCGCGGGTCTGCGCAAATGTTGCTGGGGGAGGTTTGGTTACGGGTTCAAATGTAGTTAATCCAAATATGTATATGTGTTTGTCTAAGTATCGTGATGTAAAACTATACTTTGAAATAAAGATAGGGGAAGTTGGCCCAAAATGGTACCCTTAAGGTTAAAACTTGTATAAAATAACATGTATGTTTCAATAAAACTTTGGCCCTTTGCCATCATATTTTACACTATATTTTGCATCATAAACATATTTTAATATTTTAAAAGAAAAATGAGTAATGAAACAAACTGAATTTTAGAAAGTGTCTAAAGGATCATTTTACACTCAACCCAAGGGCAAAATAATCCTTTATTTGGAAATAATTTTAAATTGTTTTTATCGGCAAAATAAAAGCTTTAAAAGTGTAACTATGACTATATATAAAGAAATAAAATAAATTATACAATCATATAGCATGGATGATTTATTTTATGAAAATTTAAGTAAACAGTGTCACAAATAAAAAATAAATTTAAAAATTATGGCCTACAATAAATAAAGAAATAAATTGAATAATGTAGTGGGTGTCACGCATTTTTAGAACAGTTTCTATGGCTGCCATGACGCCTAGGACCCGGTACTGGAGTCGAGGGATCATTTTACCTGGCAATACGAGTTCTCACTTGAGGTCATATTACTGGGGCATGCGGAGAAACATAAGAAACTTAGCAAGTATAATTCCCATATAAAAACATACTCTATTCAGTAAACCAAGTCATATATCTGCACATTAAAGACTTCATTTCTAAATAAATAGGAAATTTCGTGTTTACCTTATAAGAGATATGATAAAACCCAGTTTTTTGAAGAATTCTACTCGGACATGCAGTACACTGATCGATTAAATACCGCCATTGCTTCTTCTTGATTTAGCACAGATAGTTTATGTGTTACCTGGTAGATAGCGCTGCCTGTATCTAAGAAAACATATGTGGATTGTTTTACCCGCTAAGATCATTTTGGGCCACCTTTCCCTAATTTTGTACTTAGGAGCAACTGAGGTGAAGGCATAAAAAAAAAGCCGCAGATCTCCCACATGAACACTCTTTCCCAAAACCCAATTTTGAAACCCAGTTAGAAAATATTTCCCGAGGGTCAGAACCAAGAATTTTTTTTTCCTTTCAGAACTGCACTGAATAATTTACATTAAAATCAATCTTTACTGGGAGAAATTCGACTTTAGATAGTGTGAACTCGAACTCCTTCCACACTTCTTACTTACTTCCATACTTAATAGCCTATAATTTTCAATGAGAGTATCGAAATAAGTTCAAATGAATATTTTCCTTTCATAGTAGTCAGTTTCTATCAGTTATTAGAGATTTCGAATCAATAATTTAAAGCATACATAAGGCATGAGATGCTGTATATAAACAACTTGTTTTATGCGCATGTCTAAGCTAATTAAGGATGAACTTACTGATAATCCAATTTAATAAATTAATAACAAAATATTTTAGTAATTATTGTAAACGTAAATATTTATCTAAACAAATAGCCTGATATATATTTCTAGGCAAGGAAAAGAAAAAAAGACCAGGTGAGTATGCAACTTTCTCCGAACTTTCAGCTATAAAACTATTTTTATGGTAACCTGTTTGTTGGATCAAATATCATGTGGGTCAAAAATTTCGAAATATTTTCCTAGATTTTTTTTTTGCCTGAGACCCATAAAAGACTCCGATAACACATAACCTGGCAGAAAGATCCGACTGCCAAAAAAATGTCGAAATCGAGTTAGAACCTAGAAATAAATATTTTAGAGGCCGTAAAGTATATTAGCAGCTCTTTACCTTTTTACTGCTACCGTGGCAGTAAAATTTATGACGTCGACAGATTGCGACTGTATAAATTGGCACATGTACGTTTAAGTTTCAAAGTTTGTACCCAAGTTCCTTAATAAATTCCGTGTAATTTAGATTTGAGAATTTTATAGAGTTTTAATGAAACATTCGATGGATAATGGATAATCCTGCGGTGATATACAGAAGCTTTTGTAATGCGTTTTATATTTTGTTATTTACGGTTGACGTGTAAGACACTGCTGTAGGCATAAAATTGTTTATGGCGTACAAAAATAAATGAAGAATGTTAGTACTGAGCTTAAAATATTTATGAATCGAAATAATTTATACGGGATTACGCTACGTTTATCGTCGTGGTTTTAATGCTAAATTTTATATTTATGTGTATTTGGCACTTGCACTTACATCTTATCTTTTCGATAATGGATGGTGTGAGATTATCCAATACCGAACTTTGTGGACGACCACTGCATAATTTATCCCTCTGCTTTAACTAATAACACATACACACAAACACATATTATACACCGAAGAGCCATTACATTATGATCACCCAATGAACTCGTCTGGATGACATATAGAGCAAGTAATTCAGTGGGAATGGTATTTAACTGCTGCTGGAGAAGATAAGGAAAAATTCTTGCAGTTACGTTTGTACGTGATCGGGTGATAATCTAAGCGAATTTGATAGAGGGCAGATTGTAATGACCCGAAGACTCGGAACGAGTATCTCCGAAACTGCACGACGGGTTGGTTGTTCACGATCTGCCGTTGTTAGCATTTATAAAAAGTGGATAAATGGTGATGAAACCATTAATAGACGCCAAGATGCTGGGAATTCACGCATTATCAAAGAAAGAGGACGCTGGAGACTGTCCCGCCTAGTACAGCAAAATCGGCGGTAGACAGTGGCTCAGCTGACAGCCCAATACAATGCAGGTCCAAGTACAACTAAACACACAATTCAGTGGATACTCTTGGATATGGGATTGCGAATCAGGCGTCCCACTCGTGTGCCTCCAAGCGTCATTGTCAACTACGTCTTCAGTGGACACGGGAACATCGAAAATGGACCACGGATATGTAATATGTAGAAGAGAGTTGCCTGGTAGGATGAATCCCGGTTTCTCCTTCATCACGTCGATGTCCGTGTCAGGCTAAGCCGTCTATCCGGAGAACAGCTGCTCCCCTCTCCGCAGCTCAGAGCTCAAACACTACCATGTTCCAATATCTCGACTTTGTGTAGCCGCTGTTTAAATATTTTGTACAGAATGTCTCCAATATCTACCAAAAATTTGTGGCATCCATGCCCAGGTGAGTTGCAGCTGTTTTGAAGGCCAAAGGAGGCGCAACGTTATATTGAGTAGGTGGTCATAATGCAATGGCTCTTTGGTCTATATATTCTATTTCTGCACTGATCACTCAGTGTTTGTAAAAGAAATATTTATCATATAATGTGCAGCTGTTTTATAATTCAAAACTGTAGTAAATGAATCAGTCAATTATTTTGCTTTCAGGATTTTCGTTTATTTGGAATTGTATCCTACTTAGCATGTTTCGGTTGTAGGAATCGAAATTCGAATCAGTTTTACGAATTTAAATCACTTTTATGAATCACGAATTTTCCATCACAATATTTAGTTCACGCTTGCATAAAAATTCTCTGATACGACCAAAAATAAAAAAATAGCAAGACCAGGAAATGAACTGAAAAGAAGCATGTGGAATTGACTGGCAAGAAGCTATAATCACGATATTTATTCCCAATATGCCTTCAACCTTATGGATATCCAAAATAACAATCCTGGCGCATGGGGGACCGTCATATTTTTAAAAAAATAACTGTAGATCATCATTTTTCAACAAAATGCAGCTTCATTCGGCTTCAAAGGGAAGCTCCTGTTTCACGCTCTGATATTTCTGAAACAAATACAGACTAAGTCGATTTTTCTTATTCAGATTGGAATAAATATGGATTTCAGTACTTTTTCAGGACATATTTCCGATATCAGAAACTGAAAAATTTCAGCTTGATGTATAAAATAAGTTATTTTGATTTTGAGAATTGATATATTTTTATATCTCTATAAATTGGATGAATTGTAGCTCCGAAGGAAAATCGGATAGCCATATTCGTGTAATTGGTATAGTTGGCATAAAAAATTGGGCACTTTTCACGTATTCTAGATTTTGTTCTTAAAACGAAACATAAATTTTCCTTTCATATAGATTTCAGGGCTCTTTTAAAGCTGGACAATTTTTGACGTGCAATCCTTGAACAACAATGTTAAAAACATAAGCTGTTAACGTTGTTCAATGCATTTGTATGATTGCTTGAATTAGTACGAAAAAAAAATAGCTTTTTACAAAAATGTTTCTTGTTTTAGATGTTTCCATTATTGTTATGTAGTCTCAAAGACATTTAACTTTCAAAATATTCTATTTTCCATTCATTACGCACTGTGTATTACAATATCAATGTAATAATTAATCAAAATATGCACGCTTAGAGTACTATTATGGTGGTGTAAATAATTATCATTGCTAGATGACATTTAAAATAAACTGGTAAATAAAGTGCAAATTTTGAAACAAACAGAGAAAAATCTACAAATAGCTATCAAAAACTATTTATGCAATATTTTTCTCAGCATTGTTGTATTTAATGAACCGAAGTTTTCAGTTTGTTTTAAATGTTGCCTCAAAAAAAGATTCATTACTAATTCAAATTTAAAACCAATTTCCCTGTCTATAACAATTAATTGTTATTTCAGTAGCTGTTAAACTCATATAAGTCGCCCATTGCTCTTAAAATTAAGAAGTAATGGTCAATTTTGTCTAGTATCATCATTTAGAAAGATACTTTCGTAGTTCATAAACTTCAGAATCAGTTTTTAGAAGCATTTCAAATAGGTTTAATTTTAAATTCTGATTGATCTACAAATTAATTTATCATTTTTTTAATTCATCTTTCACAAATTAATATCCATTATTTCAACGAATATGTACAAGCCTGATTATTTTCGAACAGAAAATAAAAACTCAAATTAACATGATCTATATTCATACTGTTTTGGTTTAAGAAAGATTTATTAATAACAATCATTTGAGGGATTTTTTTATCACTTTGTTTGAAAATGATGTTTCAAAATATTAACAATTTCTACACCATGAATTTAAAAAATGAGCAACATACATTATTAATGAGCACAGCATTGACAATGTACCATATCAGAATAAACTAATATTCATTACGATTCTTTGAATAAATTCTCAGAGTTATGAAGGCGTCATAATTTCATTTTCTTTGCTCTTTAATTAAAATCATATTTAATTGCTTGTCATTTCCCAAATAGATGTTCTTCATTAAATTCTTCCAATTAAATTACTCTTTTGCTTTTCACAAGTCCTCGGAACATCATTTATGAAAAGCAGGTGAGGAAGAAGAAGCTTAAATACTGACGACTTAATCAGGTTCCGATCACAATTTTAATTAAAATTTTATCTCTGTTACATTTATAATAACGCATAAAACTAAAAAAAAAGACACACAAAATGTTAATTAAAAGCTGTCAATTACTCCGTGGTGAGTAATTTGACTAACTGGGAATCGACGACGAAGTTGATTTTCTCCTAATTTATTGGTTAGCTGGGTCGGAAATTTCAGGTTAATGAGAAAATTACTCTTGTAAGCTGATCTGTTCCCATTTTAAAACATCTTTGGCATGGAAGAAAAATCCATGAACCACAGATATTTCCTATCACTGAACCAGAAAGAGCTTACAGCCCACAGATTTTATGCGCGCGCGTAAGAATTCAAGTGCTTAGGCAGCTGGGATTGAAGCCCGTCCTCTGAGAATGATTTATATCTATTTATGGACATGGAATTGCTTGCACTAGCTTCTTGATAGCGATAATAAAGACATTTAGGGGTTTGTTAATGGAAAGGCAATAGGAATGCAGAGAGGGCGGTGCTATCGAGCTTGAGGAAACTATTGAGGTGAAATTTTTCTTGTCCTCAGAAAGCGTGGCGGTTTGGCTGCGATATGTATGGCACTGATTGTGAAATGGTTTCTGGTCACTTTCATTTCGAGATCAAGTCATGACATAGAAAATTAGTTCAAGTTATGTATGGATAATTAAGAGTTTGAATGTGGGTAAAAGTATTTTCCCGAACGGAATAGTTTTATTTAAATCTATCGTTTTTGCTTTATTTACTTTGCCACCCATCGTATTATTCGTTTGTCCATTCCCAGCATTCATCTCTATTGCAGATGAGGAACATCTCTGGCCTATATTTCAAAGATAATCGCAGAAATAGATAGCAGAATAATTTCCTCTGCTGCCTGCGACATCCAGTGACACAGATTGTTGTGGAATAGACCCTATCTCAAAGCATTTTCTGCTTAAATTGCCGTGCGACCCAGCATTGCCGCAACACACAATGCCCTTACAAGTGGTGATGTGAAGAAGTTAGTGCATTTGTTTCTCTTGATCAGTCCATCATTCCAGCATCTGTCCACTGCTAAGCTTTGATTGTCAAAGCGAGCATCAATTTTTCGTAAGCATAATCCATAATGCATAATCCATAGCTGCTTTCGTAAGCATAATCCAGAAGCTGCACCTATTTTTGAGTAAAAATCATGAACATGCTCGATTAGCACCCGTATATTTATATGAGGTCCAGACTGTAAAAACTACCTTACGACAAAATTTCAGCCCATTGAAACTTCTCAACGTTAATGCTTTCATAAGTTGCACATTTTCTAAATTAAATCATTTTTTGAAGGGGAATGGAACGGACGTTTTCGGAAAATGTCCATCACATTGAATTATACTGAGTGTTTAAAGCGGGATTTACATTGTGTCACTTCTGATGTACATTCTAAATGATTCACCCAGAGCAAAATCCTCCAGAATGATCATCCTAGTTTACACATTTTCATCCAGTTGCGTGGTTTTACCTCACATGCACTGTCACTATTGAGGGTGCGCAAAGCTGGTCACTCATGAGGCTTTCAATTAAGCAGTGAATGGGACTGATCGTTTGCTTGCATTTTCCACCGATCTTTCACTTTCAATGAATGATCGGTTCGAAGAGAGACTCTTTCATCGAAAGTTGGTCAGAAGTCCAATTGTTTCATCTTTCATCTCCAGTGTACACTTTAGAAGTAGCAAAATGAAAGGGTCTCCACAATTATCTCTTTGGATTGTTCCTTCAAGATGGACATCCAAAGCAATAAGTTGTAATAAGCCTTATGGAAATTTTCGGAGGTTCCATTGTAAATAATTCAAAGTAAAGTAGCGTTTAACTCAAACTTTATGTAGCACTTGTAGATGAAGCTACTGGCGAGTCCCGCAGTGGACTGGGCACTAAACTCCGGCAAGTGAAGCAGCTTCTTGCTTGGCCAGTGCTTGGGAGGGACTTCCCCCTCTCGGCCCGTCCGCTGTGGAACCGTGTACGCTAATGGGAGCTGGTGCACGTAAAATCCGTCGTGGCTCCAAAGTCCTCCAAGTTGTTAAACGATACCTCTAAGGGTGCCGATATCAGGGGGTTGGTCCCTCCTCTAGAATTGGTTCAAAATTACGGGACCCCGAGCTAAGACGGACTTCCTCCCACTGGGGCTCATTGAAATGGGAGCCGCTCCTTCGGCCCATCGCCTGCCTATATAGGGGGATCTGTCACCGCAACGCGGTAGCCAGAGGGCATTAGCAACAACAACAACAACAGCTAGTGGCGAATGTGACGCATGTGTACACTGACATAATAATGGTTTACTTTTGGTGTGGAAATATACGTGTTCCATGCTACAAATTGAAATCTCAAGTGGAGGTTTCCTTCAGGATGATGGTGCGTTTAGGATGGAAAACAGTCTTTTTTTGCATTAACTGGAATTTCTTAAATATCACAGATAGATGTGAAAATTAAGAAAAAAATATCTTGATAACAATAAGCTCTGTTTTCCTTAAAAGACTTTAACAGTGACTTTAATAATTTGACGAAGAATAATACTGCATACATAAAAGGAAAATTGGCAAAAAAAGAAATCTAAGATGCTAAAATAATTGGTACAGTAGATATAATATATATCCGTTACATACCAGAAAGTATTACATTTATTAAACCAGTAAGATTAAGTCTCTTTCGGATGCTCATGAATTGCCACCTATTTATTCCAAACCAACAAATTACACTGAATAAAACGAGAAATCCTCTGGCGTCATACACCTATTAATATCGATAAAAGTTCAGCATGGATGACAAATGATTCTTTCTCTGACATTTTTCTCCTAGCCCTATGAAGCTATGAAGAAATACCTTAATATCACCTAGTTGTGACATAGTTTCAGGTTTATCTGTGTTTAAAGCAAAAATGTTTAATAATAATGCTTTAAATTGTGAGAAGTTTTATGTGTTATGTGAAAATTAGTATGCAGATTATATTACTACGTAGCAATTTATTATTAAATAGGAAAACAATTGAGTGCATGAAAACAAGCAAATGCGCAAGTATTTAGTTTTGGATTTAATAACCCACAAAATGCTTATTAGATAGGTAGTGGTCTAATTCGGTGCATTAAAATTCACAAAGTACAAAATTTACCTATAAAGATTTTCATATTTACTTACAAAACTGAATATACGTTCAAAGATGCATACTTTATTTGCACCCTGAAAAATACAACTGACTCAAAACCTGAGAGAAGAAGTAACGTCATCTCATTGTAATATAAGTTTAAAAAATGCTGAAAAATAAGTAACACAGAGACACACAGCTACATGTGATATAAATTTACAAATTTACAGTCGCTTCTTTTTCATGCAAATACATCAGTTCTCAACATAGTATCAGAAAACCACAATGTCGGAGTGGAAATTAAGTGGATTACGTTTCCACGACTGGAACATAGCCCTCAGCTTCTACCTAAATTACTTGACGACTTTCAACACTGCACCATGATCTCATGCCTTTGTTTCTTTTATAGGTGGACAGATCGGCTTGTAATAGGAAGATAATATTTTTGTTTGGAAGACCAAACGATAGATCATCCTTTCTTCCCCACCCCCTTTTTATTTAATAGAATGAATGATTAAAAACTAGTAATTTTACTTATTTCCGCTATTTTAATATTTTGGCGATATTTAACCCGATGTAGGGCACAGAAAAAACATTGACCGTCCAGTGATCATAGATTAATGCATTGAAATTCTTTTTGCTGGCTATATAAGTAAACTACTCTGTCGATTACAATAAAAATGGTAGATGCATAATTCGGTGTTGCAACAGGCAATAATATAACAGGGAATAAATACGAAATTCCTACAATCTACGGCTTATAACTTTTAGTTACGTAAAATACATACATACATGTATGTAAAAGCTTCACGCCAAGATTGATCAAACACAATTCATGATTGATCAAAATGGATCGTAAGTGCAAACGTCGCTCAGAGACTTGTCAAGCGGTGCTTGTCCTTGCGGTACAAGGCACTCAGTATCGTCCCGTTGTGCTGTCGGCACTGCTAATACCAAACCATTTGGCATTTGATACTAGACACGTCGTACAAGTTTCCCACCCGAAAGGGTAACTCCGAAATTTGTCACAAGTAACCATACTTTACGGCAATGCTTCTTGGATGTAACTCAGAACCAAATACAAATGGCTGGAAGAGAAATTTAAGAGATTTCTATTCAAACAAACCAACAATTGTTGATTTAACAGTTGCAGTGTCTGACATAATTCAAAATCAACGTTTTATTATCTCAAGGCCGCAAATAGAATTTTATAATGTAAACGTGCGAACCCATGAAGAAAATTTGGCGAAATCCGGGGTGGACGCATATAATGACTGCCAAATAAAAGCCTGCAATCTCTCAAATTAAATGAGACGTTTGTGCTAATAAGAATGAAGAGTTGAAATAACTTTGAAAACCAAACTTGTAACCACTGAAAGGTAAAGAAACGTTGGACGCCAAAGCTAACGCAAAGTAAAAACGTGAAAATATTATGGCGGAGGGCTACATTTGGAACAGTCTGCAGGCAAAAGATGTATGCAGGCTGAATAATTCTTACACACAAAAAAGAACTTGCTTAAACACTTCCAGCTGCAGTATTTTTATCACATTTTCCAGTATTTGTACATTCTTGGAGTGATAATTAAATTTCTGACACCAGTTTAATGTAGCATGGATAACTCTACTGTAAAATATCTGTCACATTGGTGAAAAATGTACATGCCCTTTTTCTACCTTATATCATTTTGTGCAATTCTTGTTATTATCTGGCAAATTTGTCCGAAGGAAAATTGACTAATGCGTCTGTATTTTTGCGATCAGCAACATAAATGTTACAAGTTTGTAACGTTTGTCCTGTTACAAAAGTAATGGTGGTAGAATTATAACTACCGTTTTCGAAGTGTTAAATGGATAATATTATTAAATATAATTATAGGAAAGTGAGATAGGTACTGATTAAAAATATGTGCTGATCTGCATTACAGTCTTCAGTTCTTGAAAGTAGTTTTTAATTGAATAAAATTGAGTTCGATAAAATAAAAAAAGAACGAAAACAGCTCCATATTCAAATTTAGGATGTACTTTAGCCTATTGATATTATCTGTTTCTATGAACTTGAATTCAATCAGTTATAACTTATAACCTTAGGCAAATACAGAACGTTCCAAAATTTTATGAAAGTAAAACATCCTATTTGATTACCTATGTTTATTTTGTGTCAGCAATACAAATATTCCTTGGAGGAATTCTAGAATATTTTCTCTGGAAGCTTTTTTAAAAATGTTTTGCTTCTGTACCTTTGTAAAAATCATTTTCACGTTCTAGTTTGAATAAGTTTGCTTTTAAACACGCTTCACAATATCATAAATGAGAAACACATCAAAAATCACACAAGTTTATAATTCATACCAAACGAATACTAGAAAAGAAAAGAAAAAAATATTTTTTGGGTACATGCATTGCCAAACACAAAAAAAATGAAAATAACCATATCATTTCTGCCCGGAGCTATACAGTAGGTTTTTGGCACTGATACTCAGGGCAGAAAAAGTTTTGTAAAAGTGTATTTTTCTTACCTTAGGTCTTCGATGGATTTATTGTATCGGCCGTCCTTTGCAAACTGTCTTTCAGATAACCGCTTGAATGCGCCGGAAACATGCTAAAGAAACCAAGAAAAAGAATAGAAACTTTATATCAACTTGTACCTTCAGGCTGCTTGTATGTGTAAGCATACAGCTGTATGCACACTTTGATCGTACTCCGAAGAAGAAAAAAAAGAAAGAAAAAATTTACATTTACTTAATGTAGTTCTAAGTTTATTTTCCTTGTAATAAAAGACGGTATTAAGAAAAAAAGTAATATTTTTCCGTTTCGTTTCAATTAAAATGGTGATTTTAAAAAAGTAATATTTATTGCTTTCAATCTCAATCGAAATTATAAAGGCGTGATACATACATATAATATGCTACACAAAAATGTAGTCTTCCAAACATTATGAAAGAAAACCAGTTGTAAAATCGATTAGCAAATGCATAAAATTTAACATGCACATGGAAACTTTATAGAAGAAAATCATGTTAAAAATTTAATAAATTATTTAAAAATGATTTCATTTCAATCCAATCGATAGATTGAATAGAATGATTAAAATGACAGAAGATTTGTAGCGAACCAAAGTTACTCCTACACACAATTCATTAGATAACAAAATTCGATTTTAAAAAGAATGCTTCATCATTTATACATTTACTGTTACCTTTAATAAGCTTATGAGTATTTTATGAATAATACTGCAACTCTCATTTTGAATGCATTTAAGTCCTTCTCAAATAAAATGTTGCAGATCATAGTTCTTGTGATCCGCGAAAGACAGATAAATTTATTTTTTGTTAATAGATTGATAAAAAATGATATACATTGGTAGATTAATACATTAAACTAATATTTATACAATAATATTTTTTCACTTTTTTCCATCAAACGAACATGTGCTGCATGGATAATAGAGCGGACATGTTTTAAGCTCAAAGTTTATTAATTGATATGTTTTTTTTTTCCTAACGGGCGGGTACTTTTGCCGATTAGGCATTGTCCCTTACAAGGGCCCGAAGGTGTTGGCCACTTCATTATGGGGGCACCTAGTAGGTGGACCAACGTTGCCCCCTACGCAGGGACAGACATGACAACCACGCCCAGTCGGGGATCGAACCCCGGCCGCCGGGAGATGAACCCGAAACCGGAGTACGGTGCTTTACCCACCATACAACTCGGTCGGCTATTAGTTTAAATAGCAATATCTATTGAAATGTTATATGATATTTTTTATATTTGTTTCCTCTGCCAAATAGTTTGTATAAAAACTGAAATAGTTAACTCAAATTTTATTTTATATTTAATATCTGGTTACAAAGTGGACATTCTTTTTTTTTTACCCAAAACTAACTTTCTGTTCTCTCCCATGAGAAAAAAGTGCGAATTTTAATCAAGATCGCTGAATGAAATGTTGTTCTAGCCAGTAACATTAAAAATTTTTCAATATTTTAAACTATGAAAGTATAAACTATAACATTATTCAGAATTACACATACACTATAAAGCATATCTTTGAATTTTACTATTTAAAAAAAAGACTCGATAGCTAGACTTCCAAAAACGTTACCATGAAAATATTTTTTGGTAATATATGGTTTGAGAATTGAGTAAAAGTCATATTCTCTGATCTGGTATTGCTTAAATTATAATGTGCATATAACTGATTAGTTTTTCAATCAGAATCGTTTGACTAGATAATTTATGCCAGGGATTTTCTCTTTACAGTCAGATAAAAAGTCTGATAAACTCAAGATAAAATTCCTATTAAAAGTAAAAATAATACTTTCATTTAATTTTGTTTCGTGTTACTTATTGTTTCTATCTAATAAATGTGAAGTGTTCAATTATTTTCAATTCATTGATTGGCTCAATTAAGAATCAACTTGAAACTTATAAAATTGCTTTTAAGTTTTGTGACATTTTGATAAATAAATCAAGAAAGTTGGAATTTTGAAAATTCATTATTTAAATGTTTGTGCTATAAAAATATTATACCTCTTAAAATACACATTGCAATCGCAAATTCTACTAAAATTTTCATCCCTCAGTATAAAAGCTAGCTTTTTTTTTTATTCTTGTAAGCGGATTTCAAAATGCATTTTCATTTATCAACGCATAAACACTAAATGTTATTTTTTTCCCAAATATTAAAATAAAGTAATATTCAACGAGATAATAAAACTTGCATCATTTATTTTATAAATTAAAAATTATTTACTTGAGCAATTATTTCTTTTCATTCTTCGAGTTAATTAATTCATGCCCTTAAGAATGAACGTAATTACTATTTATAATGAAAATATTTTCATACATTTTAATGATTAAGTCCAAATGCATTTTAGAGCAAAGTTATAATGGAATTCTTATTGATTGTAATACGGTTACTTTGGAGCTACACAATAGCTATGTAGAAATAACAATGGATGCAGTAAATACTGAAAAGAAATACCTGGGGGTCATTGAGAATCATGAGAGATAGAATTAATTAAATATTCCACCTTAAAAAAATTATTAGTGCTGCATGAAATGACAAAAATAACAATGCATAACAAAAACAATTGATTTTCTATAATTAATAGACCTTTATTTTCATACTGTCTGCTTTATTATTGCTTGAAAGTATCTCGAATAATTTGATGTAGCAATCAAATAATACTGATGAATGGCAAAGCAGTGTGTTCATTATGATTTTAAAAGTTACGCTGAAAGACACATCAGTAGAGTTATCACTGCATGGATATGTATCGCTGCATCTTCAGGGCTCAATTTGGATCTATTCTCTAATTATAAGAAAAAATCCATAGCTCTACCAGTAATTTCACTGAACCATAAAATATTATATTTAAAGCGGAAATAATGATCCATCGAGATGATTTCTATGCGAGGACAGGCAACATCTAGATCCAATAGAGTAACAACGCAATTAAAATTTGTTACCCTATTCACAAATAGAAAAATAATCCAGCTAAATCCATCCTTAAAAGATATCGATACTAGATCAACGAGAATTCTGCATGCTTTTTTCCCCCAGATACTTTTATTTTGTTTTTAACGAATTAAAAGTCGTTACTGTATTTTTGTGACAACTTTGCTTCTGTGAAGCGTACTAAAAAGAAACTCTTTTCAACGGAATACTAAAACAGTTTTAGATCTAAATCAATGAAATTATTAAGGTATAGTTACATTTATCTTTCCGATAAAAATTAGTTCCTATTATAGATTCCGTATACTGTCAAAGAGTAATTTACGTAGGTGATAAATGGCATTAGTTGTTTCCACATCTTTTGGAAGTCTACAAGTGCTTAAATTATTCCTTTAAACCCTATAATTCTTGTAGCTGTATAAAAATTCTTTTTAATGATTGGGTATCACGGTCGTCATCAACTAACCTTTCCTCAAATCCCAACTCACCCCCCCCCCCAGTAGCACAGCTAGTTCAAAAAGATGTCCAAAAGACATATTTTGAATGGGAGCTTCTAAGGCTATGTGCACACACGCACACACACACACATATATATATATATATATATTGCACACATACTGTCTGAATGCATTATTTATGGTCATCCTAAAATAAAGGAAACAAGATATGGGGAGATATTAAGCACTCGAAACTTCTTGTTTGAGAATTTTAAAATAATCTTAACCATTTCGGAGGCTCTCTGTATTTCACATTTTATGTTGCTAAAAAAAAAACATTCAATAAGTTTGTTTAAAATTTGTATTCTATGCAGCACTATGCCTTATCAGATAAAAGATCATCAGATTCAACTTATCCGAGGGAAAACAAACAAACAAACAAATATCCTTACAATTAGATCCATTCACCCTTAATATGCACTATGCTGAATGCGTTTACATTATGTTTTAAATTACCGGGTGAAGAAAAAGTCCATAAAATCTTTATAAAAATTCTTTAAAAAAGAACAAATTATGATAGGAAATTGAGGTTCCCACAAATAGATTTAGAAGATGCTCGGATTTTTTTTTAATAACAAGAAAATTTGTAGTTCCAAACGTTGCCGATAAGTTACGCTGGAATGCAGAATGGGAAGCAAGTTTCCAATTTAAAAAAATCTGAAATCTCTAATCTTATCCATGCAAATCCCAAATTTTTAAACTTATTTGTTCTTTTTTAAGCAATTTTAAAACTTTGAGGCACCCAGGATGCGTCGAAAGCTCGGAAAATCTTTAAAAATTTATAAAAAAATAACAAATCATGATTTTAAAAAATTGCAGTTTACATGGAAAGGATTAGAGATTCAGATATTTTTATTGGAAACTTGCCTACCTTGTGCATGTCAGTGCCATCGATCGGCAACATTTGGAAATACAAACTTTCTTGTTATTAAAAAATATCCCACCACCTTCTATACCTATTTGTGCAAACCGCAATTTTCTATCATTATCTGCTCTTTTTAATGAATTATTAAATAATTTTTTACGCACGTTTTGGTCACCTGATATTAGACAACATTGAAACATGACTAACTTTTTTCAGCCTAATTTTATAACTTTTATAACTTATAACATTTAAAGAAATGTATTCGTTATTTTGCCATCATTTACTTAGCTACTAACGCACAGAATTTCATCATCTCTTCCATAAACAATCTTCATATGTCAAAAATTGTACTACGCTTTAATTACCAAATTCGAAATGTAGAAATGAAAGACTTGAAACTCAAATAAATGAAGGAACTAGAAAAAGTAAATACTAACAAACTGACATTCGTCGATAAATTCAAAAGAAATATGGGACGGCCATTAGGGGACACATGTGAACGAAATGGGGAAATTTATGAGAATATTTTTTAACGCAAAGTTTTCATGTAGAAGATACATTCTTCACTCTCAGTTTCCTCCATTATTCATCCTCGACTACATCTTCGGTCTTTGTATTTCACAATAAAATGTCAATGAAAATAAAGAAACGTTCTCTGTATTTCTTCGATATGAAGATATATAAGGCAAAAAGTTCTTGTATTGTTTGCGTACTAAAAATCATTCGTAATAATTTCGTTAGGCTTTCACTTTTATCTGTTTTTGCTTTCATTTCCTCTGGTTTTTATTCTTTCTTCAGATTTTTTTTTCGCAGTGAAGACGAGTTTAAAGCTATACCGAGTAAATACGTACGGTGTTACTTTGACGCGAAATGTCTTTCATTGTAGTTGTAGTGCAATTTTGTCTAAACTGATCGCATGTCTGTTTTTTCAGTCATGCTTCTTACAAGTTTAATAAGGGAAGATTGACAGCTTTGCCAGATTTATAATTGAACCAAATGATATGACAACTTTATGCAAGTTTCATCATGACACTGACGTCATTATATAAAAGAAAAATCGAAATTACGAAATAGTATTTTATTAAATTTATTCTAGGTTCTTCTTAAGAAAGGCTGTTTGTATAGTTTAAAATAAAAATAAAAATTGTTAGAGTTTAACAGGAATATGGCAGACGGTAAGTAAGGGATTGAAGATTGACAACTTTGCCAGTTTTATAATTGAACCAAATGATATGACAACTTTCATCATGACACTGACGTAGTTTTTTGAGTCATTATATTGCAATGGTGCCAGTTTAGTACTCATGACGTAAACTTTAAGCCAAGAGTCACATAATTTTGCTTTTCTTTAGATTCCACATTACTGTAATTAATTCGAATTACACATGCAAAGAAATTTTTCGTTTCCTACCGTGCGAAGAACGGGCGCGCAGGCAGTTATTAAGAAGTGTGTGTGTGGGGAGGGGGAGCTTTGACCTTTTACATACATCTAGTTCAAATTTTGTTCAGGCTTATTTGCTTATAATTTAGGAGGTGGTAATAATTACCCCAATAGAATCAGAGAACTGAATGACACTACCATTATTTTTTCCTTTGTGGTTAGAGTTATGCTTAATAATGGATGCATAAGTAATGCTTAATAATGGATGCTTAATAATCGATGCATAAATAATTGATAAAAAATGAGTAATAAGGATATAGAGTCTATTTATTAAATTAAAATAATCCTTTTCTGCTTAGATGCTTTGAAAATTACCCCTTTAAGAAAAGCAAAATTATTGAATTGTAAGCATTGTTGAAAAATTTGAAATATACTGTATTAACTAATGCTGACCTTTTAAGAACAAAATAAAATGAAATAGAATGAAATGAAAAAGAAGTCAAAATACATTTTAAGATCGTTCAAAAAAAGAAACTTTTCCTTGAATGTGTTGTGTCAGGACATTTGTTTTCAGTGGCACAATTATTTCAATAGAACAGTTCAAGCCACGTGACTGCAGATACAATCCAATTAAAACTTCTTCCGATGTGACCTATGAATGCACACCAAAGATATGAAAAAAAACCTCGAATTTTATTTTCATATGACGTCTGTTCATTAGAGATGTGTTGCGATGTATATGAAACTGCCTTTTTACTTAGTTGTGAGTAAATAACCATGTTTTAAAGAAATGCTCATTGTCATAACCATTTTTTTGAATTTATATGCATTACATTATTTTTTTTTTTTTACAAACTCTTATCTGGTGTACTAGGAATGTTTTTGAATGTACTTTTGTCTCTTTTTACAAGCCATGCAGTAAGTTTTGAGCTGTAGCAATTTTTCAAATAATAAAAAACAAATTTCGCATTTAATAATATATTTGTCTGCTGAATACAAAAAATAAATAAAATACTTTAAATTACTTTCCCTTAATTTTTCTAAAAATGATATTAGATAGAAATGTGTTTTTCCGGGTTAGAGTAATATTTTCTATTTTTTTTAGGAATGGTCATAATTTCTCCACTTTTTAAAAAATGGTGGGGTAATTATCGACATGAATATAAAACTATTTAACTATGTCGGAAAAGTCAAAAATTTGTCACAAGCTCATATACATTACAAACATTATTTTAATATGAATTATCTATCCTAAAAATGTTTCCGTTAGGGTTTAGATAACATTGAACACAGAGTCGTCAAAGCCGTTTAGAGAATTTTTTTTTGTTAATTTTACAATTGTTACTGTCTTATAATTACTTGGAATTAATGATGAAAGATACCTATAAAGATAAGTACATTATAAAATTTATGCATTGTGCTATGGTGAAGTTTTATATTTTACGAACTTTTTAAAACTCCGTTGATTATAATTAGCCTGTAGTAATAATTACCCATAACTTACCACATTTACTAGCCAAATATGAATTACTTAAAATTGTTTGATATATTTTCAAATAAACTTAAATTGAAAAGAACTCTAAATGCTGTTTTAATTAGGTACTAAGCTTTTATACAGTGTTATAACGAAAGAGTAGCATCACTTCATGAGTTATTCTAAACTTTATGAAACATTTTAAAGCATATAGTGAAATAATTATTCTGAAAGGTTTTGCAGCTTCAAAACAAACAGCTTGTAGATGGTTTTTTTGTTTTTTTTTTTGTTTTGTAAGCTTATAATTTAAGGGGGGAAATATTTCCATGATAATGAAATTGCTTTTCTAAGAATGAATATTTCTTAAAAACCTCATAAAATATTCACATAATATAGTTTGGAAATGTCTAGTGTATTATATCATTTACTATAAAATATGAAAAATAAGTTTAAAAAATAGTTGAAACGTGAAGCTCTAAAATTTATTAAATATGTTATAGTTTATTAATGATTAATGCAGCTAAGTATATATTTTGCAGGAATACCTATCAAACAGTTAGAAGAAATTTTGATTTTGCCTTTGGTCATAATTCCTCCCTCAGTAGGCGTAAAGCATTTTTTAAAAATTTTATATAAAAATTTCTAATGAAACTAAAAGTATTTTAAAGTACACTATCTGGCCAGAACTACCCAGACGCTTTCTCCTCCCCTAAAGAATTGGATCTGATAGGTGATTTGTTTTAATGTGTAACCAGCGGCTACGAGGCGTATTCGGAAAGTAAGTACCGTTTTGAAAAAAAAAATTCAACCAATTTTATTTTTGCACGAAAGAGCATACTTTTAACTATTTTTCTCCATAGTTTTCTCTGATGTTCAAACACTTATCATAGCGGGTTGCTAGCTTTTCTATTTCTTCTTCATAGAAATTTCCCGCCAATGACGATAACCACGACTCCACAGCATTTTTCATCTCATCGTCGGATCCAAAGCGCTTGCCGCCTAGCTCGCGCTTCATGTGCAGGAACAAGTTGCACTCGAACGGCTCCAAGTCTGGGCTGTATGGCAGGGATCGAACTGCTCCCAACGAAACTGTCGAATCATCATTTGAATGTCGCCAGCAGTATGGGGCCGAGCATTGTCATGGAGCAACACAATTCCTTTACTGAGCATTCCTCTCAGCCGGCTTCACATTCCCTGCATTCAAAAATCGAATTACAACATGAATCTCACAGTCGGGGGGATTAATAATTGTTTTAAACATTTTAAATGTGTACAGAAAACTGAAAACCTAACGTAGAGAAATCAAAATGGTGTCCGTTGAGAGCCAGTGGACAAAGAGGGCTAATGCACATGCGCGGAAAGCTGACCGCAGCGTTGCCGCGGTTGGTACAATGAAATGGTACTTACTTTCAAAATACGCCTCGTATAAAAGTGTTGGTAGTACTAATTTGTTAGGTTATGCTCTTGTGAGGCAATGAATAAGTCAATGGAGATTAGTGACTTGGGAATACAAACTTGGAATTAAATTTGGTTAAAAAACTTGGAATTTCATGGCCATGAAGCTGTTCATAAGCCGAACATCATTCCCTAGAAGGCTAAGCATCGATTGCAATGATGTAAAGCTCACCGTCATTGGATTGTGGTTATGAGATTATGGATTGTGGTTATGGATCTCGCTTTATACTCTGGCAGTCCGAAGCCTCTGGGTTGCCCGACAAACTCTGCTTATGTAACTGCAGTGTGCTGATTGTAAAGTTGATGACGACAGCATCATTAAGTTAGAGTGTTTTTATGGTTTGGCCTGGATCCTTTGTTCCTGTGGTTGGAAACATCGACTCTGAGAAGTATAAGCGCATGATAAGGAATGCTGATCTTTCAAATCTATCTCAGTATTAAAGGGGAGGCCCATTTCTCTTCTAGCACGGTAGCTGCTTCATTCACTTATCGAAACTTGCCAGCCATGGTCTGATGAAATGGGTGTTAAAAAATCAAACTGGTCTTCTCATAGCCCCGATCTAAATCCTACAGAACATGTGTGGGGCGAATTACAGCTGCAAATTACATATCCCGCTAAATCGACCATCCTCACTGCCAGCACTCACTTCAGCTGCGATGGATGCTGGGAAGTCAATTCCTACGGCCTATCAAAAACTGGTGACGTGTCCATTCAGAAGTATGCAGATTGTCATCGATGCAAAAGGGGGAGAAGCATCATATCATTTATTATATGACTCAGGACTCTCTGAGCCCATACCACCAGGTGTCCGGATACTTTTGGCTAGATAGTATGTATTTGTAATCCAATACTTTTTACTGTAGGTTGGACAAAAATCCTAATCATGATTCTGTCAAAAAATACATAAAAATCCGTGGTGTAATATTACACACTTGCCTCAAAACTTGCAAAAAAACGTAATTTAGAAAATTACCGTTTCTTTAAAAATTAAAATTGAAAAAAGAAAACAAAAGTTTTCACAGTCTTGCCTTGAAGGCAAAACATTAGATAAGTATTTTCTTACTCTTAATTAAACAAAGCATTATTAAAAAACACCAGTGTAATTTTTTTTTACTTTGCTAATGTGATTTCTTATTCTGTTTTAATTTTTTTTTCTGTGATTTAAAAACCATTTAAAGGAAATGATGATAATGCATGCTATTTTAAATAAAAGTCTTACAGCGAGTAAAAAAATTTCAAAATCTTTTTAATGATCTTTGAAAATAATATCATGCATTTTTATTTTATCTCATAGAATTTAAAAACAACATTTTTCATTGAATTAAATGCATTTTATATAATAAAATGCTTGGATAGTTAATTTAATTTTGATATATATGTTGTCTAGCTAAACAATTGAATATTTGCAAGAAATCGTATTCAGGTAAGATCGACTCGAGGTCTGTAAGGAAAATGAAGCATATAGAAGTATAAATAGGAAAAATTGCCAAGTAATGATAAAAATGTTGCTTATGGTAAGCCGTGTTAATATTGTGTTAGTGAGTCCGAAAATGTTAGTCTATTTTAAAAGCATTTTTTTTTTTTTGACATAGTGCTCACAATTTGCAATTCTGTTGACTTTGTTGCATCCAAGCAAATTTCATTTCCTTAAAACAATAGCATTAATCAGTCGAACACTTATAATGGTTATATTTTATTCTTTGAAATTTGTTTCTCATTAGAAATAACTATAAAATTTAAAAATATAAATGCAATTTCTAAATTTTTATTTGTGATAGGTAAAATATATAGAAATTAATTACCTACAAAGAGGTAACTATTACTAATTACTCACCTGAGTACACATTTCTTTTCACTCTTTATTTAAGAAAATTATACTTTAGATTACAGCTACAAAACTATTTAAGAAATGTTATTTTTAACCGAAAGTAATTGTAGTTTTTAAACAGAGAAACTGTCCATTAAACTTTCTTAAATGGGAGCCAGAATTCTGTTGTACCGAGAGACTTTCAGAAACGTTTAAAAGCAGATCTTTTTTTAAAAATGCAGATCTATGAATAGTCTGATTTAAAAGTATTGATCAGAGCTTCTGATAAACATGGGTATATGGGAAGTAAAAGAATTTTAATTTGACATTAAACCTAGGCCTAGACTGCATCAAAATTCTGAATACTAGATATGAGTCAAACTAGAAACCACAGATTAAATTAAATTAGTTAAATAATTTTAAGTCTCATACACTGTAAGCTTTACATTACACCAATAGCTGAATTCATATTGAATTATTAGAAAGTAAAATCAATATATGTGCTTAAATTTATAACAATACAAAACTCCGTATAATATGGTATCGAAATATAATATTAAAACGGTATTTTATAAGGACGTTTAAACTGATTTTACTAGCAAAAGTTTAAAAGAAATTTCATGCGTTTAAGACTGCCTATCTTGAATTGTCTCTAAAATAAATACTCTATTCAGTGGCTTATTCCAAATAGTGCGAAAAAAAGTAAAAAAGAAAGAATTTAGTTTGATCGAACAAAAGTTCCTTATACATAGCCACTAGCTTAAATTATGCTGAATCATTTTTAGGTAAAAAGTAATACATACGCGTAAATTTGTAATTATTCAAAACTCTGAAGTTCTAATATGTCATATGACTGTAACAAGAGCCTTAAAGCTGTATTTTCTAATTAAGAACATTATTAAGAAGTTAGGTTTCCTAAACAAGAAATAATTAAGAAATTTCATTCGTTTAAGAATGCAAATGTTACGTTTTGTGCAAAATAAATATACTATTCAATGACTTATAGCGAACAGTCTGGAAATTGGGAAATGTTATGTATCGACAGTGTTTCTGCTCTGTACAAAATTCCTTATACGCTGTCAATATCTTAAGGCACATTGAGTTATTCGTAATTGAAAAGCAATATACCGAGTGGCCCATAAACGACCGACAATTAAAAAAAAAACAATTAAAAAAAGGAAACGAAAAGCGATAGAAATGTACGGTTTGCTGCATACTGTATAGTTAATCAGGGAATTCATTATTACCAATTTTCATCAACAGATGGCTCTGCTGACTAGGAAAAACTACAAAACAATGTTCTCAAAATAACCACCGTTTGCAGCAACAACGTGACACAGTCGGAGGATAAATTCGCAAATGCCTATGCAAACATTTCAGTTGGAATGTTCTGACAATCTGCAGAGATGTATTGCTCTAGTTCATTTACAGTTTGTGCATTGTGATTTCAAATCTCATCATCTTGTCTTTCAAATACCCCCCCCCCCCAAAAAAAAAAAAAAAATAATAATAATAATAATAATAAAAAAATAAAAAATCACATGGTGTCAAATTTGGTGAATAGGGTGGCCAGTCCAGGCCACTTTGCGTATGCTTTTCGTAGTCAAGGGCAAAGTACTGTTTGTCTGACCATTCCTGTCATTGAATTTCCTTTCAAAACTGCGCCTCGTTTGTGAAAACTGTGGTCCAGGTGATGAAACTCCAAAACTATAAAAATACGCTGTTCCAGCGAATAAACCATTTTTGAAGCATATGCTAGGAGTAGTATATAGAAATAATACCGATCTGAAAGGACGGAATGTGCACAGAATAGCAGAGCCATCTATTGACAAGCTTTGTAACTAATTTTGAAAATTGGTGAGAATGAATTCCCTGATTCCCTATGCAGAATGCAGCAAACCAAAAATTTCTGTTGCCTACCGTTTTTCATGAATTGATTATTCAAATCGCCGGTCATTTTTGGAACACCCGGCATGTATGTAAATGTAATAAAAGAATTAAAAATATGTGAACCTATAATATGTCATTGAACGTAATAAGAACTTCAAAACTGTGTTTTCTAAGAACGTTTAAACTAGCTTTCGTGAAAAAAAAATGTTCAAAAAGAAATTTCATGCGTTTATGAAAGCAAATGTTGCGTTTTCTGCAAAATAAATATTCTATTCAGTGACTTACTGCGAATAGTGTGGAAAACAGGAACAGAAAAAAATGTAGCGACAGTGTTTTCGTTCAGTACAAAAATTCCATTTCAGCTGCCAAAACAAATCAGCTGCCCATCAGTTATTTCCTTCCTGCCTCCTGAAATTCGGGAATATATATGGGAGAGCCGAAGTCGTTTTTCAACTGCTAGCCGTTCACAATGGATTGATATTAATAGCTGGAAAATGCTGGGAGTTTCATTTTTCTTCGTAGTCATTTTGTGTATATAGAGGCCAATTTATAAAAATCTCCTTTGAAGCCCAATTGCTGCTGCTTTACAAAAGCCGGTGAAATATGTTCAATATTCAGCATTCAATAATCGAGTTGTAAAGGTCCAACTTCCTTTTCTTTTGATATTTTTGTTTTCTATGTACTTATTAGTCTGTACATTTTTTGTACTATTGCTTACGTTAAACATGGGCAGCAAATGAAAATGTTTTCAGCTATGTTATTAATTAAGCAGATTTTTCCCTTTAAAAGCTTTTATACTAAGCTGTATTGATCAAGTGCAAAGAAAATAAACATAAAGTTATCATTTTAATGTGATAGCTGATGGGTTATAGTATTTTACCACACATTTGAATAATTTTATACTATACAGGGTGAATCTAAACTCTTGGGCAAAACTTTAAGGGATGATAGGGCACATAATAAGAAATCAGAATCGCATAGCGAGTGGGGTCGGCAACGTCGTCTTCGTGTAGCTGTTAATAATCACTTTGGATAAAAGTGCCGAAACAACAGTGCACTTTCCGACCATTGTTCATCAGAAACTAGTGTATTTCCCTCCGTAAACAGAAGACTAAAATTGATAGTTTAAAAATTCTATTTTATTTCATAGATGAATTTTTCAGAGACGAGCCTATTGTTAATGAAACTTGCTTAAGAAATTAGACGGACACTTCAATACTTCTCCCAAAGTGATTATTACCAGTTAAGTTAAAACTGCGTTTTTGACCCCAGATTGCTGTGTGATTACAATTCCTTATTGTGTACCCTATCACCCCTTAAAGTTTTGGCCAAGAGTTTAGATTCACCCTGTAGAAGTAACTTTTAAAGACCACAATTTGTTCACTCATTTGCCGAAAGCCAATAAATCTCTTAAAATCATGCAGAATTATAATCATTCTTCTCTACCCTGAAATTGGAGTTAAAAAAATCCCATCCATGGAGGATTTCATGAATTCCGACATTCAAATAAGAGAGTGCGTTAATTGTAAAGTATTTTTTTAAGTAGTTTTTTACATTCGTAAGTGTGGTGCTATCTATTATGGCTTTCGTCCAACAGAAGAGGGAGACATCGCAACTGGTTTTTGAATTTTATTTGCTGAACTGTTTTATAACGATAATGTAATTGTTTTACCAATCCTCCGAATAGTTTTATCAGAAATTCCATCATTAGTTGCCATTGAAATGGCGTTAATCTTGTTCACTGATCTCCAGGTCTCACTGACATGCAGGTACATTTATTTTCCTTTCTCGGCAATATAGAATTAGAGATCCAGATACTGAAATACATTTAAAAAGATAAAATGTGGATAAAATAAATAAATAAATGATTTTTCCTATTAAAAATTACACTATTAACTGTTTTTTCCTGACAAATAACCAAAAAGTGTTAAAAATTTTGTACTTTCAAAATTTTGACGAAAATTTTATAAAGTGCAGACTTTGAGCAATGTATTTTGAAGTAATCGATAAAGTAGTTTTGGCAAGACATACAGAGACTGCTAGATTTGCGTAAACTGTACTTAATAATAAATTTCAATATGATTATTACTACCAATATTTTCTTCCAAAGTCAACCCAGGCTTGTGCATGTTAAACCCATGGTACATTGTACAGAATTGCTTAATAAAACTCAACATTTGTTTGATAAAAATGTATTTTTGAAAGGGGTAAGGAGTGTTTTCTGGTTTCAGTAAAAATGTAAAAATATTTGTAGTTTTTGCTACGGTTAGAAATTTCAATACAGAATCAATAGAAGGTATAAACTATTCTTTTCAAATGAATTTAGGAAAAAGTCCCGCAGACCTGTTAAAATTATTTTACGATAACTTAATACACAAATAAACACGATATTTGTATTATGTAAAAACAACAATTTTTGTAGACCACTAGACCACTTCTAGCATTTCCTTTAAAACTGAAATTATTTTAAAACG
Source organism: Cheiracanthium punctorium (assembly GCA_038373885.1). Taxonomy (NCBI): domain Eukaryota; kingdom Metazoa; phylum Arthropoda; class Arachnida; order Araneae; family Cheiracanthiidae; genus Cheiracanthium; species Cheiracanthium punctorium. The sequence goes on from JAWZYV010011719.1 coordinate 94,674, forward strand.
AAAAATTTTGTTTTGAGTTATATTTAAGACAGTAACCCTAATTTTGCAGATAATGAATGATTCGTTACTGGTCAGAATCAGTTTGGAAAATGCATACTATCATTCAGATAGAGCATGTATTATTAAGTTCAAAAATGCAATGCATTAAAAATTAGAAGAAACAGCGCCTATTTAATAGTATTATCAAACTGTATTACTTCTTTCTTTAACCATTTTGATATTATTCGCCTCTTAAATGGATGTCTACGAAACAGCACTTGTTTAATAACATATGTTGTGTTCTAAATTAAAGGCTACAGATACGGAGCAACGCTATTGCAATAACATTGCATTAACCAATACACGTATTGGAAGGAATAACTGAATGAATGGAGAGCATACCTGAATTGCTTTTGTGTTCTTCGTAAGAAATAAGTTGTTTTGTGATTTATTCCGAATATGAGCATTTATTTCAGATTCCTAAGATTCAAATAGAATAACAATGGAGAAAATGCATATAAAAGCGTACAATGTAATTATTTTGTACACGCAATTGGGTTATTTATGAACACGCAAGCATAAATTCTCCTATTAAATAAAATATTAAGCAATCTTTGACCTTTCCCGAGTTATAACATTGAGCGTATTATAATTTTTGCTATTGTCTCGGGTAGTACGTATTTGATATAACTAAAGTTACATGTTTTTGCCTCAAGCTTGAAGATTAGTTTATATAAAATTCAGGTATACGTCATAATTTATGAGCACATATATATATATACGATGTATAAATATATATAGCCAACTTTAATGTTAACTTGTATTCATCATGCATTTATAATTTACAAACAAAATTTTAGCAAAATATATCCATGTGCTCATGAATTTATTATAACTGCAGAGTTATGGTGAAAGTTTGATACATAAAACATAAATTGGTAAACACAAAAATTATATTGAGTATTATAAAGCCTTGATATAATAATTTTTACATGTAATTGACGATTCATATGAAAATGCAATTATCTATAAAATATATTCTATTACCTTCTATCTATATTCTGCTTAAGCATTCGGTATTGAATATGGGACAACATAAGGTAAATGTAATTTAGCCGTTAAAACTGGAAATGCTTATGCATGTATAAAGAAAAATAATTAATCAGTGGAATGTATATAAGAACAAATTTTATAAAATATCAAAAATACCTATTTTAACATACTAAAACTATGGGAATTGAAATAACATTTTAAGAAACTTTTTTCAAAATGTAAATGCATCATAAGAGATCTTTTTTATGCATAGTTAAAGAAGGTATAGGGGCTCTCTCAGTTAAATTAAGAATAGATCGACGCTTTACAGGGTTAAAAACGGGGAAACAATGGACAAAATATGACAAAAACGAATAATTAAATATTTTGTAAAATAACATACATAAGAAAATAGACCTCAAAACATACGTTTCATATGGTGAAAGAAGTCCACTCTTCTTGAGTTGCGAAAAAGTTTCTCCACTGACACAGGCAGAAAAGTTAGAATGTTTCTTCAAGGTAAAATCGCTTTTTAGTATATTTTTTTGTGTGTTAGTTTACAAAGCTTTTAATTGATTTTACGTTTAAACATGAGGTTTATTTGAAAATTATTTTTAAAACTTATAGAAGTGCACGTACTCATGCATTCCTGAAAAAGAGTAACGCTGGTTACATAATTAGTAATTCCATCACTTTTCTTTGAATATGCTCCCTGAACTTTTATTTGCCTGTAAAACTCCTTTCCCTGCATAGAGAGTTTTATTGCAGTGAAATGTAAACAGTGGCTCTCTGTTCTGATTGTTATTAATTCTTACTCTATTTTCTGTCGAAAACAAGAACATTGGTCTTGGTACTGCTATTTCATTTTTGATGAAATACTGACTCTTATAAGTTTTAATTTGAATTAATAACTTTTTTATTATAATCAATGACTTGTCTTTATGTAATTCCGCTTATATCCCTTGAACATAAACTTTCCTTGCCTATAAAAACTGCTTTTCTGAATAAAGGCCATGATATATAAATAATGACTGCCATCTTTCAAATAATATTCAAACGATTTATAGTTAAAAACGGTTTTTAGTGAAAAAAAATGAACAACATTTTTAACATACAGTAAAAAATAAATAAAAATAATATAAAACTTAGCAACTAGAAGTTTATTTTTTTCCAAATATCCTTAAATAATCTTACGGAATAACTTAATGCTGTAAAAAAATTCTTGAACTATTTCAGGTTCTTAAATTTATTGTTGAAAAGAATAAATTGATTGAAAGAGTTTCGTTTGTGTCTTATTTCAAAGCAATTTAAACTTTCGATTGTAATTGCTTCCTTAAATTAAATATCTTCAAATTCCGATTGGCACAATATTTAAGGAGGCAAAATGAGCACACATGCCTATGGGCATTGAAGGGCCCATAGGCATGGGTGCTTATGGGCCCTTCCATGTGGGGTTACTTCCATGCTACCGTTATGATTTATGTATTGGTATAACGTAGAAATGATTTAACACTACCATTATCACAAGTGTCTGATGTGACTTCCTTTCGTTACTCTGCAAATGTCCTATCGGTAAATCAGTTCTTACCACACATTTGTCAGCATGTTTCCATAATAAAATTAATTACCATGCAGATTCTTGGTTTTAGTTCAGGAATGGACGTAGGAAATGGCGGAGTGTACATTTGATCCTTTACAAAACCCCGTTCACCAAAATTCAGTGGTGAAAGATCTGGTGATCGAGGTGGCCATTGTGTAACATCACCACGACTAAAACAAATTCGTACCTCAGCATAGAGGTAAGATCTAACGTCGAATTAGTAATAGTAAGGCACTCCATCTTGTTGAAAAATGTAACCTGACATTTTTTTCTTTGGTGATTGGCATAAGGAAAATCTGTGGTATGTCCAGGTAAATAATTTTCATAAAAGTTTAAACAACAAGAGATTAAACAGATACTATTACTAGTTTGACTTTAAACTGGTTTATTTCATTTAATATTTCGAAAGCTCTTAACTTAGGAAATTGCCCAAATAATTTGTAGGCACCATGTATAAGGAATCACATGAATTGGTTTCTTATTTGCGGAGCCAGGAATTACCAACTTTTTGGTAATGCTCCAAAGTTTGAGAAACATTGAACCATGTGGAAGGAGCCAGATTATGACGCTAATGTACGCTACTTAGCTACACAACTTAACTATCAGAATTGCATCGTAAAATAAAATGAATTAGTATCTTAAAAGAATTGTTAAATGTTCAACAAGTTTCCAAAAGATTTCTGCTTTCTTGTTTCAAATTGCGCTTCGTAATCTTGATTAAATCAAGATTTACTTTCCGCGGGATTTAGATTTATGATGCAAAATTCTCCATGCAGGACAGCTTCCTTCACGGTTAAGAGTGAGTAATTGCAATTGCTGAGTAATAGATGTTACAGAATTATTACGAAATAACTGATGTTAAGGCGTTGATTTATGTAAAGTTATTAAGCTAGGACTGGAAGCTTACTGTTTCAACTGTAAGAATACATTTGTGTTTTCATTTTTGAAAGGAAGCTTTGCAGGTGTAATATTACAGCTTAAAAAAACGAGAGAATTTGCACACTCAGTCTATTGATGCAATGATGCTCAGTCTATTAAAAATATATCGCTAATACTATATTTTTAGAAACGCGATTTTTGCGTTAGATACTTCACATTTTGAAATCTGCATGAACATAGTATATAGTACATTTTCTCAAAATGAACTAAAATAATATAAAGTACGTCATAAATGATATAGAGTTGCAAATGAAAAGTTATACATGGGTAAATGCGTTCTTGTTAACACAAAAAAGTAATAGTGAAGCCAAACTTCTTGTTTATATAAACTTTGAATACAAAATACTTTCATAAATACAAAAATTCTAAAGCAGATATTGTGGCTGCAAGATAAATTAACAAATGTAGTTGTATCCACAGGTAAAGCTACACAGGTATCGTATGAAAAAATGTAATTCAAACTATCCATTTTTCCATAGTTGAAAAGTGAAAAAGAAGAATGTATAAAACACAAATCAATTAAATAAGTTTATTTAAGCCCAACAGGAAAGCGTCAAAAACAAACACGACATTATAAACATTCTCTGCGAGCAAATGCCATTTATTTTTTTGCAGATGCATAACATTAACTACAAAAAGTTTATTTTTCGATATTTTGCTAGCGCTTTGAAAGTGGATGCGAAGCAGTTTCGCCAGTTTTAATTCCATCTTCTCAACCGTGAAATAAATGAAAAACTTGCCAGAAAAAAAGATCAATTTTTCAATATTAACTTTCACTGCAAACGATTAATCTCAAATATTTTTATAAAACCTCAAGAGTTTCTCGAGTACTCGATACAGTTGGCTTTTTAAAACCTTCAAAATTATGAAAAACTTTAATTTAGAATGAACTCTTAAAGCCAAGAACTTTGTGTTTTTTTAAGTACATGCATGCTTTTTTTATAGTTTTTTCGAAGCGACTGAAATTTCTTCATAAAGTGTAAAATAATGCATCAAATGCTTTTATTAAAATTGATGATTCCCAACGTAGAAACCATTACTTTATGAACATTCTTTACTTTCACGTAACTTTTCACACTTTAATGAGTATATATCGATATTTTAATTTTAAAAATTACTTTTGGGTTTCAATAAATGCATGTGGAGAATGTTTCACGTATTTTACACCAGAACTTTATTTATTACAGCTTGCGGTTTCATTATTTTTTTAAATTGTACTTTGAGTTTCAACAAAATGAAATAAAGTTTCCATCTTTTTAAAGATATTTTTCACTATAATGCAAGTTGCTATGAAGGAGGAATGACAAAAGAGTGGTGATTAGTTCTGCAGGTGAAGCACAAACATATTACTCGTTAATATGACTTTTAGCTTCGTGATAACTTTGCAAACATAACATGGATTTAATGTTTGGTTCTTCCATAAGTAGCCATCGTTACTTTGAAAATTAAAAGCAAGTAAACATAATAGCGATTGTTGCAGTTATTTTCAGTTTTTGGTGATATTTTTAGTTTTAGGTATTACAGCATGAGTAATGCAGTACGATTTCAGACAGTAACAGACATTTTTTTTAAAAAGGTATTGATGCTTTTACAAAAGCGGATAAAAGTATTGATCTAAATGTATGAGAAGCTGTGAAATGATTTAGCAAGTCATGTTTAATAAAAGATGACACCTAACCCTATGGATATTTTCAGATTATATTTGAACGGTTCTAATATTTATATAAACATTTGAAGATGAATGGATAGAAACCTATCTTGAATCGTGTCAAAGCCTAAGTCATGTTTAACAAATGTCTAAATAAAATGGATTTTTGACACTTTTAATGAATTTAATTGGAAGAGATATTTAATGAATTTGAGTTAGACATTTGATAATTTTCCCCTTTTATGAAATTTTTTTTAGCCTTAAACTTTTTAAAGTTTATAATAACGATATTTTGAAAGTTATAATTTTTTAAAAAACTCTTCAGGAGCATTAGTTGTTACATTTTTATCTTAATGATAAATATCGAATTATAAGTATGTGAAATTCGAATAATGAATTTGATAACATTCTCAATAATTCTTACTGTATTTAAAAATTTTACAGGACTGTTATTTTAAAGAAATATGTTTAAAAAAATGCATATGCAAATTTAGTGTGCACTTATACTTGTAATACGGAAGTGTACAAATTGTTAAAACAGCAGATGCATAAATTCTTTAATTTTTGATAATCAAAGCACTTGAAAACTAAAAAAAATCATTAAAAGTATTTAGTTGTAATTCATTTTCTTACTTAAGCCAAACCACAAGAAATATTAGGCCATCAACTTTAAAAGTGTAAAAACAAAGACTGCATTTGAATAAGTAAAATTTTTTTAGCTGACTATTTGGATCATTTTCAGTTTGATCATCGTATTACACAACGAATAGTTTCAGATAAGATTTTTAAGGAGAGTTTCAAATTACCATTTTCAGAAATAATTAATTGCTGTCGTTAAATGCAAAACATTGACATTGGTATTCATTTATATATTCATTAAAGATAAGTTAATCAAAGTTAGCCTTCCGTAAGAATTTCAAACACTCTTTTCAATAAAATCAATTTTCTCTTACCTATTTCTCCGGCAAAGTTTGATAAAATGGTTAAAAATATGCACTGAAAATATTTCGTACACTAAAGGTAATTCTTCACATTCCACGTGCCCTATATCCCCCTGGTAACAAGACTTCGATATTCAACGAGGTATTCAGTTAGACATCACTTCCAATTAATATTAATTGTTCTTTCAAAATGGTGATTGCTCACGATGTTAAGAATTTCAGCAATTGTAATTATTCTTATAAGTAGAATAAAGAGGATTTTCATTTGTATATATTTATCGAAACGAAAGCAGTAGTGACGTGAAGTTAGGGGGAAACTTCATAACTTTCTGAAAGCTTAGCTAAAATAAAACAAAATTGGCTGCACTCTGAAGATAGTACTTTCAAATATTTTGCTGCTACTAAACTGGTCATATTTCAGAAATTTTAATTTCAATTAGAAAGTATATGTATTGTTAGTTTCTGTAGTATTATGGCAATACTTATTCAATATTTGAAAAATGTTAAAACTTTTTTCCAGAGAAACGGAATTTTAGTAAATTTCAAAATGCGAAATAAAAAGTAAGTAAAATAAGCAAATGTGTAACTTTCCTGGTATGTGCAGTAGTGTAGATATCTGTTGTGATAAAGCTATCATTTTTAATATCCTGACGCAATATGGGAATAATAATAAAAAATGATTATAATAAGAATAATAATATCAAAATTAAAGAATTATAATATTAACATTAAACGAATTCTATAGACTTGGAGATCCTTCCAATCTAATTCTTATCAATAAAAAGTTCCGTTTCTGTGATATATTTCCATTTTAAAGATATTTTTGCACATAAACATATTAAGCGTTCATTATTTCTTACGGTCTTATTCATCAAACATTTAACACGCGGATTAATCCCAAAACGCGTGTTAAATTCATCGCTAAGATATCTTACCGATGACTTTAACACGCATTTTGTTTAAAAAATATTTTAGATGATGTTTACCCTTTCTTTACTGATTAATAGCTGGGAAAAAAGGATTGTTTTAACACACATATATAAACAAAAAAAGAAAGCTGTATACATTTTTTTTATTTCTTTATGAGTAAACATTTTCAAACAGATCGGAAAAGATGCCAGATGAATTTTCTTTCAAAATCAAAAAGTGACCAAAAATCAGGGGAGCCGAGATTCTCTGAACCTAAAAATTGACAAGGTTTCATTAATTTTTCAGCATTACTGAGTCATTCCACAATATTGAAAAGTATCTTTTTCAATTTTTAAGATTTTAATGACAAGTGTTACATATTGTACTGCTGCCACTTAAGTTATCGAAATCAACATTAAAATATGTGCGATTTTTCTAATCTGGGGGAAAAAAGTCAAATTCAGTAATTTAGAGGAACAATTCCGATGTCCAGAGAATTAGAATTGCAAAATTTGCAAGTGTATTTTTATTTTGAAGCAATCCTTTTGGCAGAATTCAATATTTCTGAGAAAAATTGAAAATAGTGACGTCAAACTTTTGACAAAAAAGTAGTACTTTTAAATTTTATTGGATTAAGAACGAAAAGAATAAGTAAAATCGCTCAAAATTTGAACATTTGGAAAAAGATGGGGTTTCAAGTTTTTAGATTTTTTTTTTTTTCGTTCAACGGTGTTTGGTTCAACCAATCGGTTCAACTGTGTGAATTTGTATACGACATAAACAAAAAAAGCAAATGGATATTTAGTTTTACACATAAAATTATAATTATAAGATCAGGGGAGCAATTCCCCTTCAAATCAACATTTGGAATCCAATAAAACTTTGGAAAATCCGAAGACAGGAGGAATTATTTTCCTCATGAATTTTTCAATATTTCCGTGTGCGTTTGTTTCTCAAACTGCCGAAATATCTACAGACTTCCGCAAATTAGCGATTGCTGGGTATAGCAGGATCCCAATTTGCTGAAAATGTCCGCCGGATATCACAACATGTACAACTCATAAGGAAAATATCAGAAAAATTCTTAGCTACCCAGCATATACCAATGACTACCCATAACAGCTTACTACTGCATTATTGTTATTTATTTTCCAATGGAGCGTCACTGACACATCATGCCTTGGCCGGCGGGTCGTTGAACTTGAGTATTTTTATATAGGTGCATCCAACAGGTCCATCATTGCTATTAACAAGGACATCACAAACACGCACCCAAGTCGACACCGATAATTGAACCCAGAACTAATGTGTGGAAGGATGGTATATTACAACTACATCACTGCACCAACAATGGTCAGCTCTTCATTATTGTTTTATCGGATTAAAACTGAAATCGGACAGTCTTTGGACATCAGAGCCAAATATGATTGTTCTCTGTCCACTGACTTCGATACACAATATCAACAAAATTCCTCAGATTGCCGATTGCTGGGTCCCGATTTGCTGGAAATACCACGAAGATTAAGAAAAATTCTTTGCGACACCGCAAGCACCAATTACTACCCAGAACAGCCTAATCTTCATTATTAGTACTTATTTTTTGAATGGAGAATCCCTGGCACATCCTGCCTTCACCGGTGTGTCGCCGAACTTGATGGTCATTTTCAAAGGGGCACCCAACAGAGCCATTATTGTCCCTAAAAAAGGACATAGGACATGACAAACACGAAAGCCCACGCCGAGAATGGAATCCCGAACCAAGGTGTGGTAGAAAGGTACATTAACACCATACCGCTACAACTACAACAGTCAGTTCTTCCTTATTATCTTATCCAATTAAAAGTGAAATCTACAGTCCTTGGACGCCAGAGCCGTATGATTATTCTCCGTCCTCTCATCCTTTCCCTTTCCCAAATAACTGCATAACGTCGTGTACTTGGAGATATATTGTACTTTATTATTGGAGATTGAACCTAAGTCTTCTGGCAGCTATAAACCGCGAAGTCGATCTGCTCTCAAGAGGTCGTATTTTGTATCTTGTGTATTGACTTCGATTCACTGCCTGCAGTTCCTATCCAACAGGCTTCCTGGTGGATTGATCTACTTGTATTGCGTCAGCGACTAACTGAATGTTCTTAATTAATGAGAAATTTGGAGTAAGCAGATAAAATATTAGTTGAATGTATGAATGAGACGATGAAGACAGCATATGATCAAGTTTTGGTCAAAATTGATCGCAGGATGATGAAGACTTTATAAAGTGGGGCACAATTACGAACCGTTACGTATCAAAAAGGAGTAGTTGGTCGAATTTCTGAGAATGAAATCAAAAGCTGTTTTAAGTAAATCACCGAGTCAAAATGAGATGACACGGCTTCATGATTTTGAAGCCCATTGCGACTGTCTTTGAAATCAGTAAATTATATAACAATGATTTTTAAAATGTTTTCTTTAAAAAATCAATTAGTAACAATATAGTTGAACCTCTAATTTAAATATTAAAAGTAAATTTATATGTTTTGTACTATTGATTTTTTTGCATGCAGGTTATAAGAAGGATTTGATATTGATTCAAAATACACATTTATTCAGAATTATAAATGAAATGAGAATGTGGAATAAATCTGTTTGCGATGAATGTTGAAATACTCTTTATTTACGGAACGCTTACAAAAATACATTCAACAATGACTGTCAATTTATGGAGGGTTCCAATTTCCTTTTATTCCCGTAGAAATGAGGTCACGATATTCAATTAAGAACTTCATTGTACTTCATTCCAAATTAATGTTAATTCAGGTTTCAAAATCATAATTGCTCTGGGTGGAATTATTTTGATGTTTTCACACAGGAGAAAAGATTGTAAAGCACTTCCTCTTGAATTTATCTGCTTATGTGAATAAAATGCTTCATTAAAATTTTCATTAGGACGTTTCTTTTTCTGTTTAGAGAAGAATGGATTACGCTACATAAATGAATATGAAATATTTATTTAAATAAATGTCTAAATGTCAGCGAAGTAATATGTAATCAAAGATTATTGCATTGAAACAGTATACGAACTATTTGTACAATTACTTTCGTTAAGTGTATATGGAATTTAAGAAAATTTAATTCCATTAAACTTATGTGCGTTGATTAGTTATTTTAAGTAAATTGAAGCAGAAAATATAGTTTTGGATTTATCAATTCTCATTTTAAGTGAATATAATGAGGAATCAAACGCCAAAATGTGCTTTTGCATTTAGAATAGCAATTCTACAATTACACAAAAGTGCTTAGAAATGTTATTATTACAGTTTATACAAATGTTTAAATGTTTATACCATTGTATTATATAGTTTACAATACTTTAAAGATATTTGAGTATTGGGTCACATGTTAAATTATCGCTGGTTTGTGAAAGAACAACAAAATATATTTTCTAATTTCTTCTAATCTGAGCAATGCATGTGAATACACAAGATCATTAACAGCACAATGCCACACCCATTGTTTTAAAATGCGTCCGTTAAAATTGGAATTAATGTCATTGAGTTCAACGTGTGCATTTGAAATAGAAAATATTCCTTAAGGGAATTCAAATCCTAATTATTGTTCTCTGACTAAACTCATAAGTAAATTCTCGTGCAGTAATGTTCGCTCACTAACAACGATGAAGCAATTTTTTTTCAAGCTCGTTATTGCTTGCCGAAACTTTCTTCCATTTTTATTTCGCAACAAGTTTATAGAAAGTATATCTTCATCGGATTTTATAGAAAAAGAAGAATATAATTAAGTCTATGATGGAGTTTATCGGAAAGTATTGACAAACATTAGTGTTTTCATACATTGTACGTTGCGAGGATAATAACCTGGGCTCGTTGCACTTGGAAAAGAACAAAAATCGAAATGAAGTTAAAGTAGTTTATTTAAAAATGATAGAAATTATAACGGTGGCAGGTAATGCTAAAAAATTGTGCGAAGAACAAAACGATAAGTGACCGAAAACAAAAAGTGCGAACACAGACAGCAAACTTAGCGATAGAGCTAGGAGCGAGAAAGAATGCTAGCCAATTAAATCATTAGAATAAAAAAACTAGTTGGCAGTTAAAGATACCGCACTAGAATACATATTTAAAGGGAGTTATTGTGAGCTCGCCAATAGGAGATAAGCAAAGGAGTTGTAATACAAATTTAACTGAAGCCCAGTGGGGAAAACTCAAGGTAAGAGCATAGACCAGGCACCTGATAAATACTATTATAACGGTTAAAAGCCAAAGCAATTTACAAAACTGAAATAAAATAGCATAATGAATAGGAATGGGAAATTAAAAAAGGCAAAGAGTATTAAATTTTGTATAGGGAAAGGGAAAAACAGAACTAATTAAAAGTATGTGGTGAACTGCAGCACAATCGTGATGAATTTTATAATCGAGTCAACTTTCAGTTACTGAATTAGAAGAAAAGAAACAGGAATAAGATTTATCTTCGTCGTGAATTCGATGTTACTAGCGTATATACAGGGTGTTGGTAAATTCGACCGACTAATTCAGAAGGGCTATAGAAGGCATCAAGAGGACCTTAGATCATGAGTGGAGTGAGAGGATTAAAATCGCGAAAATCGCATTAAGGTTTCGACGTTATGATGTAGCGACGAAAGTGCTATACTAACTACAAAATCATTTATTTGATTGATTTATACGATAGTTGCTTGAAGTGACTTTCGTTAACGTCATTGCACGGTCTACAACGAAGTAAAAACGACCCCTGGACGAGGATTTTCGCTGCTGCGGCAGACGTATTTTCAGCTTATCACAAAGTCTTATTCTCATTTACAAATCGTTTCCTAATTAGAATTACTCAATTGAATTACTCTATTTCTAGATAAGTTTTAATTTCATATTAAAAATGATTTTTTACTGCAAAATATATTTACATTTTTTGTATAGCCAATACTTTTCCTATAAGTCACTGATAACTATGATTTTATTTGATTTGTTAGTTATCAATTTTGATATACTTTGTTATCACAAGAAATAATTATTTTAGTGTTTTATGAGTTGGTGGGATAAAACAATATAAATGAAGTTTTTATGAAAATTTTTTTCTGTTTCAACGGGCGGACACTTGCAGACTAGGCAATGTCCACTATAACTGCCCGAAGATATTGAAGGCATTTTATTATGGGGGCACACAATGGGAGGCAAGCGTTACTTCTTACGAAGGGAGAGGCAGATTAAGATCCATGCCCGATCCGGGATTCGAACCCAGACCCAAGGCGTGATGGAATGGCTCTTAAGTCACTACAACAACTGAGTGGCTGAAAAAAAAGATAGTGTATTATTTCTAAATTGACTGTGGCTCACCAAACTTTTTGGGAGTTGAACGGCTGTCTAAAGAGAATTGATGTCTAAGTTTAAGTGCTTAAATATCTATTCCCCTTTTATACCACTTAAGATTTCGTATACTACTGATAAGCATGTGCTTACTAGAATATAGTACATTTTATAATTCGCAGGTTTTGTTTCTGCGCACATTACGCGGATTACATAATTATCTTCCTATATATTACAAAAAATTACTAAATGCTTACCGGGATTTTATGATTGTTTTTAAAATAAGTGAATAATGATTTATATTTTATTGTGTTTAAATATAGGAATATAAGTATGCATATGATTAAATATACTGAAATTCTGATGTGTGCAATGCATACGTGACTTCATTAATTAAAGGATGTTACAGATAAAAGTCTTAGAAAACAGACGAAATAATTATTCATGCAATTAGTAAAATACCTTACACGTGATTAATAGCTAATTTTAGAGATTTCTGATAAGTCGTTCATAATCCTATTATTTAATTTTAATTTTCTTTCTCTATCAATTGTACTTGCACTTAATTAATTTGAAATGAATTTGAACGAAGTTTTTAAACTAAAGTGACTGAATTGCTTGCTTATGTTAGTTATTAACTGATTAAACATATCATGTGCGGAATTTAAATAATCAGATATGTCATGTTTAGAATTTTTTATTTTAATTTATCGTTGTTTACCTTATTACATAAAACCCCTTCTTTATGGAATAGGTTGTTAACTAAGAATACTCTGCTAAATATTGGCATGTGAAATCCTACTTAGAAAGATTTTCATAACATTTATAGAAACACATAAAAAATGCTTCAAAAATACTTTTAGAATAAAAGATCTGAAATTCAGCTGAAATGTTGTCAACAAAATAGCAAAATTTAACAAGTAGAGAGTATAAAACGCTCCAGTTAACTACTTTCCTTTAGTAAGTGTACTAGCATCAATTTAAACTTGATAATTTTGGCTACAATATTGAGGACCCGACCCCTGAATTTTGGTTTAAAATGTATTTCATTCCAAATAATACTCATTATCAGCCACAGAATAGCACAACAAAAGTAAAAACACGGGAAAAGAGGAAAGCGATAATCATGGATAAAGGGAATTTGAAACTTTGACTCTACGCTCGTAGGCGGGTGCGCAAACCCTCTCAGGCACGGGGCCCCTTTATAATTTCAGTTTCTGTTAATCTGATTTTCTTGCAAGGAATTATATTAAATACAACAATGAGAAAATAAAGGAATAATTAAATTAATGCTATCTGTGGAGACTGCTTAAAAATTTCCATTCAAATTTGGTGCACCAAAGCGTACACTGCAATAATTAGGAAACGACGTCTCTCCACTGTTATGGTTAATAGTCTCTTTTATGATTCGAACATGATTTAGGAGAACTTTAGGTAGAAATCAGTGTCTATAAATTACATTTTAATTAGTGTAGTGAACATTTTCTATTTTTTATCCAGTCAATTAAAGAATTTTGGCTAATACTTTAACATTTCTGTTAAAAAGAAATTAAATAGTATGGGAATAATACACTTGCTGCAACATTACTACACGGTTTTGGCTCATATATATTCATCCTACTTTTCTATAAACTTTTGAAAATGTTCTGAAACACCTAGTACACCAGGCTTTGAAAATTTTTAATAAAAACTTATTTGTGATGTATATAAATTTCAAGAGCTAGGAAAAAAGATGCAACATATCAGCACTGGAAAATATTTCATCGAATTTGTTTAAAAAATGAACTGTTTTTAATATTATATTCATGCATTCAAGTTGTTTGATCTCATTGATTTCATTTTGATAAACAGAGGAAAGAAAACAATCAGCTAATAACGAAACTACCTGATCTTTCATACTCCAAATCATAGCATACCGCAGTAAGAAAGTTATACCGGCATTTCATTCAAAGTAATTAAATTTCTATGCTGCAGCTATTTGGATGAAAAACTTTGTAAAAGTGACATTATCTTACACCCTATTCTTAAAATATTACTTCTTAGACAAAGAAAGAAAAAGAAATCTGAAGCATAGTTTACCTTATTACAAAAATTGAAAATATGTATATTTACGTATGATGCGCCACACCAAGTACTTAAAGTGCAAAAGAGAAATATATTCACGGGTTTGTTTTTTACAGCATATTTTCTCCTTCTTTTGCCCAGCAGCATTACCTAAATGAGATTTTATCATTGTTGATCGATACGGAACACAGGTAAAAATGAAAGATAAGCAAGAAGTGCTATGAAGAGGAGGGAGAAAAAATATATAAACACACGAAGTTCCATTAATTTTCTGTTTTTGCATTAGGGGGATTAAGACGTATGGCTCCTCTGTCACTTTTTCTTCGACTAAGTAACTTTGTAACGCGCCTCTTCTTTTTTGTTTATCTTCATTTACATAATTTAATAAACATTACATTATTTTTCATGTTTCACAAAGGTGTATGATGTGCTCTGAATATAAATTAATGCATTAAATTTATTCAGATGGACATTTATGCAATTTAATGATGCATATCAGGGAAGCACCTCAAAATTTCATAATTTTCAATTTTCATGAAGCAGCAAACAGTGAACAGAATGAAGTTGCACGAAAAGAATTTATCTCGTAAAGAGAAAATATATGCATGGAATTTTGTATTATATATTATCGCAAATATTTCATTAAAAAACAAACAAACAAACAAAGAAAAAAAACATGCAGCACTTATTCCAAAATTTTACTTTTCGCCTCTCTTTAGCACATTTTGGGGCAGAATAAACCTTTCAAACTTCAATAAGACCAATTAAAAAAAATTTCACATTTCAATAAGACTTATTATTCTTATCTGAAGTAAAGATGCAATTTGGTCAAGGATAAGTTCAAGATCGGAGGACTGGAATTACATTCAAGTGCTCTATCCTCCCAAGGCCTTTCAAAGTTTGGCCACCAAAACAGTGGATAACCAATCACTTGGAATTTTACAGTCGTTTGTTATCTGCTGCCTTGACGACAGTTTATAACCAGTTGCATCTGGTTTAGACAATCTCAAGATCGAGTACGATGTGATAGCTCTCGTGGTAACCCGGTGGATAGAAAAATAAATCCAGAATCGGAATACTGATTTTCCAGAATCTTTTATGTAATATAACCATACAAAAGAGTGACTAATCTACAAGCTTGCCTAGATCTAATTGGACAATTAACAACGAGAGACTGTCTTGTCGAGATATTGTAATCGGTTAAACCTAGCTTAGAGAGCCACTTGAAAAGTCCATTCCCAGGACAGTTTAAAAGCGAGGGTAAGATATCCCTCGTCGTTAGTAACCTAAACATTTGAATAGATCTATATGCACTGTCAAGTCTACCTGTCATGTTCAATGTGCATGTAGGGGCAGGTGGTCCACATTGATCCTAGGCGACAAAGCAATACACATACATTTCCTTCCAGACAGGCAGTGCTATAATCTAGGTAATATATAAACTAGTTGTGCCAAGTCAAGCAGAAGCAATGAAGATATTTAAGCGATCGGTGTATTATGTGCCTGAGTACAATTCTTCAAAAAACTGGGTTTTATTGCATCTCTTATAAAATAAGCATTAACTTTCCTATTTATTTAGAAGTACAGTCTTTTATGTACAGAAATATGACTTGGTTCACTGAATAAAGTATGTTTTCACATGAGAACTACAATTTTTTAGTTTGTTAAGTTTCTTGGCGTGTACCAGTATTATGACCTAATGTGGGCAGCCATACTGTTGGGTAAACTGATCCATCGACTGAAAAAAATCCTGTACCGGGTCCTAGTCATCATGGCAGCCCATCAGACTTTCTCAAAATGCGTGATTCTCCATTCCATAATTTAATTTACTTCTGCGTCTATTGAATGCCAGAATTTTTGAATTATAGTTTTGAAATGTTCAATTTGATTGTTTGTGACATTTTTTTTTATAATTTTAAAACTTCCATAAAATAAATTATGCATACTATATGATTGTAAAACTTATTTCATTTCATTTTGCATAGTAATAATTATTTTTATATCTTTTATTTTGCCGATAAAGAGCAATTTACAATTATTTTTAAAAGAAGGATCGTTTTGCACTTGGGTGAAGGTAAAATGATCGTTTGGACTCTTTTTCAAAATTCTACTTTTTTCGTTACCCAGTTTGGGTTTAAAATATTATTAAAATATGTTTATGTTGCAAAATATAGTGTAAAATATAGCCATATATCCTCTTACAGGGGTGCATTATTGTTGAAGAGGAGGAAATCCGGGAATTTTTTTTTCGAGAACCATAATTATTACGTTCTATTTTGGAAATAGTTAGTGTTTTCGATTAGCGAGACGTAACTAACTTATCACTGTAGATATTGGAAATCATAGTTAAAATTTATTTTCAGAAATAACTTATATTGCTATTTAACATATGCAAAACTACTCGAAATTATTGTATAATAAACTACTCTAAATTCCTGCCTTTCTTAATCAACTGTCATAAGATTAATAATAATTCAGAGGTTTAGTTGATTATTATATGGAAAAGTAGAATTGTTTATTGTAATACATTTTTCCATGTTTGAGGAAATTAGGCATATTGGCATTTAAAAAAATAATAAGGGCACAAAGTACCGTATTTCTAATTGCTTTCTTGAATAAAATGTAGGATACAGGGTAAGAACCTCCAATTTTGGTACGATAAAATAGGATTATTAAGTACGATGATCATTAATATGTTTATTGTTAGAAAAAAAGTTCTTAATATATTTCAGCAAAATTCTGGTGTTGACAAACTCATACATTCTGAAATATAAGCGTTATATTAAAGGCAGTTTCTGAATTCTTTATCTCAGAATGATATAAAATTTGGCAGTCACTTCATTTAATGCGCACTGGAATTTCATAACGTGTATTTTTAACAACGACAATAATTAGGAATGTATGATAGTGACAAATTCATGATTTGTGTCAGAATATAATAAGAACTTTTATCTAATAATAGACAAATGGATTTAATGCTCACGAAATTTGCTTAGAAAAAGTATGGAAATTTGATAATATAATTGTAAAGTGATGTAATTTTCTCTATTATTTAAAGAGAATAATCAGTGAGAAATCCTTATAACTGACAAATGTGATGAGAAGAACACAAACAAAGACCATGCTACGTTTTATAATTCATCGTTTCAACATACTTGCTTAAAAAAAATTTTTAAGCAGTTTTTTTATTTTTATAAAGATTAACGGTACAAAAGTGTATGATCTGACATTGTAGGTTTCTTGACTAGACATGCAGTACATTTTCTTAAGTGACGGTGACGAAAATAAATTTTGTGCTGCTATAGAGCTAAGTTATGCTTGACTTTAAGAATATAAATCCAAGTATGCAAACTTCAGTGCCAGTATTTTAAAGTTTATTTGAATAATTTTACGTAAATTCCATTATTTAAAGAAAAATGTCTCTTCTTTAGAGACATCCTATAAATTTATAACTAAAACATTTATTCGCTTAAAAGTGCATCTAGTCTTCTGAACTAGCCGATTACCTCAATTTCTCCTTTTTATTTCAGGAACTTCTCCTTTTTATTACTAATGATACAACCCATAGTTCTTAAAATTACAGTCTGGAATAAGATTCTGTTTTTGAGTACAGGGATATTTCGCCAAAATCCTACCTTGGCGAAATTTCTATTTGTGATTTTTAAAGGTATTAACACCATGGGTTAACAACTACGTTACAATGTAAGAATAACGCATTGGGTGATACTGGTGATCCTTATGTGTAAAAATGGAAGCTTGCATCAGTCGTTATTGGAAAGAGGTTATCACGTGAACGTTTTAGCAATATACGTCGATAAACATTGTCTGAAGTAGACAGTATTCCTTTCAGTGGAATTGAAACCTTTTTTCGAGTACAAAAACAGCTTATCTGCGATTGCAGAGGTATTGAGAGGTAAATTAAAACATTTCATTTTGAACATTTTTGATTAATATTTAATGTCTTTAGAAGACAAACTCACTCTTTTATACTGTTATTTAATTTGGTGTCTTATGAATATCTTATCTTAGTAACACGTGCTGGGTTTGTTAGGCCTATGTATTCAATAAAAGCAAATATGTTTCATGGGGGTTAGTTGTCACAAGCTGCAGGGTAGGGTGTATCAAAAACTAAAATGTGCAATGTTTTATGCCAGTGGGTGGTTTTTGTGTGGCATTTGACGAGAAAAAAATAATAAAAATTGTTTCATGAAAATCAGAGAATATTTAGCGGTTGCTCAGTTTCAGCAAAGTTTTTAGAAATGCACAATTTTATGACTCCCAGTTTTAAATTCTGAGATCTACGTTGCTCTGATGTCAAGAGTTTAAAAACACATTCGAAATCCATTCAGATTAACAGATTTTGCCTTAAAAATCGCACCACGAATGAATGCAGCAAATTCTTATATTTCTGATTAACTGAGGAACCATCGATTAAAATTTATGGTTATGTATCATTCACTAATTTAAGAATTGTCGTATCCCGAAATCTATCAGTTTGAATTTTTTTAATTTTGTCAGCTAGTGAAGTGCAAATTCAGGCCTTTATTAAAAGCTAAACAATAAAGAAATATCAGGTTGTAACGAAAGTTTTCCGCCAACAAAAAGTTCCAAACAAAGTTAGAAAAAGAACCTGAAAGGAGTACCTTTAATGCGGGTAGTAATCACCACCCACATCTATGATTTTCTGCCAACGTTTTGGTAGTTTTTTAAAGCCTTCGGCCCAGAAACATGGGGGTCGCGAGACCAGAAACATAACTTTCAAATGCTAAAATTCGTTTAACAAAATATGAGCAAACACGCCAACGCGAACTGTTTGCTGAGATCATATCTGCGGTGGCGGGAAACTTTCGTTACGACCTAATACAAATAAAGATAAGTTTTACGAATTTTAAAGCAAAACAATATTTTGAATTTAATTATCTTATTCGTGACGCCATCACAAAAGCTTTTTGTTTTGTTGTTATAGCAATTCCATTTTCATGTCTCGAATTCCGAATAGCATCAGAAACTCAGTCACGCTGTACGAAAAAATTACGTCAATGTTATTTTAGAACCTAAAAAATTAAACTTTATTGAATAGATATAAAGCATTACAAAAGTGAATAGATATGTTTGCAAAACGATTTTTGTGTTCTTTTTGATCGCAAGTAAGGCGGACATAGTCTTTATGGCAGTTTGCAGTTGCACTATACATTATGACATGCTAGCTGAGCAAAAGTTTATACAGTAAAATTTGAATGAACGTCACTAGTCAAATAGTTTGGAATTTTTTTGGAATACGCAACAATAGAAGGAATTTGTTTTTTAAAAAAAGATTATTTTACCCGTGCGAAGAACGGGTATGCAGCTATTCTTACTAAAAGCATATACCTTGGAGATGCTTTTAAAGCAAAAAAGATAGCGATGTAGAACTCTTGCACGGGTACCGTTTATTGATGAGAAAGATCTTGGTGAGGATGAAAATATTTATATTTACAGTCACATCATTTTCGTTATCATTTCGCTTAAATTTATTTTTAAATTAACTTTAAATTACAGTAACTGTTTATTCCTACTCTCGAAACTAAATACAACTGAATATTCTTTAGTGTGTGTGTGTGTGTAACTTTATATTAAATTGCTAAAATTATTTTATATTATGAAAACGTGAGCTGCAAGTCATTTTATGAGAAAGAGAGAATGCTTTCAGCTGGAGTAGCTAGTTACTAATGATTCTCTTATTGTTTTGAACATCTTAAAATAACGTAGAATCTAAGTAATTCTTCAGCATCTCACGGAAGAAAATTTAAAGAATATATTTAAAATCAATGACTCGCATTTATTTCTTTTATACGACTCACAATTAATGAAGCGAAATCATACAATTTTCTGAATTTTAATTGGTTTCGAACATACTAAATTAATGAATATTTTCTTTATTTATATAATCCCATAGTGAATGATATTGATACCCATACTTATAAAAAAGTTCATGGCGCACTTTTAATTATTATTGGGAAAAAATTAAAAATAAGAGTTTGAAAAGTAATTAATTAAAAAATATTTTTAGTTTTTTTTTTTTTGGGGGGGGGGTGTTAGTGTTTTTTTATGTAAAATCTGAATGAGAAAACTGCATCAAAGTACAAATTTAGAAAGTTATTAATTAACTTTCGGCCGATCTTGGACTAATGATCAAATGTTTTCCCATTTTCAAGGTTCAAAGAAAAAGAATGCACTTAGTGTATCAGAATATAAGCCAGTTTATGCCTATAAAACATACTAAAAACCACCGCTTTTAAAAGTTTTTTTCCCTAGTAAACAATTGCTCTCAAATATAAATGATTCGTAGAACTTTTCTCTTTTCACATTCTCCATATATAAAGGGAAGTCAGCTTAATGTATGAAGTTCAAATTAAAGAGCTTTTCAAACTAGTTGTACTTATGCTTACGATAGATGTTACATTAGACCTAGATAAGTGCTTAGAATGAAATAAGGTATGTGCTAACGTCTAATTTATGCATGATATCTAAATTAATATTATTAACGGCCAAGCGTTTCTTAGGAAAAAAATACATCCTAACTAATATTATACATGCGAAAGTGAGTTTGTTTGTTTGTTTGTTTGTTTGTTTATGACGCTTTCACGCCTAAACCGCTGAATCGATTAGGATGCATTTCGGTTTAGATATAGATGGGACCCTGGAGTTGGTAATAGGCTACTTAGAATTTTAAATTTTTAATTACTTTTTTAATTATTAATTAAAACCCGTTTTTACGTTGCCATGCTTGGCGAGTTTCGCCCGTATCATATGATTCATGTTTTGAGCTAACAAGAATGCTATTACTTCAATAAAGAAGCACGTGCATCTGAAAAACTTGTAATAATAGGGAAATTATGTCAGTTTTATGCCAAGTATATCTATCTCTAATAATAAAAATGAATGTTCTCCAGACAAATCTACAGAAAGCAGAGCTTTGAAAATTTGAGCATGCCTGGACCCATGACTTCGGTAAAGTGTACCTGAGGCTCGGAAATTTTAATTACTTTTCTAACGATTAATTAAAAACCGTTTTATCGCCCGCACAAAATGATTTATGCTTTTGAAATAAAGCAGAAATTCTATTTGCAAAATCACATGCATTTGGAAAACATAAATTAGTATCGAAATTATGTTGATTTTACGCCAAATTGAAAAGCATAAATAAAGAAAAGTGTACATACGTATTATCCCGGCGCTCCGCCAAGACGAGCGATTTTTTGCCGAGATAAATGCCGGGCACATGAAATTATTAAAGGTTTTTAATACGATTGGCAACAGTTTTGCAACACATTTGACAAAAAAAAAAAGTTTGGAGAGAATGACCGCCGGAATAATACGTAAGTACCAAGAAAAGACTAGATATGTTTCTTAAAGTTCATAAATTTCCAAATCATACCAATAATATAAATGTGTACGTTTATGTGTTTGGATGTTTTTGACTGAATCACAAAAAAATGGTTGGAAAAATTTGTAATGAAGATAGCTTATGCCCTGGATTAACATACAGGCAACCTTTCAAGGATATAGCATAAATAATTCTTTTACAAAGACACTCAAAATAATTCCAATGCATTGCGCTCTATTTATATTTTGTAGCTACTAAACCGATTTTAAAACTTTTTTCACGGATTGAAAGTCCTAGTCCTATACGGTCCTAGGCCTATAGGGTCCTAGGCCTATATGGGGAATTCCTCCGAGTGGAATTTTCTAAGGCATCCTAGCCCGTATTTTTGCGAGGTTTTGGAAAAAAAAAACACGGAAAACTGCGAGGGGCTAGGTCGACAGGCGCGACCGGGTTCGAACCTGGCACCTCCCGCCTTCCAGTTTTGAGAGCAGAACCTCTTAGACACTATGGGAATCCTGAATGTTATAGGCTACCTTTTATGCATATATCACAAATAGTTCTTTTACAGGGATACTCATAAGAATTACATTACGCTCTATGTGTATCTCTGTAAGTACTGAACCGATTCCAAAACTTTTTTTCACTGATAGTAAGCTACACTATTCTTGAGTATTATAAGCTAAAATTCAGGCATGTGGCGCAAATAGTTCCTTTACAGGACACTCAAAATAATCCTAATACATTACGCTCTATGGGCATCTCTTTAACTACAGAACCGATTCTAAAACTTTTTCGCTAATAGAAAGCTGCACTATTCCTGATTAACATAGGCTAAAATTCATGAATATAGCATAAATATTTCTTTTACAAGAATACTCAAAACGGTTCGGAAGTACTGTCGTAACTGTCTCTATTTGCCAAATGCCTGAAAAAAATCTAAATTTAGTAATTCTGCAAACTCTCTTATTTTAAATGAAGATATACTACCATGCAATATACTTCATTTAAAATAATTAAAAAGCAAATAATATTTAAATGCAGTTTCTTTAGTCGCAAACATATTTGTTATTCACACATGCTTCGTTTTTCTCGGGACCTAATTCTAAAGCCAACGCGGACGAAGTCGCGGGTAGCCGCTAGTAGTAAAATATTTTAATCGAAGAATATATTGAATCAACTTTCAGGTATAGTAATAACGAACTTACTTTCACTTTTTGGGATGTAAGACATTTCAGCTCAATTTTTACAGTATTTAACCAAAAACTAAATTACTTTTTCAGCATTACTTTCCCCTTGTTAACCATACTTAATATCTTAGAGATAACCTGTCCGAATATTTTACACAACTTTCAATCCGAGGCACACAGGAATTTAATTAATGTCACTGAATATCTCCCCGTAATACATTACTTAACATGGGAGAGTACTCAATTTTTGTTAGTATTTATCTTTCGGTGAACTCACGGGCAAGCATTATTTCATTCTAGCACGGACTTAAATAAATTACACCCAATAAAAATACGAGCACTAAAAGACAAGTAACTCAAAAAGGAAATTTTCAAACAGATTGGTTTGGAAAAGAAGTGATCAATCATTCTTGCGGACAAGCTGTTACCTGTCACCTGGTAATTTTATTACATATTAAATTCCAACAGACCGGAAAAGGGAGGCTCTCTAGAGATATGCGTGCTGAATAAACTCGTGATAAATATGCGATCAAAGAAGCATTATCTACGTGTTACTGGAAAGAAGTAAGCATTATAGTGCTTAATAGAGGGAAATGTATTAAAAAAATCCCAAGTCTGCGAGCGTTAGTGTTAATCACATAACTTAATAAATCTGTTTTACTTTTTATTTATTTTTTCTTTCAGAAAAAATAATAAATTAATTTTTTTAATATTTAACGTGTTTTGCATAATGCGAAAATTTTTCTTAGAACTCAGAATTCGGTAATTTGTTTTTAAACTTTTTATAGTGTCTTATATTTCATTATTTTTTTTCTGTGATATGTAAAATGTGTACAATAATTTAAATTACGTTGCAATGGTTATTTTAAAATGTATATATATTTTGGAAAGTGCAAAATTTATTAAAGATTTAGCTTTTTGTTGTTGTTGTTCAGCCTGTAGATATTTTAATTACCTTGTTAAAGTGTTTTTATGCTAATATGTTGCTCTATGTTTGAAGAAGATTTATAATCTCGTGGTAATAATATTCAAATGTTTTTAAACAAGAAGTTGTCTGTAGTGTTTCGTTTTAATGTTTTTAAAAATAAAGTGTGAAGAATTTTGATTTAATATTTGACTCTAGAGAAAGCCTTAGATTTGAAGTCAAAATTTTACTTTAAGAAAAAATAAATTTTTAAAAAATCACGAATTTCAACTAATTAGCTATGTTTCACATCAATTTGTCAGAGAAGAATTTTCAGTTTCGTATTTATGGAGTTGCTAATACATTCAAATAAAAATTTTGAAGATAATTGTTTTAAAGCTAATCATTTTAATAATATTTAAAAGTAGCTGTTATACTGTCAAAAAGTAGACGAAAATATAAACAGTTCAATTAAAGAAGAATGTCGCAGACTACAATTCATACTTTATCTCTCTGCATTTATAAGAGGAAATATAAAAAAAAGAATTACAGCCTTGATATCATTTGAATAATCTTCATCATTGAATCAATATCGAATCCTTTCCTCTGTTTTAACACTTCTATTCATAGAGTTGTAAATTGGAATCACAATATTCATAAATTCTGTTCAGGTTTATTTTATATTTGCAGTAAATTTCATTTTTTTTGTATAATGCAGCATTTAGATTTATTTAGGGAAAATATAATTACAAATGTATTTCAAATGCAAAATAAATATGAAAATCGCTTGTGTATGTTATGATTTAAATTGCCACCGGTGGTTGTGAATGAATTATTTTGTTTCAACTTTAAATATTCAAACTCTTGACTTCGAAACGTTGATTATGCTGTTTATCGGGTCATAAAGAATTGTTGTTTAGGGACTTAATCTCTATTACACTTGTACAGTTTATATGGTATAATCCACACAAATTGGAAAACACGAGTTAGACTATCTGTGTTCCTTCATTTTTCTTAGCAGAGAATATTGCGTAGTAACCAATGAAATACCAGTCTGCTTTTGTCAATTTGTTATATTATCCAAGAACTTCTGGTATTAGCCTTTTCCAAGATGTCATAACTAATGATGAAAGCGACAAGAAAGTAAATAAAAGCGTGCCATTCCAAAACCTTGAAGTAATTGCATTTCGAAAGAGACAAAGCAAATGTTTCTGCAAATAGACCGCTTGCATGTGTAAAATAATAACAATTGTACTGCTAATGTGTGCAAGCGTGTTCTTAATAATTGTTGATACACTGTGTAGAATGGGCTTACCTTTTTACTTTGAACTTTATATTTTGCACTGCATCGTTTCTAAATTTAAGAAGACGGAGAAAATTGCTCCTCATTCAAGAACAATGTATCCAGTAGTTAATATGTGAAATTACAGTAGACGATTTGCTCAAATTGTATACTATCTTTTTTGTTTGTTTGTTTGTTTCTGAAAGAATTTGAGCATTAACGCATTCATCAGGTCTACAGTCTGGGCAAAAACTTCCAGTAAGAATTTTGAGAAAATGGAAAAATAAAATAAAAGGCATTCAAATATATTTGTATACTATTATAATTTTATTACT
Organism: Cheiracanthium punctorium; assembly: GCA_038373885.1. Taxonomy (NCBI): domain Eukaryota; kingdom Metazoa; phylum Arthropoda; class Arachnida; order Araneae; family Cheiracanthiidae; genus Cheiracanthium; species Cheiracanthium punctorium. The sequence goes on from JAWZYV010011719.1 coordinate 120,178, forward strand.
GTATAGTTGCGTTAAGCAATAACGCAACAAACAGAATTTCTAAATTAAATAATTATCAGAAAAAATGCCGTTTACTAAACCGGCATATTTGAGTAAAATCTTTAAGGCTACCTGCAATTAAAATAAATAAATATAAATACACTGGCTTAAACATTACTGAAATTACTAAGATTGTGACAACTCTTAAATCTGCAAATTTATCATGCATTTCTTCGAAGTTTTAGTTCTATTTGTGAAGATGCGAAAAGGTAAGAAGTTAGCAGATCATGAGAGAGGGCAGATTGAAGCTCTTTCTTCAACAGTAATGAGCAGCCGTACTATTGTTATAAAGTCAGAAAGATCAAAGACTGTAGTGAACAATTTGTTAAATTTCAAAGACAATTATGGTAAAATACTACCGAAGGAAGACCTAAAGTTTTGCCCACGCGTGAAGAAAGAAGAGTTTGCAGACTTGCATCTACTGTAAAGAACTCAACCAGGGACTTATTCACTTATTCTTGCGTTGTGTTTAATTGTTTTACAAAAAAAGGGTGTATAACAGAATTAGAAGGTTTTGAAGTTACATTTATACAGCAACAAAAAAAGGGTGTATAACAGAATTAGAAGGTTTGGAAGTTACATTTATACAGCAAAATTGGCTAATCCACAATAACTACAGAAGCACAAACTATCGTTTGAACTTCAGCCAGCAATAATGACCTGGGATAACCTATTTATATAAATATTTTTGTATGATGAAAAAAACGGAATTTGGATGGATTAGATGGATTGAAATACTATTGGCATGATTTAAGAAAATAAAAAAAAGAAGTATTATACAAGCGCCAGTTACATGGAGTCTCTGTGACGACCTGGAGGTGCTTTGCTTACTATGGTGTGGGTTCAATTGCGTTCGTTTCGGGTAAAATGAATTCACAAGCATATCAAAGTGTCCTAGAAAGTCATCTTTCACCAAATGCTGAATCACTTGAGGTAGAAAATGGAAAATATCAGCAAAACAATGCACCAATCCATTCGAGTAACAGTATAAAAAATTGGTTCCAAATCAACAATGTATGAAGAAACTTTGAAATCGCCATCTAAGTTTCTAGACTTCAACCCAATAGAGATCTTACAGAGTGACTTAGGAAAACCAGTTTATGCAAATGAAAGACATTTTACATCATCAGTAGAGCTGAAATCTACTATCGAAGACTAATGTTATAAAATAGACCTCGAACTTTGTCCAAAACTAGTTTCATACAAGAGAAAAAGAATATTTGAAGCAATTCCAAGAAATGGCTCCCACACAAGCTTCTAAAAGTATGTATTTTTTGTCTTATATGATTGGCCTTAAAGTTTTTAGTCAGACTTAAATATTGATCTCTGTGTTCCATAACATTTTCTGATAATAAAATATTCACAAATGGATTTTGCTGACTTCTTTACTTGTATTTAAGGCTAATAATTATCAATATAATGATATTTGAATCCTCAGTTTAAGATTTTTCCATTTTCTCAATATTTTTTACTGGCCTTAAAGTTTTTTCTCAGGCTGCACTTTCATTTCATCAAAATAGGGGTAAAATGAGGTTTAATTGTGCTTTTTATTTTGCAATTTTTTGGAAAGGATATTGAAATTTACGAAAATATTCCAATGTTATTTCTTCTTAAAAGAAAACAAAAGGATTGAAATGAATTAGAAAGGTTTTACTCGTAAATAGAAAACGTCAGAAAAGTTCAGTGCGCAAAAATTAAAAATTTGACAGTATCCATTATTGCCTGTAAGGCACTGCAGAAAGGACAAGTTCCCAAGTATTAGGTATACATTTCAAAAACGTACAGTAGGGCTGACAGATGATGGCTAGCTGCAAATAAACATTTAGTTATTTTTAGAAGATTTTGGCAAAAATATAGCCCTTCATAATTATGGCTAGTTTTTCGTTTTAGCTTAATCGTGAGCGGACAGTTGGGTGCTTGGTAGGATTGCAAGTTTAATATAATGGCGATAAATATTGTGGAAAAAAGTTTGATCAAAAATTGATCCACAATAGCGTATAATTATGCCAGTCATGCTCTGAACATGTTCCAGGCAATTCCCGCGGCTCTAATTCTAATACTGGATTGCAAATCACTTATAAGAAACCCATTAAAAGAATTTTAGTAAAATTAGGGTTGGACAATGCATGCGACTGTTTTATTTCATCCATTGATCACCTAGTTTAAATTGTCGAAGCGTGTTCCAAAAACAGCACAGCTGGGGATCTAAAACGCAATGAAACAAATGATGCATGCCTTATAAAAGATATTATAAGGTTGTCTTCTATGAAAAATTATCTAGGAATAGTGTGATAAAATACAGAAGTACATTTTAATAAGTTAATTATATTATAAATATTTAATTATAGTTTTATAAATGCCAACTTCTTGTAATAACGCTATTTTATGCATAAAATTACTCAAATGTTTTTATCGATAGCTGGCTAACTGTCGCTAAATTTTATAAAATTTTATTTATATCCTGAAAACGATAAAGATAAATATTTACGTATGAGATAGAGTCAAAAAGTACCCGGAATAGGTCAATTACAAATTATGAAAAAAAATGGGACAATAATTTTACCTTATTGACTTCAAAGTACTTTCCTCCTGCATCCACACATTTCTTTCAGCATTCATAAAACTGTTTAAAAGACTCCTGGAATTCATTTTCTGAGAAGTCCTTCATCTTTGTCACATTTTCGATCTCCTCGTATGAATGCACAAAACGGTGAACTTTCAACTTCATTTACAGCCGTGTAAGCAGTTAAAAATCCGCATAAGCTAAGTCAGGGGAATGCGGAGGGGGTTCCAGAGTGATAATCCTGTATCTGGCAAAGTACTTCCGCACAGTCAGATGGCCATGTGGTAGAGCATTGCTGTGTAAAAGAAACGAATCGCTTGTTGCTCATTTTTATGGTTATTTTCGCCTAACTGCATCTCGTAGTTGTTCAAGGATCTCCAGGTAAAGTTCTTAATTGACAGTTTGGCTTGCAGGAATGAGTTCCCTTCAATGAACGCACTTTAATGCAACATCCGTGCAAGTTTAATTTAAATTTCAAAATTTGCAAGTTAGTTCAAATATCCATTCCCGGTGTAAATTGAATTGCCATCTTGTGAATTTCGGGTATAATCTACCAACACAAGTTATGAGTTTTGAACAATTGTTTCGTTTTTGAATAAAACATAATTCGTAATGTGATGTTGGGATCCTGGGTAAGAACATACACACGAAACTCATCGTTTTAAAGCAACAACTTACGATTTTTAAAGATTTTTTAAAATTTATTTTGAACTAATAATACTATTTGAAGAAAGAGATACTTGAACCTGAGGGACAATTTGTGAATATATTCTGTCACTGATATATTGTACGATTGTTTAAAGTACAAGACATTGAATATCAAGGATATATTTAAAAAATTTCCCAAAAGATTCATCACGTAGACATCTTAGAGCAAGTTCATGTATTGATTTTGCTACAAAACTCACATATAACTTTAAAATGTATTTATCATCATTAGAAAATTATGACTTCTAAGTAAAGATACTTTGGTCGTTACTTCTTTTTAAATAAATTCATTTCCATTCTATTAAGTAATAATGATTCAATTAGTAACATCATATTTGCGGTATTTGAATAAAGAAAAAATATCAGTTATGATGTTCTTGAAACGGAAAATAAAATTGCAAATAACCTACAAAAATTAATTTTTCAGAAAGAAAACTGCAGATTAAAAAGAAATTTATCTGCTTACAATAGCTTTAATACTTCGGAAGTATGCTTAACTGTATTTTAAAAAATCATGCACATTAATTTTAAAAAGTGTAGCATATTATTTAAAAATATTTCTAAGCAATATCTAATTTATTTTATAATAATAAAAGCAAGATTTCCTCTTTTCTTTGCCTCTAGAGGATTTTTTGTACATTCTTCATGCCTTATCACTATGATATCACATACCCGTATAAGATTATATCAAAAACTAATCTTGCTAATACTCAGTTATATTAATGAGAACCATAATGTATTTTGTTTCTGAAATCATTTGGTATCATCTTCTAAGATAAACTTTAAGATAAAGATTACGTAATGAAGTTCTCTCCCGGTTAAGGGGGATGCATATGCTCATCAACTTAGCTTTTTTCATCATGTTATGTAATACAATGTGCTGTTTAAAAGATACAAGAGACTTCTTCCGGTTTATTTTGGATAAATGTTTCATTTTGGTAATCTCTTTCCACTGACAACAGCAGTACTATGAGTGCATGCGTTTTATTATTTTTACTTTATCGAATCTCAAAGACATACTTGATGATTCGTTTGACTGAAAAATGGAATTCGTTTATTATGACTTCAAACCATTCCGAGTATAGTTTATGTTAGAGGGAGGCATAAAATATTCTACGGTAAAAAAAATTAAATTGGAAGGTAATTTTGCAAAATATGCAATTTATATAGATTTAATCCGAAGAAATTCTGTTTTTTTTTTCCTTTTGTAAATTATAACAGATAATAATAGTAATAATTACACTACTCTAATAATAATAAAGGCAAAATAGTTTGTTTAAAGACTAAAGATTTTTCAGTGAAAGAGCGAGGAGCATTCGCTGTTTTGGAGAAATAAAGCCTAAGTCTTTTGGGGCCGTAAGTCTTTTGAGGTATGAGTATCAATATGCTACATCTTTAAATTTTTTAAGGTAAATAAATAAGTAAAATCTTCTAATTTAAAGGTTCACTATTTAATCATACAGAGGGTGTTCACACATTTTTGTAACGGTTTTGATTTCCTATATGAAGTTAAATATTAATTTGAAAATAAAAATGTGATTAGCATCAAATTTAATAAGGCGTTTTATTTAACGTCTGCAGCATTAAAATTATTCTTTGCTTTAAAATGTCGGTGAAAAATAAACAATGGATCGAAGGCTATATTTTTGCGCTATCCGACGAGAAATACTCTTATTCAGTTATTAAAAAAGATGTCAAAATCATGGTTTTTATATTTCTGCACGTAAAATAAGTAACATAAGTAGTATGAAAGGAAAGAAACGTCATAGTTTATATTTCACTGGGGAAAGGCAAAAAATGCATACCCAACAAAGGTACGTACACCTCTTATTAAATCTGAAGTCACATCTCATGTTTTAAAAGATAATCCAACTACCCAAAGAACTATCGCAAAATCTTTAAATATCTCTCTAGTAACTGTGAGCAAAATTATAAAATCTGATTTAAAGTTAATCAAAGCAAAAAAAAAAAAAAAAAAAAAAAAAAACACGAAACTAACGCCTAAAACATGTTTCACAGTGCAAGAATATGTGTAGATCGTTGTATGAAAATTATTTGGCGGTTGAAAAATGGAAATATGCAGTTACAATTGATGAACTTGGATACATTTACCCGAGTGCAATAGAAAAAGATCAATTTACTACCGCAAAAGAGGAGAAAAAGACTTAACAAGTTAGTTTAGAGAAAACAAGGAAAGTTTTTCTAAGGGTTTTATAGTTATTACTGAATTTTCTTGTTACGGAAAACTTACAAAAAGGAAAGTTGAAATAAATGTCAAAAGTAATTCGGATTACTATCAGAAGTATGTTTTAACACCTATTTTTAAAGAAGAAATTCCATCCCTTTATCCAAACAATCTTCACTGTGTTAAGTTCCATCAGGATAAAGCTCCAAGCCATACCTCTAAATCTACTGCTCTATTTTTTGATAAAATGAGAAATGAAACTGGAATTGAAGCTATTCTCTTTAAATGCATCCCACCCAAGTCCGCTGATGTGTCTAACTATGGATTATGTGCATTTGGACTTTTAAAACAAGCTCTTTATAAGCGGAATCCCAAAACATTAGGTGTGTTCAAAGAAAGGGCTATGAGATTGAACACATTAGAAAATAAAATTCTTATATTTATTTCTATACATATCTTTCAAAATCGTTACAAAAATGTGTGAACACCCTCTGTATTTTCTACTACTAACAGATGGCAGCACTAGTAACAAAGCGATCTTTCTCGTAAATAAAAATTAAAAACCCATTTTCTCTCTTTAAATCGTACAGTAAAAAAGTAAAATACGGAAGCTAATTCTACCACCGAAAGGATTTCAAGCACATCAGGGGAGATTTAGAAGTGAATTTATCGAAGGTAGAACAATCAGTTAAAAGACATTTAACATAATATTTGAACTACCATGACTCCGCAATCGCTTAAAAATTTTTGAGTGGAACCGTGATCATGATGATGTGTATCAGTGTAATTTTTAAACACATTTTCAATTCCATATTTGATATTTTATGCAATTTATAAGAAAATTTTATCTAATAAATAATTAATGTACACTTTGTATATATCTGAACTTTTTACTGTATTTTAGTATTAATACGCAAAGCTGTAAGACTATAAAACGATGCTCGTCATATTTTTCAAGAATAGTTAGAATGTCTGGAACTCGAGAAGATTGAAAAATCTTTTTCACAGACTCTTGTTTGCAGTTTGATAAAAAATAAACTAAGAAATATCTTGAACTCAGAAATCGCATGGGTAAATTTGTTGAGATGTCATATAGTCAGTAAACTATCAGCGCATATTTTGGATAGTTTTTAAAAATGTTTCACAGGTTTGCCGTTTGTGAATTTGAAGTTAACAGCTTATGAAAAGACTGCTTATAATAAAACAATTATTTTCTAATTTTTTACCTTCAAACTTGCTTTGATTTTTTAAAAAATTGTTTAATGTTTTACTTTTTGGCTACGACTAGCCTACAATAGGGGCATCTGTCTGCGAGGACCTCTGAAGGGGCGCCTTCAGCCTTGGGCGAAGGACCTCTGAAGGGGTTCTAACGCCTATTCACGTAAAATTTGGAGAAAACCACTCAAAATTCCAGACCGTTGCATCTACAGTCTCAATGAAAAACTCGAAGGCGGGACCTTCACACTTCAGCCATGTACCATTTTCTCCACCTTATCCACTCGCTCATGGCTGGGAAAAAAGTAGTTCAAGTTTGAATAATTTATAAAAAGAACAATTAAAGATGTTTTATTGCAAGTGTTGATGCAATAAATGAACTTCTGTTTACTGGCAGAGAATTATTTGCAAAATATTAAAACATCTGAACACGAACTAATATGAAGACGATGAAAGAAAATTGTAGCTTGGATGCCTAAATAAAAATTAAGTGTTTGTAAAATTAAACCTTGTGTGGTCTTATAAAAACGTTATAGTCTAAGAGCCAGCGACTGCCAGACCTTCGTCATAGTAAAAAAGCTGAAACTTTCTCTGCGCATACCCCCCAACAGAGGTAGGAACAATCGGCCACTCTAAAGTTTGGATGATCGTGGCTTTGTCAGGTAACAGGTGGCAAAGGTGTGTAAAATTGCCGAAAATTTCGTCATTTCATAAAGCTTGATTTTTTTATATGTTCTTCTTCGCAGTACTAGAAATCACTTTATCCCTTGCCAGACACTTTTCCATCGTGACAAACCCCCGCCAGACAATCTCAAAGTCATGGAAAACTGTTGTGTTCGTAAACATACCGCGACGAAGTACGTCAAGCTGTCACAAAGTGCCAAGCACATTTTATACTGCTACTTCTGAACTTTCTTACGCGCGAACTTTCTTGCAGCGTGCTCGTAATAGAATTACGTTTTTCAAAACTTTGAGATTGTCTGGCGGGGGTTTGCCACGATGGAAAAGTGTCTGGCAAGGGATAAAGTGATTTCTAGTACTGCGAAGAAGAACGTATAAAAAAAATAACCTTTATGAAATGACGAAATTTTCGGCAATTTTATACACCTTTGCCACCTGTTACCTGCCAAAGCCACAATCATCCAAACTTTACAGTGGCCGATTGTTCCTACCTCTGTTGGGGGGTATGCGCAGAGAAAGTTTCAGCTTTTATACTATGACGAAGGTCTGGCGGTCGCTGGCTCTTACTCTGTTAGTTCATGTGAAAGATATTTTTTAATGTTATCTTCGAAAATCAGTCAGTTAAGTTACAAATGTAATCACCATCTTTAAAACTAAGTAAGTTTTGTGCTTAAGAGAGAGAGCTTACCAACCACCCTGTTAAAACCCTAACATTTTGTTGAGATTTCTGCCTAGGACTTTAATGCCTACTTCTTTATTAGTCCTAAAAGACGCTATATTAATACTTTTCTACAATCCTAAAGGTTGAGTTACACATCTTATCTAGACTTCAAGAGTTACTTAACCCTTTGAGACGCAGCCCTTTCCCAATGCTGAAAAGAGCGCAACCGTTGCCATCGCTCGACTTAACTACCAACAAGAAGGTTAACGATCGAAACGTTCATCGCGTGCCATAGATCTAGAGACCCTTTTTTGACGACAGCTGGCTGTGCCGGCACTCTAAGGTCTCTAGTCTATGGGTCTAGCTGTCGTCAAAAAAGGGTCTCTAGATCTATGGCACGCGATGAACGTTTCGATCGTTCACCTTCTTGCTGGTAGTTAAGTCGAGCGATGGCAACGGCTGCGCTTTTTTCAGCATTGGTCAATCTGTCCAGCTGTTTTCGGATTCTTCCATTTTTCAGTAGATGTCAGTGCTGTTAAAAAGAATCGTGACAATTTTTTTACTTGAAATGACGTGCTCAAAAATAAAGGATTCTCGTGGAGCTATGTCATCCGCAACTATTTTTATGGAAATCAAATCTATTCTTCGCGACCGGCAACAGTCAAAACGTCAGAGTTTGGTGTTCCCAGAGCGGGAACACTGCGCGTTAAAGGGTTAACCGTACGACAATTAACAATTAACAGTTCGGATTCAAGATGTTTTAATTATTCACCAATATAATGAGAAAAGGTATAAAATAATTTTCTGTGTAATGTATGTAATTTCTAAATGTGGGAATAATTTTAATAAAAATGATTGTTATTAGAGATTCATTCTTGGGTCTTTAACAATGAAATCTCACTAACATAGAGGGTGTCCCCCGAAAGTGGTAACAAGCTTGAATTTTTTATCTATTAGAGATAAGCGGGTATAGTAAATTGAAAACATTTTCAAAAAGGTAGGAAAAAATTACTCCCATTAATTTTCAAAAAGTTACACTTTTTAAATTTTTATTAAAAAATACACAAATACCCCCAGAAAAAAATACTCAATTATTAAAATATGCCTCATACTCTAATCAGATGACATATAAAATTTGAGAATTACATATCGAAAAGTGTCAAAAATATGAAGATAAATAGATTCTGACGTTAACCACTTTTCAATGGCTCTGGAAGGGAAACAATCAGGTCGGATCATCACATTTCAGTGGTCCTACAAATATTATAAAAGAAAACAATGCTTTCCACTCTTGCAATAAACGTTTACATTGGAATTCATATATAGCTCCTGACCATCTTTGTTTAACGCGATCTCTGAGACATTTTATGATGAAAGGCTGAAACTTTGTGCATCACTTCATTAGTGTATGGAACTCATTTTACTAACCGGGATTTTTTTTGTACTGTACTTTACAAATTTAAAAAGTGTATTTTTGAAAATTAAGGAGAGGAATTTTTTTCTTGTGGAGTCCTTTTTTATGCCTAATTTTGAACATTATTAATGCATGTTACCATGCTTATGGGACACCCTATGTATAAAATATTTTATAAATAGCTGATATTATTTTCTATATTTATTTATGAATTAAAATAAAAAATTGGATTACATGTTCTTGTTACTGTGAACATGCATAAAATATGATCATTTCCAAACTTTAAAAACTCGTATGTTCCATCTTAAATATTTTAAAAGCTATGTTTGATGAAACAAAGGAAGAAAATATTCAAATGTATTCCTTTAAATGATTCAGCAGTTTTTATCGTGTCAGATGCTTGTTAGAAATAATGCATTCTTTGACGTTTAGGTATATTTTTGAATAAATTTCTTGGAGATAAAGTTTTAGTTCTATGTAGTCTTCGTTATTCATCTAAACTGACAGAATTTCAAATAATATCGGTTTCATTCTCATGAAAAACATGTACTATTAATCAGCTGAGTGTAGCATTTTTGAAATCTGGAAGCATTTCCAATAAATATGGGTTTGAATTTCCGTGATTCATTTTGTGAGAAGATTTGAATATACAATATTTCTATAATTAAATTTAAAAGTTTATTTCAGACATTACTGAAGTGTCAAGTAAGCAAAAATCTGCTTTACGGGTACAAGAAATTTTGATAATGTAATGTATTCTTCCAACATTTTGAGGCATGCATATATAGAGTGTCCCAAAAAGGTGGTAACGGGTTTTAATTCTTTATCTATTAGAAATAAATGAGCAATGTAAATTTAGAAAATGTGTAACACCCTGTGTAATGCAGACACTGATTTCAGATACTTGGTGGTGCAAAAGTCACAGCAAAATTGCCAAGTAAACCTTCGACCAAGTGTCGTTACATTGCCGCTGGGAGAATATTTTGATTTTGTCTAATAGGAGTTTTGTTAAAGCTACTGCTTGTGCGGCCTAAACTTTTTCAGAGCCTCTTATCTGTATGCAATTTTTTCCCTTAAAAATAAATTTAGACTAATAGACAGTGAAACATTTACGTCAGAGTATTTGCATTTGAGGTTCTTTGGCACTTGGAGTAAACTTCTTTAACTCGCCTCATTAAAGATATCTTAGGATTTAGACATACTCTGATGGTACCAAGTATTTTAAAGTCTGTGCCACGTATTCCACTGGCGAGGCTTTCACTAATTATATTATTAAGTTTTTATGGCTCTCCAAGGAGGAATTTAATACCAATACATCAGTGCATAATTAGAGATAGATTTTTCAAAGGTACACACTCAATTGCTCTAGCTCCATTGATCTGGCTAATCTCTAAATGTCTTGTGAAACATTTTCAAGCTATTTGATGCTACTAAAATGGAAAATATATGCTCTTCTTGTTAATGTATAATCTTCTTGTTAATGTCTTGGTAATGTTTTGATCGGCCCTGCAGATAAACTATTCACTCAATTGGGACCAAAAAAGAAGGTACACAACCTAATATTATAACAATCCTTAATATAAAGTTTCAACATTCTACAACCAATAGTTTTTGGGATATGCGAGTTTAATGAATTTCTGCCCATTGAGTGTAATGTACTTAAATATTTTGGGAGGCCCTGTAGATAAACTATCCACTCGATTGGAGCCAAAAGGGGAGTTGCACAACTAGATCTTACAATAATCGTAAATATAAAGTTTAACGATTCTACGACAAACAGTCCTTGAGATATAAGAGTTGCACACATTCATTCGTTCGACTTACACACATTCATTCATTCACGTACATACGCACGCACGTATGTACGACGGCATGGAAAAACTGGCCAAAATAGGCTCTCGGTCGGTCAAAATGGGTTTTACACGCATTTATATGAACGTGCATACTAGCGTATGATGATATGAATCCCAAAAATTCTTAAAAGTAAATTTAGCGGTAGTCAAACTCGGTTTTTTTCGTCGAAATTTGGCTCCCGAAATTTTTTTCGATCACATTACTTCCTTAAACTCCGTACTAGGAAGTGAAAATGATAGTAATAAGACGGCTGTAAATAATTAAATGTATATAAGGAATTTCGAAATTACAACTCGTGCTAATATATACGGTTAAATCGTTTGGGATATTATTACCAATTTTAGTTTAACTGACCGTCTGAAAGAAAAGGGCATCCTTTCGTATAATCACTCTTGAAAGTAACAATTAAGATTAATTTTTACAACTTTGCAACTCCTTTGCAGAAAACAAAGTGGTGCACAAATAAACATTTCATTGCTTATTATTTACAGGATATTTGACTTTACAATGCCCAAATTCACTTGAAATTTAGTTCACAGAAGCATCGATGTTACTTGAATAAACGCTACTTCTAAATAAATGTATCGATTGAAAATGATAAATCGTAACTTAGATTTGATGTGAAATATTGTCCAGAAAGTCAGAATATCGATCAATCAGAAGTCTGTTGGTAGGTATGTGACACTTCCGCACAAAACCGCTTTAGTATTACACTATGTTGTTTCCTATTTAGAAGATGTTTGACGTCATTCAGAACAGCAGGAAATAAACACACGGATTGGTAAATCGTTAGTATCATGTGCGTAAATAACACTGCATTATGTAGATCTTAAGCAAACATCATTTGATAATAATTATGTGTCTATACGCATAAAAAATGAATGTTGAATGTCTATATGTATGAACTTGATTAATTCCATCATTGTTTGACCAATCACCATGAAATTTGGTGAACCTAGACCTTTTTTTCAATGAGAATATTTTTATAGTATCCATTTTGCTTTAGTTCACCACTATGGGGCACAAACTTTGAATTGTTAAATGAATAAGACCGTAAATATTTTTAAGAAAGTAAGTTATCTTCCCCGTGCGGAGAACGGGGACAACCATCTAGTTACTTATGTTACAGACGTTTCCAAACTTTTCAGATTAGTTTTTGTACTTCTTTGATTTGGATAAGAGAGCTTATGGAGATATACATCTTTTTTAAGCCTTCATTTCAATTGTTTCTGAGTACAAGACAATCTTTATTTCTGCGTACATTTTTAGATCACAATATTTAGACAAACATATATACATTTATGGGCTAACGGAATTTCAACAGAACAACCAGGGGTAAAAGGGAATCGATCCCAAAACAATATACTTGAGTGGTTTCAGAGAGGAGGACAGGCACTTAACCTCTCAACCAACAAGTTGATAAATTTTTAGATTGTTTGTTCACAGTTCATCCAAAGGCGTTATGATAAACAAAGGCATAACCTAGATAATAAAACTGAACAAACTGTAGGAATTTTCAAACTCGAAAGAAAAAGACGTTTAATCACATCTTTTCTAGTTTTTGCGTCCCGCAGTGGACTGGGCGCTGAACTCCGGTCCCATAAGAACACGGCAAGTGAAGCAACACCCGGCTTGTCCAGTGCTTGGGAGGGACTTCCCCCTCTCGGCCCGTCCGCTGTGGTACCGTGTACGCTAATGGGAGCTGGTGCACGTAAAATCCGTCGTGGCTCCAAAGTCCTCCAAGTTGTTAAACGATACCTCTGGGGGTGCCGATTTCAGGGGGTTGGTCCCTCCCCTGGAATTGGTTCAAAATTACGGGACCCCGAGCTAAGACGGACTTCCTCCCACTGGGGCTCATTGAAATGGAAGCCGCTCCTTCGGCCCATCGCCTGCCTATATATATAGGGGGATCTGTCACCGATACGCGGTTGCCAGAGGGCATTAGCAACAACAACAACAACAACAACAACAACTAATTTTTGAACGGAAAATAAGGCACGAGCTGATGTGTTTACGAACACAAGGTATGCTTAACCCTTTAACGCGCAGTGTTTCCCTTTGGGAACATCAAACTCTGACGTTTTGACTGCTGCCAGTCACGAAGAATAGATTTGATTTCTATAAAAATAGTTGCGGATGAGATAGCTTCACGAGAATCCTTTACTTATTAGCACGTCATTTCCCGTAAAAAAATTGTCATTTTTTTTTTACAGCACTGACATCTACTGAAAAATGGAAGAATGCGAAAACCGCTGGACAGATTGCCCAATGCTGAAAAAAGTACAGCCGTTGCCATCGCTCTACTTAACTACCAGCAAGATGGGCGATCGAACGTTTCGTGCCGATCAGACCCTTTTGCGCATGCTTGCCATCGGTAGTTAAGTCGAGCGATGGCAACGGCTGCCCTTTTTCAGCATTGGGAAAAGGTTGCGCCTCAAAATGTTAATAAGCATACTATATTTTTTTTCTTGACTCTGTGAACTTTGAGATTAAATAATTACTTCTGTCTAGCTTAAAAAAATTCTTCTCAATAAAGATATCGTTGCCTTATGTATAAGTTTATTTTTTACCCTAGAAATCAATGCGGTTTCTTTTTTACTTCCAAGAAACGCTGAAAACACGTGTTTTCTCTTTTTGCATTTTTATTAGATCACACAATCCGACCAACTCTTCTTTTTTTGTGCGGCGTGTGGAAGCAAAACTAGAATATTCATTCCCCAAAAGAAAATATTATAACCCAAAATCTGGCCCTCGAGGCCTGGTGGGAGGGTTAAGATTGATTTCTTTTATAAAGAAAAAACGGGGTTTCATTCGTAAAGGAACAGTGAAAAGTAGTACAGTAAAATATTTTAAAAGTTCTTTCGTTGAAATGATATATGTATTTTTCTCTCTACATATACATATGTAAATACTTAATGAAATACAAGTTAGACCTCACCATACAATTTATGCATATGAAATCATCACTCTTTGAATCATTTACCAAATGTAGTACTCTTACAGTGAACTCAGCGCTTTGCTGCGATCAGAGATTTACCGATTTTCATTTCTTTTTTTCTTTTCAAAATATTTGACAATTTATCTGAGTACAAATGAAACAACTTTTGAATTCTATTAGTATGTACCCCTTGCGTTGAATATATTTATTGAGTAATTTTCATTAAATAAGCATTCTTCTCATAATTAATTAAAAATATTAAAATATCTGAAAAGATTATTGATCCACGTTTTACACCACATAAAAGTCCCGCCCGTTCCCTAGAGTTGAGGAAAGACGTTTTGAACTAACGTATTATTCCAAATAAAATCACTTCAACTTGCGAAAAAAAAAAAAAAAAAATGTTTGAGAAATTCGTTCAGATATTCCAGATGAGTGTATCTCAAATAGATTGAGATTATCCGAACATCTTAAACAGAATTAAAGTATTCAAATATTTTCTTTAGCAGAAATGAAGATATGAGAATTAATGTTGAACATTTCAGATGCCGCATTATCTTTTACCCTTTGAGGGGTGCGGGACATGCAGAGTGTTTCGAAAATATGAAAGTTTATGGAAATTTTATTACCTATATTATATAATTAATTTCTGTATATATATTCTGTTTTTTACATATTTATTATAATTAATTTCTGTATATATGCTCCTTTTTACCTATTTATTATAATTAATTTCTTTATATATCCTCTTTATTACCTATTTATTATAATTAATTTCTTTATATATCCTCTTTTTTAATATTCAGTAAGGAAATTGAGAAAACAAGTGACAATACAAAAAAGTTTTGCAGAGGAATAAATCAATTATTCACAAATTCAAATTCGGGAAACTAATTGTTGCTTTTACAAACAATGAAACACAGAAAGATGTAACTAAGAGCAAAAGTTCTTGTATTCGTTTTACGAAAATAGATATTTCTTTACAAATATAAATCAAGGGAAGTTCATAAGTCAAATTTAATTAAGAATCTATGCGTTCTATAAATCAACCCGTTTTGTAAATACTTATCCATTATTAATGTACAGAAATGAGAAAATTAATTATTGATTTTTCATTTCTCTACTAGACAACAGACCATAAATGGTGGCCTTCACGAGGTTAAAATAGTAAATGCAATTGAAGTAGGTCATTTTTAATGCACGTTTTAAAAATGGCATTAACAGTTAAATAAAGCACAGGTTTAGAAACTTTGAATTTTTCATGTACCGGTGATTGACATAAAATGTATATTTTCTCATACGTGTCTTAAATTATCATTGTTGATATGAAACTTTTGACTGGAAATTTATAGATTCTTCTTCACTTCATAGTAATTCAAACTGCTGAAAGTTAATTATTTAATAATTATAATTTTTATATCCGAAAGAAATGCACTTTTACACTATTCGATCAATGGATTTTGAATCTTGAACTCAAATTCTTGAGAAGGAAAAATAATGTAACAAAAGTTTGTTGCCTAGATTTTTTAAGAATTAAAAAACACTATCAACGTTTCAGTTTTTAGCAATTTTTTGCAAATTTGATAGTTCTTTAAGAAAGCATTTTCAAAATCGTTTGATCAATGAGATTGAAACTGTTACTAAGATATGCAGAAAAATGCAGACAAAAACTTCAATCTATCAAACTAAAAATCATTCAACGTTTTCATTGTAAAATATTTTTAACAAGGCTGATCTTTGAAAGTTCCTTTGACATAACAGTAAATTGTGTTTTAAAGTTTTTACTTTCGACGAACAGTTATATAAAAAAATGGTCTTTTTGGGGTCCCTAAAAAATGGTCCTACTTCAAAAATCTTTAAAACACAAAAGCCTCAAAGGCCCCACTGTCTTTTTTGGCCCTTTCAACTTTATAATAAAATATCTTCTTTTTTTACGCTAATCCGCATGGCTTTTTCATCAGGTATAGAGGAATACAGAGTTAAAAATTAAATACAACAATTTGTATTTCTATTTCAGTATTAAAGGCAATCTTCATCAGATCAATCTTCATTCAGAGTTAAAAATTAAACACAACAATTTGTATTTACTTTTTAGTATTAAAGGCAGAGTTAGAAATTATATACGGGAATTTGCACATCTATTTCAGTATTAAAGGCAATCTTCATCAGATCAATCTTCATTCACAATTAAAAATTAAATACAACAATTTGTATTTCTATTTCGGTATTAAAGGCAATCTTCATCCCGTGAAAATAACGCTGTTGCTGCAAGTATATAGTATGTAATTAAGTCAATATCAAAATCACAAAAACATTATATTTTAACCAAAGGAAATACTAAGAATTCAGGCTTCGTTTCTGAATAACCTCCTAGCAGAAAACAGAAAGCTTCTCCCGTGTTTGTTCGATACCTTTACTGTAGGAAATAGATTTTTCTAACGAACTGATATATTTGGATTTTTCGTATATTCTTTTTTGTCTTGTTTATCTTTCTTCTTCACTTTTCTATGCAAACTGTATAGAGAATTGAAAATGGACTTTTCTCTCGAAATAAAACTTTTAGGAAAACATAGCCTTCGAAAGATATCTTATCTCCACAAAACGATCTCATCAGATAAAAAGATTTTGAGGAAATCAGTACACATTGAACATAAAAGTGAAATTTTGTACAAGTTTGGGCGTATTTTTAGTATTATTGTTAAAGTCTATGGCTATTTAAACTTCTCGTTGTCTTAAAAATTAGCAGAGAAAAGAAATATGCTACAAAACTTCAAATGAGCATCCGATGAAATATTGTAAAATGTTATATTTTCATCGAAGCATATTCATAAATATTAATATTTGAGATTTGATAGTTTTGAGAAGCTTATTTTTGAAGACTCTTTGTGAATTTTTCAGTGTTGTATGCTGAGGAACAACTGACAGTTCAACTCGAGAATTTCCTCCGAACGGGGTTGTGATGTGTTGTTTTGCGGAATTACGGTCAATTATCTATGGAATCTATGCCGATAGATGGCGTGCCCTCCGTGGGAGTCTTTCTAAGGGGTCCTAACCCATATTTACACTAAGTTTTGGAGGAAACCACGGGAAACTCCGAACGGTTAGGTCAGCAGATACGACCTGGCTTTGAACCAGACACCTTCCGTCTCCCAACTCAGAGCATAGTATAACAAAAATCATAATCAGTAATAACAAAAACCATGCTTTGAAACAGCATGAAACATTTTATTTGTTCTTTTTACAGCTTTTACTACTTTTATTTAATTGTTAGACTAGCACGACCAAGCATTGTATTTATTTTTATAAAATAAATTTAAAGTGAATTTTTTCTGTATTTGTAAGACTACTTAAATTTTTTTTCATAAATGAAACTTATAACTGACATTATTGTAAGTACGGGAATTTTTTTTGCAATCTAACTGTTTCATAAAGTAATATTCTATTTTCTATTAATAAAGATAAAAAAAATTCTGACACGTATTTATTTGTTACTACTAGGGTATAGTTTTGCTTATTTTGTTGCTTCGTACTTTTTGATGAAATGTGTCACTGTCAACTTAAATATTGTTATTTCCTCATATATCATCGATTTCAGCTTCATTCTTTCTTGACTTATCATGCTATACTAATTGTTCGAGTGACTGTAGCTGTAGTCTACTGAATTGAAATAAGTATTTTTCTCGGATATCACATTTAAGAGAAACATGGAAACAAAAAGAGAAGATGTAAATTAATTTGGGTAGTCTATGCAAACTACACGGAATTTCTATAGTTTTGCACCTAAAGTGCTTCAAACGAACTTTAAAAGATCAAAAACTTAGGGATTGCAAATAAAATCATAACCTGCAGAGTAAAAAAGAAGAGATAAATATTACAAAAGGCATCAGTTAGCTATTTTCAATCTAATGTAATGACGATTCGTCTATTCCAATACAAACTCAGAAACGACAAAATCCATACACAATATAATCATTTCCATGCTCCTATTTACAAACTAATGACGAAGACAACAACAACAATAATAGTAATAAAGCAAACAGTGAACTCACAAAATCTAGTTGTGAGAAAGGTACGTAAAAGCTAAATCACGAAAGAACTTCAAACAAGACGAAAAAGTTTTAATTCTTTATTATCACAAAGTTTTAATTTATACTGCAAGTTTGTTCACAGATCTATTCATTGGATTCTGATGGAAAGTTTAATCACGAAAGCAGTCTGCATATATGAACTGCTTGAACTCAGACATTGGACACTGAGAGATTTATCGAAAATTTAGAATTGGTTTATCCGGGTTGAGCCAACCGCTAGAAAACCAAGCCTCTCCGACACCTAGAGAGACAGCGGTGAAGCAACCATAGGTAACAATCGACTGTGTCGGAATGAGTCAGTTAGATCGAAATACTATATTTCTGTAGTAAACACATTTTATTTGGTCTTAATTTTAAAGTTCATTACCATCATACTCAATGTAGTAAAATCATACATCAGTGTTAAATCATACTATGTAGTAAATCATACATCATTGGTATTAAAACAAAGTCATATGTTTTCATCTCGTGAAATACGCTGTTCTGCAAGTTATATATGTAATAAGTCAATTCTTTATCAAATACAAAACATTATTTTGACCAAGGAATACAAATAGCTTCGTTTGATAACTCCTAGAAAAAAGCTTTCCGAAACTACATATTATATTGTACGGATTTTAGCATTTAAAATACTAATATATTCAGAGTAATTTTGAGAGACTTGCCAACACAAATGAAACACTCGATGACTTATGGTGTTTTTGAATTCTGTGTGAAATCCGTTCCCTTTAACTACCACGATTTCAATGCTCACTTCGCCTTAAAAAATTAAATGACTGATGGAAGATTGAACGAAGTGCATGACTAATTGATCCAGTTGCATAATTCGTAACAGTGGTTCTTGCAAAATTTGAAAATACACTTTACATCTATATCAAACCATAGGTGTATGTATTCTTTAACATCTAATGCAAGATAAAAAAATAATTATGTGAGACTGGGGTATAAAGTAACATTTTTCAATTATTAAAATTCATGATTTATGGATGATATAATTTTTACAGCAATTAAGATGTGGCAGCATGACACAGCATCCGATTCTTTAATAATTCAGGTGCAGAACAAAAAAATGGCTAACCGATCCTTCCACGTTTGAGGATATTTGAATAAATCTACTCGTCTTTGCTAATAGATAGTTTTCCACATGAACTGTTGTTTCTTCCCCAAACGACAATTAGGTGGAGGCTCATTATGCTGCAAGAACACGCTTTACTTGTTGATAAACATAACCTGACTTTTTCTTCAGGGAACCGTATGAAAGCAACCGATTACCAAGAAATGCTAGAAAACAAGTTAATGCCATTTGGAGAGATAGCTGGTTGTCAAAGTTAGATTTTGCAACAGGAAAACATCAAACTTCACTTTGCAAAATTCTCATGAGGATGATTTTTTGATAATGGGATGTCTGCCATGAAATGTCCTGCCCTTCTCGCTTGATCTCAATCCTAAGAAAATACGTGGGGTATATTCGGTAGAAAATAAATATATAAATGTCAAACAGTTTTAGTCTGTTGCAGAATTGATGGCCGCTATCATTGAACACTGGGGTACTATTGATGAAACTCTCCACCAGGAATTGGTAAATGGTATGCAACACCGAGTATTCAAAGTCATATGTAAACTTTGTTGAATTCGCTGGCTGTTAACAACATTGGCTTTATTTAGGATGGGCACATCTATTCTTCTTTTACTCATTTATTTTTTATTCTTGCTCACGATCAGGAAGTGAGTTGTTATTTTTAAATAGGTATTTGTATGTAGACTTTCTCAATATATTTGTTTCGTTCTTATTGGTCTGTTTCGTGTCATGTTACGGCGCAATGACGTCAGATTTATTTAGGTGGGATCCACTGTATGTTAACGATTGTCCCATGAAAAGTTTACAGCTGATCTAAGATTGGGGACAATTGAAACACTATGCACTGACATATATAAATTAAAATTCTACTCACTTGTCAACTATTATTCTAAAATTGCATTTATTCAAATGTTTGCGAAGTGTTGTTTAGTTCAAATTTTCTTTCAATTCTTTCATTAAATTGTGTAGCTATTAATTAAACTGCGCAAAATGTTGACATTAACACTTTGATTTATTTTACTATTTTTTCATGACTAAGAAAATTCACTATAATAGAAAGAAGAAAAAGGAAACCATTCACTTGTAACATAACTAACTCTGAATCTTGATAATATAATGAAACCTAATACCTAAGAATATTTCCTCTAGTGATACACGGTAAAAACAAATCAAAACTCTATTCACAAATCTACATGATGATAAAGTTAGGTTGCCGAATTTCCAGATAAATGGCACTGTGCAATCGATAATTAATTATCATTATTTACGGTTATATGAATAACTAAATGATTTCACTTCTAGCTATCGTATTCTCTGTTACATGTATGACGATAAATCCTGAAACGTTCAGTATATCTACTGATGAAAATTTGGTTGAGTCACAAAAGCAGATTCAGGCGTGCTCAGTAACAATACGTATCAGGATATCTAAAATTACAACACAGATTAACTTTCACTATTGATCAACTGTAAACACTGTAGTAACTTCATCTGTAAAGCAAACCTATGATCAATCATGACCAAACGCAGATATTTTAAATAGGTGTATTGTTTTCTGCATGTAGGTATACTCAATGAAACATCCAACTGTACATGACTAAAATGTTAATGGCGTGTTTCATAAACTCCAGTTAGAAATTTATAATATCATAAATATTTAATGATTCAAAGACGAATACAAATGTTTAATAACTCGAGAAATTTATAATATTTTATGAATACAAACGAACCCACTGAATGGAATAGCCAATTTGCTACGAAAATTTATTCTAATAAATGGGACATTCCATTATCCGGAATCACATCGACTAATTAATACGATTTAGTACATTGGAAATCATTTACAATAAACAGAGTATTTCTTTAACCGGTATTCCATTAAGCGAGTTCGACTGTATTTAGTATTTTCATAATTCGAGGGTGAATATTTTATACAAGTAAAACTTGTTATCTCTTCCTTAAACGACCATAACAATTTTTAAATTTGATCACAACAGTTTTATTTTTTTAGTTATTTATAATAAATCTTGATAATAAAGAATATGTATTGAAAGTACATGTAGATTCCATTAAAGGTATAGCCGATCAGAAACATTTAATAGTTAATGCTGTAAATGAAATTACACTTAAAATAAAAAATTTGTGATCAAACTTAGAGTGAAAAAACATCATGAAGCAAATAATCATATAAAATTAGTCATTTTAAAACACTTACGTACAAAATATAACAGTTGCAAAGATGGGCAAGACCTATTTCAAACAATTTTCAGGTTCTCAAATAAGAATTAATTTAATTTTAAAATATTGAAGTAATAAATCGTTTGACAAAACAGGGGCGCAGCAATGATAATTCAAACAGCTACTCATTCTATAATAGCTACTCATTCAAATGGCTACATATTTAAATGTTCGAGCATCAACAAAAGTTAGTACGCAAGGTTGTGCAACGATTTCTCCATGATGCGAGTTTTCAAAGAATAAGATCTAGTAGAATATTCTTGATGACCACAAGGCTTGATCCCTGAACTATATGCGTCTTTCCCACGCTATTTGATAGTTGAAGACTGAAAAAACGTTTCCTTATGTAACGATTCTTGTCTCCTTCTGTATCCCGCTGATAGTCATGCAAGTCTTCGAAAAAAACCTGACAAAGCCCTAGACTCCATATGCCAACAGAGATTGCTCAAGACAGTGGCTGGATTTTGAATTCCTCCAGTAAGTCTGTGGACAACCTCGGTAGGTGAACGGTACAGCATCTTTTACGATCATCTGAAACGGGCTTGAGAATGTACAGCAGAAGGATGAAACAAAACAGTTCTTGAAATTTTTATTAAAGGGCTCCACGAACGATCTTCTGAGCCCCAAATACAACGTTACCCACTAAAACCCTTTCCAGAACGTTACAGCAAATGAATCGGTGAGTGCAGAAATCACCTCAGTCACAAACAGGAAATTTTTTTCAGGAGAGACAAAAAACTTCATAAAACTTCATAAATTAGGTAATATTTGCATGACAGAAACATAAATGCATGTTTTGACAGAGGAAAAAAATAAGTTTAAATATTTGAAAATTTGGAGGAGTTATGAAGTTTTTTCTCTCTCCTGAAAAAAATTTCCTTTTTGTGACTGAGGTGGTTTCTGCACTCATTGATTCAAATATCTGTGATGCTTTACGGTAGAGGTGAATAACCTGGGGCCTCCACAGACCTTTTTAAGTTTTCTAGTAGTAGTTTGACGAATCGTTTTCAAGGAAAAAAAAAAAAAAAGATTTTTTTGTCTCACATATTCTTTCAATTCTTAACCATCTTCCCCATCTGAGCTTATTATTATTGACTGCCTTCGTAGCACGTTTCACCTCCAGAACGTTTTTACACGTTAATGAAGTTCATGCCATTTAATACTGCGTCTATTTTGCTTACTATATGAGGACTTAAGCAGTATTAAATAAGCATACCGATATTTCTGGTACTTCAGATTGCGTATACATCATTTGTTGCAATAAAATAAAATTTTAAGCAGATGCGATGATAAAATTCAGTTCGAAATTTTTAAAAATGAAATACTGCTTATATTTTTTAATACCGTAGAATATGAATATTGCTAAAACGTTTCAAAATACAATGAATTATTCAAAGTACACATTTTACACATTTAGAAGATTTTCTTGAAAAAAGCATGTAAATAGAAATATTAGTGATTCCAATGTATGAAAAATATTTAAAATGCATATGCAATGCATAAAAAATCAATCCTGTATATTTCAGATGTAACCAGTTAGAGAAATTTAAACACCATTCAAATATTTGGAAAGAATTCATAAATGTTTCTTCAACAATATTCGCAATTAAGAATGGATTCGCATTAAAATGCCACTAGCGATAAAATCAGAAATGAGCGAATCTAAAACATTGAAATCCGCATATTTTCACGGGTGACCATTATTCACGGTTGCATGAATCGCCAAACAACTTCACTTGCATCTATCTACTGCACTATTCGCACAATCGCAACTATTAATTACCAGAGCTTCAGAGCATTTAATTCCAAAACTTTGGCAGAATTACATAAGCTGCATTAAGCTTATTTTGTAACAAAGCGCGCGAGGTGTTTACAATTACTATGCAAAATGACTTTCTGTATTAATCTGCGCTAACAACATTATATTAATTGCATACCTAAAGAGAATCTGTCATGATTGATCAAGTTCCAGGCACGTGTGTTTTGAATTATAAGAGAATTATTTTCAGATTTCACCTTTACATACTGAAAACTCAGAGAGATTGAAAATAACTAGTACTAATCGCTCACGTTTTCAATAGTAAGACTGTTTGCCACCCAATTTTGCGACTTACGTATGCGTATAGTTAATCATCATTTCTCTTTAAGCTTGCATATAATACAGTACATCATATTTTTTCTTTCCTAAAATCTGCGGAGCAGTTGGGATATCGTTTCACCAATGGCGACTTTTATTTTGCAATTTGCAATTGCTGATAATCATTAATCATTGCCCATGTAAGGTTGCCATTAAAACATTTCTCCATATATTCTTATGCATAAGACTTTGCAGAATGGTGTACTTAGCAGTGTTAAACAGTTAATCTCGACGTAATGGCAAATGTCCAAGTCGTACCAAAACTGCTTTAACACAGCCAAATATTTCAGCTTGCTAACGGGAAGTAAATACCAAATCTGGACCATTTTTTTAAAGTAACATTTTGATGCAAAAATTAAGGCGTCAAGCCATTAACAGCTGCAGCTAGCTAGCGAATCTGGAACATAAGCTCCTTGGAACATAAAAAATTATTAAACTTCACAATAAATTTAAATATGTAAAATCTCTCAAACACATTGCTATTTTCCACCCACGGTGTTTTATTTCGCGACTTACTCATGCTGATAGTTATTAATAATTTTCCATTACAAACAGTGCTTCATATGTTTTCTTTGCTAAAAGCTACGGAACAACTAGGATATGACTCCACCAATGGTGACTTTCCATTATTTGGCGATTTACACATGCGCGTATTCCACAATCATTTCCCATGTAAGGTTTCATGGAAAACAGTTCTCCATATATTCGTATACCCAATCATTTGCAGATTGGCATATTTAGCACCACGAAACATTTCATCTCACAAAAATCTAAGCTGTAAAAATCCAAGCTGTGCTAAAACTGCTATAATAGCATAGTTAGCACAGGCAAATATTTCTACTCGGTACCCAGACAGCACAGCGAATTTGCATCAAACTTGCAGTAAGCTTGATCTGATTTTATGCAGTAAGCTTGATATTTCAAGCGTGTATGCTAAATGCAAGTTAGCATCAAGTGTTCAAGTTTACACTTGCCCAACTTGCATTAAGCTTGACATAGCAAGCTTGATTCAAACTTACTATACTCTAAAAAAATTTCCTAATTTTCCTCTACACGTGGGGCGCCGGTCGGCAAAATCGCGCCATATATTTTATTTTTTCACTCTACGCTATGTAAACCTCTAAATTTTGAGTCTGGTTCCGTCTAGCGACCGTGACATATTTCGGGACCTAAGGTGAGGGAAGCCAGCGTCCTAATCACCATGCAAATCTGACTCGAGGTGAAATGACTAAAGTTTGAAGTGACTATTATGGTTGTCACGCCGTGTTTTCGCGAGATTGATCAATATTGCCCATGCCGAACTACATCTTTTACTTTTCCATGGGATGAATCAAAATTAAAATAATGTTATATGCGATTTATAGACTCTAATAATAGGGAAATAAGCATTATATAAACTTAAAAGCAGGACACGTTTTAAAACTTTAAATATCGCCACACTCATGTTGGACAATATTGGCCAAATCGAGACAAACGACTGATTTTGAAATCAGTTTGTAGTATATTTGTGTATTATTTTGAAGAATTTCAATATTTGGAAATATAGAATTTTTTTTGTTTAATTCTATGGTCAAACACATTTATGACTGATGATAAATTATTTGTTATGTGGCTTTCCAAATCAAGCAGTAATCAAGTAGTATTTAAGCTTGACAGTCCAAATGAGCGACTGTTTGTGACACTAATATTGGCTACATCATGTGGGACAGGCTGTTAGGGTATTGCAAATTGCAAATGAATGTATTTTTTGTCAGTTCCCACTGTTTTGTCCGGCTTTGATGGTCTTGGCACCACTGTCTTCCTCAGAGCATTCTGCGGTGAGACTAATTCCTTTGGTCTGTCTACTATGCTGTGAATGCTAACAGCATCCTGCTCCCGTTGCATAGCTTTTGGTGGATTTGGAGTTCTGGTGATGAGTGTTCATATCGGAGATTATCTTAGGAAGTGTAGTCGTACGTTTTCGCGCGACTCTCCTCTTCAACGCTCATCTATCCCTGTCGGCAAACTTCGACATCCACCCACTATTCTTGTTCACAGAAGGCATTTTCTCCAGTTTTGAGTACGTTGGAATAATCCTTGACACAGTGATTCAGTTGTATTGTATTGTGTATTCAGGTAATGCTACTTGAGGGCTATCTGTATAAAGAGGGTGTGATGCAGTTAATCACATATTTATAATTAATTTTCTTACAGTTAATTCACACATTTAAATTACTACTGTTTTCCCTGCACCTATTCTAAATTTAATACTCTTTGCCATTTTTTAAATCTCCCATCTCTCCATAATGCTATTTAACTTTTTCTTAAATTACTTTGGTTTTAGCATTAGCAATACAATTTGTTGGTGCCTTTCGTCTGAGAATTTATTTTATTTCCTTCGTTCCCACGGGGCTTTAATAATTTTGCATAGGTTACATTATATCTCTATTGATCACTCCTGTGGCGTCTCACATTTAAATTTTAGCATACACACGTAAGGCCCAACGTTTCTTTTCATTTTTACATTCTGGCGATTTATTTGGCGGCAGTTCCTTTTAGCGCTCAGTTCCATCGCCAGGTTGGCTTTCGGTTCTCGGACCTTTTCAACACACACTTCATGCTTTGATCTCTGCCCAACAGGTCACGTCTCTTGTTGCTATTTTGCCAGCCACCGCACTTACCTTAAATTACCTGTAATTTTTGATAATGTCAATAAAATATCTCTATCGGCATGGAGTTCCTGGTTGTTGCGTAAATTCCACTATACGATAAAATAGCATAAATTACTTTTAGCAAATATAAAATGTCTCCCACTGGATTCTACACCACAGAACTGTGTTTTGGAAGGAGGACTTTTCAAGGGGCTCTAACGCGTATTCACTTTACACCTGGAGAAAACTGTTAAAAACTCAAGACCGTTAGATCGATGGCAACGCAACCGGGACCTTCACACTTCAGCCATTTACCATTGGTGACCATTGGTGACAGTTGTCCTTGAAACACCCATAAGATAGGCTGTTCTAGATACCGAAACTTCAGCTTAGGGAATTCAATAATCATGTGTTTTTGCACGTCAGACAGGTCAGACATAATGGTGCTTTGCTTGGTACAGAATTTTCTCATACAACTATCACCCGGTAAATGCTCAACTGATACATTCTCTTTCATCGAAAATAGATAGCAGACTGTTGCGACACCCGGCAAAGCTGTATTGTACGTTCGAAGTACAATGCATTTCAAAATAGTTGCGCGTGCTATTTTGCTTTATAAATATGCGGTTATTCGGATATAATTTTCAAACTACCCAAAGGAGAATCTGCTTTTTTTATAACTTGTGTAAACAGCTGTTTTTATCAGACTCTATATTTTCTGTTCACATTCGAAGGCTTGTCAATTTCTGCATGTTGAAAGTATGAAATTCGGTGATTTAGAAATCCCAAAAATATGAAAGTATGAACGATAAAATTTCAAAGTGTGAAAGAAATTTCACTGTAATTTGTGGTACCCGGAACAAAAATGTTAGTGCTTTTGTGGGTTTTTTTAAAGAATTTTTTTTTAATTATTAGAAAAAGTTAATTTGAAAGCAGAAAAAAAAATATAAACTCAAAGCGATCGCTATTTAAGTAAGATGAATTTCTTAAAATGGATCTGCGTAAATTTACTTCAAGTAGCAAAAAGAGACTTTTAAAATCTTTGACTCTCAGATTTCCATCAATATTATATAAGAAAATGCAAAGAAGAACAGTTATGCGAGAAAAGTACAGTAACAGCAAGTTTCAAAGAATGTAGCGATAGGTGGAGTGACACAAGCGCAGATTAATATATAGTATAATGGTGGGGAGG
Organism: Cheiracanthium punctorium; assembly: GCA_038373885.1. Lineage (NCBI taxonomy): Eukaryota > Metazoa > Arthropoda > Arachnida > Araneae > Cheiracanthiidae > Cheiracanthium > Cheiracanthium punctorium. Next base: position 147,799 of record JAWZYV010011719.1, read on the forward strand.
CTACTTCGTTTTAAGAATAATTATCACTGTTAGCTACTTTCAGCTTTATATTCCCACCCAGATGACTTCATATTTGCTCTAATAACGGTCATTTAGTTTCTTCTGGTCATTGTTTATTAAAAAAGATAATAATAAGGTTTTTAATGAACTTTGATTTCTTCTACTAAATATTTTTATTAGCATTTCTTATTTTTTCCAAATCATTTCTTGGTTATCTCCGAAACCTCGCTTAAATACGCGCTAGGAACCCTTAGAAAGTCCCCTACGGAGAACATTCCCTCTATAGGCCTAAGACCCTAGTGCAGTCAATCGGCTTTAATCCACAAACACAAAAACAAACACTCAAATCATTTATTTTGTCATTGAGAAGGTAAAAGTATGTTCGTGATTATTTTTAATTAATCTCTACTAATTTGATGAAGGTTATCAAATTTTGAGCTTTTGCAATTTTTAAATCTCGGTAGCGAGCTCAAATTTTAAATGTAGACATTTCTTAGGTCATATAACAAAAGGGTAGGGGCCCAGGGAAAATTTTCATAGATTGCATACTTTAGGGCCACCTTAATATACATTTTAAACACAGAGTATTTATTTGTTAAGTACTGAACTACAAAATGTAAGTGTACAAAATGTATTCGGAATCAGAAAAGTATACCTGCATGAATTACATGTGTATAAACTATAAAATATGTAATTTTCAACTATCCATTTTAGGATATTATTGGGCCCCACCATGGCCGAGTAGATATGATACTGAATGTAGTAGATGGCTGGGGTGTGCAGATCACGGGTTCTGGCCTATCGCGCTGTTGTCGAACTAGTGGCCTGGAAATTTGGGCGGTTTTATCCACATGTAACGTGAATATGCGTTAGAACTCCTTAAAAGTATTTCTCCCAAAGCGTCCTCCCTCAGAAAATTCTTCGGTGCTGGTTTGCCATAACTTACCAACAAACAAATTACTAGCTAATCAAATTATGTTGCTACAAATACAAAATTAACCCATTTGTGCCTGGATATTTTTGCGACTTTCTTCGATTTTTAACAGAAATAATAGAAATATTTCTGATGTCCACTTCTTGAACAAGGGATGATTTCTTTTAAAATCATTATGTATAAAAATCGAAATATCAACATCCTACTTGGTCATGTTAAAATATTTTGTAGAGTTGAGGCTCAGTACTCATGAATAAAGGCTAGGAAAATAAATAACGTTTTCGACTAATAGCGAAAATGCCGTCCCAAAAAAGGGACACTAGGCATAAATGGGTACTATCTAGCTATAAATGGGTACTATCTATAAATGGGTACTATACAATGAATCTAGCAGTGTTATAGTACGAGGAAAGATTTCTTTAAAGAACTATGTACACATTTATCCTTTTCTTAAGGACGACTGTGAAATAATTCTGATAAAAAATGTACACTAATTACATAATAAAAGCTTTTGGCCTGTATCATGAGTTTTGCAATTAATTCATATTGATCATTCTTTCAACTCCATCACAACTGCAAATAAAAAGATATTGAATTATTCCAAAACTCTTATTAAATTAGAAATTTTAATATTATTGAATTTTAAAAACCATATTTTACAGCAAAAAATTACAGTAAAAGAATATTTTAAAGAGTATCGATATTTCTCTTGAAATTGCCCACAATACTCTAACAAACCAATTTGTCTAACAAATAATATAGGAAAAATTCTGATATTATTATCAAAATTTCAGTTCTCAAAAAATTTACAAAAAAGTTAATTTAGAATGATTCTATTAGAGTTCCTTATAAGATAAAAGGGTTTTAAATAGTGAGAAGTAAATTAAAATTTTAACATGAATGCTGTAAATATAGCTTTGAAAAGATACGAATAAACTTAGCTTTGCTAAGTTGTATGAACAATAAAATTAAACGATTAATTAATGATACAATTTAAATTAAATTAAATTAAATGAATGAAATTAAAAGCTAGAATTTTGTTATACATTAAATATTTATTTCTTGAATAAAATTACTATTCGAAAAAATATATTTTATTTCTAAATTAAAGTTATTTAATCTGTGATTTGTAAGCTTTTCTACTATAAATCTCCGCAAAATTTAAAAGAGCTTTGAGTAGTCTTAATACTGAGATTTTAGTACATAAAATCCTATTAAAATAATCCCTTTACTCAATTCACTACAGTGTTATCATATAGTAAAATCTTACGTTTCTTTTCTTCTCGCTAACAGAATTTTTTTTTCCTGGTTTGTAGTGTGGGAGGCATTGTAAAGGTATAATCCTTTCAGCAAATTGAATTTTTTACTAATGCTTGCATTCATTTTAATTAAAATACTGTTAATCACTTGTTAATTTAATGGAATTTCATACGTTACTGCGCTTAAAAGGCATGTCTCTGGAGTAAACTGTTCTTCCGTTTTCAGTAGAACAGGTTTGATGTTCATTAAAATATTAATAATAAAAGTCGGATTTTATTTTTAGACCTATGAAAGGTACTTGTTTGATTTATTGAATGGTGTTTATAAAAATGTAGTACATTTTGAAAGGTTTGTTCTATTTTTTTTACCATAAAACTTCATCAGGTACAAATAAAATCACAATTTCACCGAACAATAGAGAACAAAAAAATACACAGAAGATAGACAAGCGTTAGTAGAATTGAGGGTATTTTTATGCAATTGAACATTTTTTTTAATGTTTGTATATTGTTAAAGTGCTGATTTTACACAGAAAAAACATATTTGGAAGAGTTGGAAGGCTTAAAAAGTATGTTTAAAGACAGATCTGAAATTTATAAGAACAAAATTTGTCGATCAATTGGTTGGTATGTAGGTTGATTCAAGTACAAACATGAGCGTGCATGGATAATTCTATATTCCGAACAGCCATCTTCAACAGCCTGGTCAATAATTAATTCTCAAATATATAGACATAGATAATGTATTTATATTTAGAAAAGTACGTAAAATGTGAGAAAAAATTGCTTTATAAACTATTTGCTTCGATTGAACATTTTTTGACTGTACAAAAATTAAACTTTTACATAACATAATTTATTTCATAAATCGTATTTATTACAGTAATCTTGATACTTCCACACAGTGCCAGATCTAGGATTTTTTCGAGGTGGAGAAAAACATAAAACTGTCACCCTCGCCCCTTTCAGTTTCTTACACTTAAACTCCTGCCTGTGGCAAAGACTGAAAAGTGCCGCCCTGGCTTCTCCCTCTTTAAATTTCTTATACTTAAGTTTGTTGCCTTCAGAATTTTATACACGGGACAGGGGCCCCACCTTGTCCCGCCCTAGATCCGACACTGCCTCCACTATGTAAAATAAAACATTATATTCTAAATGATTAAAATGAACTAAGCTATCATTTCAATTATCATATATATTATGTGGTTTGTCCATAATGTGTATGTGCTTTCCCGAAACAACCCGCTTATAAGTCTTCGTCAACTTGGGGTGGGGGCGCACGACATAAATGGAAGAGTTTTCTATGACACAGAAGGTGTAGACAAAAAAATAATGCCATGGAATGCCATGGAATATGGTGCGTAAACCAGTAATGGGCGGAATGTCTGTGCCTAGCCACTCATAGCAGCTTAGCTAACGGGGTTCCAATTTATAAGGTATTTGAGGTTTAACAAAACTCAAAATAAAAAGATGTGTTGGAGCGTTTAAGAAAGCTTATTCATATACATGGAATATGGTACAGTAATGGGCGGAATATCTGTGCTTAGCCACTCATAGCAGCTTAGCTAACGGGCTTCCAATTTATAAGGTATTTGAGGTTTAACAAAACTCAAAAAAAAAAGATGTGTTGGAGCGTTTAAGAAAGCTTATTCATATACATGGAATATGGTGCGTGAACCAGTAATGGGCGGAATGTCTGTGCTTAGCCACTCATAGCAGCTTAGCTAACGGGCTTCCAATTTATAAGTTATTTGAGGTTTAACAGAACTCAAAAAGATGTGTTGGAGCGTTTAAGAAAGCTTATTCATATACATGCTCTTTTTCAAAAAAATTAATCCGATTAAAGATAAATTAAATATAGGCTTTAAATTTTTGTACAGTCAACTACAAAAATACTTAAGTACGAAGGAAATTTCCTGTCTTTTTCATAAACAATTCTTTCATGTCTCGTCAAAAAAACAGAAGAAAAACTTATACTTTAGGGGACCTGGTGCTGCCTGCCGCTGTGCATGCGGTTTGGTCTCGGGTTCGAATACCGTCAGAGGATAGATGACTGTGCCTGTCTAAATATTTTAATATAAAATTGTTATTTGCAATACAGATTATAGCTTACTCAGGAACAGCTGAGATGAAAGCCTAAAAATAGCCATATATTTCGATAAACTGTCTTTCACAAATGTGTCACATAATCACCCTTGTAATTGATGAAGTAACAATCTCTGGTGTGTGTGCGCGTAAAGATTCCGTTGATTCTAGAATAAGCATCAGAGCATAGCTATTATTTATATGCAGTTGAAATGGACTGCATAAAACTGAATTAAAAGTATAAATAAATTTTCAGGCTTAAATTAGAGAATAGGCCTTTAAGAAACTAGCCATACAATAATCATTCTTTAAAGGAAACAAAATGAACTCTTTTTTTTTTCTTTGGGGGGGGGGTGGCGGCATTTGTCCATCAGGTATTCATCACTAGTAAGGCTCAAAGCATAGGACATTTTTTCTATGAGGAAACCCAGTAGGGGTCCACTATTACCTCTTATGAGGGGACAGAAAGAGCTAACACTCAAGCCCATGCCGGAAATAAAACACAGATCCAAGTTGTGATAGAATGGTTCGTTAGTTTCTACACTACTTGGGTGTAGGGAACATTATATTGTTTTACGAAAGTCTAATAAGTGTAGGCGTAGATAGAGTAGAGTACTAAACTGAAGTGTAGAGAGAACTCTAGGCTAAAGACATGTTACAAAATATCCTTTTACTCTAAAAATCAAGGAATAATATGACACACCAGAGACAGTTACGACATAGAACGTTTTAGAAAATAAATTTAGAAAATCATTATATGTATTGTGATACTTAAAAAAAATACGCAATTACTGAAGTAAACAAAATTTCGACTAGCAAGTTGATGAGTTAACAAATACAGTATATTTTGAGAAAAAATAGCAACATTAACCCTACTAAAATTAACAAATGCTATTTGTTTAATCGATTTCGTAACGTACATTAGTTATTCATTTCTGCTACTCAAATTATATATGTTAGGAAATGAATGAAAAGCGATTTACAAAAATTTATGTTAACGTGGGCTTGACATCATTTTTCGCTATAGACACTGTCATTTTTTTAGTAGTCCATATGTCTGGCTTCTAATATTATTTTCAGCACAGTTATTTTATTAGTGCACGTAACCGAAATAGGGAAAATTCTTATAAGTATTTGAGAGTAAACAACTGTCTAGACACATCAGAATTTTATCTCTACTAGATTTGCTTTTATTTCGAGCTAAATAAAGTTGCTCGTCTAAATGTCATCAGAATTTAAATTACTGTAAAAATGCAATTCTTTATTTAGAACAAGAGCTGCTATCATACAAACGGTGTTGCAACAGAATGTGATTTTAGGATTCTCGAAAACTAATTCATATATTTTCTAAGCGAATTGAATTAACTGTGTAAAGCTGTTAGTTTATGTGATTATGATTCTTGCATAATATAAAAACCAAATTTATAAACACTAAATATATTTTACAGGTAAAAAAAAATATCATTATTTTCAGTTCTTTCACTGGAATTCTTTGAGTATATAGTATTATCAGTTTTCTGATGTAAAGTTCTTTGTGATTTAGAAATCCATGCGTCCTCTCTCTTTTCAATACAAATGATGCAAATTTATGCAAACACTTTAGTCTTAAAGAGTATGCTTTATGTAAAACAAAGAAACATTAAATATTCTGCGGGAAATGTACGCAAGTTTAATTCAGATGCAGTATGTAAGAAAAATGTATGCATTATTATATGTTAGTATAATTAACAGAAGCCTTTTGCTTTTGTCCATATTGAAGGCAATTGGTCTGCAATTCATTGTGTTATGCAGAAGAATTTACACTGTAGTTTACGACAAAAGGTTTCTGAAATTTTAAATTGCGGAGGACAATAAAAATTTTATTCCTTACATTACATCATTGTAGAGTGTATTCAATCTCTCAATTACTACACCTTAAACACTGTGATGATTTGAAAGAAGATTCCTAGGTCTGTGTTCTGTATCATATTTTCTTCATAATCACATGAAGATTTATAACAAGAAAATTAAACCAAATATTCAGCAGTTTTATTTTTGCATGTCCTGACTGTAATTCACGACATGCTAAGGTTTTTAGCGGCCCTAGGCAAAACATGTTTAGGGGCCTTTCAAAATTTTGTATCTAATACAGTTTCGGATCTTAAACTATTCCACACTGTCCATTTAAAAAACGTGCTTTTACTGATAACTCTAAATGATATTCTAAGTACATTTCTAGATCAGAGTGATCAGAATGTTTCAATGAATTTCGCTAGTGCCAAATATTGCAATAAGAATGGCGTTTGCAACTAAAGTCAAGATAACCGCAGAATAAATTAACCAGCGTGATCACCTGGTTTAAATCCCATTCAACATACGCAAGATGCATTAGGGAATACCTGGCAAGGCGATTATATCCTTCGGAAAGTGAGAGACAACTGATAAAGATACTCATTGAGGAATGGCAACTCTTATCTCAAGAACAGTTGGATTGCGTATGGAAAGATGGTGCCCCACAACCTTTATAATTGGTGGATGTTATATTTTTCTAAGGAACTATGGTATAGTGTACTCCTCGGCCATACAGTTTTTTATACGAAGCTCTTTTTGTGAGTAAAGCCTTTTTCTGTTTCATCTTATAACGTAATTTATTTTTTGCTACTGTGTTTTCTTCGTATTTTAAGTATCGCACTGTACGTATGTAACATCAATTTCATGTCTTCCATGTTTCTTTTTCTAGAATTACGATAAAAATCAGTAAAGTTGCTTCAGTTTTGTGCACTAGCAAATTAAAAGGTAGCAATAAGTATGTAAAGGTGCACAATGATGTGTCCTTCAGAGTAGAAGGCTGAATCTTTATTATTCACTTTCTATACCAGAACAAAATTTCAGTAAACAAAGGTCGGCGAACGAAAAGATGGCACAGTGTACAATGATAATATGACATTTCTAAATGAAAGGAAACTATCCATTACGGAATTTATTACTATAAAACTCATACCTACTTATCAGGATAAATATTGCTTAATAATTGCACTTTCAAATGAAACAGTCTTTGCGTGATTGCAGAACTTAATTTCATTTAGTATACTATCAAGAAATAATCAGACCATAGTAATCCACCTTCTATACTATTAAAGGACAAATATAAAGTACCATTTTCAACAGCTAGTTTAATAATACTGTAATGAATTCATATAAGTTTGTGATGAAATTAATATTATGATGAAATATTTACCGAACTTATAGCACGTTACTGAGTACACAAATTATTCAGTAGAAAATTTTAGTCCTTTCAAATTCTTTAAAATCCATTCTTTAATTTAAATAACGACTATTTAGGAATTTATGATGAGCAGAGATATTTTTCAAGAACATAGCTATTCATTTTTAGTTGCAATTCTTCATACAAACATTTTAATAATAACAACATGATTGAAATTAAAGCTTTTGAAATGAATTTTCTGAAGTGACTACCAAATAGTCTCATTTTTTAAACGAGACTATTTGGTAGGCACTTCAATTTTTCTTTAAGTGCTTTCAAAATATGTTATGAATACTTTAAGAATGGATTTCTATTTATAAAATCTTATTCATTAATTCCTTAAAGTAGCAATAGAAAAATAAATAAAAATTTGAATATTTCAGATTATTAAATGAATTTACTGTATTTTTAAAATTATTACTACTTTCTTATGCGCATGTTTGTTATATTATTGGTATGGACTCGAAAAGAGAAATACGCAATACGAGAGGTATGTCTATAGTTTAGTGTTAATTAACATTCAGAAAAAATACAAAAATTGTTTCAGAGCAAATATTAATTTGCTGTTGTTTATTTTCGTGCTTTCGACTTCATCATTCAGAAAATCCGTATGTATATCACTGCCATATAAATTGTAGCTCTCTAAATTCACACGCATTGTTACGTATTTCATGGTGATCTTCTCTTTTTCAGATTATTTTGGTCTAAAATTCATCTTCTAAACGTTAAAAAAGTAATATTTGCATTTTGTAAAATATGAATTTGTTAATTTGAACGAGGGAAATTTATTTACGAAATTACAAGTACATAATAACATTATAATTGGCTGTTTGAATAATATTAGCTTAGCCGGAGTGAATATTGGAAACTCATTCTTGTAGTCAAATATGGTGATATTTGTTGATCAAAAGTCATTGAATTGGGCGTCATTTGGTACGATTTTGGCCATGGTGCGTGTATCCTTGTGTTTTCGCATAACATTACTTTATGCAGTCGAACTATGAGAAAAATATTAACATTTCTAATGAATGGCAACTAGAAAATTCGAGAAAAATTGAAAGGGAGTATAAAAGGAGAACAGTTCGACTGAAGTTAGTCGTTGTCCGGTTCACAGTTGAGCGAGAACTGATAGAAAGTAGATACTAAAACTTGGATATTTGCCACTCGGTATGGCAAGATAAAATATTTTGTGGATTTAAACACGCCAGTCTGCCAAGGATTATACATAAGATTAAATGAAGAATTGGGCAGTCATAATGGGAAATAATTATCCATTTTGCGTATGCGTAATGGTAATGGATAATAATTTCCCATTAATGGTGACTGACCAAGAATGAACAGTCACAATTGATATCAAATATCCAAGATATTTTTATGTATTTTATAATGTAACAAAATAAATATTTGTCCGGATACTTATCACATCTTACTTTGCTCTCAACTTGTAGGAGAAAGACAGGTAGAGTGTCTTACTTTTCGCATGCTTATAAATAACTCTATTCGTAACTGCACTATTTAAATAAAATTTGTATCCTATAAATTGACATGTGTTGTCCCATATTCAAGCTAACTTGAAAAACAGGAAACACCTTTTCATATCGAAAATCATCATTTTTTGATTCAAACTTCTGATGAGACAACCTTGTGGCGTCATAAATACAGACATGGAAACCTTTTGCTCATTCAAAACACTTTATTAGACGGCTCATACAAACACATAAATTATGAGTTGGAAATAGAATATGTTAGATGGCTGGGTTCGCAAAACAGCCTTCACAGGCCTAACACCAGAGGAAAGTCACCTCTGCACTGGTCACTGTCTGAAAATCATCTCCTGGCTTTGATCTACTCATCTCGTTTCTCGAATGGAATCTCAAGTGGATTACGAGTGGATTTCGATCACGTGGGATGCTTGAAGTAAGTGTTCGAAAGTTATGAGATTCCCCATGTCATTATAGCATCAAATTCTGAAGAGACCTTGAAACACTCAAGGATTTATTCGTTCTATAACTTCAGAATTGAACATTATCAATTATCTATAGCTTCTTCTCGAAGACTTTACGATACCGCCCATATAAAAGGTTATCGGAGAGATTCAAGTACTGAGGGGTTAGAAAAAGGGAGCATCACATATATATCTCTATAAGTTCTAATTATTTGTAATTATTCGGACAACGTCACAACCTATCCTTTAGCGGAGTAGGATGTCACAGTTTTGGGGTTAATTGTTTCATAAGCTTGAATAATCGAAAAATTCTTTATAAATGAATTTTGTTGATCTCTATACCTCGCTGTTGCACAGGCAGAAGCAGGTACTGGACAACACTACGTTATTTTTATGACGGACGCAGATATTTTTGTTCTTGGGGAATGCAAAAGTGACATTTTTTCATACATGGAGTTATGAACTAGGGGCAGTACCAGGCAGTATCGTCTGTATTCTTCCCGCAACGTATTTTACATAACTTTAGTCAACAAATTTAACCATGATATGATAATCGATCTCAAGGTCACTGAATGTTGTGATTTTTTACGAACACCAAATCTTTATAGAGATATGAATTTCTATTTTCAATTCCCCATATTCGTGATAGGATATTTCACTTGTTGAAGAATTGTGAACAACATTCTTTTTGAAGGTTTAATTTTTGTTGTTATAATAATGGGTTTAGGCTGTATCTCCTTTTTTGCATTTCATTTTGCTTGTAAATTTATTTTCGGCTTCTCAGTTCAGGCAAAGGCATTTTTCAAGAATATCAGTGTAGATAACCAAACTCTCGGACTTTCGCTTTGATTTTGAAGGATCTCTTGGATGTGCTAGGTCAAATGATCTAATTTCTTCAGGAATTTTACTATGCATCGCCTTGATTCATAGATAGCTTTTGGGGGAATTTCTATTGAAGATGTTTCAATACTCTCTAGAAAACCAGACCTCCTTGTCCCGGACAATTATTTTTTTGTCATGTGGGCTTACAAGCACGATGTATGATGGTCAGGTAGGTCTTGTTACTTGAGAGTACAATCATGTACGGATACGGGAGCAAAGCCAGCATCTAAAAATTCATAAATGGATAAATGTCTGGGCATTTTAATCCTACGTCAACGCTTCGTGGCACGAGCTTTGGGATATGCGTAGTATACCAATAGAATTTTACGCAAAAGACAGACTTCGCATGCAGTAGATCGCAATTAAGTAAGTGGACAGCACGAAAAGTTCCAAAAATCAATTGAAAAGTCTACCAATTTAACAGTCCATCAATCTATTAACTGGATTATACACTGCTGGCCACCCAAATTGCAACACCAAGAAAAACAAGAGATATCACAACAAAATTTATTGTGTAGATAACATGTTGACCAAGTAACAAATGATTAAATTTACAGCATTCTATGAAGCGTGGTTCCTGCCAAAATCAGTACCCAGAGTAGCCGCCGTTGTTGGAGATCACAGCTGCCACACGCCTCGGCATTGATTCAAAGAGACTTTGAATGTGTTCTTGGGGTACAGCAGACCAAGCAGCTTCCACACGTTGCCAAAGTTGATCTGGTGTGACAGCTGGGGATGAACTCTGGGTCAGTCGTTGAGCAACCATGGACCACATGTTTTCTATCGGCGAAAGATCCGGAGAGCGCGCCGGCCAGGGAAGCAATTCAATCTGGTGATTGACGAAGAACCCTTGGACAATGCGTGCCACGTGTGGCCGTGCATTATCCTGCTGAAATATGGCTGTTGGCAAGCCCTGAAGGTAAGAAAGGACAACTGTATTTCGATGGAAGTAAAGACCGCACAAAAATACAAATTATAAAAGGTTCAAAATACTACCCAACAGCGACAAACGAGGAACATTATACTCTTGTAATATAATAATATCGAAAAATAAGTCTTTTATTCGATACAAAGGCCTAACAAACCCTGCATGTACCTAGAAAACGACGTAATATTCACAAGATATCAAACGAAATAATAGAATTCGTTTCTATTCTAAAAACATTAAATGTTACACCAAAAATCCTGAAAATGAAAATGAACATTTTTACCTAAACAAATGCCCAATTTAAAATATCGCCTACCTTTGCATTTGCACCTTCGCTGTTTTGATTATAAAGATATGGATTCTAGAATCTACTTCAAACAATATTTATCGGTGTGTGCTAAACGATATTTGTGACAATCTAACTCTGAGACAACCTACCCCTCCTTCCCTTAAATACTTTAGAATTTTTACTTGTAAAATGTGTCAAGACTCAATGTACTCAAGAGTATAAAAGTACCAAATCACTGCTAGTTACTTCTATCGGATAAAAATATAATCGCCATTAAAATATGAACTCACAAACTAGAATACTTGAATGCTTTATTTTTAAAAATAAACGAATAACAACCGAAATATTTTTCTCCTAATTGCCACCATTCATTTCCTTTTCTGTCCTATCCAAGTACATCAGCTTAGACAAGCAACAAAATTACAAAGTCATTTGTTTTATAGTCAATTATCCTCGTTTTACTGCTGTATCATGTTTACTTAAATTAGGATCTTTATTTCAAACATCAAATAAACGTCTTCTTGCATTGTACCGTTGAGAATAATTTATGCCCATGTTTTGCAACGTTTACTTCTAGTTATTTGTATTGACAGATACTCATTTTCCATGTTTGTTTATAAATCTTTTCTGATTTATTCCTCCTCAACGGCATTCTTCTTATGATTTCAGAAATTTCCAGAATACATTAAACGTAACTATTTTAAGTGTGATTACAGCAGATTGCGGCTATTATTGTTATTTTTAGGGGGGAGAGGAGGCTTCGTAATATTATTATTATTTTCTTTTTCAATATTTCCATTTTCCCCATCCCTCGTCCCTTATTATGATGTATCGCTGTAGTAGACATTTACAGCATTATAGTCACTTAGTTTCTTTTGGAGTTAATTTAGTATTTCGTGTGATCACTTTGACACAGTCCTTTTATCAAATTTTTTCTTCTTTCAAAGTTTATTCTGTTGAAGTAGCTAATTTCCATATTTTAGTCTTACAATTTTTTTTGTCTGATTAAAGTTTCAATTAAACAGAACAAAGGCCTTTCTATAGGCGCGGAGTTTTTGTAGCTATAGAAGGATATTTTTTAATTTTTTTGTTATTGTTGATTTTTAGTCATAATGTATGGAGACTGTTCTGTTAAAGAAATGAAAATTTTGTTTTTTACATGTACATTACCTAGCAAGTAACAATAATTCTAAAAAATAACAATAACAAGATTAATATCCAAGCTATTCTATGTTATTTCTTATCAGGAAATGACAATAATTCAGAGGAACAAATTAAAATTATTAACAAATATAACATTAAGCGCAAAGTCCAAAACAAATCAAGTCTTCAAAATCAAATATTTTAATGTTATTTCTGCATTTTAACTTGCCTCTCATACCATTATAAGCATGCGGTAGCAACGATTTCCCCTCGGTGCGCATCGTTGCTTTTTAGTAGTTTTTTTAATGTCGTAAATGCAGCAAGTAGCGCCAGTGCAGCGACAGAAACAAACGCTTTAATTGCGTGTTAATCAGAATGTTAATTTATATAAAATATTTGTTTGTTACGTTAAAGTTAAATATTGGTGCAACAGCTCCTACGCGGGTACAAGGCCTACCCTGCCGTGGCTGGTCCGGCTGGGAGAGGTGTCGATCTCGCAGCCGAAAGGTTAAGGGATGTGGGTTTGATCCTGGGACCAACCATAGAAAGCCGTGCTTGCTAATGGCGACTGGGGCACGTTAAATAGGTCGTGGTCGCAATGTCCTCCAAGTTTCCACCCAAAAAGGATACTTCTGGGGGTGGCAAAAACTAAGCCTTGGGGTCTTCTACTTGGTATTTGCTTCAAAATTAAGAATTCCCTCTAATAATCGGTAGTACTGCCACCTATTGTCTCTCGAATAAGGTAGAAATGAACTCTTCGGGAGTTTGTGGTTGAAATTAACACCCTTGGCCGGTACAGCTGCTAGCGAAATAATCTGGATTAGGGGTTGGTACAAAATGCTGCAAAAGCAGAAGTGCCTAAGCCCCCCTCATGATCCATAAAAACACAGACAGACAGGCAGACAAGACAAGGCCTGCCCTACTCAACCACACCTTCGCGACCATGATTTCTGGGCTGCAGAAGCATACGCATCAGCCAGGTGGTCAACCTGACGCGAAGCCCTTAATATTTAACTAACAAGCAAGCATGGTTTTCATTTTATCGACCCACTCAAGAGATGAAAGGCTGAGTCAACCTTGCCAAGACCGAGAATCTAACCTCGTATCCGTGATATGGCTGTGCAATGAGCAACCACTAAACCACCGGGATTTCCTTATAAAATGTTCTCTTTATATTCTTTACTCTTAGAATCATCCCCTGTAAAATGTTCCAGAACATGCAACCGTTTTGATTGTTTCATTTGCACATGAAACTATTACGATAAAAAAATATTCCTATAAAATAAACTGTTCTATGCTTTGTAGATACATTATTTACTTATACTATATATATAACATAAAGAATGACTCCATTCACTGTGACAAATGTTGATGAGCGGGAAAAAATTGCTCTTTTATGCTACCGGTAGTAATTATGTAAACGAAGAATTAATGAAACGACATCTTTTTTTTTCTTCTTCGTATATTTTTATATCAAACAAATTAACTCAACATCTGTTAATTGCAGAATTTTATTTAGTGTAGTGGTGCGTATACTAAGTTCAATTTTTTTCAAAGTTTTTCTAGAACATGAGTAAGGAAAAAGTCTGGCATAATTATGATTTTTTGGATGTCTGGTTATTAATTAATAAGTCGAAAAAGTAAATTCTGCAAATTAAGTAAAACGACATCTGTTGGAGAGCATAATTATTTTTTTATGTACATGAATTTTTGAATTTTCTTCTGGGAAATACATACTTTAAAATACTAGTGATTTATAATTGGGTTATATTTTTTATTTACTGTTAAAATTTTGTATAATGTACTGTAATTTATTATATTTATAATAGTTTATTAGACAGATGTTAGAAAATAAAAAGTGTAAGCTAACATGACTCGCGTATATTATAAATTACCATTTCAAATAACTTTTTCTTTACTCCAGAGAATTCGTATAAAAAATAAAACAAATTCTTAGCATTTTAAACATTCTGAATTTGTTGTAATTTCTAGTAAATATTTCATTGCTATAGAAAAGAAATAGTTTATACTTATTTTGAAAAAATACTCTAACAATTTTGAAGACAAATATCAAATATAATGTTTCCACTCCATGTAGATGTTAAAAGTACTAAAGAAAAAAAAAAAAGCATTCTATTTTAAAAGTGAAAATTTGATTTTCCGATGTACACAGCTTATCTTGATTCTTTTCTGTTACAATCATATAACGATTCTGTTTTAAAAGCATAAAATTTTAGAATATTTGATCACCTTCTGCTATTCGGATTGTTAGGCCTTCTCAATAGAAAGACATATTGAAGGCTAGTGGTTTTGTATTTAGAATTCCGATGTGCAAAACAAGATGTCAAAATTTTTTGTTTTATTGATTGCTATATTCATATAGTAACCCTTCCATTATTGATAAGAATACGTAGGAAACCAGGTCACGTCTGCCGTAAAAGCAATTAAAGTTCGGAGTTTTCCCGTGGTTTTCTCCGAAACTTCGTGTAAATACGGGTTAGGACCTCTTAGAAAGTCCCCCACGGAGGACCATCCCATCCCCGGCCGAGATCCCTAGCTTAGATAATAGGCCGTAACCCACACACACAGAATACGTAGGATGGTCGAAAAAAAATCAGCATAGGCATCAAGTTAAAGCTGAATGACTTTTGCTTGACAATGGTACTTGCGAATTCCCGCCAATCAAGAACAAATGATGAAGCTTGTAAATTTAATATGCAAAGTTTCTTAGAAAAGAGAAGAAAAATATATGCATATATAATTATTTCTTTTTTTTTAATTTTCCAGTCTTACATCGGCGAAATATCTTGAAAGGATTTAATATAAGATAGAACAAGAAAGATAAATCATGCCAAACACATCGGTTACAAAACAATTTGAAACACAGCAATATTTTTGTGCCAAATTTGGCGATATATTGTACGAATATTTGGCGAGAGTTTAGTTTTTTGGTTAAGGCAAAGCAATAAGAAGTCTATCTACCTAATAAGGGATTCCTTGAACGCAGGACCTTTTTATGGGTTTCTGATACTTATTCACGTTACATCAGCTGAGAAAATTGCCCAGATTTCCAAGCCATTAGATCGATATCCATGTAGTACACCATTAAAAGGAGTTGTTCAAGATTTCACCATTTAATGGTGCTAAATTAGCTGCATCCTTTAGAAATAGAAACGTTTCACCATGATTTGGTTCCATTGATCAGTTTAAATATCAAACCATGGTTCAACGTTTCTTCACAGAAATTCTGCAGCTAATTCAGCACTATTTTATGTTGAAATGCTTACTACTTCTATTAGCACCTTTAAACTTTGACAAGATTTTAGCAATAATCTATAAAAAAAAATTAAAATATTAAAAAAAGCTTTTTATCACTGTCAAAAAACTTTGAAGATATTTCCCCAACTTTTAACTGAAGAGGAAACAGTTATAAACAATTATACACTTATTGTATTGTGCTTTAAAAAGATGAATGCCCTTACACTGTCGTAGACCGTAATGTATTAGAATTCTTTTGAGAGCTCTTCTAGAAGAACTAAAACGCAGTCACTATTTTCAATCGAGATCATTATTTTATGATCCTTTGAACATCTTTTTTGGAAAACCCTAGTATGACTAATCATTAATAATCGAAATGAAATTTTTATCTAAAATATTGTATTTTGTAACGACGAACTCGTAAAAACATTATAATAATAATAATTATTGGATGAGACAGAAAGATGAAACACATAAGTTATCATTTAAAAAAATGGCAGTTCACCAAAAACAGCATTGAAATATTAAAATGCATTGCTTAAACATTTTCAATGAAAGTACAATAAAATATTTTTTTACAAAATAAAATAACAGAGTAATGACGTAAAACAAATAATTAAATCAAAGTATAAATTTTCGATTAAAAGCTTTAATTTGTTTTAAGTGGAATTTTTTAATGAGACAATTTGTTTAGGAAGCTTTCATTTGCGTGTAGCGTGCTTTTGTAATGATTTGCCAATACAGTTTCTTAATATTCGTAGTTATTAATTTCTTCAGACTAATGTTAATGTAAATATAATTATCAGCTTTAATGCAGAAATGTGTTTCTAATGAATTAAATTAGGGAGGGTAACCTTAATTATTTGTTTAAATGGATGAGAAATTCCATTATTTTTGACTCCATGAATTGAAGTTTTTATTGAACATTACAAATTGCTTCAACATTCTATAATATTTATATATTATTTATGCATGGAAAGTTTTTAAAATGAATAGTAGCTGTTTGTTATTTAAAAATGTTTTTGAATACAATGCTTGAGTACATTGCACGAAAAGTAAAGCTACTATAAACTAGTTATTTTTTATTTTCACGATACTGAATTTAAAGCGTTATGATTTCATTTCGTATTAAATAACATGAAATACAATGGTAAATGCAGTTAGTATGTTTTTTAGTAGTTTTATCAGCATTAAAAATAATGCAGATAATTTTTTTTTACGTGAGTGTCATTTTTACTTATATTAGAAGATTATAATAATGAAATTTTAACTGAATAGAAAATAAAAATTAAGTACATTCAGTAGATACACTAATTAAAAAATTGGAGCTAAAACTGAATTTCCAATGTACAATTTCGTTCTCAATTTTTCTTGTACAATAAATGTAATAAATATTTAATGCGAAGTCTACAGCAGGTTTATTGGAAATTAAAGATAGTGTGTGAGGTTTGTTAGAACCCTGATATATCTAACTGCTGTTTTCTTACTGAAATTTGAGCTCTGTCAATCGACGTTCACTCTTAAAAATTTGATGCATCCTTTAAAAACAAACATGGTACTACAAAAGTTGGCTCCTTAAAATGCGTGATATCTTTTTTCAACATTTGGTGCTTCACGAAATCTGAGCACCAAATGTTGGAACAAGGTTTCACCATCTTATGGAGCCAACTTTCTAGTACCATGTTTTGGTGAAATGTTGCACCTAATTTTTAAGAGTGCTGTCCAGAAAAAAAGCTAAGTTAAATCCTAAAATAACAAATGAAAAGTGCTCAGTGAATCTCAGAAAAAACGGAAGAGTTTCACCCCGACAATTAACAGAATGCTTTGAATTCTATGTCAGTAATATTTTCAATCGTAATCAATGAAAGAAATAGACTGACAATGTGTATTATGCTGATAACAATGCTGTCGCAAATTTGCGGCATAAATTGGTCTACTACCTAATAAAATTATCAGAATGGAAGTAGTATTTTATTTCTTCAGCAACGCACGCACATATGTGCATTTCTACATAAAAGAAAACCAGGAAAATTAAAGAAAATTAATTATTGAAAGGTGCACTAAAGAAAATTGTTATTTAATGCAACACTTTATAAACTGATGAGAACAATATGTATTTCTTCATGAATGATCACTTATCCATCAGGCACTGACCGCCACTAAGGCTCGAATAAGTGGGCATTTTATTAACGGGAGAACTGGATTGGAAGGCGTCTTTTACTTCTTCAGCAACGCAAGCACGTATGTGCATTTATGCACAAAAGAAAACTAGGAAAATTAAAGAAAATTAATTATTGAAATTTGCATTAAAGAAAATTGTTATTTTATGCAATACTTTACCAATTGATGAGAACAATATAATATTTTTTCAAGAATTGTCACTTATCCATCAGGCACTTACCGCTACTAAGGCCAGAAGTAGTGGCCATTTTATTAATAGTGAACCCAGTAGGTACCAACGTCATCTTCTATGATGCGACGGACAAGTTAGTACCGAATTCCAAGTCGAGGATCGAACTCGGGTTGCGTGTGTGTTACCTTCCAGATATGAGTGTTCCCTTGGTCGGAGGACTTTCTAAGCAGTATTCTAACGCGTATTCACATTACATCTGGAGAAAACCGACCAAAATTCCAGAACGTTAGATCGGCAGTCGCGCGGCCGAGCTCGATGCTGTTTCCTTTATACTTCAGCCGTCTACTATTTTTAGAAACTTAGGAATTGAACACGGACCGAGATGTGATAAAATGGTTCATTAACTGCTGCACTACGTGGGTGCCAGAACTATATGATATATATACAAAAATAAATCAAGCCTAATTTACTGTATTTTGCAATTTTTTAACTAAGCAAGATGTAGTGTGACAATCGTTCGAAAATACGGAAAGTTCCATTTAAAATCATTAACATTCCTGGAAAATAGCCATTATCGAAATTCAGATAAGTAAAATAAAGCAATGAGAAACTTCTATCCTAATTCAAAACCATTGATTAAATCTTTTCCTCTGAAGCTCGCAGACAATAGGGCCAAAAGACTTCAGTGATAACGTGTCCCGCATTTTCCTATTTATTGCATTTTTAAAAAAGCCATTCTCTCTGCAAAGCGCGGCTCAACGCATTATACAAATCTATTGAAAATGGGTCATTTTTGCAAAGCCTAACAAAGTTGTTTTAAACACTCTTTTGGAAGCTATTTAAATCAAACATGATTGATTTGAGTTCAAGTATTTACAGTGCTGTTTTTACACTTTAGTGATAACAGCGCGGGGGGCCGTAAAACAGAAACGGAGCTGCAATTGGAAGATAAATTGCCTCTGGAGTCGTTCGGATTACGTCAGATATTAATTTTAACTCATCGTAACAAAGAAGATATGATTAATTAGCCTGGCCTGGCTTCCTGAGATAATGATGTCATGTCATTCCGTGTTAAAAGAAAAGTTCGGTGAAACTCAATATTAAGTGATTTATAACACCTTAATGACAAAACAATTGTGTTACACGCGTAAACAGTAACCGTAGGTAAGAACAGGAATTGCAACGTTCATGAACGTGTTTTGGGAAAAGAACAAGGTTTGTTTTCGTTTTAAAAGAGCTATCCCACTGTAAATTTACGAACAATTGAGTTTAGAATGTTATTGTCAGTGAAAATTTCGCTGATTTTATAACAATCACAGTATGGTATTGTTTTGATGCAGAATATTCTTGTTTTTTATTCCTTTCTGTGTTGATTCAACACAGTTAAAATTTTGCAGCAAAATGAATGTCACCTTGAGGTTTATTTAAAGGTCATATGGGTCATTTTCGCTGATTTATTTATTTTTAGTTCTTAAATTTTCATAAGGCCAGCAATAAGAAATAAAATAATTAAAGCTTTGAAAAATAACACACTTAAAAGGTAGTTTTCGATCAGGACGCTCGTTCCGGACGGAAAATGTTCGCCCTTCTTCAGCTAAATAAGGTTGAACGGACTGCAACCACAGAAGAATGAGAACTTAAACAAAAAAAGTGTACTAAAAGTGTTGTCGTATTAAACAAACAAGCAATAAATGTGCTTATGTTTTTTGTAGTTGTTGTTGCTGGCTTCTACTATTATTGTATATTTCTATTTTCTGCATTTTCTTGTTTTATTTATTCATATTTTATTTTTATCTCTATTCCTATCTTTAATAATTTTTTCTTTCCTGTTCCTTCTTTTTTTCTGTTATTCTCCATGGTTTCCTTAAAAAAAAAGAAAAGGGCAAGTTGCCATGCAAAAGAAGGAAACTAGGAAGTGGAGAAAAACAAAACAAAATGAAGGAAGAAATTAGCAAGAACAGGAAGACTGATCAAAATAAATCTCTACTTATTATAAAAGAAGGTGTCTGTGTGTGTGTGTGTGTGTGTGTGTGTGTGTGTCTGTCGGCAGCGTTACGGACAAATGGCTACACCTAGAAACACCAAATTTGGTACTCGGGAAGATGTAAATATGTAGTTGTGCACCTCGAAGCGATTTTTTCAAAATTCGACCTAGAATTTTTTTTATTATATGTTTTATGCGATTTTTGGCATTTTTTCTCACCTAATTCGTAATAACGGCGGAAATTACGCTCGCAGCAAAACGGCATTTGTATCATCGGATAGAGGAGGAAATTTTCTTTTAAAAACAGTTTGTTCTGAATACGTAACATGATTTACCGATTTTTAGGAATTTTTTTACTAAGCATCTGCTTCGCGATTGTTTTTCGTAAAATAATTTTAAAACTGTCGCATCTTGAATTCTATCCGTCATAACTTTTAGATATTTTGACAAATCGTGAAACATTCTTTTCTCCCTCTTTTAAAATAAAAACGAAAAAATTATGTAAATTAGATGATTTTTTACGAATTTTAATGCAGCCTAATGTTTAGAATTTAATAGCATCAACGCGATCTTACGCCATTCATTACATTGCGATCACGGCACGAGAATTTATGTTCGGTTGTTGCCACAGAAAGGATTAGAAAAAAGGATTTTTTCAACCAATCGAGTTTTTAAATGGGATATCAGAATTTCAATTCGCAAGTGAGGATCTATGACGTCAAATGCTTTAAGATACGTAAAAATTACTCCATAATTTTAACTCATTTATTCCAGCTCTATTTTCAACACAGGGAGATGATATTTTGATTAAAATTTACTGTAGAAATAAACTAAGAAATTCACGATTATTATTATTAGAAGTGGTATTTTAATCCGGTAGTTATTTAAAAATTGAAATGTTTTCACGGCGCTGAAAATGTTCATTTTAAAAGTTACAAAGTTCGTTTCAAAGCGCGATATATTAATTTTTTTCTATTTACTATTTTTATTTTTGGCATTTAATTTAGCGCAGACGTTGCCTAACATACGCATGCAGGTTGCGAGTATAATTTTATTTTAACGTTGAATTACGTTCCTCCATAAAGGTTACATAACGCAAAGTTTTAATGATACCGTTTGAAAACAATTATGCGAAATATCGAAATTAACTTCCTCAACCTACCGGGGTATCCTTTACGGCAGTCAAACAGCGACGTCATAAATAAAAAAATGCGTGAAATTTGTAAACTCTGCAACTCTAACGCCCTGTCACAATTAAAGTGGGAATAAGTAGCTCCTCGAGATTACACAGTTTGATGTTTTTCAGGAGACAGGACTATGGAGGATATAAAAGATATCGCTATATTAGATACATGGATAGTTAAAATGGCACCCCTTGGATATTTTCTCCCCACAGTAAGATGAAATGGTTTGCGGCGCTAAATACGCCCATCTTATAAAACTATGTATAAATTAAATATATATGGAGAGTTTCCTTAATGGCAACCATTATGTGAAATGATTATTATTTATGCTAATGCGTAAATTGCAAAGAATCGTCACAGAATCAAAAGATCCCATTGAGGCCAAATAATCTAAGCTGTTTCTTTAAAGGGAGCCTTGAAGAGGGAGAAGCGAATATAGATAGTATTAATGTACGTAATAGGTAGTATTATTAGATTTGAAAAGATAATATGAATAAATCGCAATGTACCACGTTAATAAATATTTCATGAAATTAAAAGTGTCCTTTTTCAACGGTTGTCTTACAACCAACTAAACAAAAAGTAATTCTAATTTACGTTAATATATCCCGCAGTAATTTCAACAGAGGAGATTACTTGAACTTTTTTAAAAATGAAATTCTGTTTTGTCACATGCAGATATGATTTTAGTAGTAAAATATTCCCTTCTTCCCGTATGAAGAGCGGGTGCGCAGCTATTTTAAAAACATCTCTTGAAAATAGCATAAATGAATTCAGAAGACCTCAAAACGTGTCAATACACCAAAATCTCGAAGTCGAATTTTTTCACGATTACAATACTTTCCTTATATGGTACATGTTCGGAAAGAGATAAATGGTGCTCCATTTCATGTAGTGTCTTAGGTATTTAATGCTACAACTTGAGCCTAAAAAACAATATGATGTAGAAATAAGACCAGGTACGTAGCCAGGAAATTTTTTCGGGGAGGGGATATGAGCCTGGAAATTTTTTCGAGGGGTATATGATCTTATATATGCATAAATAGACGGAATTTCATCACTAATCCAAAAATTTCGGGGGGGGGATATATCCCGATATCCCCCCTCTGGCTACGCCCCTGAATAAGACATTTTGAAAGCCAGGAGTTCTCTGCAAACCATTAAGCTTTCCACTTTTTTGATAGTGAATGACACTGACGTAGTTTTTTGAGTCATTATACTGCAATGATCAGGTTAGTACTCATGACACAAACTTTACATTAAGAGTCAAATAATTTTGCTCTTTTTTTTTAATTCCACATCACGAATAATTTCGAATTACACATGTAAGGAAAATTTTCGTTTCCTACCGTGCGAAGAACGGGCACGCAGCTAGTAAATAATATAACAAAGTACAGAAAACAGAAACTTACAATGACAATAGCAAACAGAACAAGAAAGGAACAGTAGCAATAACTAAAAAAAACAACAACATACAATTTCTTTTAAAATATTGCATTTTTTTACTGTGTAATTAAGTAATTACAGAAAAATACTAGTTTCCAAGTGAGAATGAATAGAAGGAATGGAACAACCGTCGTTCACAAGACACTTCTTGTGCTGGCTAATAACATAATTTTCTAAAAAATCAAGATGGGACAAATACTGAGGAGTGCACAAAATCTAAGCTTTGGTGAATTAAAAACGATGATTAGAAATCCAACCATGAGAGGCAAAAGAAAATTTATAAAGCTCATGCTTGGAATAATCTCTCATGCTCTTTTAGAACCAAAATTTCAGAACTCTTCTGGATTGATCAAACTAGCCCGGATCAGAAGTATATGTGCAATTTGAATCTTACAAAAACTCAAGCGATTCAAAATAGAAATAG
This sequence comes from Cheiracanthium punctorium, assembly GCA_038373885.1. Classification (NCBI taxonomy): domain Eukaryota; kingdom Metazoa; phylum Arthropoda; class Arachnida; order Araneae; family Cheiracanthiidae; genus Cheiracanthium; species Cheiracanthium punctorium. Next base: position 171,157 of record JAWZYV010011719.1, read on the forward strand.
TATCTATGAGAAAAGAGAACAGGTTTACTCACATGCTTAAAGATTACTTTAACCATGGGAGCAAAGTAAGCATGTGATGCAAAATTTCCGAAATTAGAATTTCAGAAATTTTGCATCACTAAGGTGAAAAGAGAGGTAGGATAAATAATTCATTAAAATGATTAATATTAGTTGTTACTAGTTGAATGAAATCGCCAGTAGATGGCTCTTTTTGCTCTTTTCCCATTTGTTTAATTAAATTAAATTATTAAATTAATGTATTTCATCCCTTATCAAGTGAGATAATAGCAGAGGAAGAATTAGACTTATTAAATTTAGACAGATCCTTATCAATAAGTTAGAGGTCTGAACCACTAGTGACAGTTAAATATTTTAAGTAATTAATCTCATTATTAAAAGATGATGAGTCAGAACAAATATATATAGTACTGAACGCATAAGTATAAAAAGCAGAAAATTTTCCTTGTAAGACAGCACGAGGAGTTAAATAGATAGAAAAGGGTTTCCGGAAATCAGAATTAGAGAAACCGTTAGGAGTCATAGAAATAGGAACATCTAGAAAAGGTAAAGAATGATTGCACTCTTCTTATAAAGTAAACTAGATACACGGATCAACGGGATTAACATTATAAAATAAATTAGAAATATGACAATTGGAATCCACACGAACGAAAGTATTGTCAAGACATCGGAATAAAGAAAAACAAGAAACCGGTGAGAATAAGCGAAAACGGGTCGTAAATAAAATAAAAATGCAAATAATGACAAACAATATAAATGATATAATAACGACAAAAAATATCAAATAATGACAAAAAATATAAATAAGGACAAACATAAACATGTAATAACAATAGAGAATAGTAAAACAAAAGAACTGAAGCAACAACTATAAAAAACATAAACAAAATATTTAGTTCTTTTATTTTTAATAGGACAAAACCTTTCTTATAGTATAACGTAAAGTAATTGCAAAAAAAAGACACAACATCAAAAAAAAAAAAAAAAAAAATAAATAAATAAATAATTTATTTCTGCTCTTCCTAGTTTCTTACATTTTTCTTATTCTGAATGGCAACTCTATCTTCTGTCTTAGCCTTTTTTTTCAGTTTTTGCTCTTCTGTGGCTGCAGCCAGTAGAACTTTACTCAGTTGAAGAAGGGCAAACATTTTCCGTCCGAAACGTGCGTCCTTATCTTTAAGTATCTTTTAATGTGTGTAGTTTAACAGAGTTTTAATTATTTCATTTTTTAAACACCGATTTCAGTTTTGTGTTTGTTGTTAATAAATCGAAAACTTGAGCTGCGCTCTTGTTTCTTTCATGTTCTTTACTACATTGAAACTTTTCATTTGTAAATGCAGAGAAATTATTTATCAGCTTTTATTTCTGTCTTTCTGAAGTTAAATACTTAAGTATAAATAGAGTAAAATAGACTTTGCAAAGGACATTGAGCATATGAACGTTTACAGTGTGAACTATATCAATATCATACATAATTTTCTATTTGCCTGCAGTACATACATTTTTTTTTTTAATGTAAAACCCAAGACAAACTTAAGCCGGTATTCATGCATTTTGAAATAATCAAATAGGTCGCTACGCAAATTTATTTTTCAAGAATAAATCTAAATTTTGAACCAATAAACAAGCAACGTTTAGTTATAATTTAAATCCTTATAATCTATAAAATGATATGATTTAGTGAACACTAATTTAATTTTGTTTAATTTGAAATGTAGAAAACTTTATCATTTTTGCTAAATTTTTTTCATTTTTTTAAAGCAACTGATCAAAGATAAACATTCCTTTCTTAAAGCACTGAAAATAAAGTATACATAAAGAAATTTTAAAAATATATTTTACTCCCATTATTGCACAGTAATTTGTAAAATGAAAGTAACGAAAATTTTGAATGTTTTCAAAACAATTTTTGGTAGGTAATTTTAGAAATGCTTGCATTTTAAAAATTATTTTTGAGTTATTGCAAATTCAAAATTACAATCCGTGCTTTTACTGTCCACTCACAGACTGACTGACCTGTCACAATTGAACTCCAGTGACGTTTTAAAATTCCTTTGAATGATTTACTGGTACCGCAATAGCAGAATCTGCTTGAAGATAGGTCTGCTTGTTTGCCGAATCATCGGCGAAATAAAGAACATTCTGCAAGTTAACATTAGAAGGCAGTAAGTAATATAGCGATATTGTTGATTCCGTGAAATCACTTATTAACCCAATACGCAATTAGTGAGATTAATTAATGATAATTCCTTATGTTAATTGATTGATTGATTAACTAAATTGAACAAAATGCAGTAAAAACAACACTTAAAATTTGTACAATTTTAACGAAAGATGTGTGTGTGTGTGTGTGGTAGTACTTAAACAGAAAATTTTACCGCAGGAAGAAAGAACTTTTTATAAGCTGGCAATCGATGGTAGATCGTAATATCTCGTATAATCATTAATTAAAAACAATGAAAAATTAATTGGATTTATAAATGTTAATCATGTTTCTTCTTTTTTATTAATTAATTATGAAATAAATGTTAATTAATTACTGAATAAATATAAAGTTTACTTAAAAATACACGAATCAATTGACAATTAAGTGTTTATTAATTATGCTGATTAATTTTGTTAGAAACACATAAAAACTCACAAAATACGTATTTTCATTAAATAAACTTGGAAAAAGGATGAATAATTAACAATAAATTTTGACATCGGAGCCACGGACATGGGAGAATTTATTTCATTATTTTCATCATGAGAATAATTCATGAAAAAAATTCATGGGAGAATTTATTTCATCCCCTTGCAGGTTTTCAAGGTGTAAGAAAGCTGTCAAAAATTGCTTTAAGTATTGATAAGTACGGCATTGATTATTATAAATATTTTAAGAATGTTTCACTGCGAACCTCCATTAAATCCTTCGTTAAATCGAATGCTGTCGGTAGGAATGGTGAGTCTTTTCTCTTGTGTAGAATCGCAACATCTAAAAAAGTATGGTTTTCATTGATACTGCCTGCTTGAAGTGGCTGCAGTCTGTTGGAGATGATTGCCAATGGAATGATGCATACATCTAAAGGTTGAAGTAATGGTGTTAATCCATATGAAATATATGCCATGGATGTATTGGTTACAACACATTTTTATCAATTTCTTTGTATTGTTTGTTAGATGGGTTATTCGCAATGATATGTCCGTTATACAGAGGATTTACAGAAAAATTTTAAAATGCAGTTTGAAATTATAGGTGCGAGTTGAAGACCGAGTTATAAGGTAATTTCTGTAAAATTAACAGCGATATTTCGAATGCACTTATGCTTCTTATTTAAGGTATCCGCCTACGTTAGGAATATTTTTTTTTTTTTTTACTTTAAGTTGCAAAAGATTTTTCAAAAAATTTTCCAGTAAAGTGTAGAATAAATAAAGAAAATTATTCCGAAAGTTATTTTTATATTTATAATTACCATACATTTTCAGAAACTCAGGTTTTTAAAGTACATTTTCACTAAAATTTATGGAAACGGCTAACCCTGTATGCACACACACATACACACACGATTGTACTAAATGAATCTTAATTCTTTTTATAAGTGAGGTATATATAACAATGATATTTGAAATGATGAAAATCCTAACAGAAATTTTAAACGGGGAAATAAAACATGTCAAATTACGTGACTAAATATGCATATTTCTTACAAATTTATGGCCTGTTGCCAGCAAAAAACCTTAAAATAGAAGAAAATCGTTATGTGTGAACGAATATTATTGGTCATTTCGCAGACAGTAATATTTTAAACATGTGCTGAAAATTTCAATACAAATGTTTTATTAATATAGAAGGTATTGTGTTAATAGTGTAATGAATATGTAAGAAAACAAAATACAAAGAAAAATGTGTTTAAAGTTTTTAGACGATGTTATTTCATAGCTGATGATGTGCTTTTAAATGGCTATGGCGTCCTTTCCGAAGTCGTAGGATAAAACAGTTTTAGAAACAGATATGTATAGTGCACTAGGTTTGCGAATAATTTCATTACTGATTTTTTGGCTGAAATCAGAAGATGGTACGACATTTTACGTAATAAACTATCAACCATAACTGTAACAGTAAGAGTAAAAATACTTTCTTTTGATTTTTGAATAGCTTTTGACCTTTAAGAAGGTTGTATGCAGAAAAAAAAATATATTAAAGTATGCGGAAATTTTCAGTTATGTATTTTTTTTTGTAGGATCAATCTATGTATTATTTCTTTACTTTAACATCCGAAAAAAAAATAATGTGTGTCACTCAGGCATGTAAGTTTTTTAAGAGAATAAATGCATTATACAAGAAATCGAAGTCAGAAAATTAACAGCTGCATGCAGGGGCGTAACCAGAAATTTTTTCATCGGGGGGGGGGGTGATTGCATACGTGTGTGTGATAATGTAGTGAAGAATATACATTTTGTTTAGCAAATATTTCTCATGGGGTGGTTATTACCCCCTAACCCCCCCCCCTTTGGCTACGCCGCTGGCTGCATGTACAGACAAGCAAAAGCAAAAAAGCATGATTAACAGCTTGATTTTCTTGATAAATAATTTTCTTGGATATTATTTACGAATAATTGTCGCTTTTAAAAAAATATATAATTTTAAAAAAATCTGATTCTTAAACTATAACTTGCTATCCACACTTATCATATACCGTGTAAATTATTTATATTTTAAAACTAAAACTCACGAAACGATTTTTATGATATTATCAGTTATAAGTCTTAGCTTAACCGTCCTCTCCTAAAATTGTGAATTCTAATTATCTTTTATCTTCAATGTCACTTTCTCTCGAATACATTTTTAAATTTCTCATAATTTTGTTTATTTGTTTATAATTAAATGAATTGAATATGCTTTCATCTTCGTTGAAAATTATTAGTTTTCCCGTCAACGTCACTTGAATAATAATACGATCACGCCGACACCTTAAAGATAACGATTAACATTATTCCTCTTTATTCATTTTCGTAGCACGAATAACACATATTATGATCATTGGAGAACATGAGATATAATACAAACGATTCTATATATTAAAATAAACACTTTTTTAATTTAAAACGATTTCATATTTCTTTTAATGTTTTGTGATACCAATTATGTAAACGAACGTGCATTTTCTTTCGAATTACCTGCAATTATAAAACAACAACACAATCTTACAAATAAAGGCATTTCAAAAGTTTGTTAATTTCAAATATTCAATTATTGTTTTGCACTATTTTGCCGTGCTGAAGTTTTGTTTGATATGAAAGTTTTTGTAAATATAAAAATTATAAAATGCCTCTGTATAATTATGCATTTGTAAAATTTCTTCAAAGTATAAACTAATCCCTCTTTTACATTATAAAATATTTAAAATACTTTTTATAATAAAATATGCATTATCATGTATTTAAAAATATTTTATAAAAGACTGAATCGTTTATTATAAAGTATAATTTGCATAATTGTATTAGAAATATCTTATTGTAAAAACTTTTACCATTTAACTCTCTTTATTTTTTATATGCACACTTCTATTAATTTTTAGCAATGAATCACAATCCAGGTTATATTTTAAACAAAAGTAATCAGTTTTACAAACAAAACTCTTTGTAGACTTTTCCTTTGATAACTTTTTAAAAGACTTCTTCTTAATACAGTCGAACTTGGATAATTCGAACGTCTTTAATTCGAATTCGTAGATAATTCGAAGTTTTTTGTCGGTCCCTTGAAACTTGTATTCAGTTAATGCTAAAAAATCTTTGTTATTTCGAAGTCCAACTTCTTTAATTCGAAGGTTTTGATCTTTTAAAATTGCAAAATCTAGTTTCGATGCAATTATTTGAAAAGTGGACGGGTTATTTTCAGCTGCTGTGAGAAATTCTTTATGAAAGATAAGGTGGTCCCTTGTAAGCCAGTGCTATGAATCATAGATGAGACTTGTTGTAATTCCTTGGAAACCACGACTGTATTGTGCGTTCGCCGAGTCGAGAGAACGAAACTAAACAATTGCACCTGCAAACTGGCAATGAGAAAACACCTGGCATTTTGCAAAAGCGCCAAATAGACAGTGTGGATTTCTGCTTTCGTTCTCACGTCGCTAACAGACAGTCGATCTTATTTGAGTTTGCTTCGTTGTGCTTTTATTTTTTGTGGTGCGAGTTCAGTGCAAACATGTCGTTGAGTAAGCCCCGTGTCCCGTATAAAACTTCAACTTTCGATGAAAAAATTGCAGTGATTCGTGAGGTAGAAAAGGGTGTAAAGAAGAAATGCATAATTGCAAAAGCGTATGGTACAGCACCTAATACTCTTTCGACCTTTTTGAAAAATAAAGAAAATTTTTTGAATTCTAATCGGAATCGCAAAAGAGCTAGAGATCCCGACAATCCTAATTGGACGAGTGTGTCTTGAAGTGGTTTAGGCAAGTGAGGGACAAAAACATCCCTCTCAGTGGAACTCTTGTTCGTGCAAAAGCGGAGGAATTTGCTGTCAGCTTAGGAAAAAACAACTTTAAAGCAAGCTCCGGATGGTTAGACGGATTTAAGGAAAAAAACAGAATTTCCTTCAAGTCTGTATGTGGTGAAAGTTCAAGTGTGAACCAAGATGCAGCAAATGAGTGGAAAGAAAAAGTTGCTCAAATCATTGAGCATACACAGGACAGAGACATTTTTAATGTCGACGAAACTGGCCTTTTTTTCAAATGTATACCTGCAAAGACGTTGGCTTTTAAAGGTGAAAAATGTAGTGGTGGGAAACACAGTAAAGACCAAATAACCCTACTTGTGGGAGCAAACATGGACGGCACTGAGAAGTTACCGCTATTGATGATTGGAAAATCAAGAAATCCAAGGTGTTTTAAAAATGTCCAAACAAAGCCTATAGAATACTGTTCTAACACGAAAGCATGGATGACGTCGAATCTTTTTGAAAAATGGCTGCTAAATCTTAATCGCATGTATGAAAGAAAAAACAGAAAAACCCTCCTGTTTATTGATAACTGCACGGCTCATAAATCGATACCGGCTATGGTAAATGTCACTGTTTTTTTTTTTTTCCACCAAACATGACCTCAGTGGTGCAACTAATGGATCAAGGCATCATTAAAAATCTGAAGCATTTCTACAGATGTCTAATCGTTCAACATCTCCTTACTGAATCTTCCCAGGGGCTTCCCATTACTCTCCTCGATGCATCAAGAATGTGTTTAAATGCATGGTAAAAAGTAAGCCGAAAAACAATATCCAATTGTTTCCGAAAGGCAGGAATCATCAGGAACATTGTCCTTAGCGAGATTTTTGATGAAGAAATTTTACCTCCCCCAGTTGCATGGGAAGCCAGCATACCATTTGATGATTACGTGAACATGGATGAAAGTATAGACATTTGTGGAGAGCTATCTGATGCTGATATTCTATCCGAAGTTTTAAAAAATAAGAACACTGCAGCGGAAGACGATGAAGACATTGAAAATGAGATAGAAGAACAGAGGCTGATTCCAACTTTTAAGTGAGGCAGTGTGTCATCTAGGGGAGTATCGTCGCTATGTTGAAGGACAGTGTAACGTGAGTGAAACTGTGTTTCGAGCAATAGATATTCTAGATGATTGTATTAAAAAAAAACAAGTAAGCTCTTTAAAACAAAATGAAATATCGCAATATTTTAAAGTGCTGTAGCTTTTTGATTTGAAATTACACATTTTTTTTCCAATTTTTGTTGCAATTGATTATTTTACAATATACGAGTAAAAATAATTTTTTTTTGATAATTCGAAGTTTTTCTCTGGTCCCTTGAACTTCGAATTATCGAAGTTCGACTGTAACATAAAATAAACGGAACTTTTAAATTATAACTTAATGTAATAACTTAATTTTAACCATAAACATGGCTTTATTTAATCCATCACAAAGTATTCTTACTATAAACGCGATCTTTCTTACTCTATAAAACCTGTATAAGCTTAAGAATTGTTATTCGTGCAGAATCAATTTTAATAATGCAGTTTATTTGATCAATATATTTTATTACAGTGGACTGGAGAGAAATGATTTATGTTATTTTAAAGTAGAAATATATAAAGTTTTTGGATAGGATGGAAAAGATTATCCTAAGCCTTTCTTAAAAAACTTTTCCGGTTAGTTTGAAAAGTTTAAAGGAAATATTTTTATATCACGTACTTCATGTACTTAAGCCAAACAACTGACATGGGGTATTTTGAACAAGTAAACACGAAGAGTTTATATAGATGGGTTTAGAGTTTTGTGAAAGTGTGCGAAAAACTTCTCTATAATTGCTACTTGACTTTCCTATTTTATGTATAAAGTGCATGACATATACTAGTAAATTTTAAAATTTCTGTTTGGCATGTGATACTTCATTTGATATAGATATTCAACGTAAACTAAATAAATTTAGATACATTTGCTGAACAATTAAGAGAAATCTTGCAGGAAAGACTATAAAAGAGGCACAGCTGAAATTCTACACTGTTAAAAGAAGTAGTTGAACGTTTCACCACGTAATGGAGCTAAATTAGCTGCATCCTTTCTGCGGAGAAACGTTTCACCATCATTTGGTACCATTGATCAGTTTAAGCACAAAATCATGGTTGAACGTTTCTCCATAGAAAGCTTGCAGCTAATTCAGCACCATTTTATGGTGAACTGTTAGCTACTTTTATTAATAGTGTATAAAACCATGACAGTGAATACCTTACTATACGGGTCAGAGACATGGACGATGAAGTAGGGAAATATCAATGAAATGCAGGTGGCAGGGATGAAATTTTTGAGGAGAGTTATAGGAGCTGCACAGTGACTGACAAAAATATAAATAAAGACATCAAAAAGGAGTTGACTATCCTCAACTTAAATCAGAAAATCGAAGAGTATAGGAGAAGATGGAGAGAGCATGTGAGAGAATCCAAAACTGAGAATGTCATATAACTATAGCCCAAAGGGAAAAGGAAATAAGGAAATACCAAGATCGACCAGGAAGCCGGAACAGGCATTTTACCTAATCCTTGAAGTACAGGATAATGATGATAATTTAAAAAAAAATTCACCATATAAGAAAATGAAATGCTGAAAATGAAATGATAATTTATAAATGTATTCAGTTATCTTACATGCTGCTAAAGTTACATAAACTGTGTTACCACGTATATTTTTCTTTTATATAGCCTTTATAAAGATCGATTATACTTAATTTTCTTTTAGTTTTGCTATTAAAAACTTTAAATATACGAAGCACAATACCTTATCAAGTCAGATGGAATATAAAATTTTGAAGAGCATGGCACTTTAAATCTATTCGCATTCATATTCAAGAAACAATTTTAACGTATCCCTTTAAACATTAAATACGAAATTTATATATATTTTTTATTTTATGGTTACGATTATTAGCCGTTCTGAAATAGAAGATATAGAAAATCTGTGCTTGATGCATTTTATCTTTGCCCATTTTGCTTACGTTAAATGTATTACGAAGACTTATGAAAAAAATACATTCTCTCCAAAGTTTAACGTTCAGCTTTCTTCTCTGAATGTATAAACTGTGGAGTACTTTGAGATAAGAAAGTTACCTTATTGAAAAAGTCAGTTTATAATTAAGGAAATGGAATAAAATACACTTTATATACTAACACTTCACATTGCAGCAGTTACGGGGGATTTCGAGCACCATGGACTTTTAAGATAAATAACATCATAACTTATTCAAAGCAGCCTTTCCTGAAGGGCACACTTCAAATTTTACATCCCGCTCACTGGAACCAAATCTCTGAACTCACATAAAGCTATAATTCTCTCCTGTGTGTATATAATTCATCTCTTAAATCCCCGTGTTTTGTAGCTCATAAAATCTTAGAGGCATGAAGGAAAATAAATCATTTTTTAAACTTTGCGTTTTATGCGTTAGAAATAAAAATATTTTGTTACATAAGATATGAATTTCAGAAATGCTGAATATGTGAGTAGAGAACGCAGGAAAGGAGATAAAATTTGTTCGGAACAAAATTCTTACAAACACTAGAAAATGAGAGCAGGAATTTTTGCAGGCGATTGCAAGGGAATCAGTTTTATTTCAGAATGTTTTTTTGTGAATTAAAGTTGAGATTTTAGAGTAAATTTCTTTAATGCTATATATGCAGACATTTTTGCCTTTAAAAATACATTTTCTTGAGAATCCAAAACACTCATATAAATTTTTTTAACATTATAAATCACAGTTTCTGTAAAATAGTTTATTTATCGTTTACAATAAAATACTTAGTAATTTTAACATAAATTGTACATTTTATGAAAACTACAAATCGGTTAAAATATTATTTACCATATACAAAACCCATATATAGAGTAATTCAAGAAAGATAAATGGTGCCACAAAAATCGTTAATGAAAGATTTTCCATCATAGATTAATTATCCTTACAAAATTGATAAGACACAACGGAAAATATTCTATTATACGCAAATTTTCTTAATGATTTATGATAGTCCATTATATACCAGTGTTGCAGAAATGCAACATTATTAAGTCTAATTATAACATAACAGTGTTTTAAACGAATCAATAGGATTGTAAACACTAAAAGAACATTACTACTTACAGCGTCTTTTAATTATAAATTCAGATTTTCCCCAAGTACTATGATTCCTTCTGAAAAGTAGACTTTTGACCAGAAGTCTAAAAAAACAATTAATTATCCATCGCAAAAATTCATCAGTTTTAATATAATTATGTATTTCACTCATTTCTATCTTTCTGAAAATAATCTTTTATCGTATAATTCTAACAGCGAGCCACATGTTTTCAATTGTACTGCTTTGAAAGTACGTTTACTTAGTATTTCATTATTACCTTTTCCTTAACTGTAATCAGAACAATAATTATTAGCAGTTACTTTTTTGATATCCGATCATTGTTATATCATTTCCTATTGTTAAGAACATTTCTTGATCTTTATTTTTTATCTTTTAATGTCAGGTTGGAGATTTCATTCTTGATTTTGTGCAGTTTTTGATTTCTAATTTAAGAAATCTAAATTCAAAAGGGGGAATTAAGTGTATCTATTTCTATAAGCATTATAGGAGAATCTTCATTGTATGGAATGATAGTCAGTGTTTTTAAGAAAATAATGTTTCTTTTGATGGTTTGCAAAATCCTATTGCTTTTAAAACTGTACACTTAACGTTCTCTAATACTCTAATACCATAAATTTCCATGTTATTTTCAAGCTCTTTTCTACCCTGAAATCATATTTTGTTTTGAAGAGGTAACAACCCATGTTAATTAATCCTTATTTTTCAGTTGTATCGATTTTACCGGAATTTCTCTTCCGTATTTAAAATCATTTTTAAATTTCAATGTTAACGATACACGTACAATAGGTTTACGAGTGTGCAGACTTACAACATAGAAATTGTTTAAGATGGCTTTAGCTTGAAACTTCGTTATATTAACCGGGCGAAAGTACTGTTGAAAAAGTGTAAAATTCATAGTAGGGTTTCGTCTGTTTTGTTTGCCCACCAACCTAAAGAGCTGGTTCTTTCTTCACGCAACTATTTGTTTCTTCTGAAAATAACTTGCATAGATACTTTTCGAGGTAGTGTCAAAGTTCCAAAAAAGCGACTGGGTAGGTTTTCCAACAGCATAAGGTCATGTTTTCTAACAAGTACCTCGCAAGCAAACCTGCTTCGGACTAAACCAGCTAGTATTTTTGCATGAAAATTGTTCTTATTGTGTAATAAAATAGACCAAATAGCTATTGCTGTTTATATACCTTTTAAAAATCAGCTGGAAATCGAAAACAATTTATCTAAAAAGGAAATCTTCAAAAGAAATTCGATAAAATAGGAGAGAGAAAAAAAAGGCCAATGCTTGCTAGAAAGCGGTTTGGACCTTCGTCTTCACATGTAAAAGGTATTAAATTATCAAAGATACAAAAAAATATACAATTCAAGTCATGGTGAAAATGAATATCACATATAAAACTGTTCTTTTGAACATTACGTCAAATGTAAGACAGCAAAAATGTGAGTGAGGTGCACGAAATGTAAGGAACGGGCGTAAGAAGACTGCGCGAGCGGAGATGTTATATCTTTTGTTTGCGTTCGCTGTGATTCAGACAAAGACGACTTAAGCCTTTAACGCGCAGTGTTCCCGCTCTGAGAACACCAAACTCTGACGTTTTGACTGTTGCCAGTCACGAAGAATAGATCTGATTTCTATAAAAATAGTTGCGGGTGACATAGCTCCAGGAGAATCCTTTACTTTTTAGCACGTCATTTCCCGTAAAAAAAAACTGTCATGATTATTAACAGCACTGACATCTGCTGAAAAATGGAAGAATGCGAGAACAGCTGGATAAATTGTCCAATGCTGAAAAAAGGGCAGCCGTTGCCTTTTTTCAGCATCACTCAAAATTACCTTATATCGGTTAAGGAACATCTGATAAAGGTTTGTAAAATAGAAGCACAGAAGAGAAATCTTGGAAAATTCCAGCATATTCTTAGCTGAAAAAAAAAAGTTTGATTGGAAGAAACCCGATCAAGAACCTAAGCAGAGGCAAGTCTTGTATCTGAAATTGAACATTTTCCACATTGGTGTAATGCGTTAGATTTTAGTTTTAATTTCTTTTAAAATCCAGACTCGAAGAATAAAGTTTGAAACAAAACTAGCTACTGAACTTTTCTCTTGTCGCTTTTAGCGTCGTTTTGGAGTTTGTTTTGAAGGAAGAATTCCACAAACAAAGAAGCGTCACTAGATATTGGCATTTTAATTGAACTTTAATGCTGCACTGCTTCATTTGTACTTTTCAACTTTGATCTAAGACTTAGAACGCAATTGCTAGTCATTGATTAGATTTATTTTCAAGTATCTAGTTGAACACTGCCATGTTGAAAATAAAAGTTCTTTTTAACTAAATGCATTTTGCAACTCTTTCTAATTAATTAAAACTTCAATTTTCGCTTAGTTGCTCATGTCTTTAGAAGTCAAATTCTGACATGCTAAAGTTTTTTATTTATATGATGTTTTATTTAGAAGGATTGTTTTTATTTAGCTGCGTGACTAAGAAAATAAGGGAATAAATTTTCTAATTTTTTTTCTTGCTCTTTTAATTTTTTTAAATGTCGTAGAGTTTTTTAGAGGTTTTATTCGTTCAAAATGTTGTGATCCACTGAGCACTCTTTATCATTAAATTATCGTGAGTTTAGAAGAAAAAGGTGTGCCTAGTATTTTCTTAATTCACTAAATATCTTGGAAAAAGACCAAAAATTTTAAATTCTTTTTATTCCACTATAAACTCAGGCATTGGTAAATCTTGGCTCTGAAAATCCACTTTGCTAATTTGACTACTATTATGCGGTCACTTGCTAATTTTCCGGGGTGGTGGTGAAAATATTCAGCCCCACGCCATCTAATCCAGGTTCTAAATTGCGCTGAGAAAATCAGCAGGAAAATTAGAATGGTCATAACAGTGCCATATATTGACCTACAGCACACTGTTTTGAGCTTCCGAGTAGTCTTGGTACATCTTACCTTAACATAAAGTTTGGCAAGAACAGAAACACCCTTCATATATGCACTCACAACTGTGGTTTTTGTTTCTTAGTTTAGACTGCAGAGCCTGCTACATTTAAAAGAAATGTTGGATTATCACACGTACAGGAAAAATATTACATTTTTGGTACAGTACACATTCTGAAGATCTTCAACGTAGTGAGGCATGCTTTATTTACAAAAACAGCCACTAAAGCCCTTTTTTTTCATTGCAAAGAAATGAACAGGGCTACGGTACTCTCTACAGTATTTTTCTAAACACACTGTTAACTGCAAATGCGATGGAAAAACCTGGTTTCATACTTTATTTTATAGTACGCTGTATAAAACACGCCGCGTACGTTTAGAAAACACAGCGGCGGAATCAGTTAAAAAAATCAATTTAATTTTTTTTTTGCCCAGACATACTGTCGTTAGCGAGACTTAATTTTCGTAGAGGATGGAAGCACATGTGTGGTTATAGCGATTTTTCAATGAAATTTTGGTGGGAAGGAGATGCATGGTACCAAACTGGGAGTGCTAAATGTAATATTTAAAAAGAATAGAACTCTCGAAACATTTTGGAAGTCCTATTATATGATTTGACAGATAAAATTTATGTAAAACCAATTAGGATGTAGAACCAATAAACAGATAAAAGATTAGTTCTAAAGAATTAGTTTCATTTCTCTGCATTTTTGATAACTGAATAAATATGATCTGAAAAATAAAAGGGTTGTGAAAAATAACACTTAATTTCTTTCTTTCTTTATTTTTCCTGTCTAGGAATGCTCTTGTTTTCAAATTTATAAAGAAGCACTATTGACACTAAAGACTACAGAATCTCTTGTCAAATTACTGGTTAATTTGAAAAGAAAATTTCACGAATTACATAATCTAAAAAATACATGTTAAAATTTAATAAAATAAAATGTAATATTTAATTACAGTTCAATGAAAATAGTAATTATAATAATGATGATGATATTATATTCTTTTATTTGTATATAATTTTCAAGCGTACATAGTGGAATTTTAATTTTACGATAAAAGAAAAAGACTTAAAAGCACATATTTTTATTAATTGCATGTATTGAATAAATGGTTCATGCCGGTTAAGGAAAGATTTTTCCAAATGAATAACAACGAAAAAAATTAATCGCAAAAACATATACTTACTTCAGCAACTTTTTGCGAGATTAAGTTTTTTGTGTATTTATAAAATGTAAAATAAGAAAAATTATAAGGAATATGAACACATTAATATATTTTAGTTTAGTTAAATCTGAGAGTCGTTACTTTATTGAAAAAAAGATACTGATTTCTTTTAACATACTAGAATATTACAAGAAAATTTACTTTTTATTTTTAATTGAAGCATATGGATGTAGATTTAAAACAATAGAAACATTCACAGGATATTCAGCTTGCTTATTGATCAATAGGGTCTA
This sequence comes from Cheiracanthium punctorium, assembly GCA_038373885.1. Lineage (NCBI taxonomy): Eukaryota > Metazoa > Arthropoda > Arachnida > Araneae > Cheiracanthiidae > Cheiracanthium > Cheiracanthium punctorium. Next base: position 186,183 of record JAWZYV010011719.1, read on the forward strand.
AAGAAAATCTAGGTTAAATAAAATTAAAAGGAAAGCTTAAATTTCTTTTCCTTTTAGTCACGTTTTTTTATGTTATACTTAACTGAAGAAAAAAAACTATTTCGGCGTTATTTCAGTTTTTTTCTTAACAATGGAATTTAATCATATTTTTACGAGTTTGGCAGTAAATTATTGTACTTAGCCATAAAAAAGTTTTTTTATATGCAGTGTTCTGTACAAGTAAAGAAATTGTATTTTTCAGAGACTTTTTCTGTACCTTGCTTTTAAAATAAAAAGATAATAATCTTATTGTAGGAATTTTCTTAATTATATTAACAATATGCCCCCGCAGTTTTGCAATTTGCATTTCTAGATATATTTCGCTGTTGAATGGTACCACGTTTATTGTAAAATTTAAAGCTAATAAAGCTTAGAATCATCAAAATACAATGCGATATTGTCTTTTTGTTAAAACTTTTTACGTTCTTTTCATGTTTTACAGCCTTAATATTATAAATTTAAGATATTGTCCAAAAGCATTAAAAAACTTGATTGCTCAAAAATGCTTCTGGGTTTTGTATGGTTTTATTTTTATGCCAAGACTAACTCAGTGATCACTGCTGAAATCTCTTTAGGAATTTAATTATATACCTATTGTTTGATCCAGCTACCTCATGTTCATGCCGCAAAAATTTTACACAGAGGAAAAAAATAAAGAAAAGGAGAAGATTAAAAAAAAAGAAGTAAAATAAATCGCAGAGGTATAATCCAGAGATAAATGTATTAAACGCAATTAATCAACACAAAAGCATTAAAAATGCTTTTAATTGCTTTTTGAAACAAAATTTCATGCTTTCAATAAATAAATAAATAAATAAAACAAAAATTAACATATTTTGCATTTCAGAAACGTTAATTGTAATGAAATTAAAAAAATATGTAAAATTCTACTCATCATTCATCTAGTATCATTATGCATTTTCCAGCATGAAAAAAGCAAATCTTATTCCATCATTCATATTAAACGGAAACAGTAATAAATTTACATTACTTCTTCGGTAACTTCTTAGAGTTTGTGCTTTGTTAAAAATTCCTTTCGATAGAAATAACGCATATATTTGAAATATACATTTTTTGTGTGTTATCATACTTATCACTAATATGAACATCCAACTGCACAATACATTCATGCTTTGTCATTTATCCTCTTTTGCATATGCATATCTTTTAAGAACGAGGATTCCTAGAACTGTGCTTCAGATTCTTCTGTATAAAACAAAAAAGAAGTTCGCTGAAAAGCAATTATCAGATATTTATGAGAGGAGGATAAACATGCATCTCGCCTGTTTATGTAAGTAACGTGAATTTTTTTTTTCTACTAATTGATTTTTAAACATTTTCATTATTACTTTCCGATCATGTACCATGTAAGGAAAGTATTGTAATTATGAAAAAATTCGACTTCGAGATTTTGGTGTATTTATACGTTTTGAGGTCTTCTGAATTCATTTTTGCTATTTTTACGAGATGTATGTATGTATGTATGTGTGTGTGTATGTGTGTATGTATGTCTGTGTGTTTGTGAGTGAACACGATAGCTCCTAAACGGGGTATTGGATTGAGCTCAAATTGGGTATATATGTTATAAACCACCGTCGCAAGACCGGTATTGATTTTGGTGTGAATAGGACTTATAGTTTTTCTACAGGGCTACGAAAAGATTTCTTTTACATTAAAGACTTCTTTTACATTCTCGAAAGTGCGCTAGCGTTTAAACGGTACATTCGTTTGAGCTCAAATTGGATATATATGTTATAAACCACCATCGTAAGACCGGTATTGATTTTGGTGTGTATAGGACTAGTTATTTCTACAGGGCTACAAAGATTTCTTTACATAAGATTTCTTTTACATTCTCGAAGTGCGCTGCGTTAACGTAATCGTTGGCCAATGGATATGTTAAACACCTCGTAGCGTATTGATTTGTTGATAGACTGTTTCTACAGGCTACGACAAAGTTTCTTTAGTTATGGGAAATCTGAAAGTGCTAGCATTAAACGTGCATTCGATTGAGCTTCAATTTGGTATATATGTTTTAATTATTCATCGATTAAAATTTATTTAAATGCTTCGTAATGATATTAATCGTAAGTGTTGGGAAAGTTGAGTGGAGTCACTCCATATTTTTTCTAATAGATTAGGATAAATGTGTATAAGTATCTGAGTGAAAATATGTATACTTTTACTCATAAACAATATTTAAGGGCGAGTATGAACTCTTAAAGAAAACTATGGATGAAAAATAAATTCAACTTTATAGCTGTAAATATTAAAAATAATTACTGATATATTGTGTTTTAGCTTTAACCCTTTCGGTACAGAGGAGCAGACTGCAGTTATATGTTCGTGGATCGAGGGAGTTTTCCACAAGTGGGGATGCACTGTCCGGCAGCGTAAGCTGCGAAAACATGTTCTGCAGCATCGATCGAAAAATTGAAAATTTTGCTATATTCTAACACATAAATTACTGTGAACAGAAAGTGGTTAGTTATATTTCAGAATTGTTGGCAGCTGTGGTAATCAATCTAATAATCTCACTGGTTTTATTTAAAAATGAGACATTTCGTGATCTAAAAATGCATTGTAAAATGTTGCACGCACAAAAATTATGATCTACGTGAAATTATCAAAGTTTGTCGGTTGTTCTATAGATTTTGAGTGTGTGAATAGCATAAGTGCTGTATTAGACAAAGGGGCTTATTTGATGATTAAGAAGTATTTTTTATTAGTTTGTTCATTTATTTGACTATAAATTATAATCAGCTTACTACATATGTATATATATATATATATATATATATATATATATATATATATACTAGCTGAAGTACCCGTTCTTCGCACGGGAATGAATGGACTTTTTGATATTAATATTTGTTGTGATTACTATTTATTGTAATAAAGAGATATAGCAAAATGGATATCGCGTTATATTGTTCAATAATCATGCATACTGAATTTCAAGGCAATCGTTTTTACGGTGCAGAAAGGCGATGCGGCGTAGCGCAATCTAGTGGCGAGTTTTAGCAAAACGGATACGGCGAAAATATTCTTCGCATTCAGATATCGATGTATACGAATTTTCATGACGATCGGCTGAATAGTCCTGAAGTTTATGTGTTAACGCGACATCTAATGTCAAGTTATAGGAAAATGGATCGTGCCAAACTCTTCCCCGTGTTCAAATATCCATGTATACCTATTTTCATAGCGATCATTCGCACAGTCAAGAAGAGATACACTGTAGGGCCATCTAGTGGTTAATTAAATTAATGATTTGCTACAGCGCCGTCATGTGGCGAATTATAGCAAAATGGATAATGCCAAAATATTCTCATTGTTCAAATAGCTATGTAAACTGATTTTCATAGCCACCGTTTGAATGGTCTAAAATTTGGCCTGCTGCAGCGTCATCTAGTGGCGAATTAAAATAATAATGCATTGCAGTGCCATCTAGTGGTGAGTAACATCAAAAGTAACACAGTTAGAATATATTCTTCGTGCTTAAATGTGTAAGTATAAAAAATTTTATGCCGATCGGTCGAACGGTATAGAAGTTGATGCGTTGCAGCGCTATTTAGCGGTAAGTTACAGCAAATGGATAGTGAAAAATATTCTCCGTAATCTAATATCCGCGTGTACCAAATTTCATCGAAATTCGTTGGACGATATTCGCATAGCAAACGGCTAAACGGAATAGAATTCGACGTTCTGCTGCGCCACCTAGTGGCAAGTTAGAGGAAAACGGATAGCATACAAATCTTCTCCGTGATAAAAGACTTAGGTGAACCAAATTTCATGGTGATCGGTGAAACGGTGCTGGAGTTTTTCAACCTCCTACACACATACCAACATTCATTTTTATCTATAACCAGTCTTATTATACGTATATACCAGTCTCAAGTAAAATCCAGTTTCAAATCTAAGCCTCGCCAAAGTGCCAGCATACGCCATTTTGCAAGAGTTTTTTCAGGGAATCATTCGAAGCATTGACTTAGCAGCAATCAAAATTGGAAATGGTTCGACCGCCAGGCATTTATTTGAAAAGTGGAATCCCTTAATACAGCCGCATTTTTTAAATTATCAACTATAACATGTTTTATTCATCGTTACCTCGATGCACTAAATGCGAAGATTTCAATTTTCTGAAATTTGGCGGATTTCCCCCAAGTTAAATCAATGTACTCAATTGGCGAGAATTCTGAAGTTAGATCGCTTGAAATCCCTAAATAACTGCATTATTTCTGCACGGATAGTTAAAATTTAATTTTGTATTCTAAGAAAACCTATACACTTGTTTTCAAAAATGCTATTCCCTTAAGCTCTCAGTAAATTGCGCCAAAAAGCCTAAAACTGTGCAAACCGCTAGAACTCACTTTCTAAAAATCGGCCTATCAGCCATTTTATTTTTCGCCAAACTAAAAAAAATTACATATTAGTCTCGGATATCTTCGATCCTCATTGTTTTGCGTATAAAACATTTCATTCCTGCTCTCATTTCTTATGCGCACACGATATTACAATTAAAAAAATAACCTTACAAATATAAACTAAAAAAATCATTATTATTCTTTTATTTTTACTTTAAGAATTTAAAACATTTTATTCGGCAAAATCGCCACACATGGCAACCAAGATGCTTATTTCACACACTCTTTTCACTACAGGGGTTACAATTACGTAAAGCTTTCTGCGTGGAGAACATAAAAAATCTCTTAAATTCCGGGAACGGGTGGACTTTCAAAGTTTTAAAGTGGACTATCATTTATTCTATATTATTTTACATATCTGTGTAAAATTTCAGGCTGACAGGTCCATTTTTGTGGAATTGTATACTACCCAAATCAACAAATTGACAAACAGAATTTCATTTTTATTTATAAGATAACCTACGCTTGTTTTTAAAAATACCCTCTCATTAAATTGCGCCAAGCGCTAGAATCATAGAAAATCTGACACACTTTCAGATTTTAAATACGCACTAAAGTGCTATATATAAAAAGAGTTATAATCCATGGGTCTTCCCTATTTTCGTTCCTTCTTTCATTAAGTTGGAAAGTGTATCATTATTCATGAGTGTGATTAAACAAAATTAAAATTGATATTTCTAACATCCTTTTTTCTGGATGTAATGCATTAGAAATAGATGCAGAAAAGCTGCTCAGAAAAATGCACAATTCCAACTGAATGAAAATTTCAGAAACTTATACGCAGGTGTATTCATAACCCAAATAGCAGACGATTAAATTACGATAAATAGCGCCAAGCGTTAGAATCCTCCTCAAAATCGCACATCAACCCCTTTTATTTTTCGACCAATTAAAAAGTTGCACATTTATTTTCGGAAAATTTCCAAATTCTATTTTTCTTTTGAGTATAAATCATTTCATTCCCGCTCTGATATCACATGCACACGATATTTTAATTTAAAAACAACCTTACAAATAATCTAGACAAAATTTAAAAAAATCGTTATTCTTTTATTTTTACTTCAAGAGTCTGAATCATTTAATGAACTGCCGAATGTGGCAACCTAGATAAGCTTAATCGTCGCTTAATTGACTGTGGGGTTACAATTACGAAATGGCGGAAAGCAAAAATTAGCCTTTTGCAATACGTTTTTATCGATATTTCCTAAAATAGTTCGAATTTTGAAAAAATCGCTTCGAGGTGTGTCGGGGCCTGTCATGGAGAATTTCCGTTCAAAACTTGGTAGGTCTGCGATCACCCGTTTGCGAGCTACGCGAGACACAGACAAACAAACTAACAGTTTACACACATTGTTTTATTAATATAGCTACCAGTCTCAAATAAAATCCAGTTTCAAATCTAAGCCTCGCCAAAGTGCCAACATACGCCATTTTGCAAGAGTTTTTTCAGGGAATCATTCGAAGCATTGACTTAGCAGCAATCAATTTTGGAAATGGTTCGACCTTTAAAAAGTAAAACACGCTTTTATTTGAAAAGTGGAATAATTTAATACAGCCGCATTTTTTAAATTATCAACTATATAACGTGTTTTATTCATCGTTACTCCGATGTACTATATGCGAAGATTTCAATTATCTGAAATTTGGCGGAATTCCCCCAACTTAAATCAATGCACTCAATTGGCGAGAATGCTGAAGATAGATCGCTTGAAATCCCTTAATAACTGCATTATTTCCGCACGGATCATTAAAATTTAACGCTGTATTCTAATAAAACCTTTGCACCTGTTTTCAAAAATCCATTTCCTTAAGCTCTCAGTAAATTGCGCCAAGCCGGAAACTGTGCAAACCGCTAGAACTCACTTTCTCGGCATTTTGAGCCATTTTATTTTTCGCCAAACTAAAAAATTTTAACATATTAGCCTCAGAAATCTTCAATTCTTATTGTTTTGCGTATAAAACATTTCATTCCTGCTCTGTTTTCCCATGCACACGATATTATAATTAAAAAAAATAACCTTACGAATATAAACTAACAAAAAAAAAATCATTATTATTCTTTTATTTTTACTTTGAGAATTTAAAACATTTTATTCGGCAAAATCGCCACACATGGCAACCACGATGCTTCTTTCACACTTTTTTCACTACAGGGGTTACAATTATGGAAAGCTTTTTGCGTGGAGAGCATAAAAAATCTCTTAAATTCCGGGAACGGGTGGACTTTCAAAGTTTTAAAGTAGACTATAATTTATTCTATATTATTTTACACATCTGTGCAAAATTTCAGGCTGATAGGTCCATTTTTGTGGATTTGTATACGACTCAAATCCACAAACAAACAAACAAACAAACAAACAGAATTTCATTTTTATTTATAAGGATATATGATAACTTCTGTGCGAATAACGGGTATGCAACTAGTAAAGAAATATGGAGAACAGATTAACATGTCCTCAAGTCCTCCAAAATGATTTTTAATAAGATGCATAATGTTTGCAACCCTTTATCTCTAGGTTATTCTGAGTTTTCGCTGACTAACCTAAATTTCCTAGAAAATTTTTAAACCCCTTTAAAAAACCCGATACGTCCAAATATGTTTATCTATATTTCGGTGGCAACAATTTAAAGTCCCTAAAATTAAAAAATATATATATTAACTCTAAACGCAACGTTTAAAATGCATATCGTACATGTTAAAAAGTTAGTTAGACATAGTTTTACTCATCTGAATTAAATTTAAAAATGAAGCCTTACTTTAAAATACAAAACAGAAGCTGAGATATTCGTTAATGTGATACATATCAGTGAAAAAATTTAATTTAAATACAAACTTCCTTTAATTTTATTGTAAATATGATTTAAAATTCATTACTTTGTCGGACTAATCTGAGTGGAAAACAAATTTTTCTCTCATTGAAAAGGAAATGAATTTTTCATGCATTTAAAGAAGAAATAGTAAAAAATTAAGGGTCTCTGTAGTTGTAATCCTTTCAAGTTTTAGAAACTTGTTACATAAGCTGGATGCTTAAAAAATTCTTATACTTAATCGCTTTAATTTGCATTTTCAAATTGATATCGTTTCAAAATTTAATTATATGAATTTCTTTTATATTTAATCTGAAATACGAGAAGTATTTTTTCCCAGTCATGTAACACTCTTTCCTAAATTACTTAAAGGTGAGTATGGAGTTTCTCAAATAATACTTGTATTTATAATACTTATTATCTTACGAAGGAAAGAGCACAGGCGTTACGTTGGAAAAGCACAAACCTTCTTTTTTTACCAACTTTCTTTAGAAAAATATTTATTTTTAAAATGTTTTCTCAAAACGGAAGTAAATTTCGTTAATCTTACTCTTAAGTATATTATGTGAAATCCAAAAACAAAATTTGTCTTGCTTCGACTATCTACTACGCTAACTATTAACTAGTAGTAGAATTACAAAATCAATAATTTTTTTTTAATTTAATGATGGTTTAGTATTGCTTTTGAATAGATTTTATAATTAGAGTATTTGTCTCAGGTAGCATTTGGCACAGGAAATTTAACGGAGTCACATACGTTTTTGTATTTTTATTAATGCCAGATATTACAATCTGGGATGGGCTGACCGGTTTCGGGTTCAACTCCGGCGGTCGGAGTTCGATCCCCGACTGGGCGTGGTTGTGATTTGTCCATCCCTTCATAGGGGGTGACGTTGGTCCACCTAGTAGGTGCCCCCTATATAAAGTGGCCTACAATTCCGGTCCGTTGTGGCCAAATAATTCCAAGGCAGCGGATGGTCATTGAAAATAAAAAAAACAATCTGGGATGATACAGCTGAAATTTTTTTTATTTAAAATAATGTCAAAAGACAAGGTACAAACTATGTTTCGGATGTACTAAAGTAAATAAAAAAAAACTGCGCTCTTTCATATCAGCGTTCCTATACTACCTACCCTACCTCAGAATAACCCTTGTGTATGAAAATTGGAATTAACGGTATCTGTTTTGAAAACTTCAGCATTACTAAAGAAACTTGTCATCAATGACCATCTATCTACAAATATGGAGTCAAAGGCAATAAAAAATAAGTAACATATAACTTCGAAACTGTAGAGGATTTTCAACTGGGCTGGAACTATGTTTTACCGAAAATTGCTGTATTGGAAATACCGAATTGTAAATTGTTATAAATGGCAAATATTTGCTTAATCCGTTTGTGCCCAGATAATTTTGCGACTTTCTTCGATTTTTGCCAATACCAGCAATAATACTAGATAAATTTCTGATGTCAACTTCTTGAACAAGGGATGATTTCTTTTAAAATCATTATGTATAAAAATTAAAATGTCAACATCCTACTGGGTCATGTTGAAATATTTTTTGGAGTTGAGGTTCAATACTCGTGAATAAAGGGTAGGAAAAATAAATAACGTTTCCGACTGATAGCGAAAATGCCGTCCCAAAAAAGGGATACTAGACATATATGGCTTAAATATATCAATAATCGTATTATAAAAATATCACTACTAAACATATACGCTTTTATTAACAATAATAAATGACATTTTAGTACAATTAATTAAATGTGAAAATAAAATTAAACATACTGAAACTGTCCCCATCAGATGGAGCAGTGCATCTTCATTAGAGACACGATCTCTTGCTTTACATTTAAAGAAATTTTAAATCTTATTATATTAACTAGCTGAAGTACCCGTCCTCGACGGGTTAGTGAATGCAAATTTCCAAAAAAGCAAGATCTTTCGTCAGCATTGTATGAGTACACAGAATGGATGTAGTATGTTGCCAAAGTAAAGAAAGCGAAGTTATAATTTTTATGTATTGTTAAAATATTACAGGTTAGAGAGTAACTAAGTAATATCATTTCATTCGCATTAGTCGTAATTATGTGATGCGTGAACGAATATTTACGCATATTGAAATAATTTTCGCAAAATCTAAAAATTCAATCAACATTTTTGAAAAAATGGAAGCCTAGAATTTAAGTTGAGTGACAAACTATCCTGTCAACCAAATTCGTTTCATTCCCTGCAATCTTTATTTCGTGATGCTGGAACAAATTTTCAGCATTTTAAAACGATTTTCGCAAAATCTCAAAATGTAATCAAAATATTTTAAAAATTCAACGCCTATAAATTAAGATTAGCAACTACCTATCATATCACTAAATTTCGTATCATTCGTATTAGTCGTTATTACGTGATGTTTGAAGAAATATAAACGCATTTTGAGAGAATTTTCACAAAATCTCAAAATCTAATAAAAATGTTTAAAAAATTGGACTCCTATAGTTTATGTTGAGCAACCATCTATTGTGTGACCAAATTTCATATCATTCGCTTTAGTCGTTATTACGTAATGCGGGAACAAAGATTCACTCAGTTTTAAACGATTTTCACAAAATCTCGAAATCTGATCGATTTTTTTAATTTGATGCTTATAGTTTAAGTTGAGTGACCACCTATCATGACACCCAATTTCATATCATTCGCTTCAGTCGTTTTTTCGGGATGCTTGAGCACAAATTTACGCAGTTTGAAACGATTTTCGCAAAATCGGAAAATCCAATCAAGATTTTTTTAAAATACGACGCCTATGCTTTAAGTTGAGTGACCACCTATCATGACACCCAATTTCATATCATTCGCTACAGTCGTTTTTACGTGACGCTTGAACACAAATTTACGCAGTTTGAAACGATTTTCTCAAAATCTCAAAATCCAATGAGGATTTTTTAAAAATTGGACGCCTATGTTTTAAGTTGAGGGACCACCTATCATGACACCCAATTTCATATCATTCGCTTTAGTCGTTTTTACGTGATGCTTGAACACAAATTTACGCAGTTTGAAAGGATTTTCGCAAAATCTCAAACTCCAATCAAGATTTTTTTTAAATTGGACGCCTATGTTTTAAGTTGAGTGAATACCTATCATGACACCCAATTTCATATCATTCGCTTCAGTCGTTCTTGCGTGATGCTTGAACACAAATTTACGCAGTTTGAAACGATTTTCTCAAAATCTCAAAATCCAATGAGGATTTTTTAAAAATTGGACGCCTATGTATTAAGTTGAGTGACCACCTATCATGACACAAAATTTCATATCATTCGCTACAGTCGTTTTTATGTGATGCTTGAACACAAATTTACGCAGTTTGAAACGATTTTCTCAAAATCTTAAAATCCAATAAGGATTTTTTAAAAATTGGACGCCTATGTTTTAAGTTGAGGGACCACCTATCATGACACCCAATTTCATATCATTCGCTTTAGTCGTTTTTACGTGATGCTTGAACACAAATTTACGCAGTTTGAAAGGATTTTCGCAAAATCTCAAACTCCAATCAAGATTTTTTTAAAATTGGACGCCTATGTTTTAAGTTGAGTGAATACCTATCATGACACCCAATTTCATATCATTCGCTTCAGTCGTTTTTGCGTGATGCTTGAACACAAATTTACGCATGAAAATCTAATCAAGATTTTTTAAAAATTCGACGCCTATGTTTTAAGTTGAGTGACCACCTATCATGACACAAAATTTCATATCATTCTCTTTAGTCGTTTTTACGTGATGCTTAAACAAAAAAAGCGTCACGGACAGAATGACAGAAGGACAGAAGGACAGAATGACAGAATGACAGACAGACAAACTTTTTTTTGAGGGTCGCATCGGAATCCCGGGTGCTTGAAACGGATAGAAATTGTAAAATTTTTGAATTCCAAGAAATGTAGAGACAAAAGTCTAATTTTATTTATATAGATGTACTAGCTGACCCGGCAAACGTTGTTTTGCCATATAAATTATTCCTAGGATTATTTTAGTAGAAAGAAACGACTAACTTCTTGTAAGTGTGTGAGGATGTGGTATATGAGTGGAAGAGGCATGGAGCGCTGTGAACGATGCTGGAATATAAAAATAACACAATACCAAACATTTATATTTTTAATTCATTGTAATTTATTCTTTACATTTATATATATCGCTAATTACAATAATTTTACTAAAAAATAATATGAATTCCTTAACGGAATAGAGTGAACAATACTTTTAGCTAACACAAACAAACTGCATGGTTTGCCCACTCGAGATCATGCCACGTATAATTGCCCGTGTGAAAAACATGGCGTGCTCAAATCTAAGCCACAAACAAACATAGTTTGGCCTTGAGACTTATTCATAGTCATTCCATAAAAACTTTTGTCCAAAAAAAATAATAATAAAAGGATGAAAATCTGAAACATTTTCAGATTTTAAATACGCACTATAGCGCTATATATTAAAATCGTATCATGATTTATGCGTCGTCCCTATTTTTCTCTCATATTCCATTAAGTTGGAAAGTGTATCATTATTCATGACTGTGCTGTATTTTTCTTCCTTATTTTATAAAACCCATCTTTGGAATAGAAATCTATCTTAAAACCGCCTACTAAAACTATTTTACAATCTTCGCCAAGTATATCACGACTATACTTCACCGTTTTATATATTGTTTCCTACTTTAACGCCTCGACTCTCGCCAAGGAGGCGATGATTAAACATATGCAGTTACCATGACGATTTTTTGCATTTATGTAGAAATCGTAATTTAGAATTAAAATGGCGATTTGGAACAACATGTAAGTATAGCATGCCGTTACATTTTTATTTATTTTGGGACAGGAGAATTTTATATATTAGATGTTCAAGAATCATATTTAATTTAATTTTTTGCTTCTCATGGAGGAAAAAACACCTTAATTATAGCTAATGGCCAGCGAGATTAGTAAACGCTCTGATAATTTTTTATGCAATGAATCAGTATTGTAAAATGTCAAGCTTATCTATGAAAATGCCAAACACGGAAGGTAAAGAGCAAGTATACATTTTTTTTTTGTCTAACAGAGTGGCAAGATGTCAAGAGTTAAGAAAACGTCATGATTTCAATTTTGGTTAAACTGAAAATACAAATTAATTTAGGCATTTTGAGTAGATTTGTAAGGTAATAGGATGCATGCACTGTCAATATAAAGAACACACAGATGACACACAGATGAACTTTTAAAAACTTTCCTTTAAACAAGCAACTATTTCTTCAAGATTAGTAAGGGCGAGATTCAAGTGAAACACAATTCGAACGTACGTATTCCGCGTAGAACAGGGGAAACTTCGAAATCTATCAATGTTTCTTATTCAACTGAAACAACAACAACAACAACAAAAAAACCGTGTTCTGATCACGTGACAGCACGATAGGTTTGTCCATTGGAAGCAGTCTGGGGATTGAAAAACGTTCGATTCTAACTCGATCGCGTGCGTTTCCCGTGAATCTCGCCCTAAAGCTGCTTAGCAAAACGCGAGAAGTTCACGAAACAAAATTTTCGATACCACAGGTAGGCTCACAAAAATAAAATTATAAAAATATTTAGCTTTGCATACATACGGCTCCTAGAAATTTGGAAATGAAGAATAGTATTGATTTTGAAATCTTCACATCAAATGAAAAGGGGGGATATTGAACATCAATCGTTTTGCTTTAGAGCAAATCGTAAGAGGAAGGACGAAAACTACTTTTAGAACAGATGCAGACACGCAGGTGCCACTGTCGAAGAATTATTACATAGACAACAAAAAAGACATTTTAAAACTGAAACAAAGACCAGAGGAAGTTAAAAAAAAGTAGAAATACAGTAAGTAAAGTAAAAATAAAAAAGAGGTAAGAAGTATCATTTTTTGAACAGGAAACTGTTATACCTATCAATTAAAAATGTATATTAACCTGCACCACGAAGTATTGATGATGTAATAAATACTGTGGTACATCAATTATTGAATGACCTAGCGAATGAAAGGAACTCATTAGAAGTTGCAGAAAGGAAAAAGGACAAAATTGAATGAAACCAAGCTTTTATAAAATGCGGTTGTAAACTACACTGTAAAAAGAAATTTGGAAATATTACCCTAAAATATGGGGCAGTAACTGTAGCCATTTTATATAAGGAAAATTTGCGCATGTTGCGGAAAAAATATTCACAAACATTTCCGAATCTGGCGGAAAAGTATTTATAAACGTTTCCTGATCTGGCGTAAAAGTATTCAGAAATATTTTTGAATTGTTCTAGAAAGTCTTTGCGGCTGGTGGAAAAAAGTCTTCTGAAACGTTTCTGCATATTTCGTAAAAAAAAGTTTAGAAAACCTCCTCAACTGTAAAAAATAATACCGCAAATATTACGCCAGTCAATTTCGATTTCGAAGTATTTATAATTGTTTTCGAATTGCTATAATATTTTTAGACCAAGGTGAAGATTACAGAGCTGTTAATATAACATTCATAATTAATAATTCATTTACCCTTTGCTGGTTTGGAACTGACGATCTTGGGATGGAAGATGAATATTTAAACAACTAAACAGATCAAGACTTGATTCAGTTAACTGAACTATTGAAATGATCGTTAAAACCACTCCCTGAAGTTTTAATACCGCCCTCTGTTAGCAGAAAGACAAACAAATCTAGAACGCAAAAAGACTTAAATGCACATGTGCAGTACGTCCGAGAGAAATATTTTCTTGCCACTGTAATTATTTTATTTCGTATTGCATCGAGCATCGTAGTTCACGCTGTCTGAAATAAATGCGTAACAGTTCTGACTTTATTTACAGTGTAGAGAAGTTTTTGAAGTGTAGAAGTAATTCTGGACTTTGCTGAAGTCTTATTCAAAAGCAGTGGCGTATTTGAAACGATAAAATCTAATTTAAAAAGAATCTATTTAATAATGCTGCTTTACATGTAACATTCCTTTCATTCTAACTTTGGAATGTGAACTTAAGAATGATTTGTACTTATTGAACTAAAATATCTTGCTATACCGAGCAGTTTATGAGATAATAACGGTTATTGTTAAAATTTGTTATATGGAAGTGTTGCGTACACTCTCAGTGAAAACAACTAATTCTACAAAGAAAAATGTAAAATGACTTTGGAAGTAAAATGTATTTAGAACGACTGTTCAAAAGTCTTAATTTAAAATCGCACATTATTTAAGAAACAATATATATCAGGAAAGTTGTTAACATTCGCTGGTTAACATCCAATTGTTAAAGATAAATTATTTCTAGTAGCTTGTAAAGAAGTTATTAGGTTGGGCTGATTTAAATTTAAAGACTGCGTTGTGATACATGATAATCCAGGTGCGAATACACTTATAGTTGCAATAAAATAAAAAGACGTTAAATACTTGAAACTATTTTATTAAATGAATACTCTTCCAAAGAATGCATGTATTAAACAGAGGCATATCAATGGCAGGAAAAAAATAAAACAGTGTATCTAAAAAGTGTAAAAATGTGTGAACTGTACAACTTATGGTAAGCATGTAGCACTATATTAAAAAGGCCAAAAAAAGGAGTGGAACAAAAAAATATAAAGTAGTCTTTAAAAAGTATTTAAAACAAATAATGTGTAAAAAATCAGTCAACATGGGGACTGTAAATAATAGCATATTCAAAGAAAAAATAATGTGTAAAAATATATGATAAAAATAGAAACAGTATATTGTGAGGTACGAAAAAAAGTTTGAAAGCATATGTATGTTGTGCCATGGACTTTAATATGCGAAAATGCACTGTGTCAGTGTATGAAAAAAGTGTGTGCCTTGGAAAGGCCTTGCCATGGACTTAAGTAATGGAAGAGGGTGAAAAGATATGTAATTGAAGACTGTCATGATTATCAAAATAAAGAGTAAAGAAAAAATAACGATGTATGTGTACCTCATAGAGGATGAAAAATCAACACAATAATGTAAAATACAATGTGAGCAAAAGCGAAAACATAATTTAAAATCACAAGGATGATTATGTAAGCATATAGAAAATTAAACACAAAAGGTCCGTACACAAAAGTAAACATATAAAGCAATGAGTAATAATGATATTTATCGTGAGTGAACGAAACCCAGTGCATAAAGAAGAAAAAAATTAAGAAGTGTATTAAAATAATTAAATGTGTGTGAATTGCAATCCAACAATTATATTAAACAGTAAAATATTAATGTCATATATACTATATAAAAGGAGTAATTTAGATTTAAACTAATTTATAAGCATGGTTGAAAAACAATAATAATTATTTTTTTATAACTCCTTAGAAGCAGTAAAATAATAAAAGAAAAAATTCAGCATATTAAACATTTTCTTTGACACGTTATGTCTAAAAAACTATTCTTAGCATGTGCTATTTGCATACTAAAAAAAAGGATGCCAAGACACTATGAACATGATTATTATTATTATTATTATCCTACTAGTTTTTAAAAGAACTGCATTTATAAATGACTTACCAAATTTCTCAAGAATAAAACTTCAGTCATTCAGTAACTAAAAATTTTAGCAAGAACTTTTCATTAGTCATACTTAAAACATTATGTCCATTAAATTATCAGTTCAAACGGCATTGCATAGTATGAGCTGTCGGTGTATCAGCAGCGCGCACATCAAAAAAAAAAAAAAAAAAAAAAAAAATTACCGATCACATAGAAGGATCACCAGGAGGGGGAAAAAACAATTTTCGCCAAGTTCAGTGAATGGCACACCTAGAGACGCACGAAAATAAAAACTACTGTAGACAGCAGACATCCGGAAACAAAGTCCCAAATTTGCGGTGATCGGACGGCTTTTCGCACAGTTCAGCATTAGTTGTAAGTTTCACGCGTAAAGCAAGGCAGGAAAACATAACATACTCCATAGACCGCGCTGCAGGAAGCCGACACAAAAGTCTCCAAATAGTCATAGGAACGTGTAGAACTCACATAAGATTCGTCGGAGGGTGGTGTGTAGTAAGATCATCGACAATACATATATGAAATGAGGAGACGATCGGAAACTCATCATTAATGAATAGCCAGTCCATCAAGGAGCTCCGTGTTCCAAAAAAACGAAAGTCACATCACTAGAGCAATACATCACACATGTTCCATAAAACGAAAGTCACATCACTAGAATAAATAGCATTGCCGGGGCCGGAATGTGCATCCATAATGCAAGCAGACGGACTGGAGTGAAGAAGTGTCTTGATCGGGCTAGTTGATTTCGCCAGTTTGCTAAGCCACCACCATAATAAATGCAACTTAAGTGCCTGGGTAGGCACCAATTTATGTAAAGAAGTTATTTGGTTGGGCTGATTTAAATTTCAAGACTGCGTTGTGATATATGATAATCCAGGTTCGAATACACTTATAGTTGCAATAAAATAAAAAGACGTTAAATACTTGAAACTATTTTATTAAACATATACTATTGAAACATTATTATAACGGGCGGTGGTGGCTCAGCGAAAATAAAATGACGTCCTATATGGACAGTGAAATTAAGGTGGAATGATTTAAAAATGACGTCAGCACAGAATTACACATTGGCGAGAACAAACACTTGGCTGATATCAATAACGCCAATTACAGAGCAACCTTAAAAGTTAATCCAATAAAATAAAAAATGACGTAATCGGAGCAAATAATTTTAAAGACAAGGCATGGCTACAAGAAATATAAAACGCCAACTCCAAGCCAAAGGAACCGAAATCAAAAAAAAAAAAAAAAAAAACCATTGATTTTGCAAACGGACGTAATATAATCTATTTTTAGCACACCGGTCTGAAGAGACGAAGAACAAAAAGAATAGTGCATACAGGGAAAAGTAAATATACAGATTTAAAAGCCGAAATGGCAGAAAAATGAGAACAGAAGTGATTTAGAATTCTTGAAGTTTGGATAGATTACATTAAAGAAAGCCAAAGTAAATGATTATTAAATTAGATATGTGATCTTCATCACATAGCTCCTTTTTAAGAACTAAGTAATATCTGAATTCGCTAAAGAAACTTGTGCTGTTGAAAAGTCTTAGGATAGCTTCCTTTTGGTAGAAAAAAAAATAATGAAATTTTATTTTTGAAAATCTAGAGTAATTGAAAGTTTCTTATATAGCTGTAACTAAGTATCAACTCTATGAAATTGAGAGACCCCATGTTCTGAATAATTGTAGGGGAATGTGAACGCTGACATTGTTTCATAGAGCCTCAGGCTTCTTCAATTTCGAAATGCTGAACCTGCAAAATTTTGATACAAGAGGGGATCGCCGAGAAAATTTTCCACTATCATATATGTAGAAATTTCAGTGATGAACTCTTATATTTCTGCTTGAGAAAAGAGTTAAATAGTTGACTCTAATGAAAAACTGATTTGCATTACAAAAGTAATAAATATGAATATTGT
This sequence comes from Cheiracanthium punctorium, assembly GCA_038373885.1. Classification (NCBI taxonomy): domain Eukaryota; kingdom Metazoa; phylum Arthropoda; class Arachnida; order Araneae; family Cheiracanthiidae; genus Cheiracanthium; species Cheiracanthium punctorium. The sequence continues at coordinate 203,913 of JAWZYV010011719.1, forward strand.
ACATTTCAAATTTCAACTATGAATGAAGACTTTGTTGTAAAGAATGCCCCCACTGATCGTACGAAAGCTATGTTATATTCCTGGCGTACTTAGTTTAAAAATGTGTTCTAAGAAGAAAAACAAGTGTTTGTTACTCAACTATTAAATTACTCAATAATGCACTGTTTTAATCTCTCGTTTTCATTTCGACAAGGTATTTATCTACATTGATTGTAGTATGAACTTAAGTATAATCAAATTTTAAGGTCACAGTCGAACAAGTCAGTTCAACGAGCAAGATCATCATGTGATTGCTCTTTTATAAGAAAACTAACGAAATGGCAGTTAGATACAAGGAGCAAAACTATTATGACAGTGGGAATGATTATACTTAAGATCTAAAATATTCTGTCCCTTCGTTTTTCAAAAGATTTGACTGGTTTTTTTTTTATAATTGTGAACAACACGTGGCAAATTCCATAATTAATTTAAAAAGGTGACTTCACCATATATCCACATTGCCCTGATAGATATTCTTTCTTAATTTCAAACTTAACACTGGAATATAAATACAAAGGATGTAGTCAGGTAGCTCTCTGATATTAAAATTTTACTCTTAAAGTTTTGGTGCAATATTTCACCAAAACATGGTACTCGAAAAGTTGGATCCATAAGATGGTGAAACCTTGTTCCAACAATTGGTGCTCAGATTTAACCATAAATTGGTGGATCACCAATTGCGTGACATAGTTTCACCATATTACAGCAAGGGCGGATTAAAGGGGGGGGGCGGAGGGGGAGACCGCCCCCCCCCGAGGCAAAAGAAATTAATGCAAAAGATCCTATTTTACTTCCATAAAATGGACGTATATGTCAATCTTCTAACTAATCGCCCCCACCGACAAACGAACCGCCCCCCCGAGAAACTTGCAATAATCCGCCACTGTATTACAGACCCAACTTTTCTAGTACCACGTTTTGGTGAGCTATTGTACTAAATTTTTAAGAGTGTTGCAAAGCTGGTTAAACTTAAATTATATGAGGTGTTTTCTCATCTTTTATAAAAACCTGTGGTCACTCTTATCTTGCTGATGAAACACCCTTTGTTAAATTTACTATAAAAATTCATTTAAGCGAATTTTCGGCTTTCAATTTTTGTTTTTTTTTTTTGTTTGTATCCATTTTTTAATGCATTTTTATAGCTTAAAACAAAAATCTTTGTTTTCTTCATCTTTATGTTTAAATAATATATTTTCTACGAAAAATATTTATTATTGATACTCTACTCAGAAAATATTCCTTTATATTTACATTATATTTAAATGTAAACATCCTCTTAAAAATTTTGTGTTTAGAGCCAACAATTCGTGACTCTAGAAACAGCTTATGGCAAAATAACAACAAGCAAATACATAAACTTTTATCATTTATTTCTTAAGTTAAAGCCACACAGTAAACACCTTTCAAATTCTCTATCAAAAATCAAACATCTGCTAAAGGTAAGATACAATGACAAAATTCGAAAAAAAAAAAACAACAAAGAATAAAAGAACGATATAAAAGAAAAGAACGTGGTGAAAGAATTTGAAATGTGACAAAATTAATAAAGGCAGCAGATGTTTGTCTTCATTATTTTCCCCCCTTCTCAAGTTAGTATTATTTTTCAAAACTTGGGCTTCCATTAATAAAATATTATCTGCTGTATTCAAAATAGCGTGCTTGAAATAGGCTGGGAGGGGGAAGAAGAATGTTTTTTATGGACTTCATTGGAATGAAAAAGCAGCTGTTGTGCATTTAAAAAAAAGAAGATTGCTTTCAAAAGCTTTCAGGGGTATCTTTTTTATTAATGATTTTTTTCTGCGATGTAGATCCAGAAAGGAGAATAAGGATGAATGTATGAATTTTATACATGCCTTAGATTGTAAGGGACAGAATTTTTTTTTTAAAGAATTGCGTCTGGATGTTCAGATTTAGATTGGGTAATTTCTTTTTTGACATTTACCGACTAAGTTGGAAAATGTTTATGATTCCAGATCGTCCCTATCTGTCCGTATATGTATGCGCCAATTGCTACGAAACATATACACGCTATTGCTGTATATTGTGCCATTCCTGCTGTTGAAAATGGTTCATGTAACACTTATATATCTTTCACAAGAGCACAGAAAAGAATTCTAATATATTACGTTTTATGGTCACTCATAGTTTTAAGTATAGTTTAGGGACATTTATGAATTTCAAACAAAACAAAATTAATATTTGTTAATAAGGTTTACATAATATTGCTCTCCATCGAAAAAAGTGAATGTAGTATTTATTGTTATTTTGCATGACCACTCAAAAGAATTCCGATATATTATGGTCTATACCACTTATCCACTTCCAGAACAATATAATTTACATAGCCGTTCATTTCAAAAGCTTCAGTGAAAAATAAAAAGAGATTACATTTGTAAACGATAAACAGCGACCACCAAATTTGGCAGCTTTTAGAAACATTTGGCCAAATTTGCTTTGAAATTGGTTTTTGTGTGGTGTTCACGTCTGAATTTGATGCAAAACCACAAAATCTTCATGTTAATAACGCAGAATTTAATTATCGTTTCTACACTGTTAATAAAAGTTGTTAACATTTTACCATAAAATTGTGGTATGAATTAGCTGCAATCTTCCTACGGAGAATCGTTGAGCCATAATTTGGTGCTTAAACTTATTAGTGGAACCAAAATCATGGTTTAACGATTCTCTATAGAAATGATGCAGCTCATTTATCTGCATTGTATGGTAAAACGTTGAACTATTTCTATTAATGGTGTAGTGAACTAATTAAACAATTTACTTTATTTGCAACTAGGCACACATTTCGGCTATTTCCACATGGAACTATCATTTTTAACTTAAATTAAAGGAGTTTTGAGAAGTTTCTTTGTATAGTTATGTTTGAGTTTATATGGAGTTTTTGACGGTGATAAAAGAAAATTGTGATGAAAGTATTTTATGATCAATGGGTTTGGCATGCTTTATCTTTCTTTTTTTCACTTATTTTACTTAACAATTTAAAGCAAAATAATCTTTGAGGATGTGAAACAGTTTTTGAGCAATAATTTATGGTGTTACGGAAAGGAAATATATAGTTTAAATACAAAGCTCTGTATCAAGACAATATACAGTGTAATACAGAAGTACCTGAAACAACCGTAAAGAGTTGTAGAATGTTTCAAGACGATTCAAGGATACACAACATTGTAGCGTAAAAAACATCGCCTTCCGACATTTTTAATGATCATTCTTTTCAAAATACGTTGGAGAAATTTTCAACTATTCTTTCCTTAAACTTAACTCTTTCTTTAAACAAATACTGGTGTATACTCAAATATAAAATCTATTACATTAAAATGATTTAATTTTTCGGATAGTAAAATCATTTAAAATAAAGCTTAGTAAAGTAAGTAAACGAATACTGAAGCGCCTTATTTTGAAAGGATTATTAACAGGTGTATGGTCCAGCGTTGCTCTGCAGTTCTAAATCATCTTGAATCCACATCATTTTAAGCAGAAGGTTTCGTCCACAGTAGAAAATCTTGTTGTTAGTGCCAAAATAATTGCTGTATGCATTCGTATTGTGAAAACAATTGAAAACGATTAATGAACGAAAACTAATGATTAACATTTAGTCACACTCAGAAACTTAAATAGTTTCTGGGCCTTAGGGGCCTGTACTACTTTGAAATTTAGATTTTCGCTCATCACATGTCAATAATCAAATCTCTTTCTGTATAATTACACTATTTAAATGTGTTGGGCCCTTCATAAAATATTATTCTATCTGTGTACCTGGTCAGAATTAACGATCGATTGATGATTGAAATTGTTAATCAGTAATCATATCCAAACAGTATGAATATCCCCTGTGCCCGAAATGCGAACACATAATACAAATCAAAATACAACTACAGTCACTGAGGGGTTGTGTGCAATACGGTCCCTATGTCCGCCCGCGGTAATTTCACAGTGCGGCTCAGCATGTGGAGCGGGGCCATCCTACTCTTCTACCGGACCTGCTTGTGCACTCCATCCAAAGAGGCCTACGGATGCTTATTGGTCCCAGCACTTAGATACGTCATCTAAGGGCCTAATCTAACCAATGAGAAACGTCCATAGGACTCTTTGGATGACTCATCAAAGTACACAAGCAGGCCCGGTAGAAGATTCACGATGTCCCCGAATGGAGTCGCAATTCGACTCCGCTGCACGTTTGTACAGAATTTTTCTACGAGTACAGTTTATTCCTATTTTGACTTAAGATGATACATTCACACACACACACAAACACAGACACAGTATTTTAAAACTGTAAAACTTAAGAGTTTGCAGTTTTTATTTGAAGTTCAGTACACTAATGCATGATAGGTGGCCCTGAAGATAAAAATACTGCATATAATAGGGAGTTTTTGCTTACGGTTTCACTCAATCTAACGCTAATGTTAAATGCCATTGGAAAGAACAGTGCAAGCGCACGAATAAATTCCGAAACCTAATTGGTCAAAGTACACCGAATAGTGGATAGCGTTAGCGTTAATATAGAAATAAATGGTATGCAGAAACTTCCTAATATCGAAATACCTTACGTTTATAATGCTTTAAAGTGCATAAAAATTAAGAAGGTGCTTTAAAATAATAATTTATACAAAAATAATAAAATTAAATTTAACGAAAAAAATTATTTTCCTACAGTTTTACTAGTAATTTACGTCGTCTGGCAAAATTTCTCAATTTTAGGACTTTAAATCGCTTGAAGGTATTACTGATGAGACTGTCCCATAGTGGTCCGGATGCTAAACTCCGTTCCCATCCGTGCTAAACTCCGTTCCCTCCGTAAACACGGCAAGTGAAGCAGCATCCGGCTTGGCCAGTGCTTAGGAGGGTCATCTTCCTCTCAGCTCTACTGCTGTGGAACCGGGTACGCTAATGGGAGTTGATGCACGTAAAATCCGTCGAGGCTCCACTGTCCACCCGGTTTAATTCTACCTATGGGGTTGCCGATTTTAGGGGGTTGGTCCCTTCTCTGGTTCAGAATTAGGGCACCACGTGCTAAGACGGTCTTCGCTCTTCACGGTCCCTTCGGTAGATCTGGAACCTCTGTCGTTGCCAGAGGGCATTTGAAACGACAACAACAACAATAACTGATGAGACTACATGTTTAAATGAATCCATTGTTGTCAATTGAAAACATCAGCCTAGAATAAATTAATTTGTATGCGTTTCGAATGTATATTTTACTATGCCAAAACACGCATGACATAACGATCAGTTAAAATCATGTTTAAAATAAAGGAAATTTATAAGATTGCATGGTAATTGAGAGACTTTTATTTAAAAAACCCTGTCTTTTAAATTTTAAAAATATTTTTCAATAAATATTAAGATATTGTATCTCATAAACATCCAGAATTATTATTAAAAAAATATTGCTTGAAAAGTATAAGGAATGCAAATAGTTTATTTTGTGTTTTATATCTTGTGAATAAAATAAATGTAAGTTATAGTGCATGTCTTATCCCAATAATTATGTACTATGATTTCCCCATGATGAATAATTGAAGGCGTATAATTATGTATTCTCACGAGAGTCTTCGCGAAAATAGTTTTATAATTTAGTTTAACTATATCTCGTGCAAGCTAAATAAATTACATAATAGTTTTCACGGTTAGTTATTATAAAAGTTTGAATTTGCAGAAGCGTTATTAGAAAATACATTTATGAGTAAGTATCTTGATTAATGTATTTCAAGGTTTTTCGTAACAAGTGCTAGAGTTTCTGTTATAAGCATTCCTAACATTCAAGAACTTACAGAAGATTATTAACGTAATGTAAATATAATTTTGTGCTGAGCATTTACTTATATGAACAATCTGCTAAGTTTACTGTTATTCATGCGTATAATTTACAAACAAAAATTAATTATATTGATTCAATTAATTTTTGTTTGCTTTTTTATTTTTTTTACTGACATGAATTAATTAGTTTTTTTTTAATTGCAGAACATTTTAATTGCTTACGTACTTTACTACAGTGTTAAACATGCCAACTTTGATAATTATGTAATGTCGCAGAAAATTTCTCTCAAACCACTTCCTGAAAGCACGAATAATGCTCATATAAAAACATACATCTACGTGTGCAGCTTTTTACAACGTTTTAGTGATGGAACATTTTAAAGCCAAGCTATTTAATTACGATAAAAAGTATAGTTATTATGAAGTGAGGCAGAATTTCTATAGAAATTCCGAAATGCAACGTTTTTCTAATATTATCAAAATGTGCTATTGTTCAATGTAAAAAATTAAAAAATAATAATGTTCTTTACAATATCATTCTACCGTGTCGCCTTTTACCAAGAGGCATTGCCTAAGAACCGTAACATTTAACTACACATTCCGAATTCATAGAGGCATACTAATTGGTTATTTGGGCGACTAAAAGACACGGAATTGAAGAAGATTGACAAGATATAAGATCTTGTGTGTTGCCAAAAAGTCATTTCTAATTTATTATTGATAAACAGCTAATAAGAAAATGGAGATGAAGTGCAGTCAGATTATATTTCATTACCTTTTAATTTAGGTTAAACAGACAGTGAATACGAAAAGAAAAGCATTTCATTTCATTACTTAAATTGCACACTTACTAAATAACTATTAGTACATATTCTTTTCGAATTATAATATTCGTATTTTGATGTTTATTTTGCAATTTCTCCTGACTATAAATTCGCAGAATAGGATGTCATAAACAATTTTGGAACTGATTTTATGTAGAGGCTGGTAAGTTTAATATTTTATTGAGCTTTATTTTTTATTGCACTCGCTTGTTGATTTCCTTCTGCTTTTTCTTGTTGCTTTAACTTTGGTTAAAGTTGGTGTCACAGGCGACAACATTGTACTGGTCAGTACAATGTTGCATGCTGCGAAAGGACCTATAAGAACATTTAGGAAACATTAGAGTTTATTTTTACTTTAAGCAATTTTGTATCTAAAATTGGCTGTTCTTATGGAAATTTTGAATAAAAATATTTCTCGCATTTTAAATAATTTATTTTAAGAATGCAACACTTTTTTACTTAATACGCGAACTAGAATTTACCGAATTTTTTTGCAAAGCCTGAATAATCTTCAAAATATCCAAAATTTTTCGAGTAACCCACCATTCTATCACCAAATATATCGTAAAACGATATTTTATTTCATATCCTTCAGCCACATTTTTCTACATTGAAAACTCCTCACTTAAATGAAAATGTTTATATACTGTATCTTAAGTAGAATTTTTAAAAACTTCAATTTGTCTCTTCTATTGAAATTACCGCAGGATACATTAACGTAGGTCTTTCTTACCGTTTAGTTACTTGTGAAGCACCAGTTCAAAAAAATAATAAATATAAAACTCTTTTAATTAATACAAACAAAATATTCTATTAACATGGCAAACTGTGCAGTAATTCATAGTATCATTTTAAGCAGAAGGTTTCGTCCACAGTAGAAAATCTTGTTGTTAGTGCCAAAATAATTGCTGTATGCATTCGTATTGTGAAAACAATTGAAAACGATTAATGAACGAAAACTAATGATTAACATTTAGTCACACTCAGAAACTTAAATAGTTTCTGGGCCTTAGGGGCCTGTACTACTTTGAAATTTAGATTTTCGCTCATCACATGTCAATAATCAAATCTCTTTCTGTATAATTACACTATTTAAATGTGTTGGGCCCTTCATAAAATATTATTCTATCTGTGTACCTGGTCACAATTAACGATCGATTGATGATTGAAATTGTTAATCAGTAATCATATCCAAACAGTATGAATATCCCCTGTGCCCGAAATGCGAACACATAATACAAATCAAAATACAACTACAGTCACTGAGGGGTTGTGTGCAATACGGTCCCTATGTCCGCCCGCGGTAATTTCACAGTGCGGCTCAGCATGTGGAGCGGGGCCATCCTACTCTTCTACCGGACCTGCTTGTGCACTCCATCCAAAGAGGCCTACGGATGCTTATTGGTCCCAGCACTTAGATACGTCATCTAAGGGCCTAATCTAACCAATGAGAAACGTCCATAGGACTCTTTGGATGACTCATCAAAGTACACAAGCAGGCCCGGTAGAAGATTCACGATGTCCCCGAATGGAGTCGCAATTCGACTCCGCTGCACGTTTGTACAGAATTTTTCTACGAGTACAGTTTATTCCTATTTTGACTTAAGATGATACATTCACACACACACACAAACACAGACACAGTATTTTAAAACTGTAAAACTTAAGAGTTTGCAGTTTTTATTTGAAGTTCAGTACACTAATGCATGATAGGTGGCCCTGAAGATAAAAATACTGCATATAATAGGGAGTTTTTGCTTACGGTTTCACTCAATCTAACGCTAATGTTAAATGCCATTGGAAAGAACAGTGCAAGCGCACGAATAAATTCCGAAACCTAATTGGTCAAAGTACACCGAATAGTGGATAGCGTTAGCGTTAATATAGAAATAAATGGTATGCAGAAACTTCCTAATATCGAAATACCTTACGTTTATAATGCTTTAAAGTGCATAAAAATTAAGAAGGTGCTTTAAAATAATAATTTATACAAAAATAATAAAATTAAATTTAACGAAAAAAATTATTTTCCTACAGTTTTACTAGTAATTTACGTCGTCTGGCAAAATTTCTCAATTTTAGGACTTTAAATCGCTTGAAGGTATTACTGATGAGACTGTCCCATAGTGGTCCGGATGCTAAACTCCGTTCCCATCCGTGCTAAACTCCGTTCCCTCCGTAAACACGGCAAGTGAAGCAGCATCCGGCTTGGCCAGTGCTTAGGAGGGTCATCTTCCTCTCAGCTCTACTGCTGTGGAACCGGGTACGCTAATGGGAGTTGATGCACGTAAAATCCGTCGAGGCTCCACTGTCCACCCGGTTTAATTCTACCTATGGGGTTGCCGATTTTAGGGGGTTGGTCCCTTCTCTGGTTCAGAATTAGGGCACCACGTGCTAAGACGGTCTTCGCTCTTCACGGTCCCTTCGGTAGATCTGGAACCTCTGTCGTTGCCAGAGGGCATTTGAAAGGACAACAACAACAATAACTGATGAGACTACATGTTTAAATGAATCCATTGTTGTCAATTGAAAACATCAGCCTAGAATAAATTAATTTGTATGCGTTTCGAATGTATATTTTACTATGCCAAAACACGCATGACATAACGATCAGTTAAAATCATGTTTAAAATAAAGGAAATTTATAAGATTGCATGGTAATTGAGAGACTTTTATTTAAAAAACCCTGTCTTTTAAATTTTAAAAATAGTTTTCAATAAATATCAAGATATTGTATCTCATAAACATCCAGAATTATTATTAAAAAAATATTGCTTGAAAAGTATAAGGAATGCAAATAGTTTATTTTGTGTTTTATATCTTGTGAATAAAATAAATGTAAGTTATAGTGCATGTCTTATCCCAATAATTATGTACTATGATTTCCCCATGATGAATAATTGAAGGCGTATAATTATGTATTCTCACGAGAGTCTTCGCGAAAATAGTTTTATAATTTAGTTTAACTATATCTCGTGCAAGCTAAATAAATTACATAATAGTTTTCACGGTTAGTTATTATAAAAGTTTGAATTTGCAGAAGCGTTATTAGAAAATACATTTATGAGTAAGTATCTTGATTAATGTATTTCAAGGTTTTTCGTAACAAGTGCTAGAGTTTCTGTTATAAGCATTCCTAACATTCAAGAACTTACAGAAGATTATTAACGTAATGTAAATATAATTTTGTGCTGAGCATTTACTTATATGAACAATCTGCTAAGTTTACTGTTATTCATGCGTATAATTTACAAACAAAAATTAATTATATTGATTCAATTAATTTTTGTTTGCTTTTTTATTTTTTTTACTGACATGAATTAATTAGTTTTTTTTTAATTGCAGAACATTTTAATTGCTTACGTACTTTACTACAGTGTTAAACATGCCAACTTTGATAATTATGTAATGTCGCAGAAAATTTCTCTCAAACCACTTCCTGAAAGCACGAATAATGCTCATATAAAAACATACATCTACGTGTGCAGCTTTTTACAACGTTTTAGTGATGGAACATTTTAAAGCCAAGCTATTTAATTACGATAAAAAGTATAGTTATTATGAAGTGAGGCAGAATTTCTATAGAAATTCCGAAATGCAACGTTTTTCTAATATTATCAAAATGTGCTATTGTTCAATGTAAAAAATTAAAAAATAATAATGTTCTTTACAATATCATTCTACCGTGTCGCCTTTTACCAAGAGGCATTGCCTAAGAACCGTAACATTTAACTACACATTCCGAATTCATAGAGGCATACTAATTGGTTATTTGGGCGACTAAAAGACACGGAATTGAAGAAGATTGACAAGATATAAGATCTTGTGTGTTGCCAAAAAGTCATTTCTAATTTATTATTGATAAACAGCTAATAAGAAAATGGAGATGAAGTGCAGTCAGATTATATTTCATTACCTTTTAATTTAGGTTAAACAGACAGTGAATACGAAAAGAAAAGCATTTCATTTCATTACTTAAATTGCACACTTACTAAATAACTATTAGTACATATTCTTTTCGAATTATAATATTCGTATTTTGATGTTTATTTTGCAATTTCTCCTGACTATAAATTCGCAGAATAGGATGTCATAAACAATTTTGGAACTGATTTTATGTAGAGGCTGGTAAGTTTAATATTTTATTGAGCTTTATTTTTTATTGCACTCGCTTGTTGATTTCCTTCTGCTTTTTCTTGTTGCTTTAACTTTGGTTAAAGTTGGTGTCACAGGCGACAACATTGTACTGGTCAGTACAATGTTGCATGCTGCGAAAGGACCTATAAGAACATTTAGGAAACATTAGAGTTTATTTTTACTTTAAGCAATTTTGTATCTAAAATTGGCTGTTCTTATGGAAATTTTGAATAAAAATATTTCTCGCATTTTAAATAATTTATTTTAAGAATGCAACACTTTTTTACTTAATACGCGAACTAGAATTTACCGAATTTTTTTGCAAAGCCTGAATAATCTTCAAAATATCCAAAATTTTTCGAGTAACCCACCATTCTATCACCAAATATATCGTAAAACGATATTTTATTTCATATCCTTCAGCCACATTTTTCTACATTGAAAACTCCTCACTTAAATGAAAATGTTTATATACTGTATCTTAAGTAGAATTTTTAAAAACTTCAATTTGTCTCTTCTATTGAAATTACCGCAGGATACATTAACGTAGGTCTTTCTTACCGTTTAGTTACTTGTGAAGCACCAGTTCAAAAAAATAATAAATATAAAACTCTTTTAATTAATACAAACAAAATATTCTATTAACATGGCAAACTGTGCAGTAATTCATAGTATCGTGACAAACATTCAATTTTTAATTTTATTTCTAATATTGTACGACATAACTTAAATAATTAAAATATCATGTCTAAAACTAAAAATAATTCATGTGCAATGCTTAATTGAAATATTAAAATCCTATTGGTTCATAAGAAGAAAACAGTTTATTTATTTATTTTTTATTTATTTAGATTATTGTTGATTATTTATTTATTTAGAATCTCACTGATTGAGAATATGACGTTACCTTTGTGTCAGAGTTCTCACATTTGTTTCTTTAAAACGTAATATTTGTGACTGCCGGAAAAGAAATCTCTTATAGATTTTTCTGTGCGTGAAACAAACACAAAGAGCATATTTTATTAATTCGAAATGATGGCCAGATAAAAATTACACTTAATTTTTGGAGATAAACTATACGAATTAATATTATAATTTATATTGCACATGACGAACAATTTGTGTTTTGGAAGAAGGTTAAATAGGACAACGATGGAACGTACAAATTCATAACTTAAAGAGAATTTTGAAACTTCAAATTTTCATAGGCTAATAGATACCTCAATATTTTTCTTTTATTTATCTGTGCTTCTTAAAAAAGTCACATTCAAAACCTCAACATCTGTTGTACATTTTTTTAAAAAAACACCTAGAAATTAAAAAGATTTGATATTGAAAATTATAAATTACAACGTCTTAGCTAACCTGTTTGATGAGGTAAAGAAATGTAATGTTGATTTTTTAATACAAAATGCACAAATTTAAGATATTAAGCAAAGATAATGTTATTTTAAAAGCAATTTAAAGAAGTATACTAAATTTTAATGCACCAAAAGGCATAGAAGGTCGTTTGGAGAGGTTAATTTTATTAACATTAAAAAAATTATAAAATTTAGACAAAATAAAAAGCAAGTGCCAAAATGTGTGATCAGCATCGTAATGTTGTAGAGTATACGGATGTCTGTCGCAAAAAGTTTCTTATTTGAATGACCACCACAACTTTTTTCTGAAAGAATCGATGATTTGGTAGCTTGTCTATGTTCGCTATATGTCGCAGTAGGAGAAATTAAACATAATTATTTCATTCCTTCTTTTTAAGGTACTTAATATCACATTTTAGAGCATTAATACACCTCTAAATTCTTACGGTTAAAAAAAAGTAAATAAAAAATGTATTTTTAAATGTCTAAAACTTTGCAATAGATGTTCAACTTCCGTTAAACAATATTTTTTGTGAAATAAATAAATATATATCTATATATATATATATTGTACATTTCTTGACATTTCCCATATGAAAGAAACGGATTTGCTTGTTCTTGAAATATTTATTTCTAAAGACTTAAAAAAAAGAAATTCTGCATTTTGTAAAGATTTAGCTGCATGCAATAAAAGATATGCTACACTATCTAACTTGAATAAAATATCCCTCCTTTGAACTCTATCGGAATTCAGTTGAAATCCATCTCGGATCGGTACATTTTAGACAACTCGTCAAGACGCAGATCTCCGTATTTCTCCTTTTTCTAAATACTTTTTACTCGCATGAGTTATTCTGTTAGTAAAGAAAGATGGTTATTTTATTTATTATTAGATTTAATACGGGAGATTTTTGATTTTGAAAATGATATGTTGTTGTTTTTTTTTAATAGGAAAATTAAATATATAAAAATACTATTTTCTTCATTCTGAATATATAATTTAGAAAAGTAGAGTGGAAATAAAAACGAAGAATAAAAGTATTTCGGAAATACAATTTCGGAAGTAACTGTACAATTCAATACTATACAATTTCGGAAGTAACTGTATCTATATAAACATAGAACTTACTTCATATTTAATTTATTACTAAAACTGTCATATTAATAGTATTAAAAATACCTACTGAAATCAATGCGGTTTTATGCGTAATCTTTTAATATACATGGCTTACATCAATGAGTAGCCTTTGCAAGGCCTACTAAAAGAAAAAGAAATAGCCTTGCTGTTCATTGAAAATTAAAATTTCGACTGAAAGTTTTGCCTTAACAAATTAAAGTGTCCAATGTGAGCTTTGTAAAAACCCCTCTACCAACTGACTTTCTTGAAAAAAAACTCCACATTTGCAGCTTTTTAAAGCACCATTTTGCATCAGACATGCTGAAAAGAGTGTGGGTAATTTGTGTTATTTATGCTGCTGCAGCGAAATAGTTCATGTTTCTGGTGGACAACATTTAACAATTGTAAACGAGTTGAATTTAAAACGTTCACCTTCTATTTTCAATTTTCGATAATTAGCATGATTATATTTTGGTTTTGTTTTGTTTTATTGTAATAATCCATCTAAGATGGAAAATTAATTTTTGTACATCTTGTTTATTAGGTTTATCTCTCTCGTAATCTAGTCAAGCCATTGGACACACAAAGTAAGATAGTTATCAATTTATTCTAAGTTGACGAATTTAAATCTATTATAGATTTCAAATATATTTACAAATAATCTTTAGTAAGGGAAATAAAATCAAAAGAAATTCCTGATATTTAAAGATAATCATTTAACGTATTTGTTTAAAGATGAAACTTGACAGATGGTGTTACAATTTTTGTATTATGACTTGTTTTAGAACAAAAAAAAATATCTTTCTGATCTACAAAATGGTTGCAATCAAACTTCCCCAATAACATCCTTCAGCTGTAAGTGAGCGAATTGATACTTTAGGCATTTACAGATCTATACATTAAAACATTTTTTTTCTAAATTTTACATCATTTGAATCAAATTTTGTAGAAGGACGATAGATTACATAGATGACTAGGTCGATATGATTGCGTGGGTGGACGATATAGTATGTACTTATATATATATATATATATTTATATATATATATAAGTACTGCTTAGTAAATTTCAATAACATTCAAATATTCTTATGTGAAACGGCAAACAAAATAAAATTTGTGCGTCATAGTGTATAATTTACAAATTCGTATGCGTTAGATCATTTTATTCAAAATTAAAGCATCAACGCATATGTCAGTTCAGAACTAAAATAAATCTTAAAGAACCTTTTTAACAGTGGAAACGAAAAGCCAACAGATGTGAACCTCTGGAGTGAAGAGGATATTTATATCAATATATATATATATATATACTTTACAATAAACATTTAGTGTTTATCAAATAAACAGTCTTTATAAAAGTGAATGCTTCTTTATTTTGTCATTCAAATCTATGTAATAAGTCATTATAATTAATCTTCCCTATAAATAGGATTGACACAACATAGAAATGGATTTTACTAGAACAGGTAGGTTTCAGTTTTAATATTCAAATGAATTTTCACATATGTGTAATTATTTATTTACTATTATAAGTCAATTACACAGAACTTTTATCTTCCACTGCATGTTTCAACTTGTAATACATGTTCAAAGTGACCCAGTTAATATGTTTCATATAAAAAAATAAATAGCTAATAAGAAACTGGCGATGAAGTGGAGGCAGGTTATTTTATTACCTTTTACTTTGTATAAAGATTAAACAGACAGTGAATACGAAAAAAAGGGCATTTGCATTTCATTACTTAAATTCTACACATACTAAATGACTGTTAGTAGATATTCTTTATGAATAATAATATTCGTATTTTGATTTTTATTGTGCAATTTCTCCTGAATTTAAATTCGGAGAACATGATAATGTCATAAAAAATTTTGGAAGTGATTTTATGTAGAGGCTGGTAAGTTTAACATTCTCTAGAGCTTTATCTTTTATTGCTCTTGCTTGTTTATTTCCTTCTGCTTTTTCTTGTTGGTTTAACTTTAGTTAAAATTGTTGGCACAGGCGACAATGCAAATTACCTATAAGAGCATTTAGGAAACATAAAGAGTTTTTTTTTTTTACTCTAAGCAACAACATAGATATGTTTTTTATTAGAACAAGTATGTTTCAGTTTTAACATTCAAATTAATTTTCACATATGTGTAATTATTTATTTACTTACATTTATAAATTAATTACACTGAACTTTTATCTACTATTGCATGTTTTAACTTGTAATACATGTTCAAAGTGAATCTCTGAATATGCGTTATATATAAAAAAAAAAATAAAATAAAAAATGTGAGTACTTTAGGATAAAGATATTATTTTGATTTTTAAATGCAAATACCTTACAGATTTTTTAATGATTATTTTGAATTCATATCCCAAATTTATACATAAAAATGTTTTTGAAACACACTACGCAAAAAGATACACTTCAGAATTCTGAAAGAAGTTTTAATAAATGCGCAGTTTAATGCATACAGCACTTATCATTTTCATATACGAATTCAAATAATGCAGGAAAACAATTTTTACCCTTATTTCAGTATTCCCAGACAAGTTGTGCAGTGATAAATCAAAATTTAAAAACTTTTGCTGAATAACCATATTATCTCACTAGGCACAATCCAAAAGCGCATCATGTTCCATGGTATTTTCTTAAAAAGACATATTTTGGTATCACAAAGGGGAAAAGAACTCGTGCAATAGAAAACTACTTCCCAATTTTAACACTGCCAACTTGGCGTTTTCATGCAATCAGGAAATAACATCTTTCTCGGGAAACTAAATTGTCTTCCCTCTGAGATGCTACGCCGAGTGCGTATATTTTCTCAAAGAAATCTTGTTATGGAAGGTTCTATTTTGAATTCTCATGCATTTCATTTATAAAAAAGAAACTTGCGATAAAATATCAGATTCCCGGCAGGTAGAAGCACATTTCACAAAAGAATTGTATTTCCCATATTTCTTTGGGTATATTTTTATCTTAGTTGATAAAGAAATGGAAGACGACTTCAAAGGTGAAAAGTTAAATTATATTACTTCTAGTACAAGAGACTTCTGGACTTATTAAATTTAGATAACTCTTTGCATTGCTAAGCATAAGAATTTTTTTTTCACATGTTCATACGTCTGAAAACTCATAAACGTAAACAAACTACTAAATGGAAATACGAACTAGAATATAAAACAGGTTCTTCAATAGTACACAGGGTGTCCTACCGAAATAATGCTACCGTAATGACGTGCGCCGTAGCTGCACATGAAACGAATCAATGAAAACGAATAAAATATGTTTACACGCAAATGCATATTTATAAGTAGTAACTCACTCCTTGTCCCACCAAAACAGGAAAAATAAATGAAGGTGTAAAAGAAGAGAAAAACTGTTCTGCCGACATTGAGCCACTTCACTGAACATCTAATACATCCACCATGCTTGTATGGCTTGGAACACATGATGTCTGTTTACCAATCCTTTGAATACTGTCAACATCAGTCTTATTCCAGCCTTCAATTCTGCCACAGTAAAACCCACTTGTTCATCACTACTGATGATACAACACACTTTTACTTGGGGGATGGAGATCAAGCGGAAAGGGCAGGGCATGCACTCCATTATAAAAAATAAAAAAAAAATCTCAAAAGGAGTTTGCAACGCGAGTGGCCCATTTGGACAATCCAGCTTCATCCACCCATTCTCCCTGTAAATGTCCATAAATGAGTTTCTAATATTTCTTGATAGTCAGTAGATTTCGTATGGCTTGTCATTGGTACGGCTTGTTCCTTGATTTCGTACGGCTTGTCTAAGATTTCCTCGTACCATGAAAAAAGTGGTCTAAAAAGAAGTAAATTAGGATGGCAGTCTTGTCCATCCAAATTTACTTTTTTCTTATCTCACCATTACACTACGTACTGGTCCTTCCATGCTTGACAATATTTGGTCATATCTACTCTCCTTTGCGTATGGATATTTTCAACAGGAACTGCTGCTTCCTTTTTATATTCCAAGTTACTCGTACGTTTTACAACCCGTAACAGGATTTATTTTGGCACAGAGACCTTCCTTGTTATCGTCAATTGTCTGAGGAAAACTATCATTCCATTAAAACGGCTCATATTTCCTTTCTGCATGGAACACATTTTTCTCTATGTGCCATCCTTTTCTAACACCCCTAAACATCGCCTTGGTTCACAAAAGTGTCTATTAAGATTTTAGATATTTTATTTATTTAGACACTCGCCTTTGCGGAAGATCTCATTACTTAAAAGCTGTTATGTGATTTTTGTTGAATTAGTAGATGCTTTTCTTTTATCATTGGAATACTGCAGGAGAAATCGAAAATAATACCTTCTTCTGTCTGCAAGTAGTTCGAGAAGCATAGAACAGGTGGTTGACAAGTTCGTTATGTTACAAACCTGTTTATATGTAGCAACTGGATGTATAAGCATGGTAGTCCGAAACACTAATGGGGTAGGGGTTTGATTTCGGCAGGGCACTTTCCCCCATTTTTGTATATTTTTAATTTTTATCTGCCCAGATTGTTTAAGGAGTGAGTTATTGATAGGTTGTGTTTAGACTTTCTTAACATATTTGTTTCGTTCTTATTGGTTTGTTTCCAATCCATTTACGATAGGGCACTTTGTATATACTTTTAACATACTGTGGCAAAGGCTTGATTCATATATTGTTTCTAACACAGTGAAAAATTTTGGAATTTCTCGGCATTATTACTGAACTTTCATCATATTACCACAAACTGAATGTGCGACAGTAATTAGTGTTCTATTCTATGGTATTTCTTCTCTCAAACAACACTTATTGAGATACTCGAAATTAAAAACCTTTTTCTTCGAACGCCGTGGGTTTGGTACACCATGTCTTGGCCAGAGTGTCACCGAGAGTGAAGACCATTGTGAAGAGGGCATCATAACCTCTAAGGAAGACATTCAAGTCTAATCCAGGAATCTATCTCGGACCCAATGTGTGTAGAATAGTTCGTGAGTCACTACACTACTTGGCCGGCGAAAATTTACCAAAAACTTTTAATACTCTTTAAAGGCAGGACTAATATTTAAAATTATTGCACCTGACATACTTACCTTTTATTTTAAAATAATGTGATGCATGTAAAAATATGGTTTCATGATACTTAAGGATTACTATTTTTATATTATTCAAGATATTTTTTTTACGGATTTTATTAATTATAATGTAGTAATACCTGAATGCATGCCGTTAATTAAAACTTAGAATGCACTAAGCTGCATACACCGGGTGATCCAAAAGTCAGGACAAACTTTAAAAATTCATTAAAAAAGAGCAAATAATGATAGAAAATTGCGGTTTGCAAGAATAGGTTTAGGGTATGATGGGATTTCTTTTTAATGACAAGAAAGTTTGTAGTTCCAAATGTTACCAGTAGGTGGCGCTGACATGCACATTGGGAACCAAATTTCCAATTTAAAAAATCCGAAATCTCTGTAATGCTTTCTATGCAAACTGCAATTTTTTATCATTATCTGTTCTTTTTTAATGAATTTTTAAACTTTGGTGCACCCAGGATGCATCAAAAGCTAATGAAAAGTTCAACCCGGTATTTTACAACAGTGCTTTTAGTACGTTCTGAGGATGAACACAGAAGTAGATAATAACGGTATTTGAAGCATACCTATCTAAATACTACTGTATAATACAATAATCTACTGTTTTAGAGAGCTTTCAGTAATTTTCACCAACGTCTTACAGATTTTCAATGTACTGTGATTGCAACATGTGATCCGCATGTTTTTATAGGACTAACGAATGACATATTCAAGAAACAAAAGAAAGCTGTGGTTCAAAATAAATGTGTAATTTATCAAATATTATATTAAAGGGAAGATATAGAGGAATGTTGGTTAATTTATTTTCGTCGAATTTTAATGAATGATTTTAAAATAAAAATACATTTTCCAAAACAAATCATACCAGCAGCTGTTCTTTCAATTAAATATGCATTACAAAAATACATTTTGCGATCCACTTACATATTCGGAGTGAAGCAATCTCTTCTTGGGAGATTTATTTACTTTTTTTTTTTTCGAATGAGGTAAGTCACATTTATTTCAGAAGAATCGGAGGACGGAAAAATACCTTAGCAGATTGTTTGCCATGGAAGAGAGACTTCTTTTCAGAAGTTCTTGCAGAATGCGTACTTTGCTTTCTTGTTCGAATATTCACCTCGAATTTTACTTTCTAAATTACCAAAAAGTCTTTTTTTATCCCCTTGTGGGGACCTTACACATGTCAGGTAGGTAAGTAATATGCACTGAACCGGCAGAAAAGGAAATTTTCGTGCTTTTTCGAATTTGGTGCGAGACATGTTTGGGTAGATCTGAATGCCTCAGAACGGGGGAAAATGACAGGCACTAAGGGCATGTAAAATTGAAATCCTTTGGTCTACTACGCACTCTTTTATGCAAAAGGACGAGCGGAATATTTTAGCTTCAGGAATTGGAAGTCACTAGATCGCTCGGGTTAAAAAATTTTCTTTATTTTTTCTTCTTATTTCCAGTAAAAGTGATATTTTTGAAGTGCTGATTTTTTTTCGGCTTTAAGTTTTTTCTAAAAGTGTGGGAGACAAGTTTTTTTTTTTTTTTTTTTTTTTTTTTTTTCCTCTGGAAAACCGAAAAGGAAAAAAAGAAGTAAGGAAAAGTATTCAACTTTTTAAATAAGAATTCTCGGGTACTAGGCTTTCGTGTCATGTTTAAAATAAGTTTTAGTATTCCAAAAGATTGTAATTCTAAAATCACAATTTTACGATAAATATTACGTTTGGCTGGTAACTCGCAAGGTTTATTCTAGTTGTGTGCATAAAAAAATTAATGCATTTCAAAAAGAAATTTGGCCAACATTTTAATGCATTAAAAACAAGTTTTCTAATAAATTTTTAACATTATAGTTTCATTTTACATGCACCGGTGCCAATTCTTCGTAATTAAAATTAAATTTTGCCAAACACAGTGATTCTGAACGGCTTTTAAATACTAATGTTTCACAATAAGAAGAAAGATAGAGAAATATTCACAAAAGCTAAATTGCGATTACATCGGTGACTGATACCAATCTAACAAAATTATTATAAGAACTTTCATAGCAAAACATTCTTAAGCACAGCTGTTTTCAGTTTGCAATAAGTAAAACTAACTTTTAAAAATTTAAAACGACAAAATCAAATTATTCATTACTCTTATTTGCTCTAAAATAGCTCCCCAGAATGCCATGAAGTTAAGTAGCGTGCTAGTTGGTTAGTGAACTTTAAGTATAGACACATTTTTTTCAAAATATTAAAGAGAATTGGAGACTTTTCAAAAATTTAAGAAAAATGCGTAGGTTTTTATTCGTCAATAACAATGAAAACGGTTTTAGCGAATGAAATAAAGTTTGGCAGCATGCTGAAGAACCACTTTACTAAAGTACATATATATCATTTTCCCTTGTTTCAAATTTTAAGTGAAATAAGTTTAAGATTCTGAGGTTTTTGAAAATAGTGTAAATTTTAGTTCTCACGTCACGTAATATACTCTGAAGTGAACGAATTTAAACTTGGTTATATGATAGGTTGCAACACACCTTAGGCAATAAACAATGAATGTTCATAAAATGTATTAAAATGCTATAAATTGTTTCTTTTCAAATGATTGTCAAGTTCAGAAATTCTTTTACAGTACATTTCTCTATTCGGAAACTAAATTGTTTTCATGTTATTGCATGGAAATTAAACTACCGTTAAAACGTGGTATTCAGTAAGGTCTGAGCTATTTCGACTTCTTATTTCCTTGTGGACTGATAGTTTCTGGATTTCAATTTTTTATCAATTTTTTATCATTACTTTTCATGATTTTTTATCAATTTTTTATCATAATTTTTTATCAATTTTTTATCTGGTACTTTTCATGATATTTTTAGATACTTAGAAGATACATATTTTGATAATTATCTAGCGATCTTTGATTTCGGGGAGAAAATTCAAAACTGCCTTTATTCATAAAGAAGTAACTATTTAAATGTACCAAGAATGAATTTTTAATGAGACATTATTGAAAAATTGACAAAAGCATAATTGTAAGTAAAAAAAGAACAACAACAACAACAACAAAAATGTTCTACATCGGAAAACGACAGTTACAGAATAAATTTACACACTTACGCAATAAAAACTTACTTTAATGTTGTACAAATACCTGAAAATAGGTTTTATTTGTATATATACATTATTCTGTAAAATTTACTTCTACCAAATTACGGCTGCTGAATGTTCAAACTTAACTTTTAATTCCAGATTATTTCATATCCTTAATTCTGTTTAGTTCTGCTATCTATATTTTTAAAAAACTTAAAAGCTCGTAGATAACATTTGAAAATGCCCCAAACGTACTTAGTTCTTACTTTTATAGCTCTGAGACTTTAAATTTGACCCCGGGAGAGTCTCGGGCTCAAGCCTGAACTTTTGAAGTAAAACTTCTTTAGGCGAAACTAGGGAGTAACTCAGATTTTTTTTCTGACGGAAGTAAGGAAGTGACGCATCTTTTCCCCCTTGCTACCTTCATTTGCGGAACAGCTCTCGGGCGTTCGTTCCTGCGAACGTCGACTGTGCTCCCTGCGCGTCGACATTACTCCCTACCTGTTTTGACGCAAGATCTTGTCTGAGGACTCTGTTCAGTGGATAAGTGAACCGGCTCTTGTCAGAGCCAATGTGTGAAGCCTTTTGCTGAACAGGCGGTGATCCTGCTGATTGTCTCTCACTGTTGTTACAGGCGGCGACCCAACCGGTCACCTCCGATAAACAAGGCCTACGCACCGAATACAGAAAGTGGCACAATGGTCCATTCCGTGGTCCAAGCTCAGTTGCTTTACTCACATGTTTTCAATGGCATTATTACAATATTTAATGGAATTATGAGTTAAAACTTGACATGATTGGTTGCCATGATACATAAATATCTTTTGTCTGTACTTAAGTACTATGTAATCTTTTAATATTGCTCATGTGTTTTTGATTTATTTATAATAATGAGCCAAATGTAAATTTTTAAACAGAATAATACTTCGAGGAAAACCAAGGTTTAAGAACACTGCCAAAAGAAAAACGCAATAATAGACCCTACGTGCATTCGATACTAACCGACAGAAGAAAACACCAGTTTAGGAACACAGTTAAAGAAAAATGCCACAACATAGACATTCTCTCGATTCAAACCCTAGGGGAAAACGTTTTAAGGAAACAGTGAAATAATAATAGTTCAACACGGACAGTTCATGGATGCTAGCCCGATATCCAGACGGAACAACGGTTTAAGAACACGGGTATGTAACACCACAAAGAAACAAACACTGGCTGCAAAGGGTTAAAAAACAAAATAGAAGAATACCAAATGGACACTCTGTGGATTCTAACCCAACCTCAAGACGGAGCAAGCAACGGTTTAACACGGGGATGGGACACCACAAAGGAACGGACCCTAGCTGCAATCAATCCAAACAATAGTCAGAACCTGCAGTTTAAAAACACGGATACAGAATAATAATTCAAAACCTACCAGCAGACGAAATCAACGCTTAAGAAAACTGTGATAGAAAAACACAAAAAGAAAAATTAAAAATTTACACAACCTGCATTCGAACCCAACAAACAGAGGAAAACATCAGTTAAAGAACACAGTTAAAGTATAATACTAGACTATGGACATTTTCCTCATTCAAACCCAAACTCCAGACCGTTCAATGGTATAAGAAAACAGTTAAAGAATAATACTACAACATGGACACTTCCTGGATACTAAATAATTATCATGAATTACCGATGATTCTTACTGGAGATTTTAATGTTAATTTTCGCTATCAAAAATCTCAGCCGTCAGTTGATTTAAAAAAAAAAATTGATCTAACTATGAATACTTCTCGACTTCAATCAGCAACGCGTTTCGGTACATCAATAGATGCTGTATTTTCAAGAAAATTAGCAAATTTAGAGAGTAAAATTTATGTTTCACATAATAGTTACCACAAATCTAAAATTTCATACATAAAAAATTATGATGACATTCAAGTACCTATATCCAATGAATAATATGAATATAATATTTATATGTAATCTTTGTAAAGTACATGAATAATAAATATAATTATATTATAATATGATATTTATTTTAAGTTTAATCATTTCAGTGATATGTGTCGTAAACGTCAAAGAAGTGTTACTTCAATCGCGCGTAAAGATTACACGCACACACTTTTTTTTAAGCTATTTAGGGGAAGGTGGCCTAAAATGATCCTATTTGGCATAATGATCGACGCATGTTTTCTAACATGCAGGCATGCGCCCCTACTAGCAATTTTGCTCGGGCCATCATCGGCTGGCTACGTGGCCAGTGGTTGCCCGAGATTAATTGCTAGTAGGGGCGTTATCATGATGGAGGTGTCAAGATTTCGCTGCCCACAGTTCCGGTCGTTCTCGCTCACAGCACAACGAAGACGGCGAAGAACCTCCTGGTAGTACTCCTTCGTGATAGTTTGGAATTCTGGTGCATACTTATAATGCGTCACATCACGGAAGTTGAAGAAAAACTCAACATGACCTTCACTTTGCTGCGGATCTCGTGTTCATTTTTGGTCTCGGGGACGGTGGATGCTGCCACTGTGATGGCAGCATCTTGGTTTCTGGATCGTACCCATAAACTTACCGTCTAAGGAAAACTTAAATCTTGCAAATGGTTTCTACTTGGGTGTCGTTAAGCTTTTGGCAAAATTTCATGGAATACCGCTCCAGTTTTTCTGTCATTTTACGAACACTGAAATCCGACGATGGCTCACCCCAAACCTTCACTAGTTGACTGATTGCCAGAGACTGACGTTTTCTGCTGGTGGAAAAATATTCGTGCATGATGGTCTCCTCTACCGCTACATTGAAGAAAATTTCCCGCGCTTCATTAGTTTACTCGAGGAAAAAAAAGGCTTGATACTTTTTGAACAGACCTCGTATTTTAATAAGTTGCTGGTCTCTTATAATAAGGCGGGCTTTATGAACCTTTCTTGATGTCCGGCTATGCCGTAAGGCGCAAACCGTTTAAGATGTAGAGGGTAGGGAAAGTTATGCATAACTTCACGCAAAATTTAGTTAAGTAGCCTGAATATTGACCATAATTCTCTGGTTGACCTATTGACCATAATTCTCTGGCATAATAGCTTGGAGTTATATGGTAATATGAAAAGTTTAAAGAGAGGCATGGCATTGAAACTAAATTTGAGCAGTATATCGATTAATAATAATATGGCAATATAAATTGACCAAAATATCGATTTCTGAATTTCTAACATCATCCAAACTCGATGTGAACTTTGACATTTAAAACTGTGATTATGGGAAAATCACTTGATCAGACTTCATCTCAAAACTATTTACATATTTAGTCCAAAATGCTGATTGTAAAGTAAAGGAACACTGATAGTAGGATTGTCTCCATCTTATTTAAATACAAAATAAATGAGCCAAAGATATTAAATAATCACGGAAAATAGAAAATCTTTTTTAGACGGTAAACAAAATTATGTTACGGTTTTCATATAAGTAAACATATGCAAAAAAAGTATCTAAAAAGAGTATCTCAAGCCAACACTGGTATTAAAAAATGCATAATCTGATTATAAATAGTCTATTTTTTTAAGTGTTGAGTAAAGCAGCACTGATAGTAATACTTCAGCAGAAAACTAGATCAGTATTATCGGAAATGTAAAAGAAATAACTTCGGCATACATCTTACTAGAAGAATGCTTGAAATGCTTTTAAAAATGAAAAAAAAAAAAAAAAGAAAAACGATAGGAAACTCCAATCTCTTTAGTAAGACGATTATACTTTTTGTAAAATAAAAATAATTATGTAGCTTCTGAATTGTTAGATTTTCTTTTGTTTAAGGCAATACGAGGCTAAATAGACAGAATATAATTTCGGTTAATTTTGCAAAGCTGTTTTAGTAATTTTTATGGTTTGACCTGACTAAAAATAAACTATCTCCACATTCATGTTGTGCTTTACAAACCGAATTAAAAGATTCCGCCCATACATTTCTGTAATCTATTGTAAAACATCCTAAAAAATAATTCATTTTAAAAACTAAAACTTATTTAGCTAAGATATTGCTTCCTATATGGACATAAGAACT
Source organism: Cheiracanthium punctorium (assembly GCA_038373885.1). Lineage (NCBI taxonomy): Eukaryota > Metazoa > Arthropoda > Arachnida > Araneae > Cheiracanthiidae > Cheiracanthium > Cheiracanthium punctorium. The sequence continues at coordinate 229,358 of JAWZYV010011719.1, forward strand.
TTAAAGTGAAACAGTTCTTCCTGCAGAAGACAAATGCATATAAGAGAACTAGTCATGTAATGGCTACTTCAACCGGGAAATAGTATTATTTTTAATTAGAAATTTAGTTGAAATAAAATGTGTTTTAACTCTAATATACGCATAGGAAAATACGCCATCAGAAGTAAAATATAGTGAGAAAAAAAATGCTGTCTAAGTTAATATTGCAACCAATGAAACTAATTTTATCAATTAAATACAGTGAAACACAATATTCCACTTTCACGCATATGTTAGCGCCGGAAATTTCGCAAAATCGATTTCTGATACTGTGGTTCGCAATGTTAAAATTTTAGTTTGAGTGATAATGTAAGTATATATGATTGCTGAAAGCTATCAGATTTCATTAGTTATGGCTCAAAGCCATCATTTAAGGGGAGGTTAAAAGTTCTGAATAGTTATTGGAATCAGAGGTCAGTCACAAATGGAAGTTGTCCACAGTTGGAATATCCCTTTAAGTGTCACATTAAGAGCTTAGAGCCCTACTGAAAGAAGGATTCCCAGCAAACATGGTCCAATTGCTCAAATGACGGGCCAACACCAGCTATAGCAGTTCAGAGTCGGCATTCGCATGGCGGTAATTGGAGATATGTCGGTTCTGCATCGGCAAACTAAGTTGGAGTAATCAAAAGAAAGCTTTTGGGAACTGAACGGCCCAATATCGGCTGCATTTTATGCTTAGAAAGGGACTGTGCCAAAGGATTAATCCGATATTGGCCTAGAATAAGAGTTTCTAAGCTGAACGATTGAAAGCTGTCAAAAGCTAACATTAGAGATAATTAAACTTAAGGTTTTGGATACTTACTTACCTTTTACAATCTTTTCGCTTAAGAAGATTGTATGCCCCGTATACTGAATAGAAAACCCTTCATTTATTAAATTTACTTATTTCACCCTTCACCCATCCATTATAGGATACAGAAATTTATTTTGAAAGTCTGTAATTTAAAGATAACTAAACAAATAAATAAAATAAATTTAAAACCTTCTTCGGTTGAATAAAATGTACAAAAGCTAATTTAATTAAAAAATCAGGACAGTAAACGAGGCGAGTAAAACAACTTATTTGATCTAAACAAACTGCCTAATAAAGCAAATCGTTCCCCTAAATCAATGATTTTTTTTGGTTTCTAAGATCTTCTGTGCCCGTCACTGCTGTATTCCACTGCTGCAACTGCCAGTTTCTTTATTACACGTCACATATTTTAATGTGACAAGATATAATAAAATAAGGGCAGGAAGTCCGTTTGGTAGGAGTCAAATCTCCCGTCTAAATAATGGTTCATAAGTCAGGATCATGAAACACCATTATGAACTCTTTGCGATGTCTGTGCTTGTTCAATCACTTTCGTTGAATTGGTCTATAGATTGGAGAGAGTTGCAGAATCAAGAAATACACGTCTTCTCTGGTGATATTTTAATTCCACAATCACATTCCAAGTTTTTCTCACAACTGAACCCACGTTTAACTATTGCGCTCTTATCAATAAAAAATACAGCGGTGTATACGCTTCTTCTATGACATCCTCACAGCTTGGGTTCAAACGGAGCGTTCATAGATTTGTATTGAGAAGCAACGTTGATCACATATGAAACCAATATTTACTGTGAAAGGCTTAAAATACAAATAGAAAATATGAAATTTCACAAATTTCATATTGTTTATATCACAACTTGTGATAGCGGTGGGGATTTAGAACGCAATCTAATATAAACTAAGCAATTATTAAAGGTTGATAAAAGAAAAAGTCTATATTTTCCAAAAATGATTCAAATGAATTTAATTATAGGCATTTAAACTGATGTCTGTTCTGATGACTGGTGACTAATCTGATAAATTTTGGTAATCTTAGAATAGAAACTACCAATAAATGTTATTTTTACGCTTTATCATACAGCCCTTTTTTGTAAAAGTTTTATAAAAGAGGTTTACGATTATTACGATTATTAAAAGAGGGAAACGATTATTTGATCCAGTATAGGATGATCCGAATAAATTATCAAACAGAAATAAAAATTTTGATTTCAGTCATTGATAAAATTTTTAAATTCATTCTATTCCATGCAGTTTGAGAACGGAGGAAGGTAATTTTTCCTCCCTGCATATATCACTTTTCATCCCCTATTATTTGACATGGGATAGTCCCCAGCTATGTGATGCTCACTCTATCAAGGGTGGTCAGGAACACAAGATATGATGCATACTACCCCCCACCCCTCCTTTTTATTCTCTCTTCCTTATTTTTAAGACAAACCCTAATAGCACAGATGGTCACAAAAGAGTCGCTGTGACGTCACAGAGGGTCACAATTGCCACAGGACTGTCACATACTACTCACATTGTGACTTGTGAGTGATGTGACTCTACTGTGTGGTCACTGTGAAGTTTATTTGTGACCAGTCACCAGGTGACGTCGCCGTGAAGTCACCATGTGACTAGCATGTGATCGGTGGCTAAGTGACTCCACTGTGAAGTCACCACGTGATTAGTATGTGATCGGTTGCTCAGTAACTCCACTGTGAAGTCACCATGTGACTAGTATGTGATTGGTCGCTCAGTGACTCCACTGTGAAGTCACTGTGTGACTATTTTGCGACTACTGATTTTTTTGGACTTCAAAATGACGTCACACTGGCCGCTTTTACGACTTTGGATACATATCCATTTTTTTCTAATATTTTGTGACAATTTCTTTCCTGAAACATTTAATAAATAAATCCGAAAATAGTAATTCAATAAAACCTCGCAGTTATGTAGTAATGGAATTTAGTTTAATTTATTAACTTTTAAATTATTTCGTTTAAACAAGGCAATATTATTTATAAAAAAATATTATTCTTAAAAATATTAGAGTTAAGAGTTCTAATCACAAGTGAAAACTAAGTATCTGTGAGTAAAATTAACAATTTCTTTCATATCCCCATGGCATATATGTTTCGATAGCGTATGTAAGGTTTAAATTTTGGATGGGGGGAGGGACTATCCGGTATTTTCAATCTTATTGTTACTAGAGTAAATACAAATGTCTCAAAATTGCTGTTTTTTAATAATTGCGTTAAGTTTTCAGATCCCCTCCCCCTTTAAATACGTCTCTGGTATGTTTGAAAGTTCCACTACGAAAAATTTGAGATAAAACTATGGGTCTAAGTCAAAAATACTTTATTTATTTTATCTAATGCATGTTTTTCCAATTAATTTTATTTATTTTTATATGAAATCCCTTTTAGGCAAAATATAGAAAAAATATAAATCTTATCCCTCATACCTTAATATATATCAAACCTCACATGTCGCACATTACAAATTTATTTCATAACCGAATAAAAAATTTCAATAAATCATTAGTTTTTTCGGATGAATACCTAAATAAAACAGCACACTATCTCCTGAAAATAATGATATTTTTTATATTATTTAAAAATAAATACATATATTTATATATAAAACTTATTTATAAAATACTCACAGAAAAATTTTAAATTTCCGAAAGAAGCCGTCAGAACTAGCTTTTGCAGCCGTCAGTTTACTGTTAAAGGTTCCCGAGCATGGTAATCACAGCGTTGCGGTAAGACGCTGGGCTAATAACCAGTAGATCCCTGGTTCGATTCTGGACTTCACCTTCTCCTTGCCTGAGAGTTTGGTGCTGCCATCTGGTGTATATTTTCGGTAACTCTTTACCCCGAATTTTTTCGCTGTCGCAAAACTGTCTCATCGTGACTTCTCTGAACGGTCGCAATGCGACTACACAGCGAGAGGACATAGGGACTCTGGCGTGACTTTGCTGCGGAATCGCGGCGACTGTTTGTAACTCTATTGTGACAGTATTGTGTGGTCGCATTTCAGTCACAGGGGACTGTTGTGCTATTAGGGAAGCTATGTCAGTCCAACCGTTCTCACAACTTCACTTGCAGCTCGAACATTCCGATCGGGTTTTTCTGGGGAAAAAATAATGAAGAAAAATGTTTTGAAAGTGGATAGTTCTTATTCTCAGTGAAAGAACCTCATCTCGCAGCTTACTTGTAGAATAAATTTGAAGACTTCTCATTTGGCTTGATGGCTTTGGTCTCAGTTATGCAAAATGTTAAAAAATGTCTTTAACTTTGGTCAACGTTGTTTAATCTCTGTGTGCCTCGGTTAATCTCTGCATCTTCCTGGTTTTAGAAAATAAAGAGCGTTAAGTCGTTTTTGTTATAAAAATAAGCAAATTTGTTTATAACTGCTTGTTATTGATAATATATATCAAAATTAGTTTGATGATCAAAATAAATAAAATAAGGATTTTGAACAAACGAACATTAGTATTAAATAGAAAAAAATATTTCTAATTGTTTAAGTACTGTGTATTATTCATAAGAAAGGTATATCTATTTTGTTACAAAAAGCTCCTTCTTTCTTCAAAAGTAAGCTCATAAAGTGAAATATAAAAGTGCATTCATAAAAAATGATATATGTACTTGAAATGTAGATTATTTTCTAATAAAAACATGTTTTTATTTACTGAATATACAATCGGAGAAATCCATCTAGTTTTGTATCAGGTCATAAATTACAAGTAAATAGATTAAAGCATTAAAAAAGGCAGATTATAACTAAACTTTTTTCCCTTTTAGCATGTATGAAAGTATGTAGTTATATTCTGGGCAAATAAGAGATTTCTTAGCTTCTAAAACGTCTATAAAAAATAACTATAAAAAAAACTGAAATAAACAAATATTTGGTCAGCTGAGCCTAATGTTTTGTCAAAAGGAATTAAATTGTTGTTCAAATAAACAAGATAACATATTAAAAGGAACTAAAAAAATTTGTTGACTAACAAATAACTTGGTTAAATCAGCAAAGCAAATCTAAATTTAATGAAGCATTTTCCTTAAAATAAAGAAAATGTTGATTTAACTAAGCATAGTTAGTAAAATCAGTCCCTGTAGTGTGATTATTTAGGCAAAAGCCACATCATTAGATTTAAAAAAATTATTAATGTAATTAAATTTTTTTCTGATGGGGTGAATTAAATATCCCATTTCCACGATCGCTGTTTAATCGTTTGAGGAGAAATAATGACAAATAGCCGTACCGAGCTGCATATCTTTAAAAGACTCTGTAATCACACGGAGATACGTAGATTTTTGCTAATGTAGAACGGTACTCGGTCATATCGAACATATGTGGTGCATGGATACTTGAATATATCACTCGAATAGTTTTTTCACCTTATTCATCTGATTATAACCCGACTGAGCATATGTGGGATGCCTTGGGGTGCCAAGTTCCACTACGACAAATTCCTCTCCGGACCTCTCAGACTTGAAAAGTGCATTTTTAAAAGAGTTGCCAGCAATTCCACATGTCTTCACAGACGCTTTTGTCCCGTCTTTGAAATCAAGTAGTGAGGTATGCATATCTGTACAAGGTGGCCATACGTCGTATTGAAGAAAAATGTTTTCAACATCAGATGACTCAATTTTTTCATCATTACAAGAAACTTTCCTGAGCAGAAAGGACAGAACATTATCCTTTCTACTTGTGTGCATGATGGACGTCTCCAGGAGAGAGAACGGTGGAACTTTTCTACCTTCGAAATGATCGTATTTTCGATAAGCACATTTTTATGTGTGTTGAATTACAAAGTTTTTAATTCTTTTAATTTAATGCTTCTGCTTTCCATTTCAGAATTATAGTAAAATAAAATAAAACTATATTGATAAAGTTAATAATATTTGAGACGATAGTCTTGAAATACTGCGCTTTAAAGTGATAAAGTTCAGTTATAGTTTAAAATGAGCCTATATGTTTTAAAGAACAGTAAATGCTGGTGTGTGCGGGAATGAAAATTTCGTACATGTCACTGAAGCGATTAACATTTGTTAAAATTTTAATTTTTTTCAGTTGCAGCTGAAGCGCATTATAATCAATAGTCGTGCAACTCACCTATAGATGCTGGTGAAGAAATTTCCCCAAAATAATTATGTAACTAAATTATTCCCCAAAATAATTATGTAACTAAACCTCGGAGTAGTCGAGAGGTAAAATTGAACCCAGTGACCAACAGTTTTTACTGCAGTATGAAAGTTTTGTCGAATATTTCTTATACTATACGTTTAGCAAGACATGCTTCTTATAGTCGAGTTTTACTGTAAGTTTTCCTTAAAATTTCTTCAAAAATAAGCTTTCTCATGTTATGTCAAAATGCATTAATGAATTTTAAGGGAAATTTATATTCTTCTAAAAGGTACCGCTTAATTTTTACAGCTTGAATTTTCTTGAAAAATAAATTTTTAGGATATTGAAGAGCTACTATACTATATAGTTATTTTCCAAATTTTTATCTGTAATAATTTTAGTAAAATTAGTATTTTATAAACTATTATTGCCAAACCGTTCTTTAAAGATTTTTATTAGTAACATTTTTATAAACACTCTGGAACAAACTAACGTTATAATAAATACATTTTTGTCTACCACAACTTCAGTTTTTTCCAGACAGAAGTAAAGGAAAGCGAAGTGCTTATCCAAGAGTTTTGAACTTTTGTTTCTGTCATCTGCTTAAGACTTTTTGATAAAGCCTTTCTTCAATACCTTCTACGATTCTAGACTTTTATTCATTTGACACCCAGGAAAGCTCTTTGGAAAAGTTCGAAAAATGTATGCTGTGTAAGCAATCAGTAGTACTGACATCTGACAAAAATGTATGAATTGCTCAAATTATTATAGACGCAATATTGCAATATCATCAGGAACATTTATAGAGAAAGTATTGAGAGATAAGATTGCTTTAAAATAAATATTGCTATTTTATTTTGTCTGCATAGCGAAGAAGGAATTATACGTTTGTGGCTTTTGATAATGGCCGTTGTTGGTAATTGGTTATTATAGTTTCCTAAAATCATTTTATACAACATTTAATTAAAAAATAAGTTATTTGCTTTTTCAAGTAGCTCAGTTTATTTATTAAAACATAACGTTTCAATTTCAAATAATATTTGAGTATTCTTTTCTGTTCATTTTATTTCATGTATATTTTGCAAATTTTCTGTTGCAAAGCGTTATACTTTTTAAAATTTTGAATGAAATAATTCAGTTCGATAATATTGGGAGCTAACTACCCATGAAAGATTCTGTCAAATTGAGGCACAATTCACGCATTAATAGTAAATAAGATTTTTTGAATAAGCATAAACATTCATTCCGAAGAGAAGTCTTGTTTTCACTCTTGGTTTACTACATAATTTTTATAAGAAATTTAAAAGTCGATAAAATCATAAAATAATAATTTATTATTTATGATAGTTTCTTTACAGTTACTTCGAACTATAAGTAAACAATAATCTATCATTAAAAAATAAGGTTATGTTTAAAAAAATTGTCATTGATAAAATTAATTTTATGTCGAGTTTTCTAAAAGTGAACGAAAAAGCTCTTTCATTTGCAAGATTTCAGCATATAAGCAACACCTTAGAAACAAAGATGTGAAAAGAAGCAGAACTTGTATGAATTTTAGCACTCCTAACAGTGCTGCAATTGTCAGCCCTGTTAAGGCAAAGCTACACAAGGGCTGTTTGTCTAAGGGGAGGTGTGAATTGAGCGGAGGACTTTTTAATGAGTACTGCATCTGACAAATTGATAAAATTAAATTTATTTATTAGATATTTTGCATTTTTGACTTTCTAATTTCCTACTTTTTGAATTTATTTTTTTCTCTTAGAATAAAATAAGATCTAGAAACTTAATAAAATCACCATAATAAACTGAAATATACAATAGTAATGTTCTGTAAATATACATGCCTTGCACTTTGAGTAAGAAAATTGAACTCACGTTGTCTGTGTAGTTATCTGTAACTGCAGCACAGTTGCAAGTATGTTATTAATGAGTTATTCCTTAAAATAAAGAGTGGCCACTGTGCAGCATTAAGTTTTAATAAAATACTTTGCATTGAAATAAGTTTAATTTAAACGTGGTGTAACATAACTAAACTGCAAAAATTAAATTGGAGTTAATTTACTAAATACGCCCTCAGATATTCTCCACTTAATATACAAAAATTTTCAAACTTGTTTTATATTTTTTTATAGGTGAGCAAATGCTATTATTTAACCGTTTGACTACTGTGCAGCGCTATTGCGCTTTTGGAATGTACTCCCTCCAAAAGAAGCATTCGAGCAAGAGAGAAATTTCCTACATTGGTTTCGTATATTAAAAATTATTTATCATAGAAAATGAGTTAGGCTATGCATAAATATGACATTCCATATTTCTATTAAGTTGTGCGTTTTTCAAAAACTCAATTATTTTTCGCAAATCTAAAATAGGAAATTTCTCTCTTGCTCGAATAGTTTTATTGGAGGGTGTATGAGGATTTTGATGGATAGCAGTCAAACGGATAAATTTACAGTTTTTTGCATAAGAGCATTATAACTCCTGTACAATTTTAAATATTAGAAAGTGATTTATTAGGTGCTTTTTGTTGTAAGTTATATATCTTCAGATGTAAGCTACTTAAAACTGCATGTTTTACTAAAATAAAAATATTTTCTATTGCACGCTAAAAATCCTAACTAAATTTCTCAATGTGAAATAGTCTTTTTCGATAGTTTAAATTTATTTGATAAATTTACTATATAGAATATATACAAAGAGTTGATGAATATTTTGATGAATATTACAAAGGGACACCGGGTCTATTTCGGACGAAATTAATATTTTTAGGCGTACATAAATTGACACTAAAGCAATGTAAAGTTAATATTTTTACATAATTCTTTTGGTGCATCTATTCTTTCGCCAGTCTGAAGTTAACTTCTTTTAAAATAAAAGTTCTGGTTGATTATTTATTAGCCACGTTTGTAACATTTAATTTGTCAGTAGCAGCCTAATAAGATGAAGTTATTTGGACCTTTTTAATAATTTGAAACTTGAGTAAAAGTTGTTTTAGGGACCGCTAAGAATACAGATTTCGAATATGGCAAGTGCAACAAAATGATTAGAACAGCTATAATGTTTTATTTTTTCCTACAGGTGAGTAGCGTTTTGCCACAACTAAGGCCCGAAATAATTGGCCATTTTATTATAGAGACACCCAGTGGGTGGCAGCGTTGCCTATTATGAAGGGACAGACAAGTAAACAGTCAAGCCCAAGCCGGCAATCGAACCCGGACTCAAGGTTTGATAGCATAGTTTTCTAGCCACTACACGACCTGGGTGGCAACAGCTACAATGTCGAAGCATTGCAATGAAAACTGTGCGTCAGTTTTACCCCCTTGTTGTCCTGTAGTTATGTGTAATTACAGCACAGCTGCAAGTTACTTTATGCTGAAGTTATAACTAATTACAGCCCAAATTTCTAGTAAACCAAATATTTTCAGTGTACAAAGACAATGTGACTTTTATATTAGTTATATTTATTCAATCAATATCCATTCGTCGTTTCTCCGAGATAGAAAAACTTGAAATATATGATAAAAAACTTCTTTCTGTTACAGAAAGTGTTTTTTATTCGTTGAATATAGTATCATTATTTTCCATCATTTCGGATTGTAAAAGTAAATAAAAAATTCGATTTTATCTGCTACATCCTCTTACACAAACAAACTTACCGTCTTTGTTTGCTCTCTTTGGAAGTGAAGTAGGGATCTATTTTTCCTCCTAAATATATCCTTTCTCATATTTGGATATTTCTTTCCCTTGTCCGTGGACACTGCAAAAAGTATTCCTCCACTTTTTGTTGTTTTCTCTTTCATACTCTCTTTCAAAAAAGGATATATATTTATTGTTATTTTTCGTTTATTTATAGTTATAAGGAGATTATTTTATTATGTGCAAGGCAATTCCTTTGAATCAAAATAATTTTTAAGATCACAGTGATCTTGTCAGAATCTAGTCAAACTTATTTTTATTATAGACCCTTTCTTTATATAGCTTTGACAGGTGTAGTATTTAAAATAACTGTTTTGTATTACTGTCTTTTAGTATAAATTGTATTATGATAAGTAAAATAGTTTAAATAATGTACATTAAATGAATATGTGCACAAATAATTGTCTCATTCAGAAATGTCATACCTATTTATGAAAAAATTATAAAAAAGTAGTGCATTTATATTTAAAAATTTAGAACAAAGAAATTGCTTTAAAGTTCTAAAGTTTGTTATTTATAGTTTAAGAAACGTCATATATAGGATTAGTATTTAAGCTGTTGCCCTTTGACGTCTGTTTTCTTAGTTTCGAATGCTTCAACTGATCTATGCTTTCGAAACGGTATATGGGCAACCCATCATGCCATATCTCATTCAAATTTCTCATGAATGTTTAGAATGATATTATGAATATAATTTCCGTATTTTTCTGTAATGAAAATTATCTGCGACAATATTTATACATGTTAAATATAATAAAAAGGGTAAAAATTCTGAAAAATATCATTTTATCAGGAAGTATTTTTCCTCAAGTAAATGCATATGCAATTTAATGCAAATTTATATTTATATGCGCGTTTTTGACGTGTGTAGAAATTTTTCAGCTTTTTAAATTGATATATAATGTACTTGGAGTATCCTTACATTACGCAGATTCTTCAAAATTGAAAATGTTTAAAAAATTAGATTCAAAATCCTTTGCTCATTAACAACGCTGCATGTGGAATGGCAGTGGTTCGATAGGGCGTTTCAAATCTTGTCAGTGTGCTATTTTTTAAATATTGATTTTAGCCCTTAAATTCCAGTTAGAGAATATTTTCGCTTAGCATGCAATTATTTTTTGTGCCATATGTTTTATAAGGAAACTAAAAAAATAACGTTTTAGGGTGAAGTAGAAATGAAAAAAAATTACACCGTCAAAAGTGATCCTCGAAAAGCTGCACTGTGCATGTCTAAATAAAAAATGCACTGAGTTATACCATTTTATGGTTTTTCGTAAATATTAACAATGACTGAAGATAAAAACTTTTAAATAGTGAAACTATAAATTAAGTATAAAATGAAAGCAAAAATTACAATTCAGAACTGGATAGGAAAATGATTGAAGATCAGTGCTATGATTTTATGGATTTTTAAAAATGCTTTCGGCAGTTGGACAAAAATTTTGGTTCGACAAATAGGCTGGTGTTTATGAATGTTTTAAGACAATTAACTTTCTATGATTAAAAGAAAATCAGAAAGAATGTTCTGGGTATCAATGAATGGGATTTCATTTAAATACGCGGCATGTAATTCCGCTAGCACAGCTTTAAATGATATATTTGATTGTACGCACTAATAGCTACACGAAATTTAATAAAATAAATAAACTGATAAAATGAAATAAGAAATATTTATAAAACCACCCTGATAACATAAGAAAAAAGAAAAATTAGTATAAAATACACATACAAAAAAATTAAATGTTTCTATTCGCTTTGTGAAAAATCCATCAATTTTAGATTTTGAATAGATATTTCGTGCTCCAAGGTAGCATTTATTTGCAATGGCTCATTTTTGATTTTTCACTACCTCACTAAATATTTTTAAATTATTATTTACTTTATTTTTTATTTATTTACTTTATTATCATTATTGTAGAAGGTTTCAAAGGTTGGGCTTTTATGTATACTTTTAAATAAAGGGCAATTAAAAAAAGTTTTGTTGCCTATTTTTTAAATAGAATATAAATCTCTTTTGGAGAAATTACAATTGGTCCTAGAAAAAAAAAACGGTCAATAACAATATTTCTGCACTCAATATATTTAATCTTTGCCCACTTAAAATAAATAACTTCATATTCAATATTTATTATACAGCAAAATCGGAAGGCATTTTCTTCTAAAAACGTGCGAAAACTTTTCGCATTCGAAAGAATTCCTTTCGCTGTTAACATTTCCTCTAATATCATTGGTTCATGCAGTGGAAATCATTTGTGAAAAAAATATTTTAAATGAAATGGACTGACAATTTTAGGTCCCGATTCAAACGAAACGTGATCGGTCGTCTCCAAAACGATCGTTTTCTCTCTGGATGTTCGATCGCTTTTACAAGCGATCGCAAAAGTGTATTCAAAGTGAAACAAAATAGGCGATCAAACTTACAGGTTTGCTAGATCGAAACTTTATCGCCACAGAGTGAAAACGCAACTTCCGGGGACGTAGAAAGTCGCTGTTAACCAATAAAAAAATCGCATCTTTCTCTGGAAAAAACTTTTAACTTAATGGCGACGACTAACTGTTTATTTATTTATGTTTGAGCTGCAACGGACAACAGGCTGTCTCTTAATTTTTTTCCCTAAGTGTTGTAGGTTAATGTTTTAAAATTTTAACTGGTTTAGGTTAATATTTTTTGTATGTTTATAATCATGGAAATACATTTTTAATTAAGATTTTTTTAAAGAAAATTATTAATAATAGTATAGGAGTAGATAATTGTTCTCTAGTTTGCCTGCTACATTTTATTTTTCTGTAGAAGAGAAGCTGTTTATAATTATAATGGAGAGGTAGAATTACTATATATTTTATATTCTGATATATAATTAACAATCAAAGACATCTTTAATATAATGGTATGGATATTTGTATTTGTTTAGGAGGTTTGCTAGGATGCTTATTTTAGAGAGAAATTATTCGTTATTCATGTATTTTTTCGTGCTGTTCCAATCATCAAATTTACCGAGCAGTAAACGATTTAAAATGTGAAATATAGATGGCGCCTGCATCGTAGTTTCTGCTAGAGTGGAATTCAAGGGACGACAGAAAATAAACCCTACAGAAATTCTGTTCTGCGAGAAAATTCAGCTTTCCGCAGGCCTAAATCTTTTGCAGAATTCCCTGTCTGATAATTCCAACGGATTGCTTCGTAATTTTAAATAACGAGGTAATCTTCTTATCAACAGTACGTCCGCCATGTTCTTGAAAACGATCGCTTTTGAAAAAGCGATAGCAAAACACCGATCGCAGTGTCACGTGATCCAAAAGCGATAGACAGGTTTCACTTGAATAGGAAACATAGGAATCAGTCGAAAATTTCCGCGACCGCAACGGAAAACGATAGAACTCTGTTTCGTTTGAATCGGGCCCTTAACCTGATAACTATGACTTAAGTATGACCTTATTATGAGTTGAGATACCCAATTTTGTTACGCAAATGATTAACTTTTTTACGGTCGGAAATAAAATGGCTGAAAATACAAAAAATCAATTATAAGTGAGGGAACGGGTAGACTTTCAAAGGAGCGCAGATAATTTTCTTTATTTTTATACACAATTAGGAAAAATTTCAAGCGAATCGTACAAAAAGTGTGGATTTTATTCAATTTTTCGCTTAACTTTTTAATACTTTTTGGATTTCTCCAAAGTTTTATCTTGGTGGAAAATTTTTATCTTGGTGTGGTTTAATATTTTAAAAAGTGCGACATTGATCAAACATTGTTAAGCACCTAGTATATCCTTGTGCACTTTCTAAGAATACAATGTAATATCTATACTTGAACACAGAATTTATAAAAACTAAGACTTTGAATAAAATTAAATTTAAATTTTACAAAATAAACAGCCTTTGATGGCAAGCTGAATTAATGTATGACATGAGAGATGAATTGAATAATAAAAACTTTCTCAGAGTGTGTTTTAATGGCAATTTCAATGGCAGTAAAATTTGTAGAGACAAGAACATAAAAGTTGTTACTAAAATTAAATTTCATATATTTTTTAACTTCAGCAGAAATATAAATGGTGTCTTGAATTCATTTCTTATTTCAGAGTATAACGCATAGTGTAAGCAGGATTACTCGACATAATAATTTATCCATGTGGATAATATTTATATACTCAATACTGTATGCATTTAAATACAAATTATGTTTTGAATATATTAAATATGAGCCATCACCAATAATATCTATACTAAAGTAATGTTAACTCCTTTATTTTTAATGGACCAGCAGTATGGATTTCTGTGACTTATATCAGATGTTACTTGAGTGCATAATAAACTAAATTAAACGATCTCTATGAGAAGAATATCTTGCTCATAATACTTAAATTGAAATAATATCAAAATCAGAAAAAAAGTAATAATGTTAAATCCCTATTAAAATAAACGCTTTCTTTCAAAAAATTTTCATAAAAGTTTTAAAATGGAATAAAGGTTTAGAAATATGATTGAATGTACTTTTATCTTTGAAACAGAACGATGAAACTGAAAAAAAAGTTTTGATAAAATGAAAAATGAATCATCATGATGTTAAACACCCTCGAGGAAATATGAAGCAATATTTGGCTTTTGATATGCTTTTCAAAGGAGTATCACGAAAAGAGTTAATGATGTTTCCTTCTGTGTGATTACTAAAATCAGTAATTGAAAAGAACCCTAAATAATGTTATCTGATTCTTTTTTGGGAACGAAATACTGAGGGAAAAAAGATAAAAAATTTTCGTTCACCTTAAAAGCCCCGATTCATATTTGAAAAACCTGGTTTTATTAAGAAAAGAGCTTTTAAAATATTTTCAACTCTAACCTAGAGCAATTTGGAGTGATGAAAAAGGAGAAAGAAATGAGATATTTGCTTTAGAAAAACTGACTTGAGGACTGAAAACAATTTTATTCAAGATATTGATACTTTTCAGCGAAATGCTTAAAAATTTCAAATTTTCGAGCAGGTAAGACGTAAAATTTAGTTTACTGTTTCCGCAGTTCTTACAGTATTTGCAATCAAAATACGTGTGCATATTATAAACTATTTTCTTTTATTCTTAAGGTTGACACTAATAGTTATAAAGTTATTTTTAGCAAATAATAGCAGCATTTTGTCATTTTTATTATTTTCCTACAAAGTTGAAATAGGTTTATGATTTTCGCGTGTCTGGTTGTCCGCCCGTCCAACTTCTCTATATAGGGATAGTTTACAATAAACTTCATAATTCAGTTTTGAAAAATATCAGTGCTACATTATATCCATCCAAAAATATTTATTAAATTATCAAGGAATTACTGCTGTTTGAAATGTGTGCAAATTTTAATAACACCGTCTGCATTTGGATTGTCAATTCCAATAAACTGCTTCGAAATATTTACATTTTTTGCAGAAGGCATACCGTTGAATCTAATTGAATTTGCTCTGGACTCTAACCTTGATACTCTACTCTTGATTCTTCGTAAAATCTCAGCAGGATAAGTCCAGTGGGATCAATAGACTGGCACTCAGTCAAATCATCTCATATAACTTGCTTAGTTAGAATTTTTTAATTAAGATATTGACGGATGTTTTTGTATATTATTTTTTATTAACAGGACTACTTCACAATAAGTTTAAACACGGGATTTGATTTTTTTTATGCGGGCACAAAATAATGCATTTTAGAGTTGTTTTTTAGAGCATAATTGCATTTTAGAGAAATACAATAGAGCAACACTCAAAAGTAAAGTGGAAAGAGTGCAATGACGCTACGATCGACCAGTTACAATTATAATAGAGATTTAAGTAGAGGGGGTAAGGCATGAAGAAGGATAAGACACTATACAACTAAAAACAAAACACTTAAGGCTTAAAAATGATCTGTAATGTAAATTTACTTGTCACACGCTGAAAACCATGTTGTTGTGTATAGCCTTGTTGTGCATAGCCTTTTACTGAAACACCTACACGAAAACAAAATATCAAAATGAAATTGTATAGATAATTTATTGACACCTTACACATCGAAAAAAATTATAAATCTTTCAGAAAACAATGTGATATAACTGATTGGAAAAATAATAGCAATGAAAGGAATTCTAATATTTAGATAATTTTTACAGTCAAGGTAACCTCTAAAACTCACATTATTATTGTCGTCTCAGATGTATTGGCAAGGATTTTCTGAGTTTGACAATTACATTTACAAACATTTGTTAAAGCCAATTAGGGCATTACTTCTAAAAAAATAACAGTTTAATACTATCAGCACGTATTAAATATACGTACTTTTATCATTTAGGATTACTGAATAGTTATACTCTCTTAATAACTATATTGGAATAGCTACTTTTTTTCTGAAACTAGACAAGAAAATAGAATGACTCTCTTATCGAATAGATATTAGAAAAAAATCATTGTATCTATTTGACTCCGCATGATTTAAAAAAATAAAATCCAGTTTCTTTGATTTACCAGCCGAAATCTGTACATAATTTTCTACAAATAATAAATTTAGCGAATATGTAAAATAGTCTTTTATTTATTAAAGCTATCCAAATATGATTTTTGTCAAAATTTAAAAGTTATTCTGTTTTCTAATTTAACGTAAGCGTTTTCAAGCCCCGTTTTTGCTGTACGCTTTTTAAAATACCAATTTTTCTTAACGATTTAACGTAAGTTGCTGTACATCTCATAGATTTAACCATTTAACTTTTAAATAATTTAATATACATAACTTTAAAAATTCTTACGTTAAAAAATATTGTTTGAAACCATTTTTACAAAAAATTTCTTTTCTTTCATTATTCGCGATAATGTTGTAATTTTTATGTTTATTGCTGTATACAAATTTTCTGATTGGAAAGAAGCGAATCATTTTTCCGATTCTCATGACGAATTATTTTCAAGCACGCGTAAAGTCCAAAAATGCTTAATTGTTGCCCTTTTGTTGTAAGCTTTGCATCGCAGACGCGTACCTCAGCTGACGCGTACCTTTAGTACAGTACAGCAACATAATCCAAAAACTATCACTATTACTTGCGATAAAAAAAAAGAAACATCACCATTGTTGATAAATTATTCACTTTCAAATTGCTTTATTTCTGCCCATAAAAATCTGATTTTTAGATTAAATTTCTACATTAACGACTCAGAAATATGAAATGGTTATCAACGTCAGAATAATTAATAAATTCAGAATATTAATAACGTATAACGTATAATATTTCATAACGTAAATCATCATAATATTTAATAGCGTACATATTAAAGTATTAAACATGCATTTTATTACCTGATGAATTTAATAAATCTTCTTATTAATGAATTTAAATATGTGACAATTTGAAAATTAGTTTTTGAAATGTTAGATAAAGTCAGAGTTTCTTTTAAATAAAATCTTAAAAATCGGTAATTTGTGCTACAAATTCAGGACAACTTTTTCGGAAAGTAAATTTTCTTATCTATTGTATGAAATAACGCTTGTTGACTTGGAAATATTATTTCCTATCTAATTAATGATAACCCATGAAAAATCGCTCAAAAATTCGTAAAATAATAGATTAGAATTATTTTGCTTTTTTTAATTTTCAAAAAATTGCATCGAGATGCATAACTCTTTTAGATAGCGTTTGTAGCAAATACTTAATAGCTACTTGCAACTGTTTGTCAGTAACGCCATCGTCCCGCAGACGCACATATTCTTTTATAAGTAGAGAGTTTAACCTCACATAGAAATTCCTCTTAAAAGAAAAAAAGTTCAGTTTTCTGTTATTCTTAAGTATAAATGCTCAGAGTAAGGTCGGAAATAAGACTCCGCAAAGAAAAAAAAATCCTCTCCTTAATTTTCAGAAAATTACATTTTTTAAATTTACATCCGTACATCCGCAAATACGACACTCTTAAAAAAACATTCCCAGTACGTAAAATGTGGCACATAAACTAATGAGGTGATGTTCCAAATTTGAGCCTTACGTCATACAACGCCGCAGAGATATCTTGAAAGAAAGATGATAGAGAACTACACATGATTTTGAATATAAACGTCTACTGCTAGAGTGTAAAAAAAGAGTTTCTTTCGTGATTTCTGTACGATCCTGAAATGCGACCATTCAAAAGTGGTTTAAATCAGAGTTATATTCATCTTCATATCTCTGACACTTTTTAAGATATAGCTCTGAAATTTTGCATCCCACCTCATTAGTGTATGGGGCACATTTCACTAATTGAGAATTTTTTTGAGCGGGGGAAGGGTCGCATGAAGATTAAAAAAGTGTAGCTTTTTGAAAGTTAACGAGCGAAATTTTTTCTTAACCGAGTCTTATTTCCGAGCTCATTTTGAACATTTTTTTAAATTTACAATTCTCACTTATTTCCATTAGATAAAGAATTAAACTCCGTTACCACCTTTTTGGGACACTCCGTATATGCATGCTTCAAAATGGTGGAAGAATACATTGCATTATCAACTTTTCTTGTACCTGTAAAGTAATTGTTTCCTTGCTTAAGACTTCAGTAGTGTCTGAAATAAACTTGTAAATTATATTTTATAGATAAAGAATTCAAGCCCCTTACCACCTTTTTGGAACTCCCTGTATATAAATTATACCATATTAGAAAACTTTTTGAATACAAATAATGAAGTTTTATTGCATTGTGATGTGTATTCATTTCATGGATAGATTTTTCTTTCAATGGTCTACTAAAAATTGCCTGATAAAAAATAAAATCCAGAATCCTTTTTTCCAATTATTAAAAGGGAGCGGTGAATGAATAAAGTGGGTTTAAAAATGACTTTTTACACTTTTTAGGCAGCATGGAAATACATTATCGAATATATTTTTCGTTCAACACACTTCTTCCATTTTCTTCTGAAGAATGCTATCGTAAAACTGCTGCAGGTCAAAGTGTCGAAAGCATTTTAAAAGTATATTTTTAATTTAGCCGGTACAATGAGGCTCTTTGTCAGTGTTAAAAAAAAGAAACCTTTTACAATAAAATGAAAATATTTTGCGGAATTTTCCCCGTACCGCCGAAATACAAAAAATATCTTCTATTACTTAAAGGCTCTTTTCAATTATATGTTCTTAGTATTCTCACGGGAGAAAATATCATTACCTACTGTTATGATATTTCTTTTTTAGGGAGTGCTATCAAAAGACAGATATTACTTAATATTTCCTCAAGGGTATACAACATGAAGCCGATTCATTTTTCCTGATTTTTATCAAAGCTTTGCGTATTTTTAATCTTCCAACTGCGATAAAACGCAAAGTCAATTTCTGAACTGTAAAACTGTCAGTTTTTTGAAGATGAGATACCAAGAGTGCTGCATTTTTGTTCCATACAGCTTTTATATAATGCTTTTATACCGAGAACGTTAAAAGAAGATACATGGAAAAAATATATTTTATTCTAAAGTATGGGCATGAAATTAAAAAAGGAGTTGTTTGCGTGTTTATGTTAAAAGATAATAGGGATTTTGCCAAACACATTGATTGCTATTTTTATATTTTTGCGATAGTTTTAAACATTTGTGCAAGTTCTAAAAATATTGTGAAATGTTGTATATTTTATGCTAGTCAAAAATGTAAAGTAACATTGCGTTTTTTATATGATTATTTAAAATGTGGCATATTTTTATTCTAGAAAAGGAAACATTTGGAAGAAATACTCACTTTTAAAAAAAGCCTTTAAATCCAAAATTTGTTTTTTATTTGATATACGATTGTGCTTCTACCGTCCCTCCCTCCCCCTAAATTCGAGGTTTTATAGAGCTATTTCACCTACGTCGTTATCACTACGTTACACCTTAGCAACGTTCGTTTTAGCAACATTCGTTTATTTGAGAATGGTGATTGGCCGAAAACGTGGCATTCTATCCCTAAATATTTGAGTTGAACACGTCACGTGAAAATACTCTATTGTAGAAAACTGGTAATACATTTATGATTCAAAATTTTAAATTACCCGTTTATGCATTCACCCCATTGGTCGTAAGAATTCTTCTTGATTCTGACGTAAGTTTTACCTATATGCCGGACCTCGACGTAAAGATCACCTTTACTGAATAATTGAAACGACTTTCGTCACGTTCTTTCGTTCTTTCACTAATACCCTAGTAGCACAACTAGTTCAAAAAGCGTTCAAATTACGTTGGAAACACGTTTTTACATTAAAAAACGTGCTTTAAACGTCTTTTGGATTAAATGTGCTACTAGGGTAGCGGCCTAATCTGATAGCATTCAGGCGCTGATTCCTTCATATTGAATCAGAAAAATGTTGAACATCAAATATTATCTCTGGAGCTCTTTCGGAAGAATCTGCAATTACACTACTGGCCAAAAGTATTACAAGTATCAAAAATCAAACCCTTTTCAAGATTAAGCCCCCTCTCCCCCGTCAAAAAAAAGAATCAATTTAATTGATATTTTTTAATGTCAGCATGTCAAATTAGTTACTTCAAAGACAAGATAGCATTAAGTTAAAGAACAAAAATAATTATTTAATTTATTTAAAAAATAGCATAAAAAATAAATATGTTGTTATAGATATCATAATCCCTTTTGGCCTGCCCGAATAAAATTAAGTAAAGAATTAATTTCAAGGCCTTCTGCAAAAAGAGGATAATAAATAAATGCGATTGAACTAAAGATCATTTATTATGTTGCTGAGCATCGTTGACTTTGATCACAACAACCACTCTTTTAGATATGGAATCCACTATGTTTTACAACACTTCTTTCGGTGTTTCAGGATGCCAAGTTAAATTGTTGGTTCCGGAAGCTCTCATTCTGTTTTTTGGTGATTTTCAGATGTATTCTTTCCAATTATACTACATTAATTCTCAAAAATATTTAAATCTGGCAAATTTCTTGTCCATTTTTTATGGGCCTATTCTTGAAAAGATGGTTAGATTTCTCAAGCTTGCAATACTTTTGGCCAGTAGTGTATTTACTTCCGATAAAAATGTCGGCCATTTTCGGTCACCATGGATAAGGTTAAATGACTAGCGTACAAAAAGAAATACACTCTTTTTTGTTTAAATGAGTTCGCTTTCTTTTTTTTTTTATACTTAAAGTAAAAAAAATGCCATTAAATACGTATAAATAATTATTCGCAAAACAAAGATTCAAAAATAAAATTTATGGGTAAATCTTTGTAAGTGTTCAACTAATGTCACCTGGTTCAGCAAATATCATCGACATCAACACTAATTTTAAAGATGAAGAAAAACAGGAATACCAGATGTCTTAATCCAGATATCCCATTTTATGCATCCGAAGAAAATGTCACTTAAAAAATAGTAAAAAGTTTTAATATATTTATACTAACTCACCGGAAATTTTACAAGTATTTATAAATCTTCAAGTGACCTTTTTTTTTATTTTTTACTGTACAATCTCATTTTGTGATATTTTGTCTTAAAATGCTCTTTCAAAAAGCGATAAATATATGACATGTATAATGTGACCTGTTTTTTTATTTATAACTGTCTGTGTCTCTAACTGATCAGAAGTATTTATGGATATCCCTAAATAAATTATAACATTTTTTTAACCGTCAGGCTGCAATTTTGATGTTTTACTGTCAATATCTTTTTAAATCGTACGCTTGGAAAGAAGCTTACCCAGTCATACCATATTAACAAATAAATCTGCATCTTATTATGTAGCATCCCATATTTAATAATATTTCTATTATTCAACATGTCCTGCAGGTATTTTACTCACTGCATGGAGCCATTCTATTTTCCTCATCCTGGCGATAAATATGGCAGAGTCATAAATTTTACTGGCACGTTTACATCCTTGTTTATGGCACTATGGGCAGTAAAATTCTTGTAAAAGCTTATTGATTCTGAGCTGCTTA
Organism: Cheiracanthium punctorium; assembly: GCA_038373885.1. Classification (NCBI taxonomy): domain Eukaryota; kingdom Metazoa; phylum Arthropoda; class Arachnida; order Araneae; family Cheiracanthiidae; genus Cheiracanthium; species Cheiracanthium punctorium. Next base: position 250,898 of record JAWZYV010011719.1, read on the forward strand.
CACAACGCTAGAAACGTACTTAACGATTTTATCCATTAGTTCGTCATATGTGTCATAGAGTTTTCAATGCGATAAAACTAATTTATTGAAGTGAAAGTTTAATAAATCTTTCAAAGCCATGTTTGAATTTGAGACTTAAAAACATATTGTTTTTTTATGAGCACAGCATTATTTTGATTGGTATGATGAATATAACTTTGATGCTGCATTTCTGCGTAAAGAAATGATAAAAATTTTATAGGTGTGTACATGCAGTATGCTTAGTAAAGAATAAATAAAAAAATATAAAAAAAAATTTCAGAAAATTTAACACATTTTCAAAGTATAAATGTAAGATCATTTAATAGACTATAAATAACATTTCCTATGCCTTGGAACATGACGATTATTTTTGTTATACCATGATGAAATTTCACTAAATATTTTGAATGTGATACATAAACTTCTTCAATGCGAAGCATTATTCTAACGTCATTCTCAATGATACAGCCATGTAGCAATATTTTTTCTTTATACTGACTTAGTTACATGAGCTTTATTCCAAGAAAATATTTGTTGCAACTTTACAAAATGTAATTTATTTTCCATGAAATTGACAGTGACGTAATCCTGTTTACATTAGAGAAGCACTTTTTCTTATTATTTCCTATAAGTTGAGAAAGATTTTATTGCCTGTAAAGTTGCGAGTCAGCCGAATATTTTCTGTCTGTTTCTGCTATATTGTTGTTACGATTTAAACTAATTTTGCGAGATTTTTTTTCTTATAAAAAGCCAGATTTTTTCGAAGCATCCACCTAAGTATGTATTTTTAAGTATGTGCTTTTTATTTTACCTCGATATATGTATTCTAGCATTGTAAGATTAATTTCTATGTCATTTTTTTAGATCTTAATAAGTGCAATAATAAAAAGCAGCATGTCATAAAGAGCTTTAACCTAAGAAAGTAGTTCCATTAATTTAAAATCACAAAAGGCTTCCTCTTTATGTATTTTGTAGCTTAAAAATCATACAAAATATACTTTTTATTAGAGGAACCCCGAATCCTAGTATTATAAAAATTCTTAAACGATTTCAAAAATCTAATTTCTAATGACATCCTGTAATTTGTAAAACGCAAATGTCATTTTGTGAACTTGAGGTTAAGTAAACTTCGTTTCACTCTAAGAACATTGGAATCCACAAACAGAGACTGATTACAAAAGTCCCTACCCCCTAGTACCTAGATATACGTATACGTGGAGTTGGCATCCCCTGTCTGATAGTGAAGCCAAGACTGTAACTGATCCACAATATTTTTTAGACCGAAATACGATAATGTCAAAAGAATAATACAAAATATCGGGAAATGTGCAAAACTATTATTTCACTTTTAAAGGCAAAAGAAAAAGTATAATTACTCCCTAAACCCGTGCACCTTTCAATGTTACTTAAAGGGAACAACTAAATGTTTTTACCTTAGTATGGACGCCGGATCGCCTAATGAGGTTGAAGAACTTCTCTCGCATTTACTTCATGTCGTCCAGTGCAGAAGATAGCTGTTGCCATTTCCCCGTTGTCACATATCCACGTCCTGGCTATATTTATGTGGAAATTAGTCATTTTCTATCCACAACATCAATGCTGCCATAAAGTACTAATGAAACTTTGTTGGCAAATATCCACGAAAGAGTTTCTACTACTATTAAAGAGAAATTTATTCATTAAAGTTCCGCCTTAAAAAAAAAAAAAGAAGAAGAAAAATCGAGTGACTTCACTCGACTTTTAGAACGCTTGATATTAATGTACAGGATTTTTTTCTGTAGTCCTGTACAAAAACCGTAAGTTCTCCACATTCAAAAATTACACCGGTTGTGTGACGATGACCTATAACATACATACCTGATTTGAGCTTATTCGAATTCACCGTTTAGACACTAAAGCACTTTAAAACGTTTGCGTCCATAAATCAAATTGTGTAAGAATTATTTTTCGTAACTCTGTGAACAAAATTACTTCAACTTTCACCATAATGTATGCAGGTCTATAAAAATAGTTGCGGGTGACATAGCTCCAAGAGAATCCTTTACTTTTTAGTGCGTCATTTCCCGTAAAAAATTGTCACGATTATTTTTAACAGCACTGACATCTGCTGAAAAACCGAAGAATGCGAGAACAGCTGAATAGATTGCCCAATGCTGAAAAAAGGGCAGCCGTGCACAGCCAGTTGTCGTCAAAAAAGGGTCTCTAGATCGGTGGCGCGCGATGAACGTTTCGATCGTCCGCCATCTTGCTGGTAGTTAAGTCGAGCGTTGGCAACGGCTGCCCTTTTTTCAGCAATGGGGAAGCGTTGCACCTCAAAGGGTTAATATGCAGTGTGCCCGCTAAAGTGCGTTGTCACCCCAATAATTTCTGAACGGCAAGAGATATAGTCATAAAAGTAAAGTTGCCATGCGCTATTCTTAAAGAGCCACCTGCCGGCTAAATTCGGAGTTAGCATTCTTATCTCAAAAAAAAAAAAAAATCCAAGATAGAGAAAAATTAGTTACAGTTTTTCAGCATCACCGATTCAGTAAGAAAAAATGCATTAATTTGCACAGTAATGTGACGGATGGAAGGCATAAAACGCATTTCCCCGGCATATATTTGTTCGAATTTTCCAAAACTGCACTAACCTGGCATTAAATTCTTTTAACCTTCATGCTAAAAGTGTTTTCCGTCAGCAACAGTACACATCTGGAGACTGGTCTTCAATTTCCGTTGGAAGTTGTACAATATACCTGGTGATACGCTGGTAAAATGTATCAGTAATACGGTTTTAAGCCTTGCATTTTATGGCTTCGATTTTTAACATTAATCTGCTCATGATTTATTTAAAAATTTATTTAAAGATTTATTTCTTTTCTTAATAAATAAATGATGTTGAACAACTTTGTAATTCCCACTTTTTCCCGTACCAGGCATCGATTTCAGGATTAAAAAGCTAACTCCAAATTTATCCACCCGGTAGCGCTGTAGAAGGCTTCTTTGTGTAGCGCACGGCAACTTTACTATGCCTAGACGCAACTTTTATGACTATAGCTGTTGCCGTTCAGAAATTATTGGAGTGACAACGAACCGTAGCGCGCACACGGCATACACCCAGTTTTCATTCAATCGAATGCAATTGTTTTAGAGCTAGAGCATTTTCAATAATTTCCGTCAATAGGCCGTAATGTATAAAAATTCTGTTTTACAGCCCTGTAAATATTATGTGTCCCATACACGCCAAAATCGGTACGGGTCGTACGATATTATTCTATAGTATACAAAATATAAGTTTTATAATATACCAATATGAGATGAATCGAATGCGTCGTTTAGGAACTGGCTTGTTCACTCACACACACACACAGACACATGCAAATTTGCATCACTGTAAAAATAACATAAATGAATTCAAAATACCTGAAAATGGCATGTACATCAAAATCTCATGCTTGGTACATGCTATGAAAGTAAAAATTATGTCTGCTGGTGGCCATATTAACTTGGCCAGGGAATGTATGTTAATGAATGTTAAAAACCGGTATTACATGGCAAATAGCAAAATACTGCATACTATTTTCAGAGTAGTATTTTAACGAAATTTCTCAAACAACTATTAGTTTCTCCATTTTATAAACTTGATTATTTGAGTATTTTAACATTAAATAGTTACTTTTGATAATATTTTTTTTGTTATTTTCTGTGAACAAAAACTAAACGAAAATCTTCAACAATCCGTAAAATAAAAATGACACTTTTATATTGGCCGCAAATGGTTTCAGAAAACATAAATTATTAGCTATTCTTAATCGTTTGCTACTTATAATATTCTTAATCACTTGTCTAAAGCTATATTCTACATACATTAGTTTACCTATGTTACAGGGCGGAACTTAAGATTTTGACATTTATTATTTGTATTCATTAAACTAATATCGTTTTTTTAATTTTCATTTAAAACAAAAATATTAAGTTTTTTTTAAATTAAGTTTGACCAGAAAAGAATAAAGTGCAATAAGACCATACATAATAAAGTGAGATAGCAAGAGTTATATTCATTGACTAGTTAATATTACTTTTGAAAAATCTGTTAAAACATAATATTTTTCAGACCACAGATTACTAATAATTAACTTATTTTTAGTGATATGATTTTTGAAATTAATAGAAACTGGTGCAATTAGACAGCATTTAAATTCTTCTATTTCTTCACGAACTCAAATCATCATAATACTGATCTCGAGAAATAATTCTTGTGTCTTTGCCTCTACTTCTCCAAATAATGCCAGTTTTTTGTTCCTTTCACATTCAACATTAACATAGATTATTTAAACTTACAGAAAACGTACAAATACAACCAAGCAAAGTTTATATATAAACTGAAATTGTTCTAATTAAATAAATCAGCAGATAAACTCGAATCTATTCATCCGAATATTAGAAAAGTCGAACAGTTAAGTAAATCTCAGAGATGAAGAAGAGTGATTGATATTATGTCCTTATCTCGAAAACTATTGATTGACTAAGTATCTATCTCTTGACCCTGAGGGTCGTTATAATGATACGTCTTTGTCAGTAATTAGAAGCTAAGTATTAGGTACTTAGTCTTTCTTCTGTTATTTTTAACTGTTTATTGTGCCTCCATTATTGCGGTGAATTAGTTATTTAGATAAGACTATAGATAAGTTAATGGCAACAAAACAAAAGACCTGTAATATTATAGTTACTCACATTACTTTTATGTTTAGATATTTAATTTATTGAATTAAATTTCAGCATTACGTACAGCCATATATATATTAAGATTAATGACATAATATTTTGAACGGGAAGTTTCATATTTTACAAGTATATATTCTAATATCATGTACATATTCTTACAATTATATCATGTATATATTCTTACAATTATGTCATGTATATATTTTTACATATATTTCTGTGCATCTGACTCTAATCTATTTACATGATCTATACATCAGTGAAAGATTTAACTAAGGTGTACAGTTTAAATTTAAGCAAAGATTGAACCATACCTTCAAACGGATTAGTTACAGGAAAGATACACACTGTCGTCAAGATATTATTAGTGGATGATGATTATTAGTGAATTTTTACGATATTATGAATGAGTAAAATTTCTTCATATTACAGCCATGTTTTCTTGCTGTTGGGATAATATCATAAAAGTTGACTTTTCGCATTTACGTCCTAATTAATTGGGAATCTTTCCAATAGTCCTATAATATGTATAATGTATATGTATACATAAATTAAAATTAGAATTTTTACACGCTGCACACACGATTGTATTAGGGAAAAAAACGGAGTAAATTCTTTATTAGGATATATTATAATAAATAATAATAACTAAACTGCGGATTACATGCTTTTTTATATTTTAGCCTCTTTTTGGTGATTTGGCTTAAATGTGAATAATATGCTTATTTTGTATTTTGGATATTTCAATCTCCTTTGCTTTGAACTCAAAGTGATTTTTTTCCTTAAGCTTCCGTTTAATATATTTTAAGTATCTCATAGTTCACTGTTATGCATGAGCATGATCTAAAACATAAAAATATAGAGTCGGGGGGGGGGGGTAAATCCTATTACGCTAGGAGAAGAAATCAGCGCACAGTAGAATTAGGTGTTTTTCCGTGAACTCTTAACTTCTCTTGAAAACAGGCGCAAAAAATAATATTTTGTATCACCTTTATATCTCGCAGTATGTTCAAGGTTCAAGCTGTCCAAATGCACGAAGGTAATTTGTGAGCTCTTTTTTGTGCGTGCGTGCTCATTTGCAACCATTTAGATTGCAAACCAACTTATGGAGTGAGTGAAATTTCATAAATAGCTGAATTAAAGCAGGAAAGTCAAACTTAATGAAGACGTTAATTACCGATTGCGGACAAGGACTAGCTGTATATGGAGAAATTGTTTTCTCCACAATATCCCGTGTAAAAAGAAAAGCAGATCATTAAATACACGGAGAAAAGTGCATGATTTTTTATATATTGTATTGGAAGAACTATAGTTGTCTGGCTAATAACAAGCAAAAGTTTTAGAAAAAAAATGTTCTTCAAGAATCAGTGAACCAGAAAATAGTGTATTTTGTTAGAATGACACATAATTATTTTTTTATTTAGAAAACAAAGGCTGAATTGGCAAAACTGACTGGGCAAAACTGACAAGGCAAAACTGAATCATAATTCTTTAATTTAAATTTAATATTTGAAATATGTCAGTGCTGATAACTTCATCTCATTTATAGCTCACTGTAATTTAGTCAACTAAGTATCAAATTTACGATACACATTAATAACGTGTCTGATGTACAGAGAGAATGCATTCTTATGCATGCAAAAAACAACCACTATGCATATTGTGAAAGAAGTGCTTTCATTCCGTGAATATAATAGCTGAATTATTGTCCACAATATGATATCAAAAGTAACTTTCATGTTAATAGATCTTTCCTACGATTCTTATATTATTTAATACATACCTGTGAATGCTAGTTAATTATCAATAAGTATCAATGTGTAAATATGCAAATGCAAAACCTGCTTACTGCAAACTCCAAAAAATGGCCGGAGGACAGAATTATGGCCCCCAGAAAGCTTCCAAGTCACGGGAAGTAATTTGAGGTCTTTTAGTTAGAAGCGCAGGTGAAACAAGATCCAATTAAACTTTAAGTATTACAACACTAAAGCATTCTATATTTAGTTTTAAAATGAAGCAACCGATTCAAAATGCTTAAGCTATAGTTACTTTTATTTTAAAATGAATATAATTCCATTATCAATTTAAAACTTCTATTTCAGGTAAAACAGATTTTATCACAAGACCTGTATAAATTTTGCTGACTAGTATCAAAGACACACACAACTGCACTTAAAATAGCTAGAATTTCTCTTAGATTTATAAAAAAAATATTCCTAAGAGATCTAATATAATTCTTAGATATTAAATTTACTCAGCAATAGTTGATTACTCTTTTTTTTAAATTCAGATTAAAGGAAATTCTTTAGTTGTATAAAGCATTTCTTTTTCAGATACATGCCATTTTTTTCAATTAATGATTTTATAACTAAATGGGTGGTGGGTGTTAAAAATAAAAACTCATAATATTAATTACCCACAAATATTTGGTTATTCCCCAAAATAGCCGAAAATATCCATAATTTATTAAATTAAATAATACAAAAGTATTTTTATAGAACCATGAACAGTGTGATGTACTATAAAACATTCACAATAGTCTAAAGCTGAACATATTGGCTGAATTTTATTTGATACCAATTTTATGATAATGTAAAATTAATAATATATGTAGTTTTATCTGACTCAAAACTTATAATATTCGTAATTGATACTAAATTTTAATCTTCTAATATTTCATACAAAATAATTTTACAATACATTCATAATATTAATTTAAATACATTCCTTATGCATTTGATTAACATAAAAGAAATTAGACATAAAATGCTAGATTCTTTTGACAATCAACTTATACATCTACTCAAATCAGAAGATTTTATTAGGTAAAATAAAATAACACAATGATGCTTTTGTATTATAACTTTAATTAATATAGAAATTGATATGTTTGACATGCTGTGCTTCATAAATCTAGACAATTAAACTTAACAGCATGAAACATGCTACTCAAACTATGCTAATGCCTGTAAGGGTTTAAAGAGTACTATATATATATATATACAGAATATAAAATAGCTAAACTTACGTAATATGGAATCCCAAGTAAAACATTAAGCAGTAGCACATAATAACAAAAAAGTACTGAAAAACTGAAAAACTGAAATAAAAATTGATAATCCAGTGGCAAGAGATATTGTAAAAAAACAGAGCTGTCAAAGCTAGAGAGAAGTGGAAAGACAAGCCAAGTGAGATCACGTGGGCTTAGGCCTAACTTTTCGATCCCAAGCAATGATGTGGAGATGGAATGGAAAATTGAAATGGAGTACTCCATTATCAAGTACCACCGTACTCACATTTCAATTTAAAGAAAAAACAAAAATAGCTAGGTTTCTGCAGGTTACCTGACAAAAGAAGTCGCTTTAAGTAACCTGGGGGTACGACCATAGCTATAAGAAAAAAACAGCATGGATACTAACCAAACATGAAGGAGGAAGAACAGACAAGACTAGAAATCGTTGCCAACCGAGAAAATTAATCGACAAAAATAAAAATAAAAACAGCTAGAGCCAAGGAGAAAAAGTATGAGAAAGAAAAACAGACAAAATGCTGCCAAAACTATGTTAATTTATCAAGAAATTCAGTAAAATGGGAGGGGAGGGGGAAATAATAATAATAATATTAAAATAATAATAATAAATAAATAAATAAATAAAATAAAATAAAAAACTCGAGTATAGCTAACCTATGAGCAACGTAGTACAAGCTTTAATAGCTAGGAAGTACTAAGGAAAGAGGGTAAAAAAGAATTTAGGAGAAAAAATATTGTAATTAATATTAATTATAATAATTATAATAATAATACTACACAAGTAATTAATTGTTATTAGTGCTGATAGTATTCAATGCAGTATAAGTAAAACTGCACTTAATAAGGCTTATATATGGTACAGTAGAGTAAAAAATAAGAAAAAAAAAACATATATATCTCAAAAAGAAAAAGTACCAGTAATCAACAATTCTACATTGTTTTTTTTTATATAATGAAATTTTTGGTATAAAATATACAAATATATATTTTATGATTGTCTTTTATTTTTAACTTTTAAAAAAAATTGAAATAACCAACAACCAACCCCATCCTCACCATCCAATAATCTAATTTGGACATACAGTTTCATTTATCACATATTGGATATATTATTGATTTTAGAAATCTACCAGGATATTTATATTTGAGAGCTGTTTTATATAGGTATGTTAAGTTATTGGCTTTAAAACTATTGGTACACAGAGACTCTATATTTATGATTGGATATTATGTTTCTAAAACCAGATGTGTGCATACAAGAAGTAAAATGAGTAAATGTATTAACATGAAAATTAAAATCATCTCTTTTATTAAATATATTGAAAGATAGACTCTTATCATCATTAAGTCTAAGAAGTTTATTATTCTATTATCATTAGGATTTTTTATTAATTCTAGGGCTGAATCGTAAGCTATTGGGAAAATATCAGAATCAGTATAATTATTATCAGTGGCTATTGTAGGTATGTCATCTATGTACCTACGTATTATAAGAGAACTATTGTAATTTTTTTCATAATTATATAAATGTAGGTCAGCTAAGTAACTGGAATTAGAACCACCCTGCGGTATTCCTAAAATCTTATAAATAAAAATGAAATTCTGTTTGTTTGTTTGTTTGTTTGTTTGTTTGTTTGTGGATTTGATTCGTATACAAATCCACAAAAATGGACCTATCGGCCTGAAATTTAGTACAGATATGTAAAATAATATAGAATAACTCATAGTCCACTTTAAAACTTTGAAAGTCCACCCGTTCCCGGAATTTAAGAGATTTTTTATGCTCTTCACGCAAAAATCTTTCCGTAATTGTAACCCCTGTAGTGAAAAAAGTGTTAAATAAGGATCGTGGTTGCCATGTGTGGCGATTTTGCCGAATAAAATGTCGTTCGTATACAAATCCACAAAAATGGACCTATCGGCCTGAAATTTAGCACAGATATGTAAAATAATATAGAATAAATCGTAGTCCACTTTAAAACTTTGAAAGTCCACCCGTTCCCGGAATTTAAGAGATTTTTTATGCTATTCACGCAAAAAGCTTTCCGTAATTGTAACCCCTGTAGTGAAAAAAGTGTGAAATAATGATCGTGGTTGCCATGTGTGGCGATTTTGCCGAATAAAATGTTTTAAATTCTCAAAGTAAAAATAAAAGAATAATAATGATTTTTTTTTGTTAGTTTATATTCGTAAGGTTATTTTTTTTAAATTATAATATCGTGTGCATGGGAAATCAGAGCAGGAATGTAATGCTTTACACGCAAAACAATAAGAATTGAAGGTTTCCGAGGCTAATAGGTAAATTATTTTAGTTTGGCGAAAAAATAAAATGGCTGAAATATGGATTTTGAGTAAGTGAGTTCTAGCGGTTTGCCCAGTTTTCGGCTTGGCGCAATTTATTGAGAGCTTAAGGAAATAGATTTTTGAAAACAAGTGCAAAGGTTTTATTAGAATACAGCGTTAAATTTTAATGATCCGTGAAGAAATAATGCAGTTATTAAGGGATTTCAAGCGATCTAACTTCAGAATTCTCGCCAATTGAGTGCATTGATTTAAGTTGGGGGAATTCCACCAAATTTCAGAAATTTGAAATCTTCTCATTTAGTACATCGGAGTAATGATGAATAAAACACGTTATAGTTGATAATTTTAAAAAATTCGGCTGTATTAAGGGATTCAACTTTTCAAATAAAGGCTTGCTTTACTTTTTCGCGGTCGAACCATTTCCCATATATTATTGCTGCTAAGTCAATGCTTCGAATGATTTCCTGAAAAAACGCTTGCAAAATGGCGTATGTTGGCACTTTGGCGAGGCTTAGATTTGAAACTGGATTTTATTTGAGACTGGGATATATAATGCCACTGGTTATAGATAAAAATGAATGTTGGTATGAGTGTATGAGGTTGAAAAACTCCAGCACCGTTGAGCACCGTTGCACCATGAAATTTGGTTCACCTAAGTCTTTTATCATGGAGAAGCTTTTTATGCTATCCGTTTTCCTCTAACTTGCCACCAGGTGGCGCAGCAGAACGTCGAATTCTATTCCGTTTAGCCGTTTGCTATGCGAATATCGTCCAACCGATTTCGATGAAATTTGGTACACGCGAATATTAGAACACGGAGAATATTTTTCACTATCCATTTTGCTGTAACTTGCCGCTAAATGGCACTGAAAAGCATCAACTTCTATACCGTTCGACCGATCGGCATAAATTTTTTTATACTTTCACATTTGAGCACGAAGAATATATTCTAATTGCGTTCTTTTTGATGTTACTCACCACTAGATGATACTGCAATGCATTATTATTTTAAGTCGCCACTAGATGACGCTGCAGCCGGCCAAATTCTTGACCATTCAAACGGTCGCTATGAAAATCAGTATACATAGCTATTTGAACAATGAGAATATTTTGGCGTTATCCATTTTGCTATAACTCCACTTGACGGCGCTGTAGCAAATCATTACTTTAATTAACTACTAGATGGCCCTGCAGTGTATCCTTCTTGACTGTGCAAATGATCGTTATGAAAATTGGTATACATAGATAGTTGAACACGGTCGCTATGAAAATCAGTATACATAGCTATTTGATCAATGAGAATATTTTGGCGTTATCCATTTTGCTAAAACTCGCCACTTGACGGCGCTGTAGCAAATAATTACTTTATTGAACCACTAGATGGCCCTGCAGTGTATCACTTCTTGACTGTGCAAATAATCGCTATGAAAATAGGTATGCATAGATATTTGAACACGGGGAAGAGTTTGGCGCTATCCATTTTCCTATAACTTACCACTAGATGTCGCGTCAACACATGAACTTCAGGACTGTCCAGCCGATAGTCATGAAAATTCGTATACATCGATATCTGAATGCGAAAAATATTTTCGCAGTATCCGTTCTGCTAAAACTCGCCACTAGATTGCGCTACGCCGCATAGCCTTCTGCACCGTACAAACGATTGCCTTGCAATTCGGTATGCATGATTATTGGACACAATATAACGCGATATCCACTTTGCTATATCTGTTTATTACAATGAATAGTAATCACCACAAATCGTAATATCAAAAAAGTCCATTCATTCCCGTGCGAAGAACGGGTACTTCAGCTAGTTTGCCTATATAATTTATTATTACGCAAAATGTAATTATTATAAACTATAAACTTTAATAGATCTTTGAAATAATTAGTATCTATGTTAGATGGCAAGTTAGTGTTATTATATATATATATATATATATATATATATATATATAATATATATATATATTATAACATGATTTAAAATTTGAAAAGGATAATTAATATGAACATATGTAAGAAATTAAATGTTGGAAATTAAATGAGAAAAGAATTGGTGCGATTTAAATGTTTTAATTAATTTATAATACTAAGAGGACTTTAATATTTAAGAAGAAAACATTGGAGGAGAGATATTTTTCATACTATACCTCTTTAATGTTTCTTTTAATTGTTTTGAAAATTAATATGCATCTTTTTAATTTGACAGTATGATTTCTAAATGTTAAAAGCGAATATTTAATTATTTTTAAGCGGTTTGTGTTAAAGAGAATATAGTAAGGTAACCTATGTCATAAATATTGTACAAATGAAAATTCTGTAAAGATAAGTAATTCTGTAATACATAAGTAACACTAAATGTATAGCATACACAAAAGTGTTTCACAAATATTCCTACTGATATTTTGTTTACTTTACCATCAAGATAAGTAAACTATATGGTAAATAAAGATAAATAATTCATATGTAAGTATGATGTTTACAAAGCAGTTTGTGCGATCTTTGGGTAGCTCAAGCTATTTGAGTAACTTTGAGAAATTTACATAAAATGTACTCTTATCTCTTGTAAATCGTATAAATAGGCACCATCAGAAACTAGATGAAGAAATAGGATTGATTTCATTTAAAATCTGAGTAAAATATTCGTTTTTTTTTCTTTCGCGTAAATCACATCAGACAGAGACAATCTATAACCTAATTAAAGTAAGCAGATTACAAATGATTGTGTAGTTCGGCAAAAAATGAGCATTTGTACATATCAATTTATACGATTTATTTTGTAATGATGGAAAAGTACTATTTTTACAAATTTAATATTTAGTTTATCGTTGTCCATTTTGTATTGCACCGAAAATGTTCCTATGTTCTGTTTTATACAATAAAACACATCATATTTAAAAAAATAGAAATAAAGTAAATAAAAGTAAGGAATTTGTGAAGTATCTTTAGAATTTTGTGTTTGTGTGTGTGTGTGTGAGAGAGAGAGAGAGAGAGAGAGAGAGGGGGGGGGATGGAACTTCAAAACTGAAAAAAATAAGTTTATTATATATATATAGGTAGGGGAAGATGGCTTGAAATGATCAATGACCCTAGCGGGTAAAACGATCCACATACCATCCACATATGTTTCTTTCCATACAGGTAGCGCTATCTACCGTGTAGCACATAAACTAGTCGTTCCAAGTGAAGAAGAAGCAATGGCGGTATTGAAGTGATCGCAATATTAGGCGGCGAAACAGAATTTTTTGAAAAATGGAATTTTATAACATTTATCATAACGTAAGCACTAACTTAACTATCTATTTAGATAAATTGACTTTCATGTACAGAAATATGGCTTGGTTTAATGAATTGAGTATATTTTTTTAGATTAATATTTAGGTTAGATTCAGTGTCAAAAATGCCAAGGTGGATGAATGATACATTTGCTGGGATACCTGAGAATGGTGATCATGTGTACTTTTGTGATATGTGCTCAAATAGACCAAGTTTTAAAAGTGGCGGAAAAAGACATTATTTAAGTTATTTCTGCGTTTATTCTAGGCCATAGTTTTTTTTATTATAATTTTCAATATATTCTATTTTATTGTTTATGACAGGCTTCATTTTAAAAATTTCATAAAATAAATTATGTGTGCTATCTAACTGTAAAACTTATTTTATTTTATGTTATGGATAGCCATAATTACTTTTGAATCTTTTTATTTTACCAATAAAAACAATTTACATTTTTTTTAAACGAAGAATCATTTTCCCCCCTTAGATTGAGGGTAAAATGTTCCTTTGGACACTTTTTCAAAATAATATTTTTTAATTACTCAGTGTGTATATTATTGATATATGTTTATGATGCAAAATATTGTGTAAAACATTCTAGCAAAATGCCACTTAAACATTTATGTATTTATGCGACTTTTCCCCTTAAGGGGGTCATTTTAGGCCACCTTCCCTATATGTAAGTTAAAAAGTTTTATTGAAACTGTAATAAAAATCATTCAAAAGAAACTTTAGCTTCAATATTACTCAAATTAAACATCTTAATGAAAATCTTGTGTCAATATTAGTAAAACTAAGTTTTTAAAATAAAATTCTATTAACTTATTATCTCAATAATATATTTTCTTGCGATAAGACATTAGTACTAGAATCAGCACAGAAAATATACAGGAAATATTTATAAATAGCATTTAATTTGACATGGTTCTCGCTAAACTTTATCTCAGAAGAAAACTGAGTGTATCGTTAATGGATCATAGAATATACTCAAAATGAAATATCTTAGGAAAACACATAAATGTTGCATCCTTGGTTTAACTCCATAAAATATCAACGAATTTACGCTATTATTGAATTTGCTGAGAAATTAGATCATGCTGATGTATTCTGTTTATTAGGTTTTGCGGAGTAAGAAATAAAACCTGATTTTCTTGTTCATATGTTAGCGGATTTCATCTGCTGATTTGCATGTAATATAAAGACAAAAATGAAGAAATAATATATTGCATAGTTTGAAGTATGTTTATCCTTTTTTTGTTTTTAAAAATCTATATCAATATTAAAATAAGGGTGTCTTAATTTTTTTTACTAATAAAAAGAAGTTAAATTGAACAATCCTATAAACTGTTCCCCATAATTAATTTGGACAAACTTTAAAAAAATAAAGTTTTTTATAAATTGAATATTTCCGAAAAAAGTGAATTTATGTATTAAAATGACGAACATTTAAAATTAAAATTTATCTTTTCTAATAGCAAATATAGGATATAGCAAATTAAGGATGACAGGTTAAACATAAATGGTTATTGAAGAGTGAATTCATAAATTAATGTTTCATTTCTTAAGTTTTGTTTTGAATTTATTCATCAGAGAACTTTTCTTCACATATGAAGTAATAAACTAAAGGTAAAAATACTACTGCCCGAAGAAAACATTTTGGTTCATAAAAGTTATTTTCAGTCGGGATTTTCCTTCCATATAAAAAGAATATATAACTTAAGTATTAGAGTTAAGATTCTGTTACCTTCATATTAACTCGTAAATACTATTAAAAAATGGAACTTTATTAAAAGATAACATAAACCTCAAAATATACGTACTATTTATACCTTTAAAAACCATTAAAAATATTGAGTGCACATTGAGGAATTATCAGACTGTAACGAAAGTTCTCCGCCAAATCTGCTTGAGTCAGCTCATGCGGTACCCATCGATTGAACTTATACATCAAGTTTTCGTGGTGCATAGCATAACTAATTGGCATGGCATTAATGTCTAACTCTTTAGCTAGCTCTCAAGTGGTTAAGTACTGATCCTCTTCCACAAGTTCTGGCAGGTGGGCCTCATTAACATCTGTAGGTCGGCCAGAGAGAACGCTCAGCTCCTAGAACGTCATTGGCCCCGTCTTTTAACTTTCAGTACCAAACCTTCACAGTCCCATATGATACAACAAAAAAATCTAAATTACACACATAATTCTTTGACATTGGGTAGATGACTTTTGCAACACAACTGGAAGTAAATGATGGTTCTAATCGAGTAATGTGATAGCTCCATTTCAGACACCTTGTACTTAATGATAATGATATTTTTTAACAACACAGTGTACTAAAGCAAGTCTCTGACAAATGACAAAAATTGTTTGACAAAATATGAGCAAAGACACAAACTTGGACAGCTTGAAGACGATATCTATGGTGGCGGGAAACTTTCGTTACAACCTAATACTTTTTAATTAGATAGAAGTTTACACTCACTTCTTTTAAACAAGAACGAACAAATGCATTTTAAAAAAAAATTAACTTAAGAGTCTCTGATAATGACAAACTTTAAAAATATATAAACTGTATTTCAACAAATACAGTTCGGTGAAATGCATTTATATATATTTCACCAAACTAAATTAATTATTCTAAAAAAGCAGGTATTCTAAAAAGTTAGTGTTTTAAAGAACTTTAACTTGCGCGTATTGCTGTAGACATTCTGGTATTAATTTTTACTCTAGAGATCGGTTAATTCTCCTAGCGTAAACAGTAAATGATGAATACTTTAATGCATTAGTTGATTACAAGAGATTGATTAGTAATACATTAAGGTTTATTTATTTTATACAGTTTATTTTAAACAGAGTAAATCATATTTCCAAATAATAGTAAAACTAAAGGAATTAAATTAATTTTATTTTTTTATTATCTTAAATTCTAAAACATTTCACAAACTATGTAAGAAAAAGAAAAAAAATTTAGAACATTTATATTAAGATCAAAAGCGTAATGATTAGCGTATTTTGCTAACTAGTCCATATCCAAAGTTCTATCCTTCGGTTAAGAAAGGTAGACTCAGCCTTTAAGCACTTATATGGTTTGATGAAAGGATTATTTTATTGGAGAACAAACCACTTCGGAACTCTCGTCAAGCTGGCTGCTTCTACACTCCAAGGTCATTAGAAAACCATTCGTGGACTAGCAAAGAGAATTTCTTGCTGAAAACAATAACATTCTTTAAATTTAAAAATAGCATTTTTTTAAACTAGAAATATTCGATTATGAATGATATATTATTTTATAGGGGAGTCAAATTTAATTTATGTTTATATATTTAATATTTTTTTGTGTGTGAATGATGCATATCCATCAAAATGATGCTTTGATTTTTTTTAAAGTTTGAAAATAACCGCAATTTAAAAATTCAGTAAATATGAAACATACTTTTATGTAATAATTTGCAAGATACCATTTAAAGCTAAAGCTTTTACCTTCAGCTTAAAGCTTTTTAATTTTAAATTTTAAATTTGAGCATGATGTGAAAGCCGCAAAAAATTAGTATTATTTTACTTCAAGAAGCTCAGCTATAATAAAGACAACACAATATTACTAAATTGATTCAAATGGTCTAATCAAAATTTTTAGTAATCATTTAAAAATTATAACGCCGCCTCCTTTGGCGCCGTCGCACCTTCTTTGGCTTTTAAAACAGCTGCAACTCGCCTGGGCATGGATGCCACGAGTTCTTGGTAGACAACTGGAGACAGGTTGTACCAAATATTTAAGTAGCGGTCATACAAAGTCGAGATATTGGAACATGGCGGTGTTTTAGCTCTGAGCTGCTGGGATAGGGGGCAGCTGCTCTCCTGGAAGATGGCGCACGTTGATCCGACAATCCACGTGATGAACGAAAAACCGGGATTCATCCGACTAGGAAACTCCCTTCAACATAGCCATGGTCCAGTCTCGATGTTCCCGTGGCCACTGTAAGCGTAGTGGACAATGACGCTTAGTAAACAGAGGGACACGAGTGGAACGTTCCGAAACACTCGTACTTGGACGTTCATTGTATTGGGCTGTCAGCTGAGCCACTGTTTGCCACCGATTTTGCTGTACTAGGCGGGACAGTCTCCGGCGGCCTTTTTTCTTTGAAGATGCGTGAGCGCGTCTACTTCTTGGCGTCAACTGCTGGTTTCACCATCACTAATCCCATTTTTATAAATACTAACAATGGCAGAACATGAACAACCGACCCGTCGTGCAGTTTCGGCGATACACGTCCCGAGTCTTTCGGCCATTACAATCTGCCCTCGATCAAATTCGCTTAGATCAACCGCCTTATCCATCACTCACAAACGTAAGTGCAAGAATGATTCCTTACCTTCTCCAGCAACAGTTAAATAACATCCCCACTTAATTACGTGCTGTCCAATTTATCCATACGAATTCATCGAAAAATGTAGAGGTGGTTATAACGCTTTGGATCGTCAGTTTAAATTGTCTTAAGATAATCAGGGACTATAAAAGAATTTGAATCTGAACGTTTAAATCTAGAGTGTAAAACATAATCATCTTTCACGTTTTCTGCACTACCACTGAGGTGCGGTAGCCATTGAAAAGTAGTTTAAGTCAGCGTAGTCAGTAAATTAAGTTTCTACATCTTCTAATTAGTGTGTGTAGCACATTTTACTAGCTTCATTTTTTTACGAGGGTTGTATACCAATTTAAAAAGCGTTACTTTTCAAAATTTACAAGAGGAATTTTTTCGTCTTTTTTTTTCCAAATTCAGTTTGAATATTTTTTTCAATTTACACTGTCCACTTATCTCAAATGAATAAAAAAATAAGCGTCTTTTCTTTTTTGGACACCTTGTATAAGGTCACATTTGTTTCGAAAAATAAATAGTTTGTAATCATTTTTGAACAGATAAATGTTTCTCATGCGAAAACCTGCTTTACATTGAAACATCGTGAACAATTCCAGCCTGCAAAATAACATGGATAGCAAACAAATACCATTAAATAACATCATTATAACGCGAGTAGCATTTGTTTGGCTTTGTTAAATAGGAAACCTTTCTTTCCCGTTGATATTAGCGAAGAACTAATATTTCATTGATGGTCATTGTTAATGGAACTGTAATCAAAAGTCTGCAGATTGCATTCATAGACAATAACAGTGACATAAAAAGTGTACAATTCCGATCAATATATTGGCAGGAAAATGTAATCTGACAATTTTGGGAATTTAATTTCTGCTCATAAGTAACTTGATGGATATTATATACTTAAGTGATCTATTTTTTTTTCTTGTAATGCATAAGATATGTTAGAATATAAATGGACTTTATTAGCGTTTAAATAATTTTAAAGCATACGCTTAGGCGCATATTTTGAAAACATGGTACACTGAAAAAAATGATTTCAGCATACCATGAGGGTAAATGTAACGCCAGCACGTTGAGATGTTGGCGTTACGTTTACACGTTGTGCTCTAGACTGTGCCCATTTGCTATGCAATGTTTCTCGTGATTGGCTTATCAACGTCATTACATCATTTTGTGAGTGGATTTACAACACAAAGTGCTGTATTATTTTACAGCCCAACGTTTAGGTAAAAGTAACACCCACACGTTGTGATCTAGACTGTGTCAGTTGCCATACAACCATTGCCGAAGGCTCAGGCTCTTCGTGATTGGCTTATCGATGTCATTACGTCACTTTTGTATGAATTTATAACACACAGTGTTGTATTGTTTTACAGCATTATGTGTGGTAAAATTACAGGTATTTCTTACAGTGTACCTCATTATAATTAAGTCCTTACGAATGAATTCATTTAATAAATCAGTTTATTATGTGTTAGTTTCATATTGATAATATTCTGAGGATTTCTAATTTATTAGCTTTGATAATCACACCCATCGTGATCAAGTTGGTTTGTGTACTAAATATGCAGGGTTGTCATAAAAAAAGACACTTCCCCATGTATGGATTTCTAGCCGCCATTTTGTTCAACTAATCCAGATGAGAATTTCAGATACAGGTATTCAGAAATAAACACTCTAAGTTGCGATTGCTTAAAAGAATATAGCTCTCACGGTTGCAGTTGCAGTGAAAAAAATAGCGAAAATTTCCAATGTCACACACACTTTCTTTTGGGCAAGTTTTTTAGAGCATTGAAAAAACACAAATGTCCATGGAACGCCACACGTATGACAAAAGTTGACGCCTTAAATATTTGCAAAGAAGAACACTGTAAAATATCAAATTCAAATAAAGAATTTTCACTGACATAATTCGTATTAATTCATTGTAATAGGCACTAGAAATGTTGGCCTAACAGTAGGTGAATTAAAAAGATTTAATACCAATAAAACAATTTACCTCTCCTCTCTTAGGCTGTGATTCGTTCGTTATAAGGCTCTTTCTTGGAAATATTTTACACGATCAGTTTTCCTTATACGTGTACCGTTCCAACGCCATTTGTGGTTCTTTCAGTGCACCGTTAAACTTACAAAAATATATTTAGAAGTTCTAAAACGTTATACAAATACGCCCCCGTATATGTGCTGTAAATGTTGTTTTTGTGCCCGTTAGTAATAACTTTAGTTACCACAAAGCAATCGTTAATGTAATACGTTCCACAAACAGTTATCATGTTTTCCATTATTAAAATACAGTTATTCCCGAATTACATAAATTATAGTCCGTTACTTCTGAGTCCGCTATATCGAAGATCACTCTTAAATAAAAATTATCGTAGAAAATTCGATAGTAGTTCTTCTATACATTTTTTTTTAAATTTATTTGGATATATACTATTTTTGTTTTATCTATTTTTAAATCAAATGGTATAAATTTTAGCTTGATACTTGTAAAGATAAAAGGAAAAAAAAAGAGAAAGAAATTCAAACGCAGAAAGATTTTAAAATTAGCCGTACTCCATATTTCAAAACAGTGAATAATGTACTAGGCACTCATAAAAAGTATTTGACTTAAAAATCACAAAATAAAATGGTCTTTTAAACTTTACTTCTGGGAAAACTAAACATAAAAAAGAAAGTTATTGCAAGAATATGATAACATTTTTTTTCCTCTTTCAATATTTTTTTACTGATATCACTCTTAGCTTTTTTCGCGGATACTGAGACGAAATCTTGCCATTACCTTAGGCATTTGAGACATTTGTTTAAGATTTTTTTCGCTTTTTCCCCAAAAATCCGGATTTTAAAATCCAGTTTTCACGCTTACTCTGCCCTTTTCAAGTATCCGAAAGTTTTCTTTCGTTCTTCGGTTGTATTTTTTTTTCAAAGACACGTTTCCTTCTTTATTGCTTTTTAAGTCATTCCGAGAGGAATTCTTTATTTTTATTTATTTTTTTTTCATATCTGTAAAACTTAAAAATTACATGTGTATTTTTTGCTGCTTAACAGATTTTTTCAAATCATTCAATGATCAACATTTGTACAGCAGCACAAGTGCATTACGGTGCAATAATTATTTTAATTTTTAAAAACATTTTTAAATTCTGTAGTTTGTTATATTGTTATGCATTTTATATTCATAATATTTTAAATAATATGTTAAATGCAAGGGAATTTGTAAATCTTTTGAAATTCAAGAACGCAATAATAAATATACACATGGACTTGCACAAATAAGACATGAGCTTGCAAATAGCCGTATAACAAGTCCGACCAGGAAACACATCATCACAAGTTGGTATGATCTCTAATTAGAAATAAGTGGTAAAAAAGAGACTGTAGTAGTTCTACCATGCCTAAAGTATGGAGTTTTCGGTGTCATCTATTGACAAAATAAAACAAGAAAAAGGAACTTTATAATGAACATCCTTCAAGCTATAGAAATTCTCCCGAAAATTTAAGACAAGGTAAAACATACATTATGTATATTTTAATGTAAAATATACATAAATAAATAAAAAATGTCCCAATTCGTGTGGTCTGCATGCCAAACATTCACTCTCATATAAAACTGTAAAAATAGCTGGCTGCAATTTACACATTTTATCTGGGCAAGGCTATATGTGGATTTTCTTTGAAGGACTTCTTACATTTTCTATGTTAATTTTTCTATTCGTACAAGACTGGACTTTTGGAAATAAAATATGCTGGAATTTTTCTATTGGTTGTTCAGACGTCTATTTTAATTTATGAAAAGCTCTAAAGTATTTTGATGCATCTAAGTTCTGTTCTAAAACTGCAGGACTATTAAATTCTTCTCATTTAGCACTTTCGATGCTATGCGAGACGACGCGAAAACCGGCCGTTTATTAATACCAAGAATTTACTTATTGCAATAGCTAGATGATGATTTATTTTTATTCTGGATGCTTATTTTTTCTTTTTATCTCCATGGTTATATTATTACAAGTTGTGATAATCCATAGATTTTCATTATTGTATTTTATTTTCGCTGATTAACAGATCTTTCAAATCATTAAGTGATCAAAATTGTTATTAATTGTTATTAAGGATATGATTTTTACACAATATTATAACTACGGATATAGATCTTAATTTATTTTGCAGATTATCAAACTTGCCTGGGTCTTTTTTTAATTATATTTATTTTGATTTTTTTCCCAGTGAGTGGAAAAAACAGTCATTGCAAGGAAGATGTTATCACTCCAAACCTACTATGAATTTTTGCTTCATAGTTTTAAATCTTTTTTATCTGATGGATGTTTTTCTAAATAAGGTCGCACAAAGAAGGTTTTTTTTTGGAAATTTATAAATATGCGACTTCTTATAAAAATTTGAGGTGAAAAAAAGTGTCTGCAAGCCATTATATTTCTTTTATTTCTAATTGGAAGTATTTGCCTTATAGTCAATGGTTTAAAAAGTGGTACATTGATCTAACAGTTTAAAACATACACTTTAATGTCATAATATAATGTATTAATGTACTAATGTGAAATAATGTCGTTTATTTCCAGTCGATTATTTTAGATACGTTTGAAAAAAAAAATTTTATTGATTTCATGGTGAATTTAAAGAGTTTTTTAAAAGGAAACAAAAAAAAAAAGTTTCGGAAATGAACAACTTGAATTTCCAATAATATTTTCGATAAGTATGATGTTTAAGTAAAATTAATTCTCAAAGTGAATATTATATTTAAGATTTGAAGTATAAAACTTAGGTGAAGCATACTGCTTCCACGTATTACATGCTCTCCGCTCAAGCCAATCCTGCCCTAGGCAGATAGCCCTAGTGGACTTTGCCTTCCAAAACAACTGCCTTAATATTTTTTATGTTAATAGTATTAAATGCAAGAGAAAATCAAAAGGGAGCAGTATAATTCAAAATGAACCACGCACATTTTAAAAAAGTAATATGAAATACCGAAAACTAAATCCATTTATTATAACTCGTTAGATGAATGTTTTGCCTAGCAGAGAAACAGTATCTAAGCCGGTGTTATTGTATGATTTTGAAACAAAAGAAATAAATTATGGAAACAAGAGCAAAAATTAAACCATTTACAGAATTAAAAACTTCCTCTAAAGTCACTTAGAATACAAGCTTGTTTTTTACTCGTATCTCGAATAATTGTGCTTAGTTACTGTAACAAGAAAACATATCTCATTTATCTCTCCACTATTGTACTTTAAGCGTTATTGGTACGCTGAAACAATAAAAATATCGGGTTCATAAATCTTATTATGGTGAGTATTAACAAATAAAAAGAGATAGTCTCGAAATATACATATAAAAATGAGAAAGAGAGGAAAGATCATTATCTTTATGGATTTTGCATTAAGGGATTTTCTGTATATATGGGCTTATCGGGTGTCACGCTTATCTAAGAAGATTCAATTGTGTCCCAGAAAATGCTTTCTTATTATTCTTTTTCGTAGAAGATGTCTTAAAGAGAAATGAATATGTAGATAAATACTTGTTTCATATGAAATGTTATCGGCATGAATTGAAAAATCATTAGAGCTATAGCTAGTTAGCTTACAAAGCTTAGACATTCTCCCTCTGTATTTAATGCAAAAAGAAAAAAAAAGTATTATTTTTAAACATGAAGAATAAGAATTCATCGATGACAGACATAACATTTTATTTAGAGTAGGATCGAAAATAATGTACAGAGAGACTGCTCTTCGCTTATGACTTAACGTTATTCCGTAGGTGGTTCTAAAAGCAAGATAATAAGCTCTCACTGGGGCGCATATTCCCCGGGAATGAAATTCCTGTCTAAGTGTAACAGGCAATCATATCACAAAATGTCACTAGATGGAGCTAGTAGCACGATGTCCGTACAGCTGGATACAGCGCTTCCTGTGGTTGCATACTTTAACATCCTCCCTAGAGCTCGAATCTCGCACTTAGTGATTTTAGTCTTTTGGGGTCGTTGAAGAAGCTCCTGTCAGAACGGCATTTCCAAACCGATGCCGCAGTTCAGCACACAGAAGCTCATCAACCAGGGCTCCGATATCTTCATCGCCTGTTTTCCTAGATTAGTACATGGGTGAACGAACTGCTGTAATGCCCATAGAGGCTATGCTGAAAAATATTCTATACAGAATGCCTTTCTGTATCTGTGTATTGATTGGATTTCGTGAATAAACGTCTTAATTGAAGGACTTGTTGCTACTGTTTGAAGCATCCTGGTATTTAAAGTCAAACAGGATATGTTTTCTGAAGCTCTGACTTATTATCATTATTATTTGTTGTTGTTGTTGTAGGTGTATTTGAGGTAACAACATTGATAATGATCAAAATGTCTTGCCACTAGCACTGTCATTGCTGCTTTAAATATCCAAAATGATGCGTACTAACTGCGACATCCCAATGACCATCGCTCTTGCACTTGAAGATTTTTCTGTTGAAATTCATTTTTGAAGTCACAGTTAAGTAACTAAAAGCTAAACGTTTTCATATATTTCTATCAGATGGTGATGTCTTCTTTTCAGAAGGAGGTTTTTGGGGCTGATAACACATGTGTAAGCCAGACCAAAAGCAACTATCCAACGAATTACTGCTCAGTCTGCAGTACTTTTCTTGTGGTAGTAGAAACGTAAAGTGAATCAAGTGCCACACCTGCATGTACGCGTGCATGCATGTGTATTTGCATGCATACAATGCTTCACCTCAGAATCATGAACAGTGGGCTGTAGTCCAAAGTTGCATATACTTTACTTGTGATTACAAACAAGCATGGTTTTTGGATACATCATTTGTGAAAATGGAAGGCAAATCTTCAGTAATCTTAGATTAGTGCTATAATTAAATCACGCGAAAATTCAGCATAATATATTATGTACTTTTCTATTTAATTTAATTTTTTAATTAAGTATTTTCTTATTTTATAGATGAACGCACAAATCAGATTTTTGTGCAAGTCGGCAATATGAATTTTCTCAAGTCTCTGGGAACAACTCTAAACGAAAGCCATCTCATGAAATTCAGAAAGTAGATCGATAAAATAGTTACAATTTCAAAAATAACTCACCTTCCTTCACAAACTTAAAATTATCTATAATGAAACTCGTGTTGAGAAATATTTGAAACAGTGTAATGTTAAATGTAAGAAGCTTTTTTTTGTCAGATAATTGAAATTACAACTTACGAGAAGGATAAAGGGTGGAATTGGGGAGAATCAGATACTAATCCTTTTGTTCGAAAAATAATCCGATCAGAGAGAAATGTTTCACCTCCCTGCAGTTTTAGGCATATCGGATTATATAAGTAATATTTTTAGAAACAGTGTTCTTTATTATTCTTACATTGACATTTTCACACATTAATCCCAACAGAAAGCGAAAATTAAGCCGAGTTCTTGAACCTTTATAATGCCAGTGCTTTTGAAAGCTGCTTCAGTTTTGGATTTATTGGTTATAGAGAATTTTAATTTTTTAAAAATTATTTTTAATTTGTTGGAAAAAGTTGGAATTTGTTGGAACGATTACCTCAATCGTACTCTTAGGGTGTAAAACAGTATTACAGCGTAAAAAATTATTAAGTACATTCTTCATTCGCTATGAAAACATATTTTTAGCTTAGATGACTTCAGGGTGTAGTTCGAAAAATAAAATCTTCTTCACGGTTTTAATATGTAGTACAAATCAAAATAAACCAGCATCAGGAACTCGATAAAATTCATGGCGATTCTTTTTAATTCTATTGCCAATTCTACTCATCACTTTGCTACTGTCTAACCTGTAATCTTTTAACAATGCATTGAAATTATAACTTTGCTTTCTGTATTATTGCCAATATGCTAATTCCATTCTTTGGGATCCAGCATTGCGACGATCCCAAAGCAATACGAAAGCAATACGAGCAATTGCAAGACGAAAATTTAGACGTTTTAGAAATATGCATTACTTACTAACCCGTCAACGAAGGGTACTTCAACTAATAAGATATACACTGTGACTGCTAATTCATGGTACAAGCATTAAGGGCTGGTACAGGGCACTGTAACAATCACATTTTCTATAGGAATGTATTTTCAAATGTGAAACGTCGAAGCACAAACACAGAAAAGACAAATGCAGGAGGCAAAGGCGAAGCTGAGTTAGTAGTTTTTTGGGCGTAGTAGGCGTTGATTTGGGAAGAGAGGCCATTCTCGTTTCAGTGTTCGTCCATTTACCATTAGAAATCGCATGTGGTTTCAACATGATGGGGCGCCAGCCCACTTCACCCTACATGTTCGTCAGTCTTAAATGCGACATTTGACATGCTATGTATTCGACGCGGTGGATCTATCTCTTGGTCATACCGATCTCCCGAATTGACGCCCTTCGATTTCATTTTATGGGGACATTTGAAGAATGACGTTTACGCCACTCCAGTTGACTCTGCTTAAGATCTCGTTGCTCGAGTATCCGTAGCTGCTGCACGTGTGCGTGAAATTCCTGGTATCTTTGAAACTGTTCCGCAATCGCTGCACCGACGCTGTCAAGCATGTATCAATGCTGATGGACGCAATTTTGAACATTTATTGTAAATTCATTTCCACTTGTAAACGAGGTTATGCAAATAAAACACTTTCCCTATCATTTGCTCTTTCCTTTGTTTGTGCTTTGACGCTTCACTTTTGACCATAATTTGTTCTTTCCTGGGTATGTGCTACGATGCTTCACTTTTGACTAAGCATTCCTATAGAAAATGTGATCGTTACAATGTCCTGTAGCCCTCAAAGTTTATACCATGAATTAACAGTCACCCTCTAAAATAGGCGCATCCCTGCTAGCAATTTTGCTCGGGCTACCACCGGCCACGCAGCCAGCCGATGACGGCCCGAGCAAAATTGCTAGTAGGGATGTGTGTCCACCTGCAACACCAAGACAGGTGGTTCTCTGCAGACCAAATTTAGAATAGATGGTCTATAAGGCATATCTTAGCACACATCGAAGCAAATGTAATTATAAGTAAATTTTTTAATCTATGATTTAAGAGATTTATGTCAGTTTTGTACATGTATTTTCTATATTTCACTAGAAGTCGCGAAACCATAACATTGTCTTTTGGGAATTTTGAAGATTCATAACTCGAACTATTAACCGATTCACATGGAACAAAATGTAAACAAAATTATTTAACCTGTAGAACAATAATCTAAGGCTAAATTAGTCTTTGGAAAAGCAGATGCCTTAACAAACTTCATTATGTGAATTTAAGAACATAAACACACTGCAGTTGTTTAGTGATTTAGAGTAGGACAGTAAATTGTGCCGAATTCGGCCAGTCTTGGCATCTTTTGACAAAATATTGCCAACAAAAATATGTTTCTAAAACGGATGAACTGAAACTGTGTGATAATGTCTATATTTGTCCTAAAATCGCCAAGCCCTGATGTTATCTAATGGCCATTTTAAAGATTTCTAACGAGCCTATTAAAAGATTTATATGCAATAAAATGCAAATTTTTCATTTTTAACATGCTTAATTATACTGTAAGATCAGAAGAGCACATTACCTCCCCTCCCCCCAAATTCAGTACTTTATCATGTTTCAGATATTTAGCAAATAAGATTCCTTTTCCTTTTGATTTTCTGTATTTTGAATTATGATTTTCTTATAAGAAAAATAGAAAACCCGTTTTCCCCGTGCAATGAACGGGCATTTAGATAGTCTAACTGTAAAATTTATTTCTTTTTACTTTTCACATACAAAACAATATTTATGGGTTGAAAGAAGAAATGTAGTATGTTGAAGTAAACAGAAATATCGTAAATATAACATACTTTTGCATTAAAACCGAATATCAACATTAAAATATAATTAGCGATCTAAATCAACATTTAGTGCTAATGCGTATAGCTAATCATATCTAAGTTTTGGAACTATACCCAAAACCTTAACGCCCAACAAACTCCTGCTCCCAAATTCTAACAAAGAATTCATTTCGTGGCTTAGAATCCTACAGAGGTGAGCCTTATAAGATAGGACATTTAATTAACTGGGAGCTCTCAGTACCCCTCTGTAAGAGGCTTCACTGTATAAAGCACATTGTATTCGTTATTCTGGATTATGTGTTGGTCCAATTCACATGGCGGCAAAACCTTTGTGGTGTCAAAGTCCTCCTGCCGCCTGCTTCCTTTGCAACGGGAAGTTTCAAGAGCAGCTTATTAATGACTCAAAGGTCTAAACGTAATGAAATAGTCTTGTCTTTCGCAAAGTGACTCTTTATCGTAAAACAAATGCAACAAGAAATTTTTATTACATGCAATTTTTATTTTAATAACAGTTTTTGATATTCATGGTAGGCTGAAAAATAATTTACTTTCTATCGATTAAAAAAAGTAGCGTCATTTTTTTTGTATCAATGAATGACTTTAAAAAAATTTAAAAAATGATGTATATATATAATTTTCTAGCAATGTAATAAATGTAAACGTAAGTTTTAAAAAATTCTAATATTGAATGTAATTCTGAATTTATTATAAATTGAAATTCTAATATAGATTCTAATATTAATACAAATTGATTTTATAAATCTAAACGTAAATTTTCATGACTACTTTTTATTAATTTCAATTTATAATGTTTGCCTGCGTTCTTCACTTATTATTGAGTACGGAGTTAATATAGCTATTGACACTAAAATAATACTTATTACATAATGTATTGGTTATCTTTTATTCCTCTTAATTTACTATTTACTTTAGCAGAATATTTTTAAGGGATCTCATTAGCTTGTTTTTATTACATTTTTTCTCAATATAAACTAATTTAAAAAACTTTATTCAATGAAGTTTTCATTTCAGCATCCCGGAACAAGATTACCAAAGTGAATTTTACAAAGAACAACACATTTATTTGTTGTTATTCAGGGCATTGTCTTCATAAAAATACACAGAAAATTAGTTAAAGGCAGATATAAATTTTTTAATCATCACTTTCCTTCTGTCTCTCTCTAAGTCAAAAACTCAAGCCATGTTTCATAAAACTCACCATTTTTTTAATTCATCAATTAAATTTCAAGAATGGGAAATTTATGCTTCTAAAAATGTAAACTTTCAGTGAAATAATTTAAGTCCCTCTCAGTTATAGATGTTCGACTAATTTATTTAATACTCTTATAAGTCAACTATTTTACTGTACATCGGTAAAAGAAGATGGTATAATAATTTGTTAAAAACTCTTGAAAAAGCTGGCCTTGTGATCAAAATAAAAGTAAATACACTGTTGGAAACCTACGCATGTAAAAATGTAGTAAAAGGTTTTGGGTGTTAGTTGTAAGTTAATAAACCTGAGTTTCTGAAAATTAATTTTTTCAATTGCTAATTTTAAGTATAATGAAGTATTCTCTTAAAATCAGACACAGACATGACTAGTAAAAGAACTGATAAAAATACTACAGATATAATCTGCACGTTTAATGATAAATATTCAACTCTGTTCTATTTTAGTGGTTTATGACAATTTACACTAAATATACAAAAGTAAAAGTTGATAGTTATAGCGAATGAAACTGGAAATTTTTCGCTGTAAGTTTATAAGATGCATCTATAAACACTATGAAATCATTTTTACGTAACAACAATTTATCCAGAAACATTAAGAATTTAATTCTTATTAATTTTTATATTTTTACAAAAATAAGTACTTCGATTTCACTGCAATTTGTGTATTTACAATGAAAATGATAGTAAGTCAAAAGATAGAACATCGGCAACCTTCTAATAATACAACCTGTTTTGCACTAGTTGTTTATAACTAAGGATTCCTTATTTAAAATGGTTACAACAAAATCTACAGGTTAGAGAGCTATGAAATTTGAAGAAAATCTTTATGAGAGAATTAGAGAGAGAATTCCACATGAAAAAATATTCTTTTAAAATATCCCCCACTAGATGAGATTTCAGAATGATACTTTTGATAACATGCAAGCTCTGCTGCCACGCAGATGCATTAAACATCTGCTGCACATTGCTCTTTCAGTTTAAAAATGGTTTTTGCTCTCAAGATCGTATGTTATTTGTGGAGCTCTTTTACCAAACCTTCGATTACGCATCAGCGGTTTTGCACTAAAAACGTGATTCGAAAACATGAAATGACAGCTATGGGACTACGAGATTTGATGGAATAGTTAAACTGAACAGGATCGTTGAGCGTACAATCCAGAAAATGATTTAAGAATGCGTATGAACAGATAGATCAGGACGCTATGAAAGTTATAGAAGACATGGAGTCAGGTTTCGCAGACATCAATAAATGTACGCGCTATATGAAGAACGTTAATCTAGTATGTTACCCAGCTCACAATATTTTAAGGAATATTAACCTCCCGGAGTATTGCATGCCCAAAAGATTTTCCATCGAAGGCTTTCGCTCTAATATTCCTCTCGAGAAATTAAGTTAATAGTGTCGTGGAATATTCTGAGGACAGATGAAGCAGTTTGATGTAGACGGTGTAGCCAACTTGCATAACTGCCGCACATGAGCTGCTAACTATCTTCACTGTTTCCGAAAAGTTCCGGTACATTCTCAAAAAAATACGGTTTAGTATGGTGTTTCTGGGACATTTATGCTGGGGGCAATTTTTTCGAAGAGCTAACACGCTCAGATCTTATGTGTTCAGCTAGCAAATTCCGTCATTCCGCAGCTGGAACAGCGTACTTGTCTTTCCGTGTAGTGTCTTCGTGCAAGATGGAGCATTACCGCACATAGCCACATGTTTCAAGCAATTACTACAGTTATCAGGCGGTCTGTCTTCACCGTTTTTCCAACACAATCTGTACATAGGAATCCCTGTGATTTCTGTTTTTGTGGGTGTCTCAAAGACCTGGCCGACCGAGATGTGCTTAGGTCTTTGGCAGACTTCAAAGACAGCATCACATGACTTGTGCATAATATTCCGCAAAATAAATTTGTGTCAGCAGAGAAGTATTCATTTTGCAGTTTCATATAGTGGCTCCATATTAAAGGAAACGCGTTTAACAAGTTTGCACTAATTACAAAATAAAACTGCTTGTGATTATAGTGTTTTAGGTATTTTTCGTTCAGATCTCATTAAAACATGCTAAAAAATATGTGTAGATGTTTTGAAAAATGTTTTTCTTTTGCGGATAATGGATATCTTGCTATCACTCATATCGCTATCAATGAAAGACTAGGAATTGTAAAAGCTTTATGACACAATAAACCAACCCGCGAAACGACGCCAACAGAGACTGTGGAAAGCTTGATGAGCGGCTTCAATTTGCACTACTTATTTGACATTTTATTGCAGGGTTGATATTTCGGTTATTTGTTCTTGGGAGCATAATTAACCCTATTTTCAGGCATTATTGTGGTTAAATGTACATAAACATACATTGATTAATTAAAAAACTACTAACAACCATTAAAAACACTTAACACTTTTATTTACAACAATTTATTTTTAAATTAATTTGAACTGAGTATTAATTAATAACTTTCACCATTAATTTACTCATATTTATAAATAATTTTTCAATGTAGTTAATTTTTTATTGACAAGTTCTAATCAAGTTCTAATAAGTTCTAATAGTAAATATTCAAGAAGTAATGAAACTTAATATGATATAAACCGTTATTAACTAATTAAACCAGTCTTTATCATATCAAGTGTCACTTTAAGTCACGGAATTATGTCAAGATAACTGTTTCACGCAGAACATTGACGCATTTCCGTCACGCTAATTAATTTATTTGTACATTTAATTATCAGAGGAAGCAAAGTATTAGTAATTTCCAACTACTGAAATAGCTAATTAAAAGTGAATGAAACTCTTAAATAACGAATTGATTGTATAGACACTCGCAGACATCATTCTTTTTACGCAATGTTCTCAGTTAATAAGTTTATCCAGTCTTCGACATATCTGCAAGCTTTTAGTGGCTTTGGAAATCGAAATAAAACTTTTATTCAATACTGTGTTTAAAAGTCAATGTTTATCTTTATTGTTGTAAGGCTAGTAAAATTTCGAAATTATTTTTCTGGATCTGAATGCCTTAGGCTTAAGTGTGCTGATTAGTTTAGCTAAAGGAATAAAGACACCAGTCTTCTTCGATTGCGCTGTAATAAGGTTGCGTTAAGCAATTTATCGAGACGACTTTCCTTCGGGTAGTAAAATGTGCAGAATTTCTAAACGAAATTTTAATTAAAAAGCAGTGGTTAAGCATATCGTCCTCATGAATTTTGAAGGGAAATTTGTGTTCATTAACAACTAGATTCAAATGAGTTACTTTTGTACATATTCTTATTAAAATTAAGTTACCTTCTTTAATATGAATGGTACGATTTGTATATTTACAGACCAATTCACTGTCAATGTTATGAGCTACTGATAGAGAAGATACTTAAAGATAAATCAGAATTCCATAAGAATGTAAGATTTTTCAAACTTTGCTCTTGTACACCGTTAATAATTACTTTAGAGGAAACTTCGAAGTAACAGTCATCCTTCCGACGACGATAACTTAACTAAACGAGATATAATTTAATTCGTGAAATTCTTTTTGATAAGCTCATTGTTATAGAAACGCAGTTGCGAAATTAGACGAGCACTTCGTTGAATGAGATTATCAGAACATTTATGAAGAAGACGTTCGAACATTAGATTGCAGTGGCATTTTGATTCGCGTTGAGTAATACACTCGTTTCAGAAGTTGCGTTAAATCATCCTACCTGATGATTATGCATTTAGTTAGTGGTTTAAACAATACAATATATTCACCTGCAAGATTTCTTCCCCTTTTGATTTCTGGAATAAATAATCAGTTTAAATGTCTTAAAATGTTTTCATAGCTCTTTTAATCTTATTGCGCTAAAGTGATAATATTCTATTACTGATGTTTTCATTAATCATAAAAGTATGATTAACGCTTGAGTGATGTACAGGATATCCAACAAATAACACCCTGATTATCGAAGTTAAAAATATCAGAAATAAAGATCAGCAGCAGGGTGCAATAAGTTCGAAAAATTTTATACAGACATTTCGAAATAGTAGTTACAAAAACTAATAATAGATGGCTTTTTAATCGCAGGCCTTCATACTAGATTAGCATGCATATTCTTCCGATATGATTCCTTGGGAGTACTTTCTGTAGGGAGTATTGAAAGACACTGCCTAAGAGAGCCTTTCCGACACACTCAATGAGCCTGAATCGTTGATTTCTGTGACATTCACATGCCGCAGAAATCGATATCTTCCTCTTGTAATTTCTGCAATGAAAAATCAGTTTAAACGACTTAAAATAGTTTTATGGTTCTCTCAAAGAACTTTCAAATACGTGTTATGTCGGGGATATCGTGATTCATACCGGGCCCGCTTGCACACTCCGAAAGAGGCCTTACGGATGTTTCCTCATTGGTTAGATTCGGCCGTTAGATGACGTATATAAGAGCTGGAACCAATAAGTGAGCATTCGTAGGCCTCTTTGAATGACTCATCGGAGTGCACAAGTACTCCCGACAGAATCAGGATGGCCCCGGTTGTGATAGCGATATTCATCATTCGTTTACGTAACTTCTGTATGTCCCAAGGAAAGACATTTTGAAAAGATTATGTTGTGAATGCTTGAAGAGAATGGCTTTATACGTCTACGTGATGGCGTACGCAACATGGGGGGATTGGGTATTCTAATTCCCCTTGCTGAAGATTTTTTTAATATATAGTCCATAATTTTTGTCAGTTTTAATTATCAATAGAAAGATTACGTAACATTACGTCCATAATCCGCCACCCTTTCAAAATAAGTCAGTGAGCGCCAGTGTATGTTAGAAGCTATTGTAATAACTATTTTCGGAACATTTTTAAATTTTTACAGTTTACATAATGTATATGTTACAGTTAAAACCCGAATTGACTAGGGAAAACGCGTTTTAACTGAGTGCGTTAGGGAAAACCCAAATTAACTAGGCAAAACGCGTTCTGACTGACAGCGCTGCGCTAGTCAAAACCCGAATTAACTAGGGAAAACCCGTTTAATAGGAGTAGCGGTAGCACGCTTTCGAGGGGCCCTTACAGCGGAGGCATATTTTCCAGGGGGCTCCCTAAAGCGATGGCCAGACCCACTGATTTTTTTCGGGTCTCGCAAAGAGCCAGCGTTAGCATATTTTCGAGGGGGGCACCCTTCAGTGGTGGCTGCACCCCATATTTTCCCATGTGAATTCCGGAATGTTAATGCTTTATCCACTAAAAATTGGATCTTGCTCCCCCTTCGAAAATATGCTATTGCTGGCCCTTTGCGAGACCCAAAAAAACATCACTGTGTCCGGCCATCAATGTAGGGGGCCCCTCTCGAAAATATGCTAACGCTGGCCCTCTGCGAGACCCAAATAAACATCAGTGGGTCCAGCCATAGCTTCAGGGGGCCCCCTCGAAAATATGTTAACGCTGGCCCTTTGCAAGACCCGAAAAAAAACATCAGTGGGTCTAGCCATCGTTTTAAGGGGCCCCCTCGAAAATATGCTAACGCTGTCCCCTTGCGAGACGCAAAAAAACATCGATGTGTCCGGCCATCGCTTTAGGGGGCCCCCTCGAAAATATGCTAACGCTGTCCCCTTGCGAGACGCAAAAAAACATCGATGTGTCCGGCCATCGCTTTAGGTGGCCCCCTCGAAAATATGCTAACGCTGTCCCCTTGTGAGACGCAAAAAAACATCGATGTGTCCGGCCATCGCTTTAGGGGGCCCCCTCGAAAATAGGCTAACGCTGGCCCTTTGCGGGACCCGAAAAAAATCAGTGGGTCCGGCCATCGCTGTAGGGGGCCCCCTCGAAAATAGGCTAACGCTGGCCCTTTGCGGGACCCGAAGAAAATCAGTGGGTCCGGCCATCGCTGTAGGGGGCGCTCTGGATAATATGCCTCCGCTGTAGAGGCCCCCCTGGAAAATATGCCTCCGCTGTAGGGGCCCCTCGAAAACGTGCTACCGCTACTCGAATAAAACAAGTTTTCCCTAGTTAATTCGGGTTTTGCCTATCGCTGTCAGTCAGAACGCGTTTTGCCTAGTTAATTCGGGTTTTGCCTAACGCTCTCAGTTAGAACGCGTTTACCCTAGTTAATTCGGGTTTTGACTGATATCGGGTTTTCACTGTAACACATATACAGTTTGCTGCATTCTTTTATTGATCTTTGAGATTTTTAATCTTGAAATCAGGGTACTTTTTGCTGGGAGCCCTTTACTTTTTATTTTCATTATTTTAATAAGCACTTTTCCTTAATGCTTCACTTTATTTAATTACCATATGTACACGAATATGCGCATGTACGCTCAACTGATAAACTGTACGTTTTCTAGAACTACAATATAAATGTGAAACTCTAATTATGTTATTTCATTAAAGTACACTGAGAAAATCAAGAATGCACACAGCTCCTTCGTCATATCGATGATTAAGAGAATTTTAAATAGTGCAGTAATATTTTTTCAGTATTATTGATGCGAGAGCGGCTTACACTGCTTTTCTATGACGTTTTCTTTGTGACTAGTTAATTCTAATCACATAATTATCTAGTACTCTGTTTATGCTATACTCAGTTCATAATTTTTCTTTTAAATATTTGACTAAAATGAGTAGACGTTTCATACTGCATGAGCTCTTGAGTAGAGTCTAGTACTCCAACTAAACAAAATTTTTACTACATATTTCAAAAGATCCACTGGTCGTTCCAAAAAGTAAAATAAAATAATCTACTAATCCAAAAAGTAAAATAAAATAATCTACTAATCTATGAACATGGATATCAGAACTCACAAGAAAAAGTAAGCATGCTTACATATATTAAAGATTCCGCATTAAAACTACTCTATAGTCCACTTTTACTGTTGAGCTATGTAATCTTCCCATACACCATAATCTTGGGATATCTAGAACATGGCGACAAATGCTGTCCTCAAAATGAGTCACAGATAACAGTGTCTTACAATAGAGAATGCTATTAAAGAAACCCAGTTATTTAAAGTCACACAGGCTGATATCCGTCGAACGAGAATATCATGCTGCAGGGAAATTATGACAGTTGGCGAACATTCTTTTTGTGGTAGTAAAATTCAAAATATCAGCATGATGATTCATTAAGGGAAACATGACAAATCTGTCGTACGGTCAAAACCTGGTCAGAATCATGTTATCCTGTGCTGATGGATTGTTTTCTTCCTGGACCAGTGTAAGCTACATAATCGTTTCCGTCTTCTACGGTGTAAATTTTCATACGGCGAAATTCTTACAAATTTATGAATCGTCTTTCGTGCAGGATTATAGAGCAATTGCTTCATGTCTTCTATGAACGATTCTGTGTAAATCTATAACAGGTTTACCGCAATTTTGTTCTTCCAGATCGATCACTTTATAGAAAGAGATTTTTATTTGAAACATGGACACAATCTGCAAATATTGCCCATGGCATACCATGGACCACCATACATACCATGCGATGTTTTGCTTATTTAGTTTCAAGCAAACTATGCAACTGTACTATGGAAATACATGTTCGTATTTCATTCTTTCGTTGCACTTCATCTACTAAACTACGGTTAGTACTGAAAAACTAATTGTCGATTTGCCACTGGTATCCTAAAGTTATGTAACGTTGATAACTAACATACCATAGTAAATATATGAACGCATACTATTGTAAATATGCCCATATTAGAATTATTCAGAACACTAGGAATTATTACTTAAGATTTTAGTAGTCTAAATTTTTAATACTATTAAAGCTTTCATAATGCTGTTATCATTATTATATTCAACTTTGAATTACATTTTAAGAGATGTCTTTCACGCTTTTCAATCCACTTGAAAAGTTTTTCCCTTAAGTTTTTCAAAAACTCCATCAATTTTTAGAACATATTCTTAATGGATACAGTTGTGCTATCTGAAAATGTACAGAATAAATCAGTCAAATAATATACAGATATTTTTTACGCAGTTGGAATATTTGTTAATAGAAAGTTGTTAATATGCGTCAAAAGTAAGATTTGATGTATTCTCGATAAACCCATTAACTATTTACTTATGAATTAGGGAAAACTGCAATATAAAATAAAATTGATATAAAACTAATGTACGGAATTGTGGTGGAACACTCAAAAAACTGGAGTTTATTGATAAAATTAATTGAAAACTTTGTAAAATAACACACATAAAGAATATACCGAATTTATTGGTCGGTTTGGTTATTACAAAAGGTCCACCATTCTTGAGTTTCAAAAAAGCATCACTATCCACACAGCCATGAAGGTTAAAACCACGGACTAAGGTTAATAGGGCAGGCGACTTGCACACAACGTGCAAACATCTCGCGCTGTCTGGTGTGAATACGATATTCAATAAACTCAATTCTGTATTAATGATGTGTTTACTTTAGAAAGTAAAAATATTTAAGTATATTCGTAAAAATGTGATTTGAGTTTATAGTAAAGCGATGAAATTTGATTAAATGTCTGTGATCAAACAATTCATTTAATTGCTAAAGTAAAAAAAAAAATAGAAATAAACGAATATAAAAGCATTTATTTTTATTTGAAAGCTCTAATGAATTCATTTGCATGTACTTCCATTCAAAATACATGCAACAAATACATTTAAAAACTTTTGATTTTTTATAGTAACAGTAGAATTACTAGTAAGATAATAAAATACATTTTATTGATCAACATTCACTACGATCTGATGAAAACCAAATTTTATGAACAGCATTAACAATCCAGCTTTCAAGAATTTAGAAAAGGAAATAGCATTTAGATATGTCACAGTTGCAATTAGTACTTGAATAACGTTTCTTGGTATTTACAGGATATAGGGGCTACTAAATTTTTGCAAATACTTAATTTGTGTTTTAGTATAAAATTCTGTACGCTACAAACGCGATTCCTGCGATCATATCCTAAACTCTGAAAAAAAAATTCTGAATAACGTGAGATTACTTGCACCAGATGGCGCGGGGTCACTCTGTAGTGTTTGCGGAGTGAATTCTGGTTACTTAATTAATGAATATTTGTACTAGTTTTCTCCTGGTCCGTGAGCACCAGGTGAGCAACTGAAAGTAAACAACAGCGAAGAGTTGGCTTTTGAAAAAAGAAAAAGTAAGAAACCAGAGAGAATAAAGTTTGTACGAGAATGAGAAAAACTTGCAAAAAATTATAGTAAGTTAAAAACAAAATTAAAACCTGAAAAAAAGTTTAGAAACATAAAGTAATAACAATAAATAAGTAAAAAAAGAAAAATAGAATAAATAACAGAGCAGCTTTTTTCGGTATAAAAACAAAATAATAAACTGAAAAAAAGTATAGAAACATAATAATAACAATAAATAAGTAAAAAACAGAAATAGAATAATTAACAGAGCATAAACAGAGCAGCTTTTTTTCGGTATTTTTTTTCTGTGCGTTATTTTACAAAATAATTTTAATTAATTTCACAGTGGTAGATATTTAGACATAAAACAAATATATATTTCTTTAAAAACTATATTAAAACATTTCTGAACCAAGAAACATATTTAAAGTAGTATGGAAAATCCTCCACTTAAAGCAAGAAAGAAAGATTCCTCCGTAAAGAGATATAAAACATACGAATAATTATTTTCTTCTGACATGTATATTATTTCCATTGTTAATATATAATATACACTCATACACACTTGCATTCAATAACTCTATGAACTTAACGAGCAAGTTGAATTTTAATGCTAGAGCTGCCGGACACATTTTATGAAAACGGACCTAATAACGATATTGAGTATCGTAGGCAAATTCCCATAACCTAAGCAATTTCCTGCGGGGCAGTTTCTCTCCAGGATGTTTAATTCAAGTTCAGATATGTATACGACTGAGAAAATAGTTTTCAGGTGCGGATATATTGAATAGATTCTTTCATCAAAGTCCAGAGTTATGAGTGCAAGTGCAATTTCTTTCTTTAAAATGTGTAAGGGTTTTCAGTAATTTATTACAAAATTTATTCATGAGGGTTTTTTCTTCAAGATTTTCCACGAAAGTGAATGGTGTTCATGATTTCCGTTTGTCCGTTTGTATATTTGTCCAAGCTCTAATAATTATAAAAATAAAATTTGGGCATAATTAATTAGTATGAACTAGTATATGAGTTATGTACTTATTGAAAATGATGTGTGCATAACGTAAATTTAACTTTTGCAGTTACACGCAAAATCTATCCCTTTTATCATTCGCTAGCTATCGTTTCTTGTGCGTTTTAAATTAAAAGTGCAGTAAAAAAAGTATAGTGCATTTTAATTTAAAATTTTAATTTATTTTAAATTATTATGTTTTCTAGAGCAAAAATTATGAATGTTATCGAATGTAGTTAAAAGTTCATTCCTTGGAAAATTCTCTATTTATCTTTACAGTTCTAACACAGAACCATGGAAAGGAATTTCTATACTTTATTATTCGGGGACAGTTAATTCATTTAAAATAAAATAAAATAAAATAATTATTATTTATTGTGTAAAATTTCTCCCTGTACAAAATTTTCGATATAAAACTTGTATCTCTTTTACAGGTTGAAATAAATAACTATCATAGACTAGTGCTCACATTTATTTTTAATAGGGGTAGGGCGGATTTATTAAAAAGGCATTTTCTACTGAGAAAAATACCACTTTTTGTTCAGGAAAAGAGCAACTTTCCTGACACCCCACTATAAAATATGCTATATTTAATTTTTTTTCTGTAAAGGAATAGGTACAACAGTACGAAATAAAAATGGGTAGTACAGATTTATTAAAGCGTGCACTGTCTATTGAAGAAAAAAGGGCATTCTTTGTTCAGAAAAGGGCAATTTTTCTGACAACCCACTGAAAAAGATGCCAAACTTATTTTCTTCTTTTTATCAAGGGCAGGGTACATCAGTACTGAATAAGGAAAAGGGTAAGTCGCATAGGAAATAATAAAAAGTGCACGGGATGCGATGGCTTTTGAAAAATGCGAACTGTAAGCACTGCTCATAGATAAAGTTTAACAGGCAGGTATTAAGAATTGTTTTTATTAGTATCCTAAATGTTTAAACCTGGCTGCTTCCTTTATTAAAGAAATTTATAAAAGCAGTATAAACACTTCATTCTAAAACACGATTTGGGTATTGGTAACACTGTCTCCTTCAGCAAACTCTAGTGCTAGGAAAATAATATGGGCACATAAGGGAACTCTTTGCCGCTGCGTCTTTGAAATGATCATATAAACGTATCACATCTTTATTATACGATAATACAAACCTAGTGACACAAATAAATGCTGAGTATCTATACATACATGCGGTAGTTAAAATACTGAAAGAAGAAACTAGTGAGATAGACGAACAGAACCACCACCTCCTAGATATACAATGTCTGAGAACAGAAACTTTTGTCATCACTAGGTCCCCTAAAATGACGTCTTCACACATTTACTTTTACAAAGTAAAACTTCAAAATTTGTGGTGAATTTACAACCTCATAAAACATGTTAATGATTTAAGATAGAAAATTTAATTTTACGACAAATAGGAAATTTTAACTATTACTAATTATATAAAGTGATATAGAAATAGATTATAATAAATTATTTTATATCAGAAAGGTATTTTAATTATTTTTATATTTAACTATCTAATATTATCTAATATTAGTATCATTCACCAGAAATTTTAAACAGTTTTACTTTGTGAAAGTAAAACTGTGATGACGTCATCTTAGAAGACCTAGTGATGACATAAAAACTTATGTTCTCAGGCCTTCTATATATCTAGGAGGTGTTGACGGAACAAGAATAACGAATAGAAATCCTAAAATCAATAAAAATTCTTAATGCGATAAATATAAAACAATAGTGAAGCATTTGGCATACCTTACAAAAAGAATCAAGAATTAAGTATTCATTGATAACCAAACTGAATTAAATTGTACGGAATGAAATAGTTGCAATATCTGAAGACACGTTTGAACCATCAGCTAAAGGGAAGCTTGTAAAAAAAATATTGGTTTCTCGCATTCCAAAATAATCTATTCGGGGAAAATAGATTTTTGAAGAACTCCATCAGACCAATTTCTATTTGGAATCTGCTTTTAATAAGTAAAAAATGGTTTTATTGAAAGCACTTTTCAATCGAAGCACTCTTTTTTCCGTCGTCTCTTTTCTGAAGGGACGGAGGCTTAAGAGTTTTTTCTTTCGAGAAGATCTTCTGAGTAAATTGAAAAACATAATCAGTTGTTACATTTTCAAGAGTTTTGAGAGACGAATGAAATGAGCACTCCTCTTGTGTATTTTAACATTCTGGTTGTGCTATTTGATATATACAGGGTGTCCCATAAAATGTGGTAACATGCTTCAATTTTTATATATTAGCGATAAATGGTCAATGCAGGTTGAAAGAAAAAACGTTCAAAATAAAGTAGAAAATAAGACAAGAAAAAATTCCTCTCGTTCATTTTCAAAAAAAAATTTACACTTTTTAAATTCGTATACATCCCCCCCCGTAGAAAAAAAAATTCCGATTTATTAAAGCGTGCCCCCATACAGTAAAGAGGTGATGCAGGAAATTCCAGTCTTTCGTTATAGAATGTCTTAGTTATATCTTCGAATAAAGATGATATGGGGCTGTACATGAGTTTAAATGTGAACGTTTAATGGTAGAGTGGGAGAAAAAATATTTAGTAATTTCTGTGCGACCCCTGAAAAGCAATTATACGACGTGAATTTTTTTCCTTCGAAAACCGTTGAAAAGTGGTTTAAGTTAGCATACGTTTATCTCTATAACTCTGACACTTTTTTGGATGAAATTCTCAAATTTTGTTCATCACCCCATGTGGGGGCGCATTTTACTAATTGGGAATTTTTTTGTACCGGGGTTATATAGAAATTTATAAAGCGTAACGTTTTGGAAAATTGGCGTTTTGGAAAATGCGTTTTTAACTTTTGGGGACACTCTGTATATAAAATTTTTAATCCCATTCTGCATCAAAACAGTATTTCAACCAAGTCTTCTAAAAAGATATAAGGTCTGCTTCCTGCGTAGGTTGGTTCGGACACATCGATTATTTTGTTTGCTCTGGGATTCTAAATTTTTACAATGAATTTTATCATTTCCTGTGATTAAAAGTAAAAATGTTAAACCTTTTACGGTAATACAATCACTTAATAGTGGTTTAACACGCGTAAAGCCTGTAATAGG
This sequence comes from Cheiracanthium punctorium, assembly GCA_038373885.1. Taxonomy (NCBI): domain Eukaryota; kingdom Metazoa; phylum Arthropoda; class Arachnida; order Araneae; family Cheiracanthiidae; genus Cheiracanthium; species Cheiracanthium punctorium. The sequence goes on from JAWZYV010011719.1 coordinate 292,847, forward strand.
CAGTGATAACGTACTTTATTGCCGCATGTTTTGTAAATAGTTTTATGTCCTCTACTGTTATAATGCTCTTTCAGTTTCAAATGGAGTAAAGTAAGATAGATAGATTGAGATGGATAGCTTTGGTAAGCGAAAAAATTCCTGAAATCCAAAGATTATTTGAAGACATATATATTTCTTAAAAATTAGCTTTATTTAGAGCAGCTACATTTCATACATTAGGAAAGGGAGGCTTGATCCATGTATTGGCGTCGGAAAGTAGAAAGGAAAATATTATTATTTTTTTAAAATTTAATACTACCTATAATGTAGGCTATTATTTATGTTGGAAAAGTACTGCTGTATGAAGACAAAGAGTACGATTGCAGCTGTTTAAAGTGCAATAACAAAATTATTGGGCATTTATTTTTTCCGGATCCACAAGATATTTTAAGAATTCTAGAAACCTCCGTTAAAGTTCTTCAGCGAAAATCGAGAGTTCTAGGCAGAACAAAAAGACAGAATTCATACAAGCCTTTTGATGGGGACGTCAATCTTCTAAATATTCCATAAATAATAATCATTTTAAACCTTTCCACTGTATTCTTGTTTATAGTAAGCGTATAAATGTTTAGTAAAGCTATGTTCCGTTGAATGAAATGCTCCAGTTATATAATAAATGAAATTATCAAAAATGTCAAAAACAACCTAGAGTGCTTCGTACAAACTAAGTGTTATGAAATTGGCGGGGTTAAATAGTCAAAGCGGCCCTTAAAAAAAAAAAAAATGTTCAGGAAAGTTAAAGAACACGTAACACGTAAAACCTATTTGAAAAAAAATATTAACTTTTATTTAAATGCTAACTTCTGTATGCCTGAAAATGTTAATTTCGTCTAAAGCGGACCCACTCTCCCCTAGTTATATATGTTACCGAATGCCGGCATTATATAGAACGCCTAGGCACTGTATACAATGCCGGACGTTTTCAGGCAAAGTATGAAATTTGATAATTATTACATACTTTTCCTAGGCATTGTATATAATTCCTAGGCATTCTATAGAATGACAAATGCCATTTAGGCAAAGTATGAAGAAAGGTCCTAATGAGGCTATTATACAGGGTGTCACAAAAATGTGGTAACGGGATTTAATTCTTTATCTATTAGAGATAAGGCGGCTGTATAAATTGAAGAAATTTTCAAAATAAGATCGGAGAAAATATTTCTCGTGTTAATTTTCAAAAACTTGCACTTTTTAAATTCGTATACGACCCCCCCCCTAAAAAAATTTTTCAGTTATTGAAATGTGCCCCATACACTAATAAGGTGGTGCAACGAATTTGTGAGCCTTTCATCATAGAACGTCACAGAGACATCTTTAATGAAAAATGATCGGGGACTGTACATCATTTTGAATGTAAACGTTTATTGCTAGAGTGGGAAATAAAAGATTTTCTTTCGTAATTTCTGTATGACTCCTGAAGTGCGATCGTTCAACGTGATTTCCCCTTTCAAGGACCATTAAAAGTGGTTTAAGTCAGCGTTATACTTATCTTCATATCTCTGAGAGTTTTTGAAGTTTATAATTATAAATTTTCGTATATTTCCTCATTAGTGTATGGGGCGCATTTTACAAATTGTGAATTTTCTGTACGGGGGTCGTATACAAATTTAAAAGATGTAACTTTTTCTTTTGAAAATTAACGAGAGTACATTTTTTAATGGAGTGTTATTTCTGACCATATTTTGAACATTTTTTTTTTCAATTTACACTGCCGACTTATCTCTAATAGATAACGAATTAAGCGCGTTACCACTATTTTTGGGCATCCTGTATAAAGGGACGGGGGTCACTTGCACCCGTGCCAACAGCCATCAATCAAATCGAGGGGCGAGTTGCACTCGAATCCTTATCTTGCTCCTCCTAGAAAATATTCTACCGCTGGCCCTTCGCGAAATTTCCCTAAAAACATCATTGAGTCCGGCCATCGCTGCAGGGCCCCCTCGAAGATATGTTACCGCTGGCCCTTTGCGAGACCCAAAAACTATCACTGAGTCCGTCCATCGCTGTAAAAGGCCCCTCGAAAATATGCTACCGCTGGCTCTTTGCGAAACCCCTCCCCCAAAAAATGATCACTCCGACCATCGCTGTGAGGGGACCATCGAAAATATTTTACATTTCGCCCTTTGCGAGACCCCCCAAAAAACATCACTGGGTCCGGCCATTGCTATAGGGATCCTCTCGTAAATAATCTGCTGCTGGCCCACTTCGAGACCCCCCCAAAAAACATCACTGGGTACAGCCATATCTGTTAGGAGCTCTTCAAAAATATGTTATCGCTGGCACTTTGTGATACAGCAGGGATCCCCAGGCTTCCATTTCGCGGGTGCAACTTGCCCATGGATTAAATTCATCCTCCGTGCAATTAGCCCTTTTCTCCCCTCGCCCGTTGCAACTAACCCTTTCTCATATAAAATACGTGCATTCCTCAAAAAGAAAACAAATGTTATTCTGAAAACAATATGAGAGTTCCATAAAAAATTATTCATAAAACGAAAAGAAAAATGTTACCTAAAGCTGTCGAAGAAAACTACCAAAGCTGTTCAAAAGCTGCCAAAGCTGTGTACCAAAAGCTGCCGAAGAAAACTGTTGAAGAAAACTAAACTCATGACTTTCTTATTAAGGCAAACAAATTTTTCATGTAAAAAAAATAAATTAAAATTAACCTACATATGCAACATGGAAGATTTGAATGGCATTTTAAATTACATTTTATTACATTTCACATATAGTCAGATAAGCATTTCATACTTTGCCAGTTTCTCATTTGGCATTTTATAGAATGCCCAGGAAATGTGTGAAATACTAATCATTTAATACATTCCCTGCTAGCTAGCATGCCGGATTTCATACTTTGCCGGTAACATATATACTGAAATAATGGAAGTTGATTCGAAACGCTTGTAAAGGCATGTAAGTGGTGATAGAGTGAACCAACATATCTCAGAATCACGTAGCAATCTGGTGTCGGGATAGTCGTTTTCACTTTGTTAATAATAATTTTAATAAACAACTGTAAAACCGTAAAATGACGTCAAAGCAACGTCATCCTTTTTAGTTAAAATCCATCCAACTAACTCCATGGCGCGTGCTCGGGATTTTCTTTTATCCTGTAGTTTGCCTGTCGTTGGTGTTCTAAAGTCTTTTTTTTTAGTGAAAGATGTTTGCAAGAAAAATATTGTAAGATGATTTTATAATGTTTGCGAATAATAAAATGATGTTTACAGCTATACAACTTAATAATCAATCCTGCAATCAATGTATAATCCCTACTTTAATAATCAATCCTGTTGATTATCTATTTTAGTCAAGGGCTTTCTGTGAAACATCCAGCAGTTTTTGACGAACCACGGGTGGAAATCTCATTATTATACCAAAGTATTATTAACAGGTTCATGAAGACCACGCATCTGATCTTACATTTCAGTGGGATTCTGAACATTCTTGGTTCCCTCTACCACAACTTGCACGTGTTTTACAAGAGTTCTGAATCACCCTGTATGCATTCGATATAGTGAACTTACTGATATAAGTCAAAATATCGAACAAAATTGATTATCACTTGAAGACTTTTTCTATCGCAACGACAGTATATTTTTATTTTAGCAAAATATTGAGTTTTAAGTAGTTTACATTTGAAGATATGCAGCTTGCAACGATAAGCAATTTATAAATTACATTTACATAATATTAAAAAATTATAAAACACAGTGAAAAATTATACTGCTAGAAAATAATATTATTAATTTGATATATTTTTTTTAATATCAGGGAAAATTCATTATACTTAAACAATAACAAAATTTATGTTATATCTTTATTTTTTATTATAAGTAATACATGTGTATTCTTTGAAAGTATTACTTGTTAACATTTACATTTAATATAAAGTTAATCTGAATTCAGTATATTTACTTAATTATTTGTAGAACTGAAGCTTACTATTAGCACTCAATTATAAATTCCATCTGATTTTAAATAGGATGGAGTTACAGCACACTGGAAACTAAACACTATAAAATAAATATTTATTTTTCAATGAACTAAGTTTATTCGCGCAAATAAGTAGAATTTAATGAATATAAAAACTATTTTATCTTATATTTTGCTATGCGTATCTAATTAGTAGTCTTTTAAATGCACTCTTTCCCAGTCAATAAATTTTCCTTTTGATTCAAAAGACTAAAGCTGTGCTTCGCCGTTTCAACTTATACATACAAACATACACACGCATATATATACATTCCATGAACAACTGATAAAAAAAAATCTACGTATTTTATTTTTTTTTACCGATTCTAAAATAAACTCTTGAAGGAAAGAGAATTTTGAAATACTCATATAACATCGACATCTGGGAGGAATCTCTTTTTAATAAGTAAAAGATGTTTTTATTGAAAACACTTTTGAATCGAAGTACACTCTCTCTCTTCCTTTCCTTTCCCGAGGCTCGAAGAAGGGTAAGGTGTTTTCCCGGCGGCAATCTCCCGTGAGTAAACCGGGAAACAAAATAAGTTTGTTACATGCTCATGAGTTTGAAGTGGAAGATGGGAGGGATGGAAAAAAATAAATAAAATAAGAAAAAATAAAATAAAATAAATAAAATAAAAACTCCGATACAGCACTTTTTACATTCTAATCTTTTCCTTTTTTTTTCTTTTCGTATGTTTAATATTTTGAGTTATGAAACTATTTAATCTTATCAGAAGTATTAAGAGAAGAAATAAATATATTCTAAGAGAGTATGAAAAAGATGTTGTAATGGGAGTTCGCCCTATATTTTTAATTGATTGGAATTTCAACTTCCTGTTCTAAATTCAAGTCTTTTAACCCTTTCTCCTCCCATATCCCCCCCTCACATTTTTTGCTCTTTACTTCAGATTTAAATAAATTACTTTGACCTTTGTTGTTAATACAATACTTTCTTTAGACGTCTGTAAGACTAACCCGTTCTGAATATACCTCTCGCCCATCTTTTCACGTTATTGATGTAAATTAAATATTTTGTTGTTAAATATTCCTGTCCCTATAATTTGGCATGTCCGTTTTTCAAATATCTGTTACTATTATTGATTCCCAACCATGATTGAATGAATTTTTTAAACTATTATATCCGTTAAGCTTAGCCAGTGTAAGCCATTATATACTTAAATAACATAATTATTATATTTAAATAAAAACCTGTAAAATAATTATTGTATCATCAGTGCTCCGGACTATGTAATAATTGTGAAACACCTCTACTTACAATAAATGATAATCTCTTTAAAAAATTTAAATTTATTTTTAATTCATGGCTTAGTCGGAAATGTACAGCACGGAGCTCCGAAATGTAAATGTGTCCCTGTCAAAAATTTCTCTGTCAAAGAGCTTTGTATTTTGTGCACATCATCGTAAATATTTTAGTAAACATTTGCAGCTTATTTTGGTTTCATAATTTAATAATCGTTTTATCGCTATCTACTGTTACGAATAAATTGAGACCTACATTATTTATTTATTTACTTATTTTATTTTATTTTATTTATTCACTTATTTTTTTATTTATTTACTTATTTATTTTTTGTCGTCATTTATTTTACAGAAAACTTGTTTATATCAATTTTTATGAATAATGCAGAATTTAATAGGCTAAAGTACTTTACTATCAGCCTTCATACAATATCATGCATTAACTTTAATTCTTGGAAAAAAAACTACTTGGTTTTTATACTTTTTGATTTCAAAAATGTTATCAATATTACCTCAGAATACCAATTTTAAAAATCATTAGATTAAGATTCATAAATTATCATCTTGAAAAATTTACCCTCTCCCAGGATAAGAATGCATTTCATTATTTTAATTCATACATTCTTTACTATTCCTATTTTGTAGTTAAATTTTCCACCAATGAAATCAGAAAAATTACTCACATAATTTTGAATAAATTACTCATACGAATTATAAAACTAAATGTGTACTAATATGGAAATATTCTAACGTCATTCAATAAAAAAAAGTCTATCTTATTGTGCTGCACACGATTTCAATCAAGGCGCTCTGTAGTTTTCATGTTATAAATTTACGTCTCTACATAAAAGGGCTCTATGAAAAGAAAAAAAAAAACTGTTTTAGTTTGTAATTTAAAAATTGATTTATAAATTTTAGAAATGAAAAGTATGTTACGATAACTTGGAGTAAAGCTTAATATACATTGTTAAAACTATTTCATGTATATTGAATTGTAAATGATTGTTTTATTCATCATTTTTAAAGGGCACTTTACAGATAAATTATAAGAAATTCTATGTTAATATGGCCCTCGTTAGTGTCAATAAAAGAGACTACCTGAAAGTTCTTTGTTCGCTCATTTAAAGCATGTAAAATGTTATCATGGTTATTATGTTAATCGTTTGTTTATCTCAAAGTTTTCATATCAACAAGCTGCATTTCAATTTACTGAAGCAAATTATCTTCTCGTTATTAAAAATTTAAGGGTAAAGAAAGTAGCTTGGCATTTCTATCTTTATATCCAATATTATAATTTGTTCTCATATATTTTAGCTGTTTCAAAGAGATTTGAAACAGTATATTTTGCAGAAACAAAAATTGATTAAACTAGCATATTTTTGAATATGTGCGAACAAAAATTATTTCTTTCATATAATAGATTGCAATGTTGTAGAGTGCTTTCTATAATTTTGGAACAGTATATAAGGCCTATAAATTGAGGAAAGGACATCTTCTGATTTTGAATTAAACTGGATTTTTTTTAATTTCAGAAGATTCTTAAAACAGCATCACAATCGTTGAATAGCAGTAATTATATGAAAGTCACAAAGCACATGAACATTTTCGGAAGTAATTGATGAATACAAATCAGTCGTTACTAACGTTTTTGTACAAAATTTTAATGTAAGAAGTTAGAGGTAGACTATAACAGTACAATGTGAATATTTATTGCGAAATTCTCGCTGCTCCATTTGAGCATTTTTTTTTTTTTGTTATGCGGTATGCTTTTGTATTTTTCATTAGTATTGAGGGGCTACTTCAACATTTAGTCTTTCAAGTAATCTACTGAGAATTATAAATATTTTGATTTTTACATGAAAAGAGTTAACGAAAACGTGTTAAATTATGATTTTTTTCTCTTTTCAAAGAACATTTACTGGTGACACTTTATTTTTAATCTGAGTACTTCTCAAAAATTACTAAAAATTTATTGTACATAAATGCATTAAAAATTAACATTTAAAAATGATCATTTTTATTTAAAAAATGAACATTTGTGTTACGTCTGCATTTCATATTAATATATCTATTAAAAATGCTCACTTAAAGCTGATTATTTTATTTTGTTAATTGTATAGATGTTCATTTACATAAACAAAAAACGAAAACCTTGGCCTGGGAGAGAATAAAATAAAATCCTGAAGTTGAATTAATTCATATATTCATATATGCATCCTTAATATTTTTAGAATCAGTAATACTCCTAAAATATCAAAGAGTAAATATTAAATATAATGCTTTTTAACTACTGTGAACTGCCTTAATAAAACATAAATCACCTGTTTATCATATTTAACGATTTTGTCTTAAAAAAGGAAGTAAAATAAGAATATAGTTTTATAAATTCATCACTAAGCTATAGACTTTCGTATTTAAAAGATTGATGAAAGAAAAATGCAGAAGGATTAGCGAACAGTGACATATTTTCTGTCATTTTTCACTTGTGATATTAAAGGTTAATTGATGAAAAATTCAAATACATTTCCTAAACTACTAAACTATAAAGCCCTAATAGTTAAATATTTTATAGTTAAGCCCATTCATAATTTTTTAGAAATATTTAATATAATAAAGATTATTAATATATATGAAGGAAAAAGCGTTATTTTTTATTATTTTCAACTCGTAAAATTCTGTAACTTTCAGGCTTTGTTTGAGTAATATTTATTAACCTTCATATAGGTATTATAAATATGTTGGGGGATTATTATTATTATTATTATATACATTTTCGAACTTGGTACATAGCTATTATAAAGAGTTAGACATGAATAGTCGTTTTGATACTTTTTTGTTTTGATACGTGTTTGGGGTTTTTGGTTCTTGTTTTTCCCTACTATTAGTGATGCTATTTTAATTTTTAATTTTAATGATTGGTATATATTGTATACATATTTATATATATACATATCTTGCATATGTATAAGGATGAAATACATTCTCCTTTATATAATGCTATGTCGGCATCTGGACTGCTAGAGAGACTTAAAGCTCCTTTATTGCATTCACCATTGAGCACAGGTATAAATTAGACGGTAAAGAATTAATGCTATAATACACAAAAATAAAATTCAAAAACTAAAATACTAACTCGTCTGGAATAATGAGCATAATCCATACTAGGATGCGTTCTTTTTTTTTTAGTTCTAGCTAGGAACGTCCGGGAAACAAGGCCATTTAGGATTTAATTCTGTAAAAATTTCCCCAGAATTTTGGCTTTACTGTAAGGTGGCCCGTAAACGTGTATCTCTTGAAAGGGAAGCAACCAGGTAGTTGTAAGGGAGGCACAGGCAAGACGAAATCCATATGTTTATAATGCCTTCTAACTGGACAACAGCTATCATTGAAGAGCAAGACAACGGGCCACCATGTTCGATTTGCCGTTTTCCTTTTATTTATTTATTTTTGGATGTTTGGAGGATGACTGCCATTCGTATGATAGTTGCATATATTAACTGTAACGATTTTTCTATATGTCTACGATTAGGTTATCAGGTAACAACTTGTAAATTTCTCCATGGACCATATTCTTCTACCAGTGTTTTTAAATACGCAATTAGTCGAATAAGGGTAAGATCGTGTATGGGTATTATTAGGATGATCATAATATACAACAGAAATATTGGTAGAGGGGATTGGTTGCAAATAATTATGTCGAAAGCTATGGATATTGCTGCAAAAGAAAAACATCCACGTATTTGTTAACAGAGAAGACATTCTCAGTCAGTGCCTTAGACAACTTTAGAAAGAAAGGTCAAGGCAGCTGGCAAAAAGTTGATTGCTCTCTCATCTAGGATTCCAAATCAGTAACATTCATCTGGCAATTTTGAGTGCATCAGTTGGGAAATTGATATACTCATCTTCCCGAAAAATGAGTAGGTGAGAATTGTTCATTTTTATATATCTAAAAAAATGCTGTGCTTTAATTTGCTAAGCTAAAGTGACAGAAATTTGAAAGACTAATTTCCGAAGAAGATTGCACCAATAAAAGAAATTATCTAAGTGCAATAGAATGTTTTTTTTTGTTGTTTTTGTTCTTAAGCATTAGGTACCAGTCTGACCCATGTCCACACTATAAGCGCTACAAAGCGTTCTATAATCGATATTTTTGATATGATTGATTTTATTTGTTTTTTCAAGTAAGTGTATACTTTGGTATGTTGTCTTTTCACCTGCGTAGCAAAAAATTCTGAAAATAAGAAAGTTGGAAAAGACGTAAAGACAAAATTATTAGGAAATGATTTAGAGGAATTTGGCTTGCAAAAAATTTTTCTTATTTAATTTTAAGATTTGTCTTGTACATTTCAATAAGTTTAAAAATTCTTATATTGCACACATTTAATTTCTGAAAAACTACTTTTTTCAGAGCTACTAACTTTTATACTAAAACATTTCCAAGACCTACATTTTCATGAAGTTGCTATAAATTATCACTTTTTAATTTCTTAAATAATATGTTTTACCGGTACATTTGAAAAAATACTAGTATTTCAATAAATTTATGATAATTACCCATTTAAGTATGCTAATATTTTATTATAAAGTATTATAGATAATCTATTACAGCGAACATTTTAATTCCCACTCGAGAAACACTGTGCTGAAGCTTGAAACAAATAGTCAATTAAACTATACAAAATAAATAGCTAGCAATAAATTTGACTACCGTTTCTTTCCCCTGTTGATAATTACAGCACAATCTTCAAGTATTATTGTTATGCCATGCAAAATAAAGATTAATATCCTCGATAGTATCATCAACTTCGGTAAATATTTCTTGGTACTATCGTTAAAATTCAATTAAAACGTACTTTCTGAAAGAATAGATATTCTTTTAATTACACTTAATGACACAAAAAATAACATTGATGAGTGACCAGATATTAAGTACTGGGGGACTTTAATTTTCTTGTTGCCGTAAATAAATGTTAGTCATAATGATTTTTAATAAGAAATTAAAAGAAATTTTGATTTATTTCGTTAATTAAACATGCTGTATGTTTTGTTCTTGTCCAAATTATTCTGTCCATGATTGAAATTAGGAATACAATTAATCAGTGATAAATAGTATTTCTTTGTTTAGGAACAATACAAATATAATTTGTTATGCTGGTCATATTGACTGTTTAGTGGTTTTTATTTTGCATAGATGATAATAAAACTAAGACGACAAGTCATAACTAATGAATGATTTATTGAACATTATCTAACATCTATTTGCCTTCATTATATTTATAACCAGCGAGTGCCTGAGGAAATCGCACGAGAGTAAGTAGATATTTTTGTAACATATATAATTAGAGTTCATTTGATTTGAGTATAATTTTTAAAACTGGAAATCGGTTTCACACCTAATCAGTCGTAAAACCTGGCTATTCAGCCAACATCCACAAAACACAAACAAACCTTAGCTTATTATTTTCACAATTTTGACGCCAAAATTTCTTATTCTGATTTCTAATGCATATTTATACTCTTTGCATTAAAGTGAAGTCAGTTTCCTTGCATCTAACTTCAGTTATTGAAAACAGTTATTGACGCAAATAAAGCGATATCGCTAAAGATATCTTTCAATCACTTCTGTAATCCACAAGAGTTAGTTTGATAAATCATGTTAAAGAGCTACAAATATTATATTTAGTTCTTCTAATGAAGATCATGTTGTCGGAGTAATACACTTTTTTTCTTCTTAAAAGTGAACTAGAATCTCAAAAGAGTATATCCAACAATATCGAACCATACGTAATAATGCATTGAAGTTCTTATAATGAAAGAATAAGTGCTCCATGCAATATTTTTATACATAAAAATGTACAGGGTATTTTCATAATTAAAGTTCCCTTCATCAGGAAGGCGTGCAACAAAAATTACTGTCCAGAATGCTGCGAAATTTTGCCGTAAAACCTTACTGAAGTCATGTGAAAAAAATTTGATTGGAAAAAAAAAATAGCTGGAAAAAGGATTACAAGGTGGCCTGCTGTAATTTCTGGGCCCGTTTACATGCACACAAATGCGGAGTAAATGCCGGAACTTTCGCTGCTTTCTACCCCGCTTCCCCTACAAAGGGAAAAAAATGCGGGGTAGAAAGATTCTTAGTCGAAAGGAAAGTTAATGCAGAGATGACCTCGCTTTCCCATAATGCATTGCGAGTTTTCCCTAATACTCTGCTTTTACCCGGGACTTTCCATTTTTCCATGTAAACGGGCCTATAGTTGCTGATATACAAATTCCCTCACCTCGCTTGGAGTTACAAACATCTGCTTCATAACCTCTTCATTGTTTTCTTTAATTGAAAATGGTTATTCATCTGTTTTATTCGCGTTAAAAATTTCTGAAACGCGTCTGTCGGTGGATTTTAACTAATTTTTTTCCACGCAAACTCTCATTAGAAGTTTCAGCAAATATGGTAACATTCTGTCAGTAGTTTTAGCTGTGCACCGCTTTGAGTAGGAGAACTTCAATTATGAAAAGTCTGTATATCTATGACCGATATCACATATAAGCTTACAAACGATGTTTATTTAAGGTCATTAGAGAACGGGCATTTCTTATTTTTTTTAGAATTAGAAGAGTTAAAAAGTTTAAAAAGAAGGAAATGGGCGTTACGGCCAATTATCTACTCTAGGGATCTAGGACGGGGCGGGATTGTCCTCCGTGGGGGACTGTCTGAGGAGTCCTAACTCGTATTTAAGCGAAGTTTCGGTGAAAACCATGAAAAACTCCTATCGGTTAGCTCAGCGGACGACCTTGTTCCGAACCAGGCACCTTCCGTCTTCCAGTTCAAAGTGCTAGCAGCCCCAGCCACTGGTGGGGTGAGTTAAAATGTAACATGCTTTGTACATGAATCTTCTCACTCAAGTCTTATCCCTTTGAAGCGCAGGCATTTTCACAATAATATAGAAGACCATCTGAATAGACTTCCTAACGCAGAAAAGATATAGCCGTCGCCATCAACTCATTTAACTACCAGCAACATGGCGGTTGATAGAATCGCCCATCTGGTGCCAGAGTTAATTTTTTCTGACACAGCTGACTGTGCGGGCAATTCGATCGACCGCCATGATGTTGGTAGTTAACTGGATCGATGGCAACGGCTGCACCTTTTCAGCGCTGGGACCATTTAACCATATTTTTTGCGACTAGCAGTGAAAGTGCTGAAATAATTATTGCTATTATGTAACCAGCGACCGTCAAAGGGTTGACACATGTATTTTTTCCTAAACGATCATTTATAATTTTCGATACTTGAAGAGAATTAAACAGGATTCGCGTTCATAATGTAATACTCATAAATAACAAAAGAACACTTGATGTTAAAAATTATTCGAAGCAGTTCTGTAATAATCAATAGACGGCAAACAATACAGCGATAACACAAAACTGATTTAGTTAAGTGCATTTCGTTTATTTAAAAATGCGTGAAAATATGTTTCTATGCTATTATGAGCCTCTGGAAACTTTTCGAATTTTTAATACGTGAACCATTCAATCTACGCAAAGTTTTTATCAGAGAATTTAATATGACTGAAAGTTAATAACATTTAATTTTCTATATAATTACGGATCGAAGCAAAAGTGCTATGCAAAGCATACACATAGTCAATCTCTAATTAGATTAATCGTTTTCTTTATTCAACAAATTGTTCATATTGTAAATAGCTAATACATTATCCAAAATTAAATGTCACAAATATTCAATACCAGGTCTGAAACGTAACATGCAGATAGAATATTTTAATGAATTCAGATAATGAATTTTTCTTAAGTTAAATAAAATATGTTTCGTTGAAATGCAATCAATATTCAGTTAATGGATGACACTGAACGTATTGTGCCACAGATTATTATTTGTAGCAAAATTTTTAATGAAATGCAAATTGATAATTAGATAAATTACGAGACTATTATAACTCCAGATAATTGAAACAAACTTTAGTGTATAAACAATGATTGAAAATTTCAACATTTTTCCTTTACTGGACAAAAATTTTGGATTGCAAAAAAATGTACTAGCCAATCTAAAAAGCATTTTCAAAATTATTTTATTTGCATTAATTTTTTCATCTTTCGTAAACACGGCAAATGCTTTCAATAATGACGGTTTACCTTATTAAAAACATTTTATATAAAACTGTTTTGAGCTTTTAGCCTTTGGTCGGAACACTTTGTGATAATACAGTTGTATTTTTCGTTCCGTATTAGATTCTTGTATTTTTGTTACAGCAATTAATTCAATATAATGTGCATTTAATTGATACAGTATAACTGGCTATGACTGTTTTATTGCTATGGCCATTTATTATTGATTTATACAAATGCCCGTAAGTATTGGTGCAGCATTACAGGAGAGGTAGTGCATATAATAAAGAATAAGAATCACATAGCAATGTGAGGTTGGAAATGTCGTTTGCATGAAGCTGTTAATAATGACTTTGGAACATGTGCTGAAATAATAGTGAATTTTCCGACCATTGTTAGTGAAAAAACTAATCTACCTTTCATAGAAAACAAGTGACTAAAATTGATAGTTTAAAAATTATATTTCATATCACGGATGAAATTTTTAGAGGCAAGCCTACTTTGTGTAAAACTCGGTTAAAAAACTAGACGAACACATCATTACTTTTCTCAAAGTGATTATTAAAAGGCGATTGAAAACTGCGTTTCTCATCTCACAGTGCTATGTGATTCTGATTCCTTATTATTTGCCCTATTGCAATTCATATTTTGTGCCAATAGTTATAGGACACCCTATATATCTTTTATTAACCCTATATGTCTTTATGCCGATCTACTGAACGCCATAAAGAGTTAAAGTTAACATAGTAAATTTCGCTCACACTAGAATACACTTTTGAATTCTTCTAAGTAGGACATCTTATATCGGTTTCATGCATGAAATATTGTTCTTTATTGAAAATGAGACAACAGTAAATAGAAATTAATTATCGTTCAGTTTTTGTGTGATTTCCTGAAAGCTAATTAATTCTTTTCAAAACCAAAATAGGAAATTTTATTTACACTCGACTAACTTTTTGAGTAATTGCACATTTATGCCTTAGTTATTTGAAAAGAAATCATTAAAATTTATAAAGTGCCTCCAATGCTTGTTTAAGAAATTGAAACAGTTATCTAATTTATTCTCAACTGTATGTTCAAAATTTTGTTCACTTTAGCCATGCTCATTCGTTGAAAAATAACGGACCTTTTAGCGGTTTTCCTAATTGCTGCATACAGTACCATCCCTACTAGCAATTTTGCTCGGGCTACCACCGGCCATGCAGCCAGCCGATGACGGCCCGAGCAAAATTGCTAGTAGGGATAGAACGTCTTCAGGATTTATAGTGCACCTAGACGAGATTGTAGGATGAACTTTGGATAAGTTTTCTGTATATGTGATAGTCACACATAAAAGAAATAAATAGTAGCAAGTGATGCTGAGAACTAGAATAAAACGTGTAGCTGAATATTTGAAAGCACCTTTTCTGAACTAGAACGCATTTTGCTCAATATAAAACGGGTAATAACGCTCAGAGAACCTGCGTGTGCTACCTCAGTTAATGTGTAAACACTATGGTGTTACTGTTATTATAAATACGAGAAAAGATCTTGAATGTTTAAACAAAGCTGCATATTTTTAAGGCAAGTGTCGCGAAAATTCCGAGAAAATTTTAAATTTTATAATTTTATGACAAATTATTCATCATCTGATTTTTTTTCATCTAAACGAAAGTAATCATTCTGAAGTGCTTTTAATTTTCTGTTTTTTTTTTTTTTTTTTTTTTTGGCTTTTAAATTTCAAAAGCTGTACAGGTTATATGTATATTTCCAATATATTAATGCCAGTAATAGAATTTCATATTTCCAATGTAAACTATATACTTAACTGAGGCACGTGTTTGTAAATTTAATATATAAATTTAAAAGTAATAAAAATGTTTATACATTGTGATAATCGCATATGTGAGAGAAAAAAAAGAATACAGAAAGAAAATACTTGATAGAATTTAGACATGTGAATAGAAAAAGAAAAATGAAATCAGAACTAGAGACGTCATTTTCAAAGCTAACTAAGCTAAAAGTTTAAAAAAATTTCTTCTTTTGTTTCAAAGATTTTTATTCCATCTTTATCAGTAATTTGATTATTTCAATAAATTAAACAAAATGACTAATTTACTGAGCTTCAATTACGCTGAGAAGAGGATTTGCAAAAAGAACTCTGGATAACCGTATTGTATTTGGTTATACAAATGATTTTTTTTAAATGCGCTCTTTATACAAATCGTAAATTTGATTCAACTCGTATTATTTTGTGCATCACCTAATGACTATTTTCCTCTCTATTGGCATATAAAAGAAGCACACATTTCTAATTTTTTATGTTCATATTTGTAGTTGCTTTTGTAATTTAATAATTTTACTTAAATTTATTGGAAGCATGAAAAGGTTTCGGTTAGATGATCTTAACATAAATGACAATAATTAATCCTAAAATGATTTCAGAGGTGTTTTTCATGCTAACTATACTTCATACTTCTCTTATCAAGTTTTGCCTTTAACCATCTTGTTTCTCACTAACTGATATAACATAATCTATATTTTTATTTCCAGCTGAAAGTTTCTTATTTTCAAATTCATTTGAAAATCTGTCTATGTTTTCAAAGGCATGCTAAAGCTCTAAATTTATTGAAGAAAGAGATTAAAATGTAAAAAATGAGTAAATGAATATATAATAATTTTATATAGCGCTTTTTGAATAGCTTATCGTCGTTGACCTACCAATACCTGTTACGTGCACTTCTTGAAGATTTTGGCATTTCGACTATTATGACTTGTTTACTAATCAAAGTTTCGTACAAAAATATTGATATGTGATTTTAAGCATTATACAGTGAACAGTGATCGCTAAAAACAATATACTACGCGCTGTAATATGCTGTACACACAGGACAAGAGGACGTTTGACAGTAGCGTTATGCTTTGTATGCACTTTTGTTCATATAGTGAGTTGAGTTACTGTATAATCAATGTTTTCAATTTAAACGTAGACGTCATTTTAAAAGACAGCATGCGTCAATATTTACTCAGTACTTTACGTAGTTAATGAAGGGGTGTATAAAAATTGGGAAATATTTTTAACGCAAGTACTCACTGTTATAATTCGTGAGTGCACTAAATGTTAACATTAAGTAACATTAGTCTGAAATGATCATGTCAAGTTTAGAAGAGTGAAAATAACAACAGCTTAGCCTAAAGAACAATTTCACATTCTATGTATGGTTTATCTTAGATTTGTTTTTTAATGGAAAGAAATTTTCTGCACGTACTGTTCGCAAATGGTACTCAATTAGGCTAAAAGGATTGTTAGCAGACTTAGAAAAAATCTAAAGTGTGCACTTCGGTTGTTAAATATCTGGAATAAAGCTGCACATATTGAGAAAAAAAGTTAACTGCACTATCATTCCGATATTGCTGGAACACATGATAATAGAGGAAGTAAAATAAGGATTTAGGCTATAATCTATTGCGTACCTCTGGAGGAAATTATCGGAAACTAGAAATATATCCGCTCACAAACAGTTTTATGACAGATACTTACATAATGGCCCAAATAAGACTTAATGTTTCTAAAAATGAATAAAAAGAAATCAGATCGAGTTGTTAAAATTTCTTGCTGGAAACAAATGTGTGATGTCTGGAATTTTTTGGTACACTTTCTTATGTTAGTACAAAAACTTACCGACAGGTGGTGCGGTTTCTCCATTCAGCAATACTGGCTGGCAATTGCATGGAAATATTATTAAAATGTCCTCCATTCACTATTACATCAGCGTGATATTTTCTTTAGGATCATTTGAAGGATGTGGTTTACTGCCAAAATACCACATCGCTTGTGGAGCTGCAGCGATTAATCATCGAGGAGTGTGCAGGCATTCCATTAGAGATGTCGCTAAAATTGTGTGCTAAGACATATTGAAAATATAAGGTTTGTATGTAAATAATGAGAATAATTTCATAGAAAAACTTTTATTAGCGATATCGCTACAAAACTCTAGTATACTTCAAAGTATAATCCTTCAACGCTTCTGTAGGCGACTTTTCCACGCTTCATACGCTTTCTGGAAATCAGGTACCGGGACATCCTTCAGAGCATACATGCAAACCGCTTTGACTGTATCCAGGGTCCCGTGGTAGCGTTCTCTGAGGGTGGTTTTAACTTTGGAGAAGAGGAAATAGTCTGCTGGGGTAATTCCGGAGCTGTAGGAAGGTTGAGGAATATCTTTATGATGTCATTTTTTGGCAGGTGCTCGATAACGACGAAGCAGGTGGGATCTGGAGCATTGCCATTATGGATCTTCCAATTGGTGGCAATTTCTGGTCGTGCTTATTACCAGCATCGATGCAGCAGATTTTTCCAAGGCGAGCACAAAATTTTATTGCGTAACGCTGTTCAATGCTTCTTTTTTTTTTGAGCTTGCACACACACTTTTGCAGACATCCACACCACTTGTGATCTTCCCTCCATCGAAGCTAACAGGCTGCCACCAGGTCGCTGCCGAGAAGAGCGTTTTCGAGGTCAAAGTCCCAACTGTCGACTGCAACCGGTCCGAGCGCGCTCCAATCAATATCAGGACAAACATAGTCTCATTACTTAAAATATACACCGTGTATTGTTATGCATGTGCAAAACATTGCCCCTGAATGTAGTAGTTGCAGCTCCACTTATTGCAAAGTTTTTGTAGTAAAGAAATAGTGTTACAAAAAAAAAAAATTCCACACATCACACATTCGTTTCGAGCAAGATTTTTTTCCCAATAACACTGTTTTTTTTTTTTCATATTTAAAATTAGGTAGTTTTTTTATGGGGGGGGGGGGAGACATACAGTATGAATGATAATGGTCGTTTTAAATTGAAATAGAGTTGAGAGAGATACTGTAGATTTTACAATACATAAATAAACTATCCAGTCTGTTTCCTCTAAGAGTGAATTTTATTGATCACCTTTGGAACAGTAATTAAGAGAGAATTCACAAGATTTCGGCAAATCATGTGTATTCTCATCTAAGGTTTTAAAATCTACACGAAGACACAATGCATCGTAATTGCTCTCTTGGTCTTCTAAGTAGTTCAGTAATTTGATTGTTGGACGCATAATATCACGTATGAAAAATGATATTTATAGTGGCTGTATTCCTTATTATAATTCATTTACTTATTTATTTTCATGCAAAAAAGCATTAACTTTCTTAATTTCTCTTTTCGATATAATGATATTATCAATTTATGTTAACAGTATCAAAATAAAAAAAATTGCAATGAACAATTTTAAAACAAACATTTCAAACATATATTTTGCATAGCGATCATTTATTTAAAACCAACTGAAAGTTAATATAGCAGGAAGAAAATTGCGTTGATATTGAAAACAATTATTTTTTAATTAGAAATGGAAAATTATTTTAGATTTAAATTTTTTACATAAAAAAGGCATTTCATTATTTCAATCAAGTGCATATTTTAAAAGAGTCATTTTAATTAGCTAATTACGGATTTTTTATTATTTTAATTAAAATATTCAAGAAAATTCTATATGATCTCGACAAAAGTTTTATAGTTAATGAGTTCATTATACACCGACTCGCGCAAAATAAAATAAATATTTGATTTTGTAATATTTTTATTAATTTTTCTAATTATCGTTTAATTACAAATAATTATTTCTAGATTTTTCTGTTTGTTTATTTCTGTTTCTCATTTACGTGCATATAAATTTCAAGAACTCAATTTTTAATTTATATATAAATATATACAGCTTTTAATGTTTTATTTTACTTTTAAATATATATTTTTGTTCAGCTAGGACTTTCATGGTAAATTAGTTTACAGTCGAATATAAAAATGAAGTATATTACCCATTTCATGGTAAAATGAACAAAACCATTTTTTTAGATCCATCTGGAATAAAATAGTAAAAAGCATTCCGATAAAACGTAAAGCTGGTCGAGAAGGAAAGGAAAAAAATGCAAATTTTACGAGTGAAAGAATGTAAATCCCTGTTTGAAAATTTGTTTTTTTTCAAGATTACATATGAGCATAAGACGAGGAGCCGTACTTTACGATAGTTTTTAAGAACTGCTTTTACTTTCAGTAGTATGAATTTTACGCAACGAGAAGTTATTTCGTTTTACGTCTGAAACCTAATTGAGTTCACAAATAAAAAGTAGTGGATCGGACAAACGGAGCCAATTTTCTTTTAATATACTTATTTCTTGATGTTTTGATTCGCTTATTTATATTAGAGTTGGCTTCACGTCAGAGATGGCCAGTTGAATTATTTTTTGATGAATTCACTAGTTATATCGAAGTGAGCTACACTTCGAAAGACACTCGGAAATCTGAAGACAAACCTAAATAGAGATTTAATAAAAAAGTAAGTACATAACCTTGGAGAAATGGGGTATTTATAAGACAACAAGTGTCTGCACAAATAGTTAGCAGCATAGACTATCAGGTTGGCAACCCGGGCTTTGACAACACTCGACGCAAAATCACAGACAAGAGCGCCTTGAATGGTGAGATCATCTATGAACCTGAGCAAAGCAATGGCATGACGTAATAGTTTTAGAGGAATCCAGATTATGATTGGATTCTGTTATCATGATGGTCGATGTTTGGTGGCATCATGGAAAATGCACATTGGCCGCGTGCAATCAACATCGTCATATTGGCTCGTTACCTTGTGTGTAGTATGGAGGGCCACTGGATACAATTCTCGGTCACCTCTTGTACGCATATTAGGCACTTCGAACAGTGGACATTACCTTTCTGGTGTGCTATTATTCGAACACTCAAAACACTACTTTTCAGCAGGATAGTACCCGATCACATGTTGGTCTGGCCAGCCTTTTCTCCAGATCTTTTTCTAAAAGAAAACGCCTGAGCAATTAGCCCGTCATCATACGCTAGTCACTAAGGTTTATGAAAATGCCATAGTGTTGAAGCTGCATGGACAGTTGTACCTGCACATGTAATCCAATCTCCATTTGAGTGAATTCCCAGCCTTATAGGAGCTGTTATTGCTGAGAGAGGTCGTTGTTCCTGGTGCTTATTTGTCAGGATCTCTGCTTCCAAATTGCTTGAAAATTTAATGACTGTTTATTTCTAATATAATTTTCTTTTACAATGATAATCATTTTGTCATTAGCATTATTTCTTGTGCAGAAATTTTAATGTTCTGTAGTGCACATAGTACTGATAAAATTTTATAGTAGGGTCATATATCATTCAAAAACCCTAATGTTAATTATTTGTGAGTTGATTTCATAATTCATATTTTTTTGCTTAACATCAGAACGAGTGCCGATGTCCTCTTTATTACTTTGATTTCAAATATGCCTGTGCCAGTCCATCAAAAAAGAGAGATGGATATATGCAGTTAAATTAAGATAGCCATACTTTTGTATATCGTGTTTTCTGACAATTATTAATTTTTACATATATCAAACAAATTCTACAGGAAAGCTGTTGCCATGCACGGTAATTGGACAGAAGATTGTTTAAAACATGTCATACAATGTATGAAAAATTAAGAAATCTCTGAGCGTAAAGCATCAGTCATTTATCGCATAGCGCAAGAAATTTTTGACAGAGGACACAAGACTGACAGTGATTTGTAAGGATAAATAATTCCAATATCAGTACTTCAGAATAAACATGAAAAAGGGAAAAAAAAACTTTGAGTCATTAAAATGACAAAAAAAAGAGATATATGAGAATAATTGCTTTAAAATTTGCTGAACAATTAAAATTAAAGCACAAATTTAATAACACGAAGAACAATCTACATTATAAAGTAAATAAAAAACTTTGTAAAAAACACACATAAGATGTTATAGGTAAGAGGATACGCACGTTTCAACCAAAAATTGTTTTGGTCTTCATCAGTCCAAGCCCTTCGTCGCAAACAACACAGGGAACTGAAAAGAGATAAACAAGAAAGATGTTGCCACAAGGGGCAAAGAAAAGTCGAACAAAACCACGGAGAGGGGAGAAAAAAATATAAATAAAATATGGGATAAAAAGGAAAGGAAAGAAGCACAAAAATACAGAAAAAAAGAGGAATAAATAAATAAAAAATAAAAATAAAAAAGGAACACACGAACACAAACACACACACAAAAAAGAGAAAACATAACAAAACAAAATAACAAAAAACAAATAGAACACAATATTATTATTTTTTTAATTAAAAACCACGAAC
The DNA here is from genome assembly GCA_038373885.1 of Cheiracanthium punctorium. Lineage (NCBI taxonomy): Eukaryota > Metazoa > Arthropoda > Arachnida > Araneae > Cheiracanthiidae > Cheiracanthium > Cheiracanthium punctorium. The sequence continues at coordinate 314,419 of JAWZYV010011719.1, forward strand.
AGGACAGCACAATAAATATATATATATATATATATATATATATATATATATATATATATATATATATATATTTAATAAATAAAAACGTAAATAAAAGACAGAACACACGTACACACACATAAAAAACGGGGGGGGCAAACAAAATAAAAGAATAGAGGGGGAAAGGGAACGAAAGGAAAAGAAAAAAGGAGGGAGGGGGGAGTAGACGAAGAAAGTGAAAAGAAACTTACAACAGCAGCTTCCAAGCAGAATGAACGAAAGGAACGGAAGAACCATCGTTCACAATACCTTCTAAGTGCTGGGTAATGGGAAAACCTTCCAAAAAATCCAGATGGGACAAAGACTGAGGAATGCACAAAATCTTAGCCTTAGAAAAATGAAAACGATGATCGGAATTCCAACAATGTGAGGCAATAGAAGATTTTGAATGTTCGTGCTTAGAAACATATCTCTCATGCTCTTTGAGCCTAAATTTAAAAGCTCTTCTGGTCTGACCAATATAGCCCAAATCACAAGATCCACAAGGAATATAATAAACACCCCAACGGTTCTCAGTAGGAATAGGATCTTTAAGGTAAGAAAATTTAAGTTTATTAACAGGTTTGAAAATACTTAATACAGGTTTGAAAATACTTAAATTTTCTTAAAACTTAATACAGGTTTGAAAATACTTAAATTTTCTTAAAACTTAATACAGGTTTGAAAATACTTAAATGTTTGAAAATACTTAAATTTTTTTTGTGTGTGTTTGTATTCGTGTGTTCCTTTTTTATTTTTATTTTTTATTTATTTATTCCTCTTTTTTTCTGTATTTTTGTGCTTCTTTCCTTTCCTTTTTACCCCATTTTATTTATATTTTTTTCTCCCCTCTCCGTGGTTTTGTTCGACTTTTCTTTGCCCCTTGTGGCAACATCTTGCTTGTTTATCTCTTTTCAGTACCCTGTGTTGCTTGCGACGAAGGGCTTGGACTGATGAAGGCCAAAATAATTTTTGGTTGAAACGTGCGTATCCTCTTACCTATAACATCTTATGTGTGTTTTCTACAAAGTTTTTTATTTACTTTATTGTTTAACACCAGTATTTTGAGTGTTTTTTCCAATCTACATTATGATTGGTCGCAATTTTTTAAAAAAAAGATACTCTGATATTGTCTCATGGAAGTCTGAAGGATTGTCATTGTATGTTTGTCAAGGAATAGACCAAGTCGAAGTAGACAATTACTTAAAAATACTTACTTATTTTGGAAAAAAATCTTTTATAAAAGTGATTTAATATTTAAATCTAATTACGTAGTCAATATGCAGCTATACGCATATATAGAAAAAATAATTTGAAGTAAGCAGTGATGATAGGAAAAGACAAATCTTTCACTCGTCATCTGTCCCGTACTACTATCACCAACTTACCCTGATGTGTGGATATGACCAATCGTATTTTTTCCTATATATTTCCTAATTTCTTTCTCACATCAAGTACTTTATCTGATGATGAATTTTTAAGAACACTAATTAAGGATAGATATAATAAGAATAAGGATATAGCTATTTAATAAGTATTTTTTATTTTGTTTCCCTTTAAGAAAACTGTGTCCATCTCTAACAAAATTATCCTACATATGAGACATAATACGATAGTCTTATTATGCTGATTCAAAACAGATTGCATCATAATATAATCAGTGTCATAATATGATGCAATTAAATCAGTGATCATAATCAATAACATAATCATTGAAAAAAAAATTATTTGCTTAATCCCACAGAATGTATTATTGCTACTTCAACCAAATAACTCTGTTGAATCAGCAAAATTTTCACTAATATTTCATTTAAAAAAAACAAATATTTCTTACTGAACAGATTACATATCTGTTTTAAATGTTCGTTCTTAGACGTTGCGGTAGGAGAACACAATCTCAAAACACTTAATTGCAAAATTTAAAAAAAATAAACACCTCAGATACATTAGAACTATTTATTGAAGATAACAGTTTAAAATAAACAAAATGAACATCGTGGTCTGGTGGTGACCAGAATGGAAATAGTTACAAGTTAACCGTACAGTTTAGAAGGGATGAAGTGAAAGAGAAATCCAGATGCCAACATAAGACTTTGGTGAAAACAGGAGTAGGTGTACAAAACGGCCGCCAAATAAAACATCAAAGCGCAGATCTTTTAAGTGAAGTTATCAGGTCTTGCGCATGCATTAGGTGTAATAATTTTCAAATGCGGATACGCCAACTGGACATGATTAAAGAAATCTTGCTACAAAAGCTATTCTGTTGAAAACATGTGGGAAAACTACGCAGAGATCAGCTTAAAAAAAGCAAGCAGGCGGTTAGTGAAGAATAAATTATGAATAAATGCTTTACTGGTAAGAAACAAAGTAAAGGAAGGGCAAAGCACAACAGCCTGAAAGATAGGAAATAAAAATTGGCAAAGCGTATTTAATTTAGAATAGGGAAATTAAAATTAGAATTAATTAAAAATTTGTGATGAATTGAACCACAGTCATCGCACAGAACCACAGTGTTCATCGAAACTATTTGGTTTATAAGCGCTAATTAAATATTACTTATATCAAGAACGCTTTTCTGAACAAATAAATGACTATGCACAGCTGAAAAATTATTATTATTATTATTGTTGTTCAAATCTTCGGATTGTAGAATGCTGTTATGTAGATTAAAAGAACAGGTATTTACCTGAGAAAAATGTAATCTAAATTCAGCAATGCATTAAAATTTCTGGGATAATTTTAAAATATGTTTTACCTAGGCCTGTTTAATACAGCCCCTTATTATTACCACCGATCATTCAGAAAACAGTTTCTACTGCGATTCGTATTCAATAAAGAGAAATACAGGGTGAAACTAAACTCTTGGGCAAAACTTTAAGGGTGATTGGGCATATAATAAGGAATCAGAATCACATAGCAATGTGGGGTCAAAAACGTAGTTTTCACTTACCTGGTAATAAACACTTTGTGAAAAGTATTGAAGTGCTCGTAAAATTGCTTAACCAAGTTTCATAAACAATAGGCTCGTCTCCAAAAATTTCATCCGTGAAATAAAATATGATTTTTAAAGCATGAATTTTAGTCTTCTGTTTTCAGAGGAAAATACATTAGTTTCTGACGAACAATGGTCGGAAAGTGCACTGTTGTTTCAGCACTTTTTCCAAAGTGATTATTAACAGCTACATGAAGACGATGTTGCCGACCACACGTTGCTATGTGATTCTGATTCCTTATTATGTGCACTATCACCATTTAAAGTTTTGTCCAAGTGTTTAGATTCACCCTGTATATTAAATTTACTCATATCCTGAAGTATGGGAATTATAGTATAATATATAGTCCTAAATTTTTCACGCAAGATTAATCATGTACACCCAATGGATTATTTTTTCACTTGTAAATTAAAATGTCCTTTACTTGAAGTTCTCACATGATCAAAATATGCTTATTATTCTTCATTTGCTATACCTTGAAGAAAATATCATTTACAATTATATATATATATATATATATATATATATATATAGTTTCGTCTTTTGGAAATTTCATACCTCTCCGAAGCTGGAGTAAAACACTTGATACATTGGATTCAAATGATATCACCATCTGCTTACACTCTATAATTTGTCATTGTAAGATCTTATTGCCCTAAATGCCATTTAACTCTTGAAAGTTAAACTAAAATACTTGAACGTCTTGCAAGGTTCTACATTTTCCAACTGTTAATAATTCACTTGCAACAGTGCCATAACAATGAATGTCACAATATCATACAAACGCCTTAATCTACTTTAATTATCAACTCAAGTAAGCATACCAAGAAAGTTTTCCTTTCACTCTCATAGCAAATGGATCTAGTCATAAAAATGGTGTTTCACGAAACACCCCCCCCCAACTTTGAAAATAAAATAACTCAAAACAGGTGAATGACCGAAGCATGAAACCAGTGGTATGTTTATTAAAATAACTTCAGAATTTTATACAAAGAGCAAAAAACGTTTATAGAAACTTGCGCTGATAGATGGCGCTACAACGGTAATATGGATCTCAAAATACACCCATTTATTGCGCACATGACCGCTAGGTTGCTCAAAACTTACAAATAGGACTGCAATCTCTTGCAAAGGCATCTTTCAACCATTATTCTTAGGAGAAACGACTGACGGTATATTACGCTTTTCAAACATGTGTCGCCATTCAGCTACCCCTGGATGATCGACAGGGTACTTCATGTTTTAAGCAAGATGAGACGCGGTTACACCGTACACAATACATTTTTGACTTTCTGGACGAGTAGTTTGGTGATAAGAGTTATTGTATTGAACTGTTCGACAGTTATAGAAAATACATGAATTGATTTCCGCATTCTCTGTACCTCACCCTCTTCCACAACCCCCGAAATGTTTTCCTGGCTATGTCCCTGGCGTGCAGTGGGGAAGATGCGAATATTAAATAGGTTTTGATGTGATTGCTCTCGGTGTCTGACCTCTCTTTCTGATATACGTACTGCCACTTATAGGGCCATCTATCGGTGTGATTTGTAACCAAAATTATGTGGTTTCTATATCAAATTCTTAGGACTTTTTAACATACCACTTGTTTCATGGTTCTATCTATCTCTTTTGGGTTATTCATTTTCAAAGTTAGCGGTTCTTCATGAAATATCCAGTAAATATTATAAATTATGTACAAAGATGCTTGTAGTGTGCATATCTTGCCAGTCACAGCTGAAGTAGATTTTTTGTTGTTTTTGTTCTTGTTGGTGGTTGTTGTTATCTTTATTGTTTACAATTTTAACCGAGCGCAACATATTTGTTTAAAAAAATGATTTTTCAAGGCAGAATTGATCACCAGTAGATTTGTTAGTCATGCAATAGCATGTATTTTTCATATAGTATGATTTCCGAATTTCAATGAAGTTTGAAAGATATTTAAAATAGAAAAAAAATTACTTTAATTCGATTTTGCTCAACAGAATATTTTTATAATATTTTTATATTATTATATTATTTTTTATATTTTTACATTTTTATATTATTTTTTTATATTTTTGTTTAAACTACGTGTGTACTAGAAGTGCATTCTGTATTTTATCGCAACTTGTCCATGCACGAAGACATGGATTTTGTTTGTTTGTTTCCGATACTTGTTTGATTAATATCTTCACTCGAAAATGTACTAAACTTTTGTGGATTATAGAATAATATTTTACCCAAACTAGTCTCAATGACATTTTCCCTCAAATTTAAATATTTATTTTTGATGACAGTTTGAAACATGCCTAATCACTCTCCGCTTGAAAATTTTACGTAATTTAAATTCCTATATCTTCTTTAAATGGTTTTCGCGTAACATATTTGATGAGAAATTTCTATTTAGAAATATTGCACTTTAGTACTTAAATCACTGCAAAAGAATACACTTTAAACTTTTAAAATATTTTGAGATAATCTTAAAAAGAACTTCACTTTGATGGAAATAGTTTAGTATAAAATCTCGGAAGTTTGCACTGAGATATAAGAATAAAGCAACATTGCAAAGTTAATTTAGAGGATGGAAACTTAAAGCCCGGCATTTCCCTAAGCTTATATAAGTTACACTTTTAGTTAGAGAAAGAATTTCAATAAGTTCATCATTTTTAATAGTTTCAAATATATTTTCTCTGGCGAAATGCACATAACTTTAAGATATTTCGAGGTTATCATTAAGAAGTATGTAAATTTACAGGTACGCAGTTTTTGATTTAAATAATTCTCTAAACGAACGAAACTAGTATGGCTATACTTTATTTTGAGAATTTATAGAAGTACTCAGATGGTGTAGTTTTTCCGAAAACAATTATGCAAGTAAGTGCAGTAATAATCCGATAGGTGTTTTCCGAGTTTCATGCTACGCTGGAATATAATGCACTGAAGACTGAAATCTAATTAAACAGAAAACAAAAATAAGATCAGATCAAAAATACAAATCGCATAAGCCCAATCAGTCGTGATGAGTAAGACAGCATGCAGAGAAATGCTTTCATGTGGGTTTTATAGGTCTGCCAGTAGCTTTGAAATTCTGGTTACTTGTTTCTAAGAAGCTGCTATACCAGTGGTTCCCAAACTTTTTTCCCCCGTGGCACCGTTTTCAGGCTAAAAACACTTCGCGGCACCCTTTTCAGGCTAAAAATCATTTCGGGGCACCCTTCTCAGGCTGAAAACGTTTCGGGGGGCAGGTTACCTTTAAAGCAATATGAATATGAAGGTTAGAATGAAGCAGTTTGGATACATTTTTCATTGTTTCTTTTATGTTTATTGGGCTTACTATTACACTATCTTGGAAAAGGGATATAGAATTCCCCCCCCCCTCAACATATTTCAGGGAGTTCCTGCTAAATAGCGGCGACTTGACACCGAACTCTCTACAACTTGACTAAAATATTTTTGTTTCGCCTACTTGATCATCTGATTGGCAAACTTTTTTGTGAAATATCGGTACAGAGGAATTTTTTTGATTATGCTCCCCCCAAAACTTAGACTTTTCTTGATTATCTCCACGGCACCCCTGCTAAACGCTCGCGGCACCCCAGGGTGCCGCAGCACACAGTTTGGGAACCTCTGTGGTATACCATTCAGATCTGTGAATATTTATTTACTTATTTATTTATTATTTCAAATTCAATCTAAATTTTACTCTTTGTCTGGTTACAATATGAAACCTGAATTTATGCAAGAGAACGTTAATTTTCCATATTTTTAACACTAAAAAGACAGGATATTCCTATACTTACAGAAACGCTACGGGCCAAACATTTGATAAAAATATAGTTGACTCAAAAGTCAAAAGTCCATGGAATTTCTCTTAAGGATAGTAAAAAGTATAATTAATTGAGTCCTCAGTCCGTGTAATTAATAATTATAGATAACAATAATAATAAATTAAAATACTCTGTTCAACTTATGAAACTGGAAATTTTTACCAACCTAACCTGATTTATTTTCCTATTTCATTTTTTTTTTCTTCATGGAACAGCACATCGGGTAATTAAACTCCACGGCTTTGCTGTCACATACGCACTCCTTTTTGCAATTTTCCCAGGACCATTTCGAATAAATGTGGCTGAATTTCAGATGTGTAGCGTTGAGTCCTCAGCACATTTTTCAATGAACGGGTGGATCTGGGCTTGTTGACACAGACTTTGACTTCAAATAGCCCCACAGAAAGAAATCCAGTGGTTTTAAATCACATGACCTTTCTCATAATTCATCATCTGAATTATCATGAATCAGACTTTCATTATTTTTGAAATGGTGTTCAACAATGAAAAGTGTGGTTCTTTCGTATAGTGGTGCATTTTTAATAATTGTAAACTGTCAGATTTCAAACTGTTTTCCTTTCTTGGATGCCAGCATTAACCCTTTAACGCGCAGTGTTTCTGCTCTGGGAACACCAAACTCTTACGTTTTGACTGTTGCCAATCACGAAGAATAGATTTGATTTCTATAAAAATAGTTGCGGGTGACGTAGCTCCACGAGAATCCTTTACTTTTTAGCACGTCATTTCCCGTAAAAAAATGGTCACGATTATTTTTAACAGCACTGACATCTGCTGAAAAATGGAAGAATGCGAGAACAGCTGGATAGATTAACCAATGCTGAAAAAAAGGGCAGTCGTTGCCATCGCTCGACTTAACTACCAGCAAGATGGCGGACGATCGAAACGTTCATCACGTGCCACAGACCTAGAGACTCCTTTTTGGACGCAGCTGGTTGTCGTCAAAAAAGGGGTCTCCAGATCTGTGGCACGCGATAAACGTTTCGATCGTCCGCCATCTTGCTGTTAGTTAAGTCGAGCGATGGCAGCGGCTGCTCTTTATTCAGTATTGGTAAAGGGTTGCGCCTCAAAGGGTTAAATTAATTAATTTTCTATTTACTTCAAATCTTATGTTAATTTTGAGACACCCTATAGATGCTCAAATATATTACTGAATAAATGCTGAAATTATTTGTACATTTCGAAGTAGCTTTTACGGTTAAATTTATTATTTTTTCATGTAAAGTGAATAAGGTGCGTAGCCAGGAAAATTTTTCGGGGGGGGGGGATATGAACTTATATGTGTATCAATAGACGGAATTTCATCACTAATCCAAAAAGTTCGGGAAAAAAAAAACATAAGCAGAAACTGATCAGCAAAAAGTATCAGCTAAAATGATTTCTCATTTTTGTTTTTTCCATACGCATCACTTTTTAATCCTTCTAAATATCTTCATTTGGATTGACTGTTCCGATCCGACGAACATTTGCTAGCTATGAAAAACAAAAACATTTTTTCATAGAATAGGTGGGAGATAAAGTAGCAAACAAAAGTAAATGAAGAAGAGATTGACTATAAAAAAAAACTAAACGATGCATAAAAAATATATAGAGTCATAATCATGTTGCTCATCACACATAGAAAAAAATTAAAAAACAATATTGTCAATTTTATTTTGACAGATAATGGCTAGAAAAGTATCCAAACTGTCAATACAAAAAACTTACATTGCATAATTTGAGTAGAAATTTACTATCAAATAAGACATAATGTTATGAATCTCACTCATTTGAAGAAATATCTTCAAAGACTATGTATTTATGTGTTAGGTCAACGCACTAACTTCAACGTTTTAGAACAAAACAAAACATTTATTTCACAAATAATCGTACAACGTAACATAAACGTATTCGTACATTTACTGTACTTCGTAATCAACTTATACACTTACTTCATCGCTTTCTCTTTCTAAATTAATTTTGAATGCAGTCTTATTCGTTGTCCTTTTTTTAATCGTTATTATATTCAATATTAATTAATCATGCTCGTGTCGTAAAATGCGTGGCAATAAAAGTAATGTTTAGATAGGTAATCAAAATTGAAATCTGATTGTTAGGAGAGAAGGGAATAAGTCTGAACTAGATGTGTGCCGGATATCCGTGTCCGTATTCGCGGATATTCGAAAAGAAAAAAATTATTTATATCCGTGTCCGTATCCGTGGATATTCTAAGAAGAAATAATTACTCATTTATATCCTTATCCGTATTCGCGGATATTCGAAGAAGAAAAAATTACTTATTTATATTCGTGTCCGTATCCGCGGAAATTCAAAGTAGAAAAATTACTTATTTATATCCGTAACCGTCTCAACAAAAAAATATCCGTATCCGAATTTATATATTTATACGGGCGAGAAAATTATTCATATCTGTAATCAGTTTCGTTTCTTTACAGCGGATCTTCAAAGGATCTTGTAATGTCTTTTTAGGTGAGATTTTATGTGCGGCATAATAATTGTTCGTTTTAATCATTATTAGTAATTTAACGCTATTATCATGTTAGGTACTACTGGCGTAACTTGGTAAACGTTTTTGAATATTTGCGCCTGGAGGGCTTTATCCCGCAATCCTACTAAAAGGGTTTCGTTTCTTCTTCTTGCAGAAGAAAGTCTAATTCTATTACAGGGAGGTTAAGTCTTTCTAGGAAGGACTTGTCCGCTGCTTAGTTATATCAATGGTATTTACACATAGTCACCAATGATTATTAATGTAAAACGTTTTATGAACACCATGTTTCGATACAAAATTTTTCCTGAAAGTTTCTTAACTGGCGCAGGTTTATCTTTTAATTCAGTGTCTATTACAGCTTGTGGAGGGATATTTAAAAACTTTCAAGTGCATGAGATAATCGTATTTACGTAGCAAAATGATATGATTTTTTTCGAGCTACTGCCTTAATAAAATATAACAAGATGCTCTATAGATTTCAAAACTAACTTGGTTTAGTAGCAGTGGTTCCATAATCAAATGACGATCAAAGCCTGTTAAAATTTTAGAAAATGCGACTTTTAACCTCTAAAATATTTTTTTAAATCCATCCATTATACTGGATCGGAAAGTTATCATTGTGAAAGTATTTCACATATTGTACATGACTTAAAAGTAATTTTGAAACAAAAAGATCCGTATCCGTATTCGTATCCGTGGATATGACAACTAATAATACGTTTTCATAACCTTATACACCCTAACAAATGATCAGTTTCCATATCCGTATTTGTGGATCTAGTGTTTTAGCCGGCACACCTCTAGTTTGAACTGCATACACCTTTGAATACGAAAATTCCCCTTGAAATACATGAACATTTTATTCATCTAATGATGCAAATTAGCTAAAGCCACATAATTTTATGCGTGCAATAGTGTGAGAACAATTTTTCTCTATCTTATATAAATTTATAAATATTCTAAGCATTTCTATAATGTACATCATTGTACCCTTATAGACTAAATTGATCATTTGGTATTTAAATGGAGACTTTTCAACTTATAACACTCTTTTAATTGGATAATTTATATTCTTGAGCCTTATTCATAAAGTTGTTATTAAATTCATAGCTAATAAAAGTTAAATCCTTTCAATGAACTACGATTGTTTCCGACATTATTCTCTTGTTCGAAAAAAAAAATTCAATATGCACATTTTGTTGATATCCTTTGACGACGAAATTAATATTTTTGAGCTTTTTACTAATATACTTGTAATTACATTCACTTAAGAATAATTGTAAGGAAAAAGAATCGTACACCATTGGAATATACTTTATAAAGTACTTTACAAACTGGTTTATTATATATAACAATCTTCTGAAGCTAAAGTTATTTTTCCTCGTTTGAAGATGTCCGTGATCTAAGGGAAAATTCCTTTGCGATGGTTTCATGTATGTACAAACAAGAGGAAGATACAGTCAAAAATAATGGAGAGTCTCTCAAAAGTTAATCGCTATGAATGTCTTGGTCTAATCGACATTCAAAGGATTGTACGAATAGGAACATTCTTGCTTGTGACGGGTGACAAAAATATAAGTTTATGTCCTAAAATAAAAAAAGCTATTGTTTATATTTCACTGCTCTCTAAGTCTGTCTGCAGAGAAAGGAGTTTTACAGGCAATGGAAGTCCAAGAAACAACGTCACAAGATTAGACTGTGGGAATTCAGTAACAGTATACAGATTTATTTGAGCAACTTATCGTTCTTTAAACATTTTTCAACTGATATTCGGAATAGAAAGCCACTGTTTACATTTCGTTACATTATAACTCTTTATGCAGAAAAAAAGGAGTTTTACAGCCAGGAGTTTTTAGTTTTGTAGATATCAAGTAAATTGATTTAAACAATAGTGTGATAGATTGAAACTGAGAGGTATTGCTGTAAACCTCTGAATCTGACTAGAATTCGAAAGTCCGAACAAATGACTTTTTTTGTGACAGGTGACAAATAGATCGATTGTTATCATTCGGAAAAGAATGCCACTGTTTACATTTCGCTGCATTTTAACTCTTTATGCAGAAAAGGAATTTTACAGGGATGGACAGTTCAAGAAGCAACTTCAAAGAAAACGGGTGCAATAATTGGAGTATTCAAAAGCAGCAAGTTTTCGTTCGCTTACTTCCAAACTCCGGTGTGATTTTTTGAGAGTCATAATTAAATCAAACTGAATTCTATTTTCACGGTAATATTGAATTCTTCATCTTTTTCAAATTTCTTTTGTAGGGACTGTTTTTATCCATTTCAGAATATTTTAAAATTGCTTTTTAAACAGAATAAATACATGAAAAGTCGAACACATAATCTGGCTGGAAAAGAATGACAGATTAAATTTATATTCATCTTTTCTTAGCTTGTGTTTCGCCATGCTTAATTGCATGACTTGTGACTCTTTCGAATAAGCATAATTTACGTTTTAATAATTCACTTTATTCATTCATTTTGTTTCTTTGTCCTATATTCTTCAGCTGTTTCTTTAAATATGAAGTACACTAAAGCTATAATAGATTTCATTAGATAGGCAGTAGATTTTAATTCGCTTAAGAATGAGAAAAAAGTTGAATCGACGGATTCAATTAAATTGGTCATTTTCATAAATGAAAGGCTACGCTAGTATTCCTTCAACACAAAAAATTAAATATTACTACTCATAAGCGAGTAACCTTATAAAAACAGCGACTACTTAACTTGGTGGCTTTCGTGGGAACCTTTCAAGTTTGGACTCCTTGTTACTTTCCGAACATGTACCATGTAAGGAAAGTATTGTAATCACGAAAAAATTCGACTTCGAGATTTTGGTGTTTTTACACGTTTTGAGGTCTTCTGAATCCATTTATGCTATTTTACGAGATGTATGTATGTATGTGTGTGTGTGTGTGTGTGTGTGTGTATGTGAGTGAACACGATAGCTCCTGAACGGAGCATTCGATTGAGCTCAAATTGTGTATATATGTCATAAGCCACCGTCACAAGACCGGTATTGATTTTGGTGTGTATAGGACTTATAGTTTTTCTACAGGGCTATGACAAAGATTTCTTTTACATTATGGCCTATCGGGGATATTCTTGAAAGTGCGTTAGCGTTTAAACGATAATTCGATTGATTTTAAATTGGGTATATGTGTCATAAACCACCATCCTAAGACTGGTATTGATTTTGGTGTGTGTAGGACTTTTCCTACAGGGTTCTAGTTTTCCTACAGGGCTACGACGAAGATTTCTTTTATATTATGGCATAATGGCATATGGGGAGAAATTCTTGAAAGTGCGCAAGCGTTTAAACGGTGCATTCGATTGAGTTTCAATTTGGTATATATGTTTGAATTATTCATCGATTAAAATTTATTTAAATGCTTGGTAATGATCTTAATCGTAAGTGTTCGGAAAGTCGAGTGGAGTCACTCCAGATTTTGTTTTCTTTTTAGGGTTATTTTGTCATAATAGCTATGACCTCAATGCAACGTAGATATAAGTATTATTCTGAAAGATGTGCTAGTGTTTTACTTTTTCTAAAGCTTGTAGTCTACATTTCTGTGTTGAAATTTCCATATTTGCTTGAAAAAGAAATCACTATAAATGTTTAGCACATCCTTCCACATTTATAACTCATATGCTTACGTGACAATTACATCGTAATGTGCTTTGGTTGATGTTAACGGTATTTTATGCTGTAATTATTTTTTCTTTTTGTGTTAATTTTGGATGATATTGGAAGATGCTGAACAAGTGCGGTGCTGTGCACAGTGCAATTTTTCTATTATCTTCATATATCACTTCTGTTTGTAAGTGAATGTGCATCCTTTTTTTATTTAAATTAGTGAATTTTCACACCATACCTGTATAACTTTGTCCGATATTATTTTGAAACGCAAACGATTCCACTTTAAACCTAGAATTGGTATTTTCCAAAAAATAACTCCTTGCAATTCTGAGATGGCACGCATGGAAATAATTTATAAAATAATATAAATGCCCGTCATCTTATAAGCATGAAAGTATAATCCTTTCTTGTTGGTCTCATAAGGGATTTTATGTAGGTGTAACAGAAATTTTGACATAAAGGAAATTGGTCTGCTTTAAAAGTTTGACATCGAGTCTAAACATTTTCTCCCAAGAGTTTTGGCTTATACAGTTTAGCTGTTCTTTTTTCATTGACATACTCGAATAGAATGACACAGACAGCAAAATAGTGTCCCTGGAGAAGTTGAAAAAAGAGTACATTTTAAATTGTACGTCGCTTTTATATAATATAATGAAATTATTCGGAAGTCAGTGCATAAAATGAGCAAATAAAGCAAAAAGTATTTTTCGTAAACTGATTAGGTTACAAGAATTGAGGTTGCACATGTCTGTAGGCAAGTATGCTTAATATATATTTTATCTTAAATTTATGTTAAATTTATGACATCTTTACCGGTAGGATTGAATTTTACTTTTTAAATGCAATATTTGTTTCTTATCTTATAACTAAAAAATGTCAAGATCATTAAAATTAAGTAAAGTTTAAGGCTTTTTTCAGATGATAATTTGAGTAACTGATGTTGCTTGTATGATATAACTTAATTAGCTATTACGTGTAATTAAAACAATGTTTATTTATTAAACTATTTGAATCTAAAATGATCGTTTCCTAACTAAATATGTATGGTTTACACATTTTCTTTTAAAAAGTAAAACGTTTATAGAGTCTTTTAAAATATTATGATATGGGGATGAATCAAAAAATAGGGTAGCAAGTCTTTTAACAATTTACTTGTTTATTTATTTTCGAAATCCAAGAGATACACAAGCATAGCAATGCGTTTGGTACAGCATCAAAGCATTTGTTTTTATCTTTGTATCAACTTATCGGAAAAGGCTTTGAAGAAATCAAGACCCTGGGCGTTGAGCCGTTTAAATACGGCAACCTGAGTTGCGACATGGCTTCGGAAATGACGGCCTGCTTGGTCCTTTTCAAAGACACGAAGAGATGGAAATCAATGGGTGCGAGATAAGGGCTGCAGAGATGATATTCTAACACATTCCATCTGAAGTGCTGCTGGCAACCATGTAGCTGCTAGTGGAATTCAATTACTGCGATTGTCTGTTATACCTATAAATGGAATTTTAGACGTTGGAAGAATATGTGCACCCGTGAAAGCTCGTTACCGTATTTTTTGACCCAACTACGTAGTCTCTCAAAAAGTATTCGAATAAATGTCAAACTTCCTACGTCCGTTTCCTGTATTAAAAAATATTTATCATAATATATGAATTAGGTTATGTATAATTATAAATTATGTATCATTGTCTAGCTGTGCGTTTTTTCAAAAACTAATAAATTAATCGCAAAGCTAAAACAAGACATTTCTCTCATACTTGAATACTTTTTTTGAGAGGGTGAACATATGGAATGAATATTTGACAATTTATTCCATAAGTATTTTCTGTAATAATTACGTTTTATTTTCCTCTTTCAAATAATAACTAAACGAGTGCATTTATTGTTATTAATCATTATCATAAAATTAGATTATTCTGCATCAAAATAATATTTATAATTTTTGTGAGAATTTTTATTTTAATTTAATAAATAGACAAAAGGTTTTACATTAACGTATGGTATTCATGCAACAGTATATTATACAAACAACATAGTTATTTTTCAGAAATTCTTTTTCATATCGTAATTTACATAATTAAGTTATATTACTTCGAAAATGATAATGTGCATGATTTTTTAATAATTTTTGGAGAAAAATACCGAAATTAATTAAAAAAGCAAAATATTCAGTACCACATTAATTTTATCTCATTTTAGTTAAATTAATAATTGAACAACATTTAAGTGTTTTTACTAAATTCAAAATTTTTAAAGCGGATCATTACAATAAAATTCGTGACAAAATTTTGAAAAAATTACTGAACAGTTTAATTTAAAGATAATAGCCTGGTTATCGACGTTTAAAATTGCATTGTAAATATTAGAATAGAAAACTTAAACGTTATGGTACTTCTTTATTTAAAATGCAGTTAAGTAATTTATTTGTCCTCCATTCAATAATTCTAATTTATGAGCGGTTGCGAGAAAAATTACGTTGTTTAATTTGCACTGAGAGGAAGATAATGCATGTATCAATAAAATACAAAAAAAATAAGCTAGAGTTTAATAATTCAATGATCGTCTGCGAGGACGGAAATAAAACCATTCTGAGTAGTATTTATCATCGTGTTTATTTTTCTCAAAAAAGCAGAAAAAGGAAAAAAAAAACGTTTTTGAGGATTGATTCTGGTTACAGAAATCGCATTTAAAACGAAACTTTTACTATTAAATAACTGTTTACTAAGTATTTTTAAAAAAGCGCATTTGGATTAGCAAAATTACCGCCACACATAACTTTCCCTCCGTTTCATTCTTTCTTGTTTGTCTATTTTGTTAATACAAAGTAAAAGAGAAGAACTGCCTTAAAAGTATACTTGGTAAATGCTCATCGTTTATCTAAAATATGTCAAATTTAATAAATATCAATAAACTGTTAATTATGGAGTGCCTTTAAACAAAACCTAATATATTAAACCCTAATACAGGGTGTGTCACAATGCTCTCCCTGGTTTGGAAGGCTTATAAAAAATAAGATGTTACCAATTCAGCAACAAAGTTCACTTTACTGGAGAAAGAATCATTACAAGTTTCATTTCACAAATAACGAGCTTCCTCGTGTTTGGATTGGTCGAGGTTCTGACGACGAAAATAGCCTTCTTCCGTGGCCACCTCGCTCTCCGGACCTCACTACATGCGATTTTTTTATGCGGTTACCTAAAATATCGTGTGTTCTTGATCCTTATACTTCATGATTTAAGATATTTATGACAAAGGACCACAACCGTATTCTCTACCATTGATCGCAACATATTAAAGCGAGTGTGGGGAGGGAAGAATTTGACTTTAGGCTTGATACCTTCAGCATCAAGAAAGTTTCACATATTGATCATTTATAAAACAAAACTTGTAACGTTTCTTTATCCAATAAAGTCAACTTTGTTGCTGTGTTGGAATTTTGTATTTGTTTAGTAGCCTTCCAAACTCAGGAAGGAATTGTGTCACAACCTGTATATTTTTCCTTCCAATCACATTAGACAAATGTAACTGCAGTAGAGAAAAAAGTGTAATAATTTCAAAATTACTGGGCTTTAATGTTCACTTTCTATTCATAACTTGTGTGTAACACTGCAGGTAACGTAAAAGATCTCATTATATTTGGGGGAGAAAGAGAGCCAAAGCTGGAACTGAACTTGCTTGCAGGAACCACTTTGTACGTACCACAAAAATTAAAATAAAAAAAACCTTTAAAAAGATTCCTCACACAAAAAAAGTATAATTTTATTCCTTTCTTCTTTAAATCACCCATTTTCCTATTATTTTTTTCATAAAAAAACCCAACCTCCCTGAATTAGAGTGCTTTGAACAACTAGTCAAGCCTTCGCGCACACCTTCAAGGTGCATGAAATCACTTTTGCTGTGTAAGACAACTATGAACAAATCACATTCTTCTATTGGAATTCACGCATTGTCATCCCTTATGATTGTCGTGATTCCCATGGGGATGAATTCCTTATTTATAAAAACACCTTTATCTACCACATTTTTCCTTTCCAGCTATCATGAAGATCGATGAATCTTTATTTGATCTTCTGATTAAATTTCTTTCACTAAAACTAGATTTAATCAACATATTTTTGGATCCAACGCATTTTTTTTTTCATTAGAGTTACAAAGTGACTCGGCATACGCTGAACTTGAATTTCATGAATCACTAAATTGCAGAAAGTGATTTTAGAAATCTGATTTTTTTTCAAAATGTTACTTTAAGAAATTTATTATTTAAAGCGTTTCGCCCTCATCTTTATCATAATATTATTCACCGTTCTTTTTAAAAACCAAGCTTTTTAATTGAATATGAAATAAAATATTATGTTACTTTTATAAAACGCCGTTTAAATTTTAAATTCCCCATACCCTCTACGTTAATCACAAATATCGCGTAACATAAAAATGTCGTCTCGCACTAAACCGCAAAATAATGAAATATATCATTAAAAATACTGAACTGCAGCCACCACACTATGAAATAAGTATTACATCCCGGGAGAAAAATTTTTTTTGAAAATTATGTTTTATAGTAACATGCTTTTTTTTCCTGAAAGAACTACGACTATGAGGGGGGAAAAAAGCGTATATATATATATATATATATTTATATATATATATATATATATATATATATATATATATATATATATATATATATATATATATATGAGAAAACATAAAATGCAATTTTTGATATATATGTTAAGCATTGCTTTTTCCCATACCGTGAGAGAAACTGCGCTTTCAGAATTTGCCATCATTTGTCTTTTCCAAATGTTTCAGGTCACAAGGCTTATCGCTATGAATCACGCAAATTGTATTTTGCAGAATTTGAGAAGAGCTGCATTTATGCGTGGAAAATCTATATATTGCATACTAATCAATTTGACTTCTATGAACTAGACAGAGAATTTTAGCTTATCGAGCTATGCTGTTCTTTTCTAGCAAGTTCTGTTAAATTATAATTGATATTAACTTTATTTAACAACTGCAGATTCCGCTCAATGTTCCGATTTACAGAAATTCTGAGAAGTCGATTCATGATTATAGGAGTGATGACGCATCTGAATCGAAGACATCTAACATAAAATATCGAAACACCTAATCGAAAAGACTGACGCTTTTTATGTGTTAGTGGCATCAAAAGCTAAGTTTAGACAAGTGCAACGCTACTGTAACAAGTGTAA
The DNA here is from genome assembly GCA_038373885.1 of Cheiracanthium punctorium. NCBI lineage: Eukaryota > Metazoa > Arthropoda > Arachnida > Araneae > Cheiracanthiidae > Cheiracanthium > Cheiracanthium punctorium. Next base: position 332,598 of record JAWZYV010011719.1, read on the forward strand.
ATATCACGAAGGTAAATTTATAGGAATGGACACTTCTCTCAGAAAGTTGGATAACGCCGTTGTTGCAAACAGATGGCGCTACGCACACTGGGTAACTGCGCATCTCCTGCTTCTGCGCATCTCAGGTTGTTTATTTTTCCATCGAGGCGAAGTAAATGAAGATCGTCGAATTAGCAGAACTTTAAAAAAATGAAATATATAGACTTATGAACGTCGGATATAATAATTTCTGGCTTCAGGTGTGTTTTAATTACATTATTGTCTTAGAATACTATTCCGTAATTAATATCTATATCAATAAAATTAGACTTTTGTCTGTACATTTCTTGGAATTCAAAAATTTTGCGATTTCTATCCGTTTCAAGCACCCGGGAATCCGATGCGACCCTCAAAAAAAGTTTGTCTGTCTGTCATTCTGTCATTCTGTCATTCTGTCATTCTGTCCGTGACGCTTTTTTTGTTTAAGCATCACGTAAAAACGACTGAAGCGAATGATATGAAATTGGGTGTCATGATAGGTGGTTACTCAACTTAAAACATAGGCGTCGAATTTTTAAAAAATCTTGATTAGATTTTCAGATTTTGCGAAAATCGTTTCAAACTGCGTAAATTTGTGTTCAAGCATCACGCAAAAACGACAGAAGCGAATGATATGAAATTGGGTGTCATGATAGGTGGTCACTCAACTTAAAACATAAGCATCAAATTTTAAAAAAATCTTGATTGGATTTTGAGATTTTGCGAAAATCCTTTCAAACTGCGTAAATTTGTGTTCAAGCATCACGTAAAAACGACTGAAGCGAAAGATATCAAATTGAGTGACATGATAGGGGGTCACTCAACTTAAAACATAGGCGTCGAATTTTTAAAAAATCTTGTTGGATTTTGAGATTTTGCGAAAATCATTTCAAACTGCGTAAATTTGTGTTCGCACATCACGTTATAACTGCAAAGGTGAAAAAATGATATTTGGTGAAATGATAGGTGGTCACTCACTTTAAACTATAAGCATCTAATAAAAAAAAATCGATCAGATTTCGAGATTTTGCGAAAATCGTTTAAAACTGAGTGAATCTTTGTTCGCGCATTACGTAATAACGACTAAAGCGAATGATATGAAATTTGGTCATATGATAGAGGGTTGCTCAACATAAACTATAGGTGTCCAATTTTTTAAACATTTTTATTAGATTTTGAGATTTTGTGAAAATTCTCTCAAAATACGTTTATATTTCTTCAAAAATCACCTAATAACGACTAATACGGATGATACGAAATTTAGTTTTAAGTAGCTGCTAATATTAATTTATAGGCGTTGGATTTTTAAAATATTTTGATTACATTTTAAGATTTTGCGAAAATCGTTTCAAAATGCTGAAATTTTGTTCCAGCATCACGAAATAAAGACTGCAGGGAATGAAACGAAATTGGATGACAAGATAGGTTGTCACTCAACTTAAATTCTAGGCTTCAAATTTTCCAAAAATGTTGATTAGATTTTGATATTTTGCGAAAATTATTTCAATATGCGTCAATATTCGTTTGCGCATCCCATAATTACGACTAAAGCGAATGAAATGATATTACTTAGTTACTCTCTAACCTGTAATATTTTAACAATACATAAAAATTATAACTTCGCTTTCTTTACTTTGGGAACATACTACATCCATTCTGTGTACTCCCACAATGCTGACGAAAGTTCTTGCTTTTTGGAAATTTGCATTCACTAACCCGTCAAGGACGGGTACTTCAGCTAGTAGGCAATAATTTCGAAGCGAAGTAATATTATGTATGTTATGCCGTATTATTTTGCCCCAAAGTTGTATTTTAAGAAATAGTAGTAAATTTAGAAGAATGTTGTATGTGTGCAGGGGCGTAGCCACGGGGGGGGGGGGTTAGGGGGGTCATAACCCCCCCATGAGAAATTTTTTGCCATACAAAATGCATATTCTTCACTACATTATCGCACACACGCATCCATATATATGAGTTGTAGTAGTCGTAACCCCCCCCCATGAAAAATTTCTGGCTACGCCCCTGTATGTGTGAATATAATATTTAAAAAGTGCTTATTTATAATGACGATCACACTCAAACATGCAGTATTTACATTTATTTCATGCTGCGACAAATTTTAAAACAGCTTTAAATTGCAGCTAAAAAACTCATATTAAATTCATGTTGCATAAAGAACTCAGAAATGAATTCTTAGCCATTTTCTAATGTTAATATATACCGTGGCAGACGAAAACTTCTTTTCTGTGAGCCGCGATTTACGCACTCGTTAACAAATATAAACTCAATATTTTAATAATCTTAAGATAGAACATTTTTTTCTTTTTTTTTTAATTCATCTGTTACTAAGGCAACCATGTAAGCAAAAGGGAAAAAAATAAATTAAATTTTGTGCTCGCGTTAATAATCTCGTTCACATACCTGGTAGGAAAATTAAAAACAAGTAAAATTAGTTATCAATCAGCACGGGAAATGCTTTATTCTTTTGCCGCTAGGATCGCTGCACGTCACTAGATTTCCAATGTTTACATAATTGAAACTTATTTGGGGTACCAAAAATCTAGCATAGCAGCTATTGAGAGTGTCCACTCCTATAATATATCTCCGTGGTTAATACACATGTAAAAGCTATGTCAATTACATCCGATCTATTTTACTTTTGTTCTGAAAAATATACTCATTTTTTACAAAAACTAACTAGAGTTAATGTAATAAATTAAAATGTTCATCTGTGTTCAGTTCCACTAGCAACTTTTTTATCAAGATAAGGTATATTTTGGTTGATGTCTCATACAAAATTTATTTGTATATCTCCTGATACTACCCAAGAATATAATTACTACATTACCAGATAGTGTAATGGTTTTCGTGAAAAAAAAAGCAAACAAAACGCTTTCTTCAAATGAATAGGCGAAGTTGGCCCAAAATGATCCTAGCAGGCAAAACGTGCCACATATATTTGAGATACAGATAGCGCAACCTATCAGGTAATACATAAACTAGTATTGCCGAGTCAAGAAGAAATAATGTCAATATTTAAGCAATAAGTGTATAACCTTCCTGAGTAGAATTCTTCAAAAAAATAGAGTGTTAAAATATCGCTTATAAGGTGAGCAACAACTTTTCTATTTTGAAAAAACACTCAAAATGCTGGTGTTAAATGATAAAATAAATAAAAACTTTGTGAAAAAAAAACACACATAAAAGGTTACTTATAAGGCATAGCGATCGTTTCGACCGAAAAACTTTCGGTCTTCATCAGACAAGCCCTTTCGTCATACAGAGCAGAGAGAACTTAAAAACATAAACAAACAAGCATGTTTCCACAAGGAAACACGAAAAGGTAAAAAAATCAACGAGAGGGGAAAATAGGGCAAGAGATAAAAACTTTCCTATTTATTTAGAAATACAGCCTTTAATGTACAGAAATATGACTTGGTTTATTGAATAGAGTATGTTTTTAGATGTGAATTACATTTGTTTTGTTTGTTATGTTTCTCGGCGTGATCCAGTAATATGACCTAAAGTGGGCAGCCATACTGCCGGGTAAAATGACCCAACGATCGAACTCCAGTACCGGATCCTAGTCATCATGGAAGGCCTTCAGACGTTCTCAAATACGTGACTCCACATTGCATTATGTAATTTATTTCTGCGCTTATTTTAGGCCACAATTTTTTAACTATAATTTTAAAGTATTCTATTTTATTGTTTGTGACACTTTTATTTTAAAACTTTCATAAAATAAATTATGCATCCTGTACGATTGTAAAACTTATTTTACTTCCGTATGTACAGTCATAATAATTTTTACATTCTTTATTTTGCCGATAAAAAACAATTTTTTATTCTTTTTGAATGAAGCATCATTTTGCCCTTGGGTGTGGATAAAATGATCCTTTTGACACATTTTTAAAATTAATTTTTTTTCATAAATTAGTGAGGGTTTAAAATATTATTAAGTATATTTATGATGCAAAATATAGTGTAAAATATTGTGGCAAAGGGGCAAAGTTTTATTTACCATTTATGGTATTTTTTGCAAGTTTGTCTTAAGAGGATCATTTTTGGTCACCTTCCCTATATTTAAGAGGATTAACATATACAGAGTCACGGATTTTCGGATACGCATGCATCAAACGCAATATAATTCACTGAAAGTTCGTAAACATTCTTCTGGAGTTGAAGAAGAAACATTAAAAAAATACATAAATGTGATCATTTAAATGAACTTTAAACAAAATTATATATTGATAAAAATTCATTTGATGGATGCCTATTGGAAAAATTTTGGATGATATTGATCCTTTAGGACACTAGTGTTTACACTGGAACATAAAAAGAAATAATGACAGAGAAATTAATCATATTTGCATTGTGTAAAGTAGAACAGTTACTAGCAAATAATAAAATCCTTTTATGGCACTTCCTTGCCCTATTCTGAATCTTCAACAAAGTTTAAAATGAATTATAAAATTCAATAGTCATGTCCACAAGATTGATTTAAAGAAGATGAACAGAATATTAACAACACAAAAGAGTGAATATTCTGTACAGTCAGTCAATTCGCATTTGGTAAATTGAACCTTGAATAAGTTTCACAAGTTGTCAATAGCTGCTTGCTATTGATTGAAATCTAAACTTTAGGGATACTACTTATAAAATGTTTGTAACTACGATTGGAACATCAGTATTTCAGTTTTACCAATACTGTGGTATTTCAATTGCACTTTATAGGAATCGTGCTAAACACGGTTCACATTCAGTGTATTTATTTCATGATGTTCTTACGCAGATTTCTTACGTCATTCTTGAGAACAACTGAGACGTAATATTCCACTTCCATTACTGAAGTTTTTGTTGCAACACGTCCTTAGTGCTTAAAGCTTGAAATTACTAATTATAGTAAACTTTTTACGATTTGTAAAAAAATTGATGATTTGTAAAAAAAAAATAATTGATTGATTTGTAAAAAAATAATTTCATTTTATTATTTAAGTATATACATTGCGTATTAAAACATATAAACTTTTTTATTTCTTTTACATTTAATTGGTGTTTAATTGTCATCTTTGTAAGTTCCCAATGCTGCATTCTTGGCATTACAAATGTTTCAAAAGACGTCTTTTGAACGCCTATTGAATGTGTTGTGCTACTGGGGGTGTTGTCATATTGACTCATAGTGTAAATAGAATAATGCGGTGAAGCAACGCTTTGCACAGAGGAATAATTTTTATTTTGGACATTTCGGTGGTTTTGCAGCGGTGAAAACGAATAGATGGAAATGAGTAAAAGCAATACAGGGGACACAGTAAAAAATTGTCTTAAACTGGTTTCAGAAAACATATGATTTATAGAGAAAACCACGGCCAGCAAACCTCAGCAAAAATAAAATTCGACTTCTTATCGTTTCCTCTTTTATCACAACTACAAGCTTTATACGTATATATTTGTTTCAATAATTAGCTAATTTATGCTGTTTTTCCCCCAAAATAATCTATTTAATGGAGACTTCTCGATTACATGTTTTTTTAATTTAAAAACAGATTGTACGAATGGTGAACTTCAGATAAAGAAGTTTTATATTTTATCAGAATCTTATCACATTAATATATAAATAAATTAGATGACTGGATACACAAGATAAATCTTTATTCATATTTTTTATTCACAAATTCTTTTATAGCAAAAATAAAATCTCACGCCATAGATATATGTTTTTACAAATTACTTGACTTCTTTCTTTATCAAAACAAATTTATTTTTGCTCAAGAGAAAATCACAAAATCTCTCTCTTGCCGGTGGAGCATTTGAAAAATATCATTTTAAGAAATCCTTATTTTTCATTTGTGTATATCATGAATAATAATATACAATAAAGCTTCTTTTTATGTATGATAATAGGTAACCAATCAGATAGTGCTGGAAAAAAAATGAAAAGAAACAAGCGAAGCAGATTGTTCCCTTAAAGCACACATCGTAATATGTTGAGGAAAATTTGCATTTGAATGTCATATTCATTTATTGAATTTTGGAAAAGAAAATATCGCGATGCTGTTATAATAAACGTGGCTCTGATTTTTTTAAATATTGCTTATTTTGCTTTAGCTTTTTTAAGGCGGAAAACGATGATTGGTTTTCAGACGTGACCTAACTAGGTCACAGACATGTTTGGTCACAGTTCTTTTCAATTCATATGTAACAATGCGAAGAATTGTAATTATTTCGAATTCACTTTTACAGTAATTGCGAAAGAAATTGCATATAAAATATGAATGAATTATTTTAATTTCATTTTAAAGAGGGTATAAGTGTAAAAACTTAACGGTTAAATGGTATTCTACACGGAAGAACTGAAAATCGGAAGAAAAATTATGTTTTAAGATTAGGAAATGTATAAGAAAATTATAGAACAGGTAACACTTATTACCCACAAATTTTATTGGCAGTGTTTGGGTATTATCCACCATGGAGATACGAAATATTTCGCTGTTCTAAATACGACAGTTTGCCCAGGATCATGTATAAGAATTTATGGAGAACTGTTTTAATTTAAACCCTAATAGGAAACGATTACAATGATGCGAAACAGCAAATCGCCAAGGAATCACCAAAGAATGAAAAGTCACAATTGATGGCAAATACAAGAGTTTTCCACTTTATTAACTTATCAATATTGCTTTCAGATATTGACACCTATTATCAATTTAAGATACGAGTTAGATTTCTCATCATTAGCCAAATTTATGCAAGATATGAATTAAATAGAAAAAACACAGTTTCTTCTCAAGTGTATTTTTTTTATTGAAACATGAAGGATATAGGATTGGGCTATGTATGGAATAGCACATCGGGCAAATGGCATCCAGCTTTGCTAGCGCATAAGAAATCTTATGTTGAAATTTTCCAGGATCATTTCGACTAAATGTGGCTGAATTTCGTTGATGCATCATCAAGTCCTCCGCCCATCCTCCTTCAATGAACGGGTGGATGTGGGCTTGTTGACATAGACCTTTCACTTCAAATGGCCCTAACGAAAGAAATCCGGTGGTGTTAATCACGTATCTTTCTCATCTTTCATCACCAAAATTATCATGAATCAAACTTTGAAATGTTATTCAACAATGAAAACGCGTTGTTCTTCCATAAATTGAAGCATTTTTACTAACTCTAAACTCTCAGCTGTCAAATTGTTTAAATTTTTTGGTCGCCAACACTAAATTAATTAATTACTGTCATATTAATTCAAATTTTGATTAAATTTTGGGACCCACTTTACTTGTGACGAATATAGCACTTAATACAACTGAGATCTAAATAGAAAAAAATTTACTGTTTTACATGTCTTTACGCTTACTGTTTCGCTGACTTTATGCAATTTGAATTAAATCAAGTAAAATGGAACATGGTCTCTCTTGTTATTGAAGAAATCAGAACTATAAACTGTTATTACAGAATTGTATAAAAATGTGTCCAATAACACAGACAGTACTTGATTATATACACCTAAAAATAATCATAGTTTTCCTCATTTTTTAAACTTAGTTTGTGTATTTTTTCTTTATTTTTAAATTTCATTTTTTTAGGTGCTGTTCATAAGAATAATACACATTCATGTTCATGAAATTCGCATGAAAGGTAATGCTTCAATGCAAAATATTTTTTTATGAATAATGCATTTACAAATGGCTTTTCGATTTTCCATTCAGAGTGAAATAAAATTGTGAACATATTCTGAAATAATAAAAGTATTTTAAATTTATTTTGAAACTAATTCAATGAAAATGTGTATTAAAATAAATTTAATAATTATTTTGCATTTTGAAATGTGTTATGGGGATAAAAACATATAGTAGATTGCTAATATAGCTATATAGGTTCAAAGTATTAGGGAGACAGAAGGTACTGTCATTTTTTAGTAAATATTTCGCCTAGAAAAAATTAACAATAATAAAACGGAAGTTGAAGTGTATGGGAGTTTTAGGCTATATTAGGCAGGATTTTCCTAAATTTAAACCTATGGAGGAAGGGGCCAAAACGTCGTTTTCAAATATCCCATATATGATCTCGAAGGGGGAAAAAATTGATTTCTGTGAAATTTTTGTCGTAAAATGCAACGCTCATAAATACGAAAAAGTTAATTTCAAGAATTCTGAAATCCATCTTCCCCACTCCCCCAAGGAGGATGCTTGAGAAAAGGGGAAAGGTGGTAATTTTTCACTAAAGAAAAAAAATATTATTTATAAAATCCTTCTTTTAAAATGTAAAAAATATTAGTCATATGCTAAATCTCAGCTTGACAAATTAAAAGCTCGTTGAAATTTTTCTTTGCATGTAAAAAAGGGATACTATTTTCCGCTTCCCCTAATAGTACTAATTTCAGTGTATTGAACTTGTCTTAATAAGACTGGCGATTAATACATGCTCTCATTTTGTGAAAAAAAATTACTTGAACAGCGAAATGATGTGAACATTTAGAAATTAGAAAAGCACTTTTTAACAATACTGCAGCATTATAAAATTTTTTATCGTAATTAAAATGATCATCGCCCTGTTACCGATATTAATTACATTATAATAACGCTTTTGGGTCTTTAACATAGTAGAAATTTCGTAGTTTCTGGAATCACTTTTGATGTTCCGTACAACATAACCAAATACTATTTGGGATGGATTTATTCTCTTTCGTTACAAAATCAAATTCATGTTTCGTCATTTCCATCGCTTTTCGAAAGATTATCAATCATCGCATATTTTTTCTATAATTTATGGCATGTACGTAGATAAAATTTAATGTTTCTGTTCAAAACCAAATGTAAATATTTGTAATAAATTGGAGAAGAAAAGACTTAACTCAACGTATATATTTTGTACTAATTTCTCATTTGATTTTCAATTCAAAATTACAAAAAATAGATTCCAATTAGTTAAAATGAGCCCCATGCATTAATTAGGTGATAAATGATTATGATGAAATGCTGAAACTTTGTACTACGAGAAGAGTTGCTACAAAATCTCTTATGATCTTATGCTTTTAAGTTGTAATAAACCGCATTCATTGCTAAAAATTAAAAAGGAAAACAACACCGTATTCAATTAAACTATACCGTAATTTGGGCTTGTTTCAGGAATTGTCCCTAAAAGGAATTTTGCTGCGAAACTGGAAATTTTTTATGGCTTGAAGAAAGATGTATCAACGAATCTTAACATATTCACGAATGGATCTAAACATACATTTTTCCTGTTCGCTTCCGTTGTTACAAACACTTGATTTTCACTGCTTTCAGAAACCAGGGTGGTAAAGTGATGCTAGGCAAAGAAAACATTTTTCATTGTATATATATGCGTGTATGAAGTGGTGACCGAAATCGTGGACACTTTTGGAATTTTTTATGTTTTCTAATTTTGTATGCTTATAGAAAGCGTTACGTTTCACTAAATGCGAACTATTACATATTATTTTAACCGTACAATGCGTGATTTTTTTATATAGGCTGAAAATGTAATTGTACCTTCATTTAGTCATACTCTCATACTAGGAAAAATATTTTTAAAAAAATCAGCATGTAGTTTCCCAGAAAAATCAAGGAAAATGTTCAAATTCGAAAACTGTCCACCCTGTTGTTCTCTTAAAACCATACAGAGTATTTTATCTCAATTTTACTTTCTCGAGACCTATACTGCTATTTTTTCACATAGTTTTTTATTTATTTTCATTCAGCTATAAAAATACACGCAGTCAAAAATTCGGGCAAAAATTTATCAGCGAACTGTATACAAATGCTTTGAATTCATGCTTTCTTGCTTAAAAAAATTTTTCATGCATTTTTAAAAACTAAAGTTATTTCCATGATGGTCTTACATTTATTTTAGATGCATACTTTAGACGATAACTACAAAAGTTTTCTTTCGTTTCTTTTTTTACATAAAAATAAGGGTGCAGCCAACGGATTTCATTACAAAAAACGAAATTTAAATGTTTTTAATGAAAAAAAAAATGTTAAGTGGCAATAATTACCGAGATACATCATATACTGATGATTGAAACAGTACATAATCGGGTAAAATTTATTTTTTATTACAGCTTCATAACGATGTTCCACTGAGCTGACGAGGGTTTTAAGCTCTACCTTCATTATTATAGCCTCAATTAGCTCCCTTTTATTTTATGGGCGTCTCATTCGTACAAAAGCTTTCAAACGGCGCACAAGTTCTCAATTGGATTGAGGTCAGGACTGTTTCTTGGCCATGACAACAATTCCCCACCCTTAGACTAAAACCAATCTTTCGATATTTTTGCTGTATGACAAGGAGCAGAATCCTGCTTAAAAATAAATGAAGCATCGTTGGGAAAGAGATCCATGGTGGAAGGTAAAAATTTTAGTTCTAGAGTGGGGTCAATGGATTTTTTTGCATTCATTTTCCCATCGATTACATGAAGGAATACATTACTATCTGCTGATATGCATGACCAAATCATAACACTAACTGGGTTCTTCACAGTTACCTGAATGCAGTCAGGATGCAGCTTTTCTTTTACTATACGTCTTACATATTTTAGCCCTTCAGTACCGAATAATAATATTTTAGTTTCATCACTTCATATTTGTTACTACTGGTCATCTGTCCAATTAATGTGTTCCCTTGCCCACTGCAGACATTTTTTGTGCGGATGTAAATTGAGGTAAGGTTTATTTCGTGGAATTTTGCCTCTTAGTTCAATATCTGATAATCTTCTTCTGATTGTTCTTGAATTTACAGAAGCGCTAGCATCATTTACTTCACTTCTGATGGCTGCTGACGGCATTTTTATACCTTAGAGGCGTAGTCTTTTGCTATTAACAGATATGATGCACCTTTTCCGGCCTTTTCCCGTTTCGTGTTTTACTGAATTTGTCTCCTGATATCGTAAACAAAACTTTTGGCCTTCAGATGTAGTCATTGAACCACTCATCTGTCTTGCAATTCCAGCAAAATAAAGACCACAATCTTGTAACACGGTAATCATACTTCTCTTTCTAGGTGTTCAATCTACTCCTTTATTTGATGTCGTTGTTTCTTGACTAAATATTAAAAATATTTACAAAAAATCCTACGAAATATTAAAAAGTTGCTCAAAAATTCGTACTTGCAACATGATTACATAAAAAGCAGTCTTCCTTCTACAGAACAAAGCACAGTAATGACTTTAAACATGATGTCAGGTTCTTCTGGCAGTAACTAGCATTTGATTGATTCCCAGAACAGGAAGAGTGATTGGATAGGAAAGTTAGAAGTTACAATCCAAATTACCACTGTATTTGTTTTTCAGATTAAAGTAAGTATATTTTTTTCTATTAAAAATTTTTGAATTTTATTTTTTGTACTGAAATCCGTATTAAATTTAAAATGATTAGGGATGGACGCGAGACGATTTTTTGCGAGACGAAACATAGATTTGCAGCCTTTTTGCGAGACGAGACACGCATTTTTAATATTACGATATAGGGATTTTGCGGGACGCATATTTTTCGTCTCGCGTCCATCCCTAAAAATGATATGTAATAGTTTGCATTTCATGAAAATAATGATATGGAACAAGTTTCATTTCATTTCGGGGGGGGGGCGTGGTTACACCCCATATTTTCGCCTCTGTCACCAGTTGCACTTATAACGTAGTTATGACAATTTTACGCTTTTGCCACCACTTACCAAGACGTTTAAAGAGTTAAGATACATACACATTACGTATCTACAATGTGTCCTTAAGAATTAGGTATTAATGCGACGCTCACAATTTTTAATAGATAGCATTCTACGTAAAGCATGATTAACTACTTTAAAAAGAATAACAATCTACGCATATTCACGGATGATACAATCTGGACAAATAAAGTATATCTTGGTCACAAATAGTTCTAGAATATGTTGGAATATGCTATAAAACATCATTACCCATAAAAAAAAGTAAAATACTGGTATTTCTGCTGCTTAGATATTATTGAAATGTAATTTGTGACCAAACATGGAAGTTTAGCTCTAGGTAATACATGTGCCTTATTCCCATAAAATTCTTTTTTCGTTAAATATCCTAGAAATGGTTTATTCGAAAAATTTAATATTTCCTACAATTACTGTGTATGTTTTTTATATCTTTACTAAACGATTCGTGGAATTCAAAAAGGAATGAATCGTTCTTATGATGCCGTCCATGTAGGAAAAAAAAAAGAAAAACATCAAATTTTCTATTCACTTTTATTCATTTTCTTTCTCAAATACATATAGCCACAATCACCGTTCTACAGATGACTTGAAGATTATTTGCTTTTTTTTTCGTTTTATCCTGCTGGAAGGAGAGACATGTCACTTTTATTAAATAAGCTCGTAGAAGCAATCCCTGAGAATAAATTTCCATATTTAATGCGTTCTATTAGTTTTTATTTGACAAAATATTTTATTCTTTATTTACACGAAAGCGAGGTTTATCGGAATATTACCTTCTTGTTACGTGAAAATGAAATTTAAGATTCCGTTCTTTGGCATTTTTTATTCTTTGCGAAAATAAGATTTAATCTAAACATAATGAAAGAAAATAGTTGCATTCTTTATTAAGGAATTTATTGCTATTGTTTAATCTAAACAGGAATTTTAAGAAAATTGTAATGGAAAACTAATCTTAATATGTGGCATGGCATTTAAGATTATTTAATTAACGTTTACTCTAAGCATGTGCTCTTTAAACCTTTGAAACTGGTTTTGAGAATTTAAAATATTTTAGTTTTAGTTTAAAATTTGAAAAAAAGCAAATTTAGTATAAAGTCTGGTTCCTTCAAATCCAGTAATAATATGAATGACAGTATCATTTTTTATTAGTTTGCACTTACGAGACTTATTGTTTTGCAATGTAAGTATATTTAAATTTAACTTTACAGAAACTATTTTTATAATGCTAGCTGAAATACCTGTTCTTCTGGGATTGCTAAACCAACAAGTACAAATGAGAAATTAAAAAAATTTAAATGTATTTTGGCTATGTACTTATCTACGCAAAATTTTAGTTACGTTAATGGTCTTGGCATCTGGGTGCATGTTTCATGTTTTAAACAACCTTGATCATGATGCATTTTTTTTTCGTTTTTATTCACAACATTTAACTTGCTAACACATTTAAAAGCATGATGTGAAAAAGGCGCCAAAGAGTAATGGATTTGATTTTCTATTACGTGTACTATTCTTTAGTTACTATAGTAATAGTGCCCATTGTTGTCATTTAAATCGTTGAATGCTACAATCAAAGGAAAACTGAAATAATTTTTAAAATTCTTAAAACTTCTTAGAAGTTAAATGCGAAACAAATAAAACACTTACATTAAAAACACGCTGATTTTATGCTCTTGTACGCGTAATGATTTAATGATGTTCTCAAGGAATTTAGTGGCATGCAGGAGATCCCGGTTTTGCTTTATAAAGATGACCTGGTCATGTGGTCAACAGTCTCAGACATTCATAAACTTGATACATCCTTAAATAGGGCACTGATCAAACTTGCTGATGGCTCTGATGACAATGAAATGCTAGTTAATCCTGAGAAAACAACCGTCCAGCTTTTTACCATAGGCACCAAAAAACATTCTATATGTCTAAATTCTAAAAACCGACCTCTCTTGAGAACAGAAAGTACCATTTACCTAGGTATTATGTTGGACTCTAGACCAAGTCAAAAAGACAGATAAGAATGTTTTAAATGGAACGAAATTGATGAAGAGGCTATCCGGTATTACTTGGAATGATTCTCAGGATCTTCTTAGCAATACCTACAAACCACATGTTAGACCTATTTTTTATTATGGCTCTGAACTCTTGATTACAACTAGTAACAGTGTTCTATCTAAACTTGACGTCACACAGAAGTGTGCACTTCGTTTAATAACTGGAGCAGCAAAATCTACTCTTATAGCTTCAATGGAGTATCAGAACAATATTGAGCTTCTGTCTGATATACGTGATAAATTAGCTTTATTTATCAGAGAGAAGTTGCTCAGAAGAAGTGGTCACTATCGGAAAAATTATAAGCCCGTTATAAAGAGACTGAATTCCCAGTCTACTTTTTTTGACAGTGCAGATGAAATCAGTAAAATACTTGATGTACCTATTATTGACAGACAGCTTCTAATTGACACTTTCATAAGTAAACACCTAGAGGTTGGTGAAATGATTCTTGAACTCATTTTTCTTTGTAAAAAGCAGGTTTTCTCTAAGGTTGAACTCAAATCATTTGCAATAGCAACTATTTATGAAAGATATCCACTCCCTGACTGGCTCCAAGTTTATACTGATGGATACACTGGTCCCATAACTGAAAATGCTGGTGGTTGGGGCTTATTGCCAATTTTTCAACTAAAAGATCTTCTATGCACTTTTCGTGACAATTTTGGTGTGGAGATCTCTGTACTGCTTTTTGCTTCCGAGGCTTTAAAATTCCATTCCCAGGAAAAAGTTGTGTTCCTTGTTGATTCTCAGGTTGCAATTCAGGCTTTTACAAAGGAAAAATATCCTTCGTTTCCTGAAGAAGTTCTTTGTTAAGAAACCATTAGTCATCTTATTAAAAATGGGAAAAGACTTTTGTTCTCCAGTGGATCCTGTAGAACTGTTGGGATAGACCTTATATAGTTGAGATTGGATAGTTGGGATTGACCTAAGTCGTGTTGGGATTCCTGGAAATGAGGAAGCAGATGCTCTTGCCAAGTCAGCGTTGCGTTTACAGCAGCATCTTTCTCCCCTCCCTATTAGAAACTATATGGCTTTAATCAAGACCAGGTCCCAAAACAGCAGAAAACTCCACTATAGTAATATTGCTGCTGGGACGGATTGCGAGTGCCATTTACAAGTTAAAAACAAGATTCCTCCTGATCTATGTTAGAAGACTGTGTTTTCTGCTTTTGGCGGCTGACTGGCCTGGCCATAACTATCTCCAGCAGCATCTCAACAGAAACGCTGTGACAACTTCTCCCACATGTCCTTTATGTGGAGATGGAATTATGAATAAACAGCATCTCCATATTTATTCTGAATTGACGGATATCAGCACTAGAGATATTTCTCATATTTTTTTTCGCACACCTCTATTGGGCAGCAAGGCAGCGTATGGCCGAACGGCGTAGGCTGGGCGTAGGATTAAAAAAAAATTATTTCGTTTTCGTATATGTCAACAAATCTTCCACTATACCTAGAGCTGCGCATGCTGAATATATCTTTTCCCTTATCAAATGAAGCAACATCGGATATTGTTGAAAAAACAGCCACTTTTCAAAAGATTTAGACAAAAAAATGACTTTATCGTCTCATTTTAATAAATCGAACAATTAATTTTATTACGATGTCTAACTTTTCTTTTCTATTGTATTTTAATGAAAGAAATGAAAAAAGCGAAAAATCAGTAAACGTTGCATAATGGGTGGTTTTTAGGTGTTTAATGTAGCCTACACTATTTTTCTGTGTTATCTGCATATTATATCCGTACAAAGTTCCAAATCAATTAGTCCAGTCGTTTAGAAGCAAATGTTGAATGTACAAATACACACACAAACGTTCAATTTTCTTTAAATAGATTTTTTAAGAATACTAACATTTATATATTAATTATAATAAATATTTAGTATTTTGTTTCATAACAAACATAACTTGAAATAAAATTATTTCATAAAAAACATGTGTACTGTTTTTTTTTTAAACTTTTTTGTAGCAAAATAAACTAAGACGAATAATTCATTATCAAACATAAACATGCCTAATTTATTAAGCTCATTTTTACTTGAAAACCACGAAGAAAAAATGTGTGTTGCCCTAAGAGATTAGGACTATAATTACAGAGAATACGGCATCCACCAGGCTTTTTGCAAGCAGTTTGATTTCAGTCTTTCGGTGCATAATTAATTAGTTTCATTGTTTTATTGTAGAAAACAATACTCCAGTGTAATTCTGTGCAAATAATGAAATATCTAAATTTATTCCCAATTCAAATCGTAAGATTTTATAACTTAAATGTTTTTTTAGTTTTTAATTCTGTAATTATGAACGAACAACGGGATTTTACTAAATTATCATTAGAATACCTTTTAGATTTTTACAGCAGTGCAAAAATTCTATTGCTCCGTGTACATTTGCATATAAATAGAAATAACTCCAATTCAAATCTACATAAAAGGGATCTTTTGAATTCATTTATATAACTAAAATTATTTCCTGGTAATTTTAATAAATAAACTGGTTGAGTAAATTGAAAAAAGTGTTTTTTATATACAGTTTATGGAGATTAGTATTGAGAAAACATAGATTTTTCTTTCCAAATGAACAACTAAAGCATATCTCCATAAAAGGTTTGGTTGCCCAATTAATATGTGCTACAAACAATATAATGATGATTTATCAGAGACGTAAAGGAAGTATTTATTCTGAAGATAAAGATTCATAACCCTTGGCAAGAAAAATTCACTGGATGATTGCTTTTTCACTTGCAAGCATGTTATTCTTGTTGCTGGTGGAAAAATTCTTTTCTTTAAATAAAATCCAGAAATTATTCTTTACCGACACTGGAAAATGCTAGCTGCCGTATCTTTAAAAGAGTTATGTTCGTCTTAGATATGTTCTTTTAAATCTACAAGAGTATTTAGATCTTCCCATTGCAGATGAAGAGCTAAATACTCTAAAACATGTTTGGTGATGGCTGGTGATGCTTCACTTGTTAAGGAACTTCTTTCTGGCTTTGGTTCATCCAGAAGTGAATGATCCACCGTGTATATATGGATGTAGATTGCTTTCTTAAATTGTTACCGATATCTGAAGGTCGTTATTCGGTGAATGTTCCTATTTTCATCCGCAATATAATTATGTTTTTTACATTTGTTGGCAACTGAAAAGTCCTTATAAATTATTAATAATTTATTTTTCTTTAATAGAGAACGTTAAAATTATATCTGTCCTCCAGAAATAGACAAACGTAAGCCCATATATTACAATTTTCAGGTTAAAGCGTTAATTCTAAACGAAATACCTATGAATGATTTAAGTATATACAAATTTCATAATGTCAATTATTTTTAGCTGGCTGATTCAATTTTTAGCTCTGCAACCAGGCCTAGAGTTCATTTCTTACAGTTTTGGTGCCCTCCTGAAAGTTTAGTCTAGTGTGACTTACGTCAGTCTGGTTCTGACGTACAGCTATTCCATCTTCAAAAACTACTTTTTTAATTCACCTAAAATACAGTTTTAACAAAACACATTTTTTAAAAATATATAAAAGGCATGCATTTATTTTTTAATAGAGGGTTCTCATAAAAATATAGTTTATGAGTATCAATTTATACATTACCTTAGTTCTATTAACAGTTTTCATCAGTAAACAGATCGATTCTTTTAATTAAAAAGATATTTATTACATGGAAATAATGTTCCCGAAGCCGAAACATCATGCGCCACACTCGCACATACCGCAACAGAAATAGAGGAAGGTGGCTCGAAATGATCCCCTTAAGAGGAAAACTTTCATAAAATACCATAAATGTTAACTAAAACTTTGACCTTTTGCCACAGTATTTTACACTTTATATGAACACCCGGTACTATAACAACACTAAGTTCACTAAGTTATGAAAAAAAAAATGTATCATTTTACCTGCGCCCTAGGGCAAAATGATGCTTCATTTGAAAATAATTGTAAATTGTTTTTTATCGACAAAATAAATGATGTAACAGTAATTATGAGTATACATAATGAAAAAAGAAATGTTTTAGAATCATATAGTATGTATAATTTATTTTATGAAAATTTTAAAATTAAAAAACAAAATGTGACAAACGATAAAAGGGAACGTTTCAAAATTACAGTTCAAAAATTATGGCCTATAATAAACGTAGAAATAAATTAAATAATGGTATGGAGAGTAATGCATTTTGAGAACGTCTGAAAGGCTGCCATGAAGACTAGGACCCGGTACTATAGTTCCTTCAATTGGTGGATTATAAGTCATATTTCTGTACATTAAAGACTTTATTTTTAATAAATAACAAAGTTAGTGCTTAACTTATAAGAGATATTATAAAACCCAGTTTTTGTGAGGAATACTACTGAGACCCGTTATACACCAATCGCTGAAATATAGCCATTGCTTCTTCTGTACTTGGCCCAACTAGTTTATGTGTTGCCCAGTAAATAATGCTACCTGTATTTAAGAAAACATATGTGGATCATTTTGGACCTTCTTCCCCTACATGTAAATCGAGTGAGATTAAAGTACTGTGAAACCCTTTCCAGCAAAAATAAAGAACCTGGAAAAAACTATTGCAATTCATTTTAAAAGTTCGTAGAAGTACGGAGTAAGCTCTCCTATATTATTCTTATATTTTACAGGACTTCTAGGTAAGATATATCTGATAATAAATTGCGGTAGTGTAATATTTTTCCTATTAACATTCGTATCTTATACGCCGTTGATCGTCCTTCTGCAATTCACTGCACTGCCAATCAAAAGTCTGCATTTAGCTTGCTTTTTTACTAGTACTGATAATCTTTAAAATACGTTTATTTTCTCTTTGCGCACATATTTTCCATTTTATTTTGCTCACATTTTCATTTTAGCATTGGCATTAGATATTTCACGAGGAAAAAAATACATTGCAAGAATGATAATAGAATCTCTTGGCTTAAATGTCATGATTTATTTCATAAAAACCGTTCTTCAGTTCGGGACGAATCTAATCTCTAGAAGTGGCCGGGTCTTCCCAAGTCTCTTGTCTGAGAGAAGCTAACTGAAATAGAATGCCACTTATCCTATATTGTGTCCGCTGTTGTCGGAAGTAAATAAGACTTGACAAGGATATAGTACTTCCCGTAAAAGTTGGTGATTATTCTTCGTTAGACTTTTTCAGCTAATACATGAGATCTGACTTGGTGCTGTTGAAAATTTTAAAGTACTTGTATCCATTCTGGTAAAACGTTTGCTGTTCTGCTTGATGCCCAGATCTAAATGATTCTTTTGTGTGATTTCTATCATGAGCTTTCAATCTGATTAGATTAAGATTTCCAGTGCTGTTTTGAGCACGGAAATCTACTCAGAGTCTGCGAAAGTATTGATCAATGCTTCATACTATTGCACCAATAGTTTGCGTATGTTCGACAGTTGAGTAAAGTAAATCACCACGTCAATGATTGTAGCTACTTGGCCCTATCAATATTACGTATACCCTTGGTAATTCACCAACTCATAAAACACCTTTAATGTTTGGCGACTCAATTTTTTTTCTGTTAGCGATATGATGAGATATTAACAATAGCTGATGCATTGTTGTGCATGCAGTGACGCTTGAAATTGCAACGCTTGTTTATATGAAGACTGATGTTTAATTAAAAAGATAAATTATTTTTATTAGTCAACAAAACATATCAGCAGGTGAAGCGAACACACTAGCATATGCAGGATCCAGAAAAAGAAAATCAGAAGTCAAAGTCAAGCACCTTTTGATTCCATCGTGGATAGATATAGATCGCTATAGCAGTATCCCAAAGTGAACTTAGTGGACGGTCAACTAACGGAAAATACAACAGCGATACTATAAATAAATTCTTATACAAATAAAATGCAAACAAAATAATTTTAATAAGAGATACAAATACTAGGAAAAATACAGTTAAACAAGTACTACAAGAAAATTAAATTTCAAGTAAATTTTTTAATACAAAATAAGTTGTTGAAAATATAACATAAACGTGTGTTATATTATTTTAATTAATCTTTTGGGACAACGTACATAGCTTCCACTACTAGCAGTGACAACTTCAGATTCCTTTTAATGCCATTTGGGGGTTGAAAGTTACGTTGATTAGGTACAGCTGCGAAAAAAAAAGTCCCACTTGTTCTTTATTTCGCCGTCGTTCGTCGTACAGTAAAGTTATATATACCATTCGTTTGCAAATAACGCGTACTTTAATTTAGTATTAATTTAATTTGCATCAGGGGCCGTCTTCATATTTAATTCTGCATCAACTTCGTTTTTCTCAACGGCAATCCCATATTTTGACTTTATTAAACGAAAGAAAACCTTCAAATTACCCTAAATATAAATTTTCATCAATTTTCTACGATAATTTCCGGAGATATTGCGAATTAATATTTGCGCGTTTTTAAGGGACTTTCTGCAAATTGAAAAACGCTATTTGTAGGTTCCGAACTTTTCGCCTTTCATTAATTTCGCTCGCGAGAGTTAAAAGAAATTAATATTATTTCCAAGGAAAATATTGTTTCCATCTCTCATATAGTTTTTCGTACTGAGAATATCAAGGGTAGAATACAATATTTAGTCTGTGGTCCAAATGACCCGTGAATTCATAACTTCCTTTGTTCGTGCACATGATTTAAGGGGAAAATGCAAAATGACTGCTCACGATTTTGAAAATCTTTGTAATTTTGAAATTGTTATTGAGTATTTCCGTTGATTGTTCTCTTAGACAGGTGAAATGTTGGCAGGAGTTAGAGGCTGCTCTCTGCTCTTCTGACTACAAGCTTGAATATTACTCAGCTATGGTCGAACTTGAAGAATGATTTCCTGATAAAAAAATTATTTGTTTGAATTTCATGTAAAAAACGCAATTACTTTTTGCCGACCCAATATTATCACTGTGTTTGTTATTTCACTTTCTTCATTTAATACTATCGTCTGCAATGTGCAATATTCATAAGACTTTTGGCGATATTTTAATTTCTAGTTAGATGAAAATTTAGACAGAAAAACGTGATTTTGTATGCTTGATAAAGTATGGGGAAGTCCAAAGACCTAATGTTTCCGATATTAAAAGAAGTCACATTCACGCCTGGAAAGTTGAGGATGTTAGTTTTTCAGAAATAGGACGTTGTATTAGAAGACATAATCTACTGCATCTAATTCTATAGCTGGGAAATATTTTATTTGGGGGAATATAGTAGCGGACGCAACAATACACGCTTTATAGAAGCCCTATCAAACTGTAAAAACCTCTAATTTATTTGCTTCAAAATTTGATATTTTTAATACTGGTATCTTTTACTGTGTTTTTGCAGAAAATAAATCTAATTTACCTTTATTTTATGCAAATTTCAAAATATTTTCACTTAATAAATTTATATATGGTCCCTTAACTCATGAAAATAACACATTTTATTTAATATAAATTAAACTACTGAACGTAAAAATTTGAAATTTTGCACAGCCATGTAATATTAATTTCTGCATCTATTTCCATCGAAATTTGGCTAGGTCGCTATTCATAATTTTTTTTGAATATTAATTTAATAATTCATAATTCTTATTAATAATTTATTAAAAATCATAATAACATTAAATTATGTTTGGGTCGTTTAGTTCTAATAGTACGAATAAAAATCATCTTCTTACTATCAATATTATATGAGATATGAAATGAAGTATGAAAAAATATTTTAACATAGGGGGAGGGGGATTTTGGGTGCTCATAACTCACTCATTTTCTGTTCAAATTTATTGAAAATTGGTGTCCGGGGTTAAAATGAGCTAAAATTTTTAAATATGAAGTGAAATTTGGGGGGTTGCTATTGAGAAAAAAAAAGTTGGTGTGAATTTTAATATGTAGATGGCCCCTTATGCAATTTTTATGCATAGCAAATTAAAGTGTACGTCAATTGTAAACGATTGGTATCTGTAACGATGCCTGTGAAAACGTTCTACTGATCCATTGGGTGAAGATGGTAAGAAATAGTTTAAATGCGATTGATGCCAAAATTTTTCATAAAATTAATTTTATTATGGCATCTGTATAAGTGAAATTTTCTTGTGTTTGCATTATACTTTACCTCGTTTAAGGGGTAGATAATAATGTAGCAGCCTCTATCTGTTAACGACTAATCAGAAAGCACTTCAAATTTGGCTTTTGATGTTTGTCTTTCTGGAGCCATATCTTGTGTGAGTATTCTGGTGTGAGCCCCTCCCCGAACTTGTTTTGCTTCCTAAATTCCTCTGCAGACGATATTTTCAAAATAAGTTTAAAATATTTAATCTAGTTTTGGGCTTCTGGCGTTTTTATAACTTAGAGACGGTTTAACTTTTAGTTTTTCCAAATGGAAAGCGATCCGGATTGATTTGACTGTAGTCCGTCCCCGAGTTTGCCAGGCCTTCAAACTTTTGACCGAAGCAAAGATTTCTAGTGACTATTGATATGCAGGGTGGTCATAAAAAATCCTTCACCGATGTATGAACCTCTAGTCGCCGTTGCGTTCAAACAATCAAGATGAGATTTCAGACGGTTACGATTACAGTTAAAAATTTTTGAATTTTTTCAATGGCAATTTTTTTCATTTTTTTATTAAATTTCCACCACATTGAAAAACTGAAAATGGCTTTACAATGACCCACGTAAGATAAAAATGGACGGCATAAAACATGCGAAAGAAGAACTTTGTAAAGAACCAAATTCAACAAAGAAAGAAAGAAAGTGCAATGACACCAGTCGTATTAATTCACTGAAATAGACTGTACAAATGTCACACTATCAGTGGGGCACTCGAAAGCTTTCAATTCCAATAAAATCAATTTCCCTCTTCTCTCTTTTGCTGTCGTCATGGACCCCACAAAGGTGGGGCTCGGTGGAACCCTGGGTGCAGGTCCGGCCTTAGGTGCCCCCCCCCGCAAGTCCAATTGCACGCAGTTTCAATTTTTACTTTCCGAACATGTACCATGTATTACTTTCCGAACATGTACCATGTAAGGAAAGTATTGTAATCATGAAAAAATTCGACTTCGAGATTTTGGTGTTTTTACACGTTTTGAGGTCTTCTGAATCCATTTATGCTATTTTTATGAGATGTATGTATGTGTGTATGTGTGTGTGTGTGTGTGTGTGTGTGTTGGTGTGTATGTGAGTGAACACGATAGCTCCTGAACGGAGCATTCGATGGAGCTCAAATTGGGTATATATGTCATAAACCACCGTCGCAAGACCGGTATTGATTTCGGTGTGTATAGGACTTATAGTTTTTCTACAGGGCTACGACAAATAGACCTTTTACATTATGGACTATGGGGGAAATTCTTGAAAGTGCGC
The DNA here is from genome assembly GCA_038373885.1 of Cheiracanthium punctorium. Lineage (NCBI taxonomy): Eukaryota > Metazoa > Arthropoda > Arachnida > Araneae > Cheiracanthiidae > Cheiracanthium > Cheiracanthium punctorium. Next base: position 355,699 of record JAWZYV010011719.1, read on the forward strand.
TAGCGTGTAAACGGTACCTTCGATTGAGCTCAAATTGGGTATATATGTTATAAATCACCATCTTAAGACCGGTATTGATTTTGGTGTGTATAGGACGTATAGTTTTTCTACAGGGTTACGACAAATATTTTTTTTTATATTATGGCATATGGGGAGAAATTCTTGAAAGTGAGCAAACGTTTAAACGGCGCATTAGATTGAGTTTTAATTTGGTATATATGTTTGATTTATTCGTCGATTAAAATTTATTTAAATGCTTGATAATGATCTTAATCGTAAGTGTTCGGAAAGTCGAGTGGAGTCACTCCAGATTTTTCATTGTTATAACTCATACAAACAAGAAAACAAATTTTGAATATATTTTTTATCCAACGAAATTTAAAAAAACTACATCTAATTGTAGCTGAAAATTTAAAATAACGTATTTATATATTTATGATAAACGGTTTATTATAAAAGTTTAGTCAAGTTGTCATTGCGTGAGTTGTGTGAACTTGGGTGCGTATTATCTCCATCCTTTCTCCCTCCCAGGCCCGCCGAGAGAGATTGAATGGAGCGGCAGTTGCCCCCAGGCCCGGGCTTTAGAGGGGGCCCGTAACTAAATGGGAATTTTATCATGTATAAGGTTTTGTTTTACATAAGATTAGTCAAATGTAACCCTTACAAGTAATCCTAAAGTTTAGTTCGTTAGTATAAAACTGAATACTGTGGTACTTAGCTCTTGTCATTTTGAAGTAACACATTTTTATAAATATAGTTTGGACTTATAAAATAGTTGCCATAATTATTCTCCGTATTCGCAGGTTAAATTACATTCTGAAAAGAATATGGGTAAAAAATAACTGTGCAATTTTAATGCAGCACCCGGGGGGAAAACGGTGGGGGGAGGGAAATGCGGCTCGTCTCTGATCCTAGGTCCAGGGCCCGTAATCGAATGTGGGGGCCATGGCTGTCGTTAGTTTTTTACACGAAGATAAATTATAGGAGTGGACACTCTCTATAGCTGCTATACTGGATTTTTGGTACCCCAAATAAGTTTCAATTATGTAAACATTGGAAATCTAGTGACGTGCAGCGATCCTAGCGGTAAAAGAATAAAGTATTTCCGAAGCTGACTGATAACCAATTTTACTTGCTTTTAATTTTCGTACCTAGCGTGTGAACGAGATTATGAACGCGAGCACTCAATTTTAATTATTTTTTCTCACTTTTTCTTACCTGGTTGCCCTAGTAACAAATGAGTAAAAAAAGAAAAATGTTGTTCTTTCTAAAGAATATTAAAATAAAATATTGAGTTTATATTTGTTAACGATGCGTATATCGTGGCTGACAGAAAAGAAGTTTTCGTCTGCTACGGTATATATTTACACTAGCTGAAGTACCCGTTCTTCGCACGGGAATGAATGGACTTTCTGATATTACTATTTGTGGGGATTACTATTTATTGTAATAAAGAGATACAGCAAAATGGATATCGCTTTATATTGTGTTCAATAACCATGCATACCGAATTTCAAGGCAATCGTTTGTACGGTGCAGAAGGCCATGCGGCGTAGCGCAATCTAGTGGAGAGTTTTAGCCAAACGGATACGGCGGAAATATTCTTCGCATTCAGATATCGATTAATACGAAATTTCAGGACGATCGGCTGGACAGCCCTGACGACGCAACATCTAGTGGCAAATTATATAGGAAAATGGATAGCGTCAAACTCTTCCCCGTGTTCAAATATCTATGTATATCTATTTTCATAGCGATCGGTTGCACAGTCAAGAAGTGATACACTGCAGCGCGATCTAGTGGTTAATTAAAGTAATGATTTGCTACAGTGCCGTCAAGTGGCGAGTTATAGCAAAATGGATAACGCCAAAATATTTTCATTGTTCAAGTAGCTATGTATACTGATTTTCATAGCGACCGTTTGAATGGTCATGAATTTGGCCTGCTGCAGCGTCATCTAGTGGCGAGTTAAAATAATAATGCATTGCAGTGCCATCTAGTGGTGAGTAACATCAAAAGGAACACAGTTAGAATATATTCTTCGTGCTGAAATGTGTAAGTATAAGAAATTTTATGCCGAACAGTCGAACGGTATAGAAGTTGATGTGTTGCAACGCCATTTAGCGGCAAGTTACAGCAAAATGGAGAGTGAAAAATATTCTCCGTGTTCTAATATCCGCGTGTACCAAATTTCATCGAAATTGGTTGGACGATATTCGCATAGTAAACGGCTAAACGGAATAGAATTCGACGTTCTGCTGCGCCACCTAGTGGCAAGTTAGAGGAAAACGGATAGCATAAAAAGCTTCTCAATGATAAAAGACTTAGGTGAACCAAATTTCATAGGCAACGGTGCTGGAGTTTTTCAACCTCATACACACATACCAACATTCATTTTTATCTATAACCAGTATCATTATATATCCCAGTCTCAAATAAAATCCAGTTTCAAATCTAAGCCTCGCCAAAGTGCCAACATACGCCATTTTGCAAGAGTTTTTTCAGGAAATCATTCGAAGCATTGACTTAGCAGCAATCAATATGGGAAATGATTCGGCCGCCAAAAAGTAAAGCACACATTTATTTGAAAAGGGGAATCCCTTAATACAACCGAATTTTTTTAAATTATCAACTATAACGTGTTTTATTCATCGTTACTCCGATGTACTAAATGAGAAGATTTCAATTTTCTGAAATTTGGCGGAATTCCCCCAACTTAAATCAATGTACTCAATTGGCGAGAATTCTGAAGATAGATCGCTTGAAATCCCTTAATAACTGCATTATTTCTTCACGGATCATTAAAATTTAACGCTGTATTCTAATAAAACCTTTGCACTTGCTTTCAAAAATCTATATCCTTAAGCTCTCAATAAATTGCGCCAAGCCGAAAACTGTGCAAACCGCTAGAACTCACTTTCTCAAAATCAGCATTTGAGTCATTTTATTTTTTCGCCAAACTAAAAAAAAATTACATATTAGCCTCGGAAATCTTCAATTCTTATTGTTTTGCGTATAAAACATTTCATTCCTGCTCCGATTTCCCATGCACACGATATTATAATAAAAAATTAATAATCTTACAAATATAAACTAACAAAAAAAAAATCATTATTATTCTTTTATTTTTACTTTGAGAATTTAAAACATCTTATTCGGCAAAATCGCCACACATGGCAACCGCGATCCTTATTTCACACTTTTTTCACTACAGGTGTTACTATTACGGAAAGGTTTTTGCATGGAGAACATAAAAAATCTCTTAAATTCCGGGAACGGATGGACTTTCAAAGTTTTAAAGTGGACTATCATTTATTCTATATTATTTTACATATCTGTGCATAATTTTAGGCTGATAGGTCCATTTTCGTGGATTTGTATACAACTCAAATCCACAATCAAACAAACAAACAAACAAACAGAATTTCATTTTTATTTATAAGATTAGAAAATGGCTTAAAATTCATTAGAGTTCTTTATGTAACATGAATGTAATATTTTAATATGAGTTTTTAGCGGCAATTTAAAGCTGTGTTAAAATTTGTTCGCAGCATGAAATAAATGTAAATACGTTTGAGTGTGATCGTCATTGTAAATAAACACTTTTTAAATATTACATTCAAACATACAGCATTCTTCTAAATTTACTACTGTTTCTTAAAATACAGCTTTTGGTCAAAATAATAACACGACATTACATACATAATATTACTTCGCTTCGAAACTATTGCCTCTATTAATTACGAAATAGTATTCTAAGACAATTATGTAATTAAAACACACCTGAAGCTAGAAATTATTATATATCACGTTCATAAGTCTATGTATTTAATTTTTTGAAGTCCTGCTAAGTCAATTATCTCCATTTGCTTCATCTCGATGGAAATATAAACAACCTGAGATGCGCAGAAGCACAAGATGCGCAGTTACCCAGTGTGCGTAGCGCCATCTGTTTGCAACAACGGCGTTATCCAACTTTCTAACTGAAGTGTCCCCTCCTATACATTTACCTTCGTGGTTTTTTACAATACTCTTCATTGAAAATGCTTTACGCCGTGAATTTTCCTTCTACGCGGTTTATTTTAAGGCGCCATTTCAGGTGTTTCCATGCGCCGTTTAACTTTCTCGGGAAAAAAACTGAGTGTTGCCATTGGAAAATTTTGAAATTTTTTCACTGTAACTATAACCTTGAGAGCTCTGTTATTTTAAACAATTCCAATCTCGAGCGCGTACCTCTGAATAACAATATCTGAAATCTCGATTGGGTATTGTTATTCAGAGGTAGGTTTTGAATTTCGAGTCGCAATCGAATTCGATTGTGAATCGATTAGTTGACCGGAAAGGCGGCCAAATGTCCATTTATCGGGTGAAGTTTTTTTTTTATGAATTCCTTGTAGATACTACCTTGCAATCTTGACGGTGAAAAGATTTGTTTATTAAACGTGTCTTTAGATGTTCTTCCACTTCATTGGTTCTAAGCTAGTTCTTTTTTCTTGGGATAGCCATATGCCGTTTTGTACACTCGTAATAACAGAACTGAGTCACCCAATTTCAGTCAATAGTGCAGGAGTTTGCAATTCCACGAAACTTGCATCCTTCATTGCAAACAGACCATCACTGGAATGGACAAAAAAAAAAAAAAAATTCCAGCTGCAGTCAGCCCCTCGCGTTTCTCCCTGTAACTGCGTCCCTTCAATTTATCTCTCAACCGAGGTTGGGGATTTTATTAGCTTTATTCCTAATTTATAAAAATCTGTTCCGTTTTCTCCTCTTATTATTTTCTTCCTTTACTTACGACGACAGGGAAGATCGATGGGATATTATCTCTTCCGACAGATGGCGCTATATGAGTAAGTTACGATCAGAGGCAGATCTGTTGTTTGCAATATACTTATTGATTGGGGGGGAGGGGCGAAAGAGGGTCGTGGGGGGACGCACACACGAAAAATTGGAATGTTTTGAAACAAGTAATAAACTAATGCTTCCTCTTTTGTAAATATGAATCTCTATCTGAAAGACTTATTTTGGAATCCGGTCGTACGAAAAATTCTGTTTACTCAGCCTGATAAATTGGTGTTACAATGTATGTTTTATTATCAGTGATTCATGTTTACTTATGTTAATGAGTATATTTACGTGCCACAAAAAATGCACATACTTTGAGAGACTGCACTCTGGTAAAATAAAAGGGGCCTTGTGTAATTTGAATTATAATGATTCAAAAGCTATTAACAGTTTGAGGCGCAACCCTTTCCCAATGCTGAAAAAATGGCAGCCGTTGCCATCGCTCGACTTAACTACCAGCAAGATGGCGGACGATCGAAACGTAAATCGCGTGCCACGGATCTAGAGACCCTTTTTTGATGACAGCTGGCTGTGCGGCACAGCTAGTTTTATTAACAAAAATCAAAATTTCGTGGGGGAGGAGGTTCGGACCGCTGGACTCCGCCCGCCATTAAATACGTCCTTGCCCATGGTGTTGTGGAATTATAATCACCCTGTACTTTTCACAAAATACACTTCAATGGCATGTTCCATGCTTTTCCTTGTACATTATTTCATGTAAGACAGCATAGCACAGCCAGCTGTCGTCAATAAAGGGTCTCTAGATCCGTGGCACGCGATGAACGTTTCGATCGTCCGCCATCTTGCTGGTAGTTAAGTCGAGCGATGGCAATGGCTGCCCTTTTTTCAGCATTGGGCAATCTATCTAGCTGTTCTCGCATTCTTCCATTTTTCAGCAGATGACAGTGCTGTTAAAAAATAATCGTGACAATTTTTTTTACGGGAAATGGCGTGCTACAAAGTAAAGGATTCTCGTGAAAGCTACGTCACCCGCAACTATTTTTATAGAAATCAAATCTGTTCTTCGTGACTGGCAACAGTCAAAACGTCAGAGTTTGGTGTTCCCAGAGCGGGAACACTAAGCGTTAAAGGGTTAAATAAGGCACTGAGTTAACCTTTGAAGTTCATTCTCAATCTGATGGATACCCAGATGCACTAAAATATACTTTTTTTCAATGATTAAAACGCTGAATCGAGTCTTTATTGCTAATAGAAGACGAGAATCCACAGTGCGCTTTGTGCAAAAATGCAATAAGTTTACAACAAAATAATGAATAAAGAATGGCAATACAGGTTTAAAAGATCTTTAAATTGTAGGAACAAAATTTTATTAAAATTGCACACTTACTGTGTAGGTGTACTACAATAATTTGAGTTTAATTTCATTTATGTTTCATCACCATCTGGGTGATGAAACATACGTCTCTAAAAAAGTATAAATCTCATCTTAAAACGTAAGACGTTATATAGGAAATCACTATTATGAAATAAATGAGACACGATGCTTAAAATTAAAAAGAAAAAATGAATGCGCGATTTTAATTTTAAACAGTTCTTCATATTTACATTTCAAAACATTTTGTTGCTTAGCTGGAAAAAAATACATAACCATTAACACAAGTAACATAATTAATTATGGAAGTTAAAAATTTTTTAAATCTCAAAGAAATCGTGTTTTGATAAAATTATTTTAGAGGTGTTTTTATGTAAGAGATGCCTGTTTTACTGGAAATATATTCTGATTCGTTGTCTCCTATTCATTAGCTCAAAACGCATTTATTTTACGTGTGTTTGATTTTAGAAACGTTCCCTGCAGATTTCATGGTTTTAATGCAGGTTTTAATATTTTCTTTCCTTTTAAAACTTGGTATTTTTCAATTCTAAATATAATATTTTTAGATTTGCTGCATAAAAATTTTCCATTAAACTAATAACTTCAATCTTTTCATAGGGGTACACGGGAGATTTCCGTGCATAAGTGATTAATTAGTAGTATTTGTTTGGAATACTTTCTAATGAGAAAGAAACACACAAGACTAGCATAAGGAAACAAATACGATTTATTTCAACTTTCTAGAATTGTAGTAAATTCTTACAGATTTACATTTGGCCGTTTGTCTATATTTGACAACCCCGCTTCCTCCTTTTTTTCAAACTTACTTCCAAGTTTAACTTATGTTGACATTAATTTTAATTTTATTATGTTGTAAAAGAAATCGCGTGCGTTGTTCTTAAAGATCTTATGGAGAAACAAATATAATAATATACTTTTAATTTTATTATGTTTTAAAAGAAATCGCGTGCGTTGTTCTTAAAGATCTTATGGAGAAACAAATATAATAATATACTTTTAATTTTATTATGTTTTAAAAGAAATCGCGAGCGTTGTTCTTAAAGATCTTATGGAGAAACAAATATAATAATATACTTTTAATTTTATTATGTTTTAAAAGAAATCGCGTGCGTTGTTCTTTAAAGATCTTATGGAGAAACAAATATAATAATATACTTTTAATTTTATTATGTTTTAAAAGAAATCGCTAGCGTTGTTCTTAAAGATCTTTTGTAGAAACAAATATAATAATAGTATAAATTCAAGTTTCGGGATGGCATTCGTTTGAAAAACCTATGTTATTCTCCATTTCATGCAAAACAAAATCAGTACTTGAAATTTCTATCAGTCCTCATACTTGCAAACTGGGGGGGGGGGTTTCAGGGGTTTGAACCCCCCCCCCTTCATGAAGAACATTTTGGAGGGGGGGTTCAAAAAATTCGGAGGGTGTCCAAACGGTTAAAAAAGGCAGTATTTCTCTAAAAAGGGCACTATATCACTATCATTTTATTAACAAAAATCAAAATTTCGTGGGGGAGGAGGTTCGGACCGCTGGACTCACCCCGCCATTAAATACGTCCTTGCCCCCGGTGTTGTGGAACTTTAATTATAATCACCCTGTACTTTTCACAAAATACACTTCAATGGCATGTTCCATGCTTTTCCTTGTAAATTATTTCATGTAAGACAGCATAGTACAGTGTAATTTGTTCTTATTTTAAAATATTAAACAGTATTCACTTGTGAGATAACGAGAACTGCATGTATGGGGAATATTTTTATTTTTATTTTTATTTTCCAATGCAGCAGGCGATTACAGACATTATCCTTACGCCGTACAGAGATCAGAGAAACAAAGCAAACTAAGAATATTTAAAACATTAAAAGCACTAAAAACGCAACTAAACTGTAAAAAAGGCAACTAAACTGTTCATAGAATCTCTAGCCTCCCAGTATCGGGAATAGATACAGCTCTTAGAGCAGAGCAAACGGGGATAGGATCGGCACCCATTGTCGCACCACTGCAGCAGAGGGGGCAGGCAGGACTATCCACCAAGTTGAAGCGGTAAAGATGGGCATATAAACAGTCATGTCCAGATGCCAGTCGAAAGGCAGCCACTGCATTACTTCTTGGACAGTCGGGGAGATTGAGAATGGCATTTCTCCACGATTTTTCCTTCGTTCGATCTTTTAGTAATGCCATATGTGTTGTCTTAAACATTTGATTAATTCTTGAGGAGACAGACTTATAGCTAACCAGATTGCATGGGGCCTGTTTAACAAAACAGCCCCTTTTGGCCAGTTCATCCGCTTTTTCGTTACCTGGAATACCACAGTGGGATGGGATCCATTGAAAGACAATCGTTTTATATTTATTGTGCATTTCTCTTATTAAAGTTCCACATTACACTATAGAAATAGTGTCGGGAGCCTGAAGGCAGGTATGGGAAATATAAACTACGCTAAATATAATAACTCTCTGGCACATATATTTCCCTTAAAATATTTAGTGTAAAACTGTTCACACTGCATTCATATCCGTTACAATTGCGTTTAAAAATGTGAGTAGAAGAAAGTCGGTGAAAATTGGGTATCAAAAATTGGTTTTTCTGCTTCAAAGGATATACAAGAATGAAACTTTAACTTCCTACTTAAATAACAAACCAATCCTTTATTTTCAAAAATAAGTATTTTACATTATTTAATAATTATTTTTTTAAGTGTAAAAGTACCCGGTATTATTCAACCAGGTCAGGAAAAAACTTCTTCACATATAGGAATAAGGAAAAATTTACTATTGTTTTTCTGCTGAACTATTTATCCCTAACATTAAATTAGCTCTGTAGCCTCATGCGCCTTCATAGATTCAAATAATACCAAAGGAGCATCATCAGGCAGAAGGGTATTCACTTTAACCCTTGGAAAGTTGGACGTGGATGAAATGTAATGCTTTTTATGTATTTTATAGGGTGTGATACAAATTAAACAAACTAGTTCTAGTAAACAAACTAGTTCTAACTAAATTAAAAGGGAAGAATTTTAATAAATCTGGGTATTGCCGAATATTTTGTAACGGGTTACAACATGATGGATAGTGTATAATAATACATTAATGTGACAAATATGCAGTCAGTCATTATATTCTCCGGATATTTTACATTTACCGTACTACATACATAATTTGAAACTATCTTTCTAAAACAAATTATATTACATAATTATTCCTACTTTGAAAAAAGAAAAAATGTTTCTACATATTCTTCGATTTTCATACTAAAAATTAAAAAGAAAAGAACCAATCTAAAGTAAATTAAACTTAGAGCGATATGCCTATTTTTTCGAGTATATAAAAAAAAATGATTTCCTTACAGAAAAAAAAAAATCAGATTCTTTTAAATAGGAATAAGTTTCAAAAAGAAGTAATTTTCCGGCAGTTTTCAGCAACAAGGAGTCATTAATAAGCAACAAGACATACAAAGGGAACCGCGATCGCTAATGATATGTTACATTCCACTTTAATATATGCACCCAGGTTCGTGAGTAAAGATGCTTTATCAAAAGAGCCAAAGACCGACGTGCCCAGCATCAGCTGCATGATTCATCTCTGCTTTAAGAAAAATGTTTTTGCATACATTCTAAAATGCACGTGAAATATTGTAAAGTACGTCTTTTTGGTACAAGCCAAAGAATTGTGAGAAACAGAAATGTTTGTCTAGAGATCACTGAAGCAAAGGATGGCTGTTCAAGTTCTGTTTACTTGAAAGAACTGTTTTGCATTTTTTATTATTATTTTTAATCCGTTATCTGCATAGTGTGATTAGTTTTAAGCATGTATTCTTAAAAACAATACATTGGACAATTGATGGCTATTTGTACGATGAGTACTTATAAATCGGTTTTGCCCAACCTATAGCCCGTGATCAACAATAACGCCTGCCTACTACGGATTTGACTTATTTATTTACGTTTATTACGATTGATTAAAAAAGAAGCAAGTGTAGAGAAAACTAAATTCTTCAAGAACAGGCAAAACCAGTAAACAAGAACCGGCAAAAACAGTATTTTCCCTGTAAGAAAGAGCCAAACAAATAAATACTTCTTGCAGTACTGATGTTAAAGAGAAGACAATGAGGGCATAAGCAAAAGCAATGTCAATGTAAGCAAAAGCTGTGACTAATCTTAACATTACATTTAAATGTAAAGAACATAAATGAGGCTATGAATTAGTGTGGAAAAAATTAATGTCAAATTTTAAGGCTTTATGTTTTTAATTTTTGTTTTTATCATTTTTAGTATTAATATTGTTATTATTTTGCGGAATTCTCTGTCAAAAATTTATTTATACCCTTTTACTCCCTTCCCAGAACACCCTTCAAATTTTTAATGATATAAATACGATCAGTTTAAAGATACATTAATATGATGTTTCCCCACCAATGAAAAAGAAAGTCTTTAAAGACTCTACTGGCCTGAGAGCTTTGTGAAGTTTATGCAAGTGGCTGCTTGCACAAAAATGTTAGACAATCCTGTTATAAACAAAAATATTTAGCTAGGTGGCGGTAAAGTGAAACAGTGCATAGTTACTTTCTGGAAATTCAAAATATGAATCTTTCACACATGCTTTAACAGGGAATTATGCGACATCACCTACGTTATAATGAGGGGTAATCAAGACATAAAAACTTTTTAATTAATTTCAGAAATCTTGTTTGATATTTTACTTTCTCTCGTATATGTAAAATATTCGTTATCATGTTCGCTTAAGCGAAACCATTGACTGAACAGAAAGTTTTCTTGAAGAACGAAATTAAAATATTCGGAGACACATACACAAGGAGAATAAATCGAAAAACATAGAGCTTGTTCCTAATACGGAATAAAAAAAGCAAGTTGACAACTGCTAATTATCGGTGGAGCATCAATAATTTTTTCTAGCTTTAATCTTCATAGCAATGCAATCATCGCTTCTCTGTAATGAGTTAAACATTTTTGGAGTCATTCATTATTCATGAAAGACCAACAATGTTGACAATGTTACTTTTTTGGTTCCTTTTCTATCCGATTCCAGGAAATAGTTAATAAATTCGCAAAATAAACTTTCTGATTGGTCTCTCAATAATAGCTCCTGGAGGTATAATGCTAACTTGTTATCGGGTTTTCTAAAATACTTAACTTGGTCTTAGATCTGTAATAAGTGCTCGACAGTAATAATTTCATGTTATTTTTTCAGTGACAACAACATGTGATATTGCTCTCTCGAAACTGGATTTATATATTTGTATTTTCAACTGGAATGTAAAAATATAGCTTTTCTTCAATTAAAATTCTTTTAATTGGAATAAGTCAATTCAGTTCTTGCGAAAATTGTATATAATATAGTAAAACGGTCAAATATTTCTTGAAAGTTTCTTCCCCATCATTTTGCATACCAAAGTCGTGCAATACCAATAGTCAGTAAGATAAATGACACTAGCCCCAAAATTTAGTAAACAAGCATTTAAAATTAATAACAGAAAATATTTGAGTTGATTTAGTTGTTAAAGAAATATTACAGGTAACTTAAGTCCATATCTGTAGTTTTGCCGATCATTGCTTTAAAAGCAGTTCGGTAACAAAATTAGTCAAGTAAATGACGATAATGAGAAATTTATAAAAAATTGTTTATTGTCTATCGATTAGAAAACATATTTCATTGAAACGTGTTTTCTAATCGATGGACAAACATTAAATTAGAATTTTGAAATGCCAAAATTGTCAAAATTCTAATAAGTCGAATTTTAACACAAATCAGAATTTTGACATTATCAGTAAGGCATGCGTGCACCATGCAACAGATTAATTAGGAAATTGAATAGAAATGCAGACTATAAAAAGAAGAGAACTATTGGGTTAGTTTTATCAGTCGAAGTTATATAGGAACGTTACACGTAGTTTACACTCACCTCGTAACTTACATACACTTTCTATTCCAACCTCACTAATAAGGCACTTAGACGACTGTTGTCAACACTCACTACTAAAAATAACAGCATCATAATAAAACTAATGTTTGAAATTTGAGTGTAAAAAAGCTTTTTTAAAAGGGAACGTATGTTCTTTTTAAATCCTTCAAAACAATGCAAACACTTTTGAAAATACTCAAGAATTATGGAATTTTCCAATAAATGATCATTTAAATACTGAAGATGCTCATAACTTCAAAATATACACTTTCTACATTAAAAAATATACTCCAGCAAATGTGTTTAGAAATCTAACACATTATGTATTATTTCCAGTGAAGGTTTCATTCATTAAATCAGTCATTAGATGGGAAGTGGCTAACTTGCCACAAATAAGATCCATAAATTCGCCTTTAATATATGCACCCCGTTTTCGTAAATCAAGTTAGCTCATCAAGAGGAGTCAGATGGCAACATTTTGTGTGAAGTAGCATCTATCCCAGCGATTGTATCACACTTGAATTCATGAATGCCTTTTGCTTTAATAATATTTTCTGTCTATTCCGCCACAGAAAGTTTTCAAGGAATGCTGTGTAAAGACTTGAAAATTTCTTAACTTTATTTTGCAAAGTCTTCAAGCTCACGGCTAATGTAATTGGATTATTATTGTTCTGTAAAATAAATGAACTTAAACAAATTAAGAGATTTATTATTTATAAACGGATTATAGCAACGATTTAGTTTAGACAACTGAACAAACTTTTCATTAAATGAATTTAACAAGTTCGCCTAATGTTGTTAAAGAGTTAATACAGTTTGTGCCATTTTGAATAGCGTATAAATTAAAAATTTAATTAAAATGAAGTGAAGAGTTTTTTCTCTTTTTTTAACCTTATTTCCTTCAATAATTTATAAAAGTCTAACGAATAATGAATAATTTTAAGTTATATAGATTTTTCATTAAAATAAAGGTTATAAAGAAATTTATATTTTTCAAAATAGTGTTGAAAACACATTTATCATGCTGTTATTATTATTACTATGTAGCATTTGGATTAAATTGTTGAATTCTTAAAAAGAATAATTTTTACTGCATAAGAAAAAAACAAAAAATAATAATGCTTCTCATGATGATAATAATAGTAATAACAGTAATAATGAAAATAATAATAATAATAATAATAATAAATCCAATGTCATTATTAATTTGATGAAAAGTTAAATTTATGATATAGTAATCGGGATGCGACTTTAAACAGACACACATTGAACCTACTTCACATATACTTTCCAAACAAATTTCTACAAAATTTCGTTTCGTAATAAATGTGAAATCAAGCTTATTTAAAGAAGAGTATTTGAAAGAAACAGCATATAAACAGAGTAAAAAAGAGACAAAATATATTTCCTTTTAGCATAACGCATATCTTATTAAAACTGCAATAAAATTAAATATATTCTTGAAATCAGATATATTTTCTGTATGATGGGAGAGAATTGGTAAAGAATATTAGTAAGTAAAAACTCAAAATAATATTAAAGCCGAATTCAGGATATAGAAAACCGCTAATATTAAATTAACAGAGGAGGTATATTTTAAAAATAGCAGATCAAATAAAAATATAAATTTCAAATTATTATAAAGTTTGTCATTTAGAACTTGACTAAGAGGGGGAAGAAAAGGAAACCGTGACAAATGAAGCATTGTAAACTATAAAACTGGAAAAATCAGTTTAACCTCTGAAATGTGCGTGTGGAATGTGCACATCGCAAAAGCAGACATTAATTTTACGAAAAATAGAAATTATAAATAATTCACTTACAAATGCTGAACTTTACCATGTTATTTCCATACTATTGTGATTGAATAGCTCAATGAAAAATTAAATAAAAATGTCCTTAGTAATAAATATGGGGTGTTCTTTTTATGCAAAACATTGTTAAAATAAAAAACGACAATTTTTCATTCTCGAGGACAAATTTCTTTTTACTAAATATTCAAATTATGGAAAGAAATCAATTTTTTTTCTTCACTTTGTAATATTTTAGGAAGTAAAACATGTTGTAATTAAACAAATCATTAGTTTTAATTAAACAAATGTGTGATTGCATATATCAGCACTGTGAATCAGAGTAAAATTTCTAGGTATACTGAAAGTCTGGTAAGTAAAATTCTAAAAAGAAGCATGGTAGCAAAGCTTCAATTTGAAACTATCACACTGTACCGCTTACACTGCAAAAAATAATCGTAAAAATACAGAACTATTCTGTCATTTTTCAACAGAAAAAAAAAATGTTGACAGAATTTAACTATGCTTTCCACGTAAATTTGCTATATTTTATGTTATAAAACAGATATTTAAGAATATGGTTTTTTAACGACATTTATCTGTAGCTGTGGCAGCGAACCAACCAACCAAACAACCCTTTACGTACGACGTGAAACTTGAGTCAAACCAGAATCGGCAGTGATTTTAAAGGTAATTTTTAAAAAATTATTACTTATGTTTTCTGATTTCTTTCTGCTAATAAATGTTATTTTTTCAAAAAAAACTCATGCTGTAAAACATAACGATATTCCATCCTTATATAGAAGAAGTAGTGTATTTTTAAGCCGTTAAGCCTAATGTTTACAACCTAATTCTCGTATAAAACAATTAGTAAAGCCTAATAAATTTAATTTTCTCGGTTTCTAATCATTACTCTCATTTTATTGAAGTATTTTACAGAAACAGTTAAACAGATATTAAACTTATGAGGTTTAAGAACGGCACTTAATGTCGTTGGTTTATTTGTGAAATAATTGTTTACATTTTTCCCGTATCCCGTATAGGAATTACGTGTGAAGATTTACAATTGTACAGAGTTAAAATAATTTGTGATTATAATCAATTCATGTTACTCTAGTCATAATTTTTATATATAGCTGTAAAATACAAACAGAAAAAGACTAATTTTCAATTTTAAAATTAAAGTAATGATACGATTTGAGATTCATACGCCACCGGGATTAAAATTAGCTCATAAATTGTCAGATAAATCTTATGGCAAGTTTAGGTTTTCTTTAAAAACCTGAAAAATGGAGCTTTAAGTTTGGAATAATTAATTTTACCTACTTTATATTTTCTGTCTTTAGAATGATTTCTGGCATTCAATAACAATTAAAAGCTTTAAAGAGTTTTGCTTTTATAAGCAAAGTTTGTTATAAGTTTAGTACTTTTATTTAAGACAAATATTTCATTGCTTATGCTTAATATTGCTGGGTTTTACCCGCATTAATACTGGTTAGTAATGAAGTTCGTGTTATGATTTTTTTTAGCAGTAATTAAGGTTATTTTTTTAATTATAATATCATGTGCATGGGAAATCAGAGCAGGAATGAAATGTTTTATACGCAAAACAATAAGGGTTGAAGATTTCCTGGGCTAATATGTAAAATTTTTTAGTTTGGCGAAAAATAAAATGACTGATTATGCCGATTTTGAGAAAATGAGTTCTAGCGGTTTGCACAGTTTTAGGCTTGGCGCAACTTACTGAGAGCTTAAGGAAATAGCATTTTTGAAAACAAGTGTATAAGTTTTAGTAGAATACAGCATTAAATTTTAACTATCCGTGCAGAAATAATGCAGTTATAAAGGGATTTCAAGCGATCTATCTTCAGAATTCTTGCCAAATTGAGTAAATTTATTAAAGTTAGGCGAATTCCGCCAAATTTCAGAGACTTGAAATCTTCGCATTTAGTACATCAGAGTTAATGATGAATAAAACACGTTATAGTTTATAATCTCTGTATTCTAAAAAAAAGTAAAAGCCACTGTCAAAGCTTGTTGACCTATCTCCTCCTAAACCGTGGGGATTTGATTTTCGACTGAGGTGCCCACAGATTAGAAAAATTCCGAAGAACCTGATAAGCTGACTTAAATTTCAAAAATCGAAATATTTTAGAAGATATTAATAAAAAATTGAAGAAATAAAACATAATGGTTGCCAGATTTCGCATAAAATCATTCATTACTTTGCAGCAAAGCAATTTCAAGTACTTAGAATCGCGTGAAATTGACAAACATGAAGTAGAATTACACCCATTTTACGCCAAATTAAAAAGTATATGAAATAAATAACACAAAGTGCGTTACACAAAGTTGGCTGTTTTCAAATAGTAAGTTCGCTTAGATAACAGGAGTTTATAATTAGCGATTATTCGTTTTTCCAAAACAAGCAGGGTGAATCTTAACTTCGAATTCCAGAATGCTAGAATCCAGTATCTTGAAAATAAAAAATAATTAAAATGCAGATTATTTTAAAGCCGGTTCGGTCCAGCTGGAGTATTTGCTACCAGTACACATATTTGGTGGCGTTAACTATGTCATTATAGCAGTGGTAGTACACTTTGCATATTTGCCAGCGTGGCGAGATGATATAATTTGTGGTGCTCAATACGCCATTAGCGATTATTCGTTTTTTCAAAACAGAATAACTAATTCTAACTGATTTTAAAAGCGCCCTCTTAGCATTAAATACGATCTGGTTAAATGGTATGTTTCCAAGCAGGGTGAATCTAAAACGCGAACTCAAAAATGTTAGAACCCAATATCTTGAGAATGAAAAATAACTAAAATGCAGATTATTTTAAAGCCAGTTCGGTCCAGCTGGACTATTTGCTACCAGTAGAAATATTGGGTGGCGTTAACTATGCCATTATAGCAGTTATAGTACACTTTGAATATTTGCCAGCGGGGTGAGATGATATAACTTGTGGTGCTCAATACGTCATTCTGCAAAGAATTATGTATATGAAAACATGGATAACGGTTTTGCGGGAACCTTCCATGAGCAGTAATTATAGGTTTTGAGCATGTGTAAATTGCCAAATAATGAAAAGTCGCCATGGGTAGCAAGCTATCCTAGCTGTTCTGTAGTTTTTATCAAAGGAAACATATGAAGTACTGTTTCCTTAGAGCAAATTATTAACTATACATGCACGCAAGTGCAAGTATTGAAAAATCGTCATGGGTGGCAAATACGGAAGGATGTCCAATAGGTTTTACATAATTAAAAATACAGCTGAAACAGATGTTCTGATTTTATTACGCTTTAGCTCCTAATTAATATAACTTTTGAATGGCAACATTAAATATCATTGTGTTTCTGAGGAGTGCAAATAATTTTACCAGCGATTATAAGCGGAGTCCGCACTCCAGGTGGAGTATAGCTCAGGACCCTTACAACACGGATTCCTATAACAAAATATCTTCCGTGTTATGAGGGGGAGGGCTAATGTAGTGTGAAGTTTAAATTTTTATGTACCAATGAACACGCAAGAACCAAGCAATGTGTAGCTCAGTAACATTCTATCTGATCCAATCTTTGGGTTTTGTCTGTTGAAATTATGCCTTTTTTTACGAATAAGCCTTTTAGGGGCCGAATGCCTCATACGAAAATCGAGCGTAGCGAGTCTAGGAGCCTTGGCCCCTAGTTTTAAAAAATGCTGCTACTTTTCAAATAAATGCCTGCTTTACTTTTTGGTGATCGAACCATATAAGTGACAGATTTTTCCTATTTTGATTGCTGTTAAGTCGATGCTTCAAATGATTCCATGAAAAAAATCTTGCAAAATGGTGTATGGTTGGCACCTAAGCGAGCTTTAGATTTGAAACTGGATATTATTTGAGACTGGTATGTATGATAACACTGGCTGCATGTTCCCGCTAGTATCATATTTATTTTCATCTCACATTTGAACACTCTCTTAAATAATAACAATCTGTTTATGACATATGTTGATTATTTATGACTTCCTTTTACAGATGTTGATATAAATTTGTATTTCCTTTAATCGGTTTATAAAAATCATTAACTGATTGTCATACTATGAAAGATTTCTCCATAACTTCCTTTGATTTTTATTTAATAAAATTGGTATTTATAATTAACTGTATTGTAAGGATAAACATTTAATCTTTAGTCGGTTTTTATTGTGTTCTGTAAGATTTTCAATAATGGAATATTGGTAGGTATATGTAGGAGGAAGAAAGAACATAATTTTTATTGTTGTAATGCTTTAGTCACTTAATAATTATTTTTTTCGTGTGATTGCCTGGAAATTCTTGAAAACTCATCTTAAGGAATTCTTTTCTTTTAAGAAACAAATATAATCCCTGAAATTGTTATAAATACCAAAATAAAATAACAGCCCCAAGTGTAAAAAAGTGGTCGTTTATGATATCACTGCTTGATTTGCTTTTGTGCAATACCTTCAAATTTTTTGTGGCCTACTGTCTGCAAGTGATTTTTTATACCTGCGTTTTAACATGCATAGGGGGAAGTGTCCTGCGATTTGATGGCTCAATCAGATAAAGCTTCTTTCCAGTAATGCAGCGTCAACTGTAATTCATGCAGGACGTCTCTGCACTGATGCATTTGGTAGGCCAAATACTGAACAGATATTCGGCCAAATTCTGCTATATATTTTAAATGCATTTACAAATAATATTGCTTAGTATATTGCTTGTTATAATTCAATATGTTAATTTCATATTATAAAATATCCTAAGTCATTGAATTTTAAGCTGAGTGTACTGTATTGGATTTTAAGCTGAGTATTTAATAATATTACAGTAAGTAATGCAGACTTTTCTACTTGGTAACACTACTTGACTTGGTTTTCTACTTTTCTTTATGCAGTAGGGTGGGAGTAGGAGGATTTTTTTTCTGATCCTCAATTAGAAACATAATTTTGAAAAACTGCTAAATATGTTTTGTAAAACCCTAAGCATGCTGCGATTAAGCATATTTACCAAATTAATTACATTTATCATAGCATATTTGTTTATTTTACTTAACAATTGTTCTAGACTTATAAATGCGATCCATTATGTTTGATTTACTTAATAAACATTCAGTACTTGTATAAAATTGTATTTTCTAGTTTTGTATGGTTACATTGTTATCGGACATCAGAACTTTGGATATAGTGAACGAAATTTGCTGGTCCCCAGAGGTTCACTATAACCAGAGACATAACCATACGGTCGGGAACCTGTAGTGTCATAGAGTATAAAAATGAAATCTTTTTTTTATTTAGGAGTTTGCTGAGCAGGACAGTTCCAATGTCTGTGTGTTACCCATAAGTTTTCACACATGTTACAAGTTTTATAAAATTAATAATTAAATATAAAATGTTGCAGATAATTATATTTATTGTGTATATGTTCATTTTATAAAAGTATGTAAAGCAAGATAATATTGACACTTGATTTTTCAATGCTGAGGTATGAAAAGGGAGTCAAAGAAAAGCAGTGCACAGATGTCACACACAGCAGTCGTCCAGCAAAATTTATCAAATATATTTAAAAATGTATCTTATTTTTACTTTTTCCTTTTTTCAAGAAATTTATCAATTTACTTGTAGAAAGAAGTACTGTGTATCTGCATTGCCTTAATAATGTTTGGAAAAGATAATTTGTAATGTATATACTTTTCTAAAATAAAATATTTTATGGCATATATAATTTGTTGAAAACTTTTACTAAGAAAAATTTTTTTAAATGTTTTTTTACTTTTCGAGCATGTACCATGTTAGGGAAGTATTGTAATCGTGAAAAAATTCGACTTTGAGATCTTGATGTATGTAGACATTTTGAGGTCTTCTGAATTCACTTATACTATTTTTAGGAGATGTATCTGTGTGTGTGTGTATGAGTGAACATGATAGCTCCTAAATGGTGCATTCGATTGAGCTCAAATTTCGTGTGCATATTATAGGCCATCGTCACTCTGTTGTTATTGATTTTGGTGTGTATAGGACTTATAAATTTTTTACAGGGCTACAAAAAATTTACGTGGTCTTTAGACAGAAATTCTTTAAAGTGTGCTAGTGTCTGAATGGTGCATTCGATTGAGTTCTAATTGGTTACCTATGTTATAAGATTATGATCACATGAGCTGCAATAAAATTTGGTGTGCATAGAGCTGATAATTTGTTCACGGGCTGTGATCGATCTAGGATTTTTTCAGATGAGTAAAAATACTCCTTAACCTTTTTAGAAGATGTATTTTCTTTTCCAAACAAGTAATTAAAAGAAATGCTAAATTTTCAAATTCATAATTAAATTGCATTTGACACATAAATAACTGATTATACATCTAGGTACATAAATGTCAGTTCAACAAAAACTAGTACAAAAATTGGATTTTTTAAATTTACAACAGCAAATCATAATTATTTATAAAAATATGCCTAATTTTATATAGAAAAGCAATGCGTAAAAAGACTTCCGAAGTTCTCAAGGCGTATTATGAATTTCTAAGGTGTGAAATATACGCATCTAGAGGTGTTATTGCGATCACTGTTCACAAAAAAAAAAAAAAAAAAATTCTCATACATAACGGCCTACAGATGCAAATCATTTATAGTGCGCTAGTGTCTAAATGGTGCATTTTAATAAAAGTTCATATATATATATTATTCTTTTCTTTTAAGAAACAAATATAATCCCTGAAATTGTTATAAATACCAAAATAAAATAACAGCCCCAAGTGTAAAAAAGTGGTCGTTTATGATATCACTGCTTGATTTGCTTTTGTGCAATACCTTTAAATTTTTTGTGGCCTACTGTCTGCAAGTGATTTTTTATACCTGCAATTTAACATGCATAGGGGGAAGTGTCCTGCGATTTGATGGCTCAATCAGATAAAGCTTCTTTCCAGTAATGCAGCGTCAACTGTAATTGATGCAGGACGTCTCTGCACTGGTGCATTTGGTAGGCCAAATACTGAACAGATATTCGGCCAAATTCTGCTATATATTTTAAATGCATTTACAAATAATATTGCTTAGTATATTGCTTGTTATAATTCAATATGTTAATTTCATATTATAAAATATCCTAAGTCATTGAATTTTAAGCTGAGTGTACTGTATTGGATTTTAAGCTGAGTATTTAATAATATTACAGTAAGTAATGCAGACTTTTCTACTTGGTAACACTACTTGACTTGGTTTTCTACTTTTCTTTATGGGGTAGGGTGGGGATAGGAGGATTTTTTTCTGATCCTCAATTAGAAATATAATTTTGAAAAACTTCTAAATATGTTTTGTAAAACGCAAAACATGCTGCGATTAAGCATATTTACCAAATTAATTACATTTATCATAGCATATTTGTTTATTTTACTTAACAATAGTTCTAGACTTATAAATGCGATCCATTATGTTTGATTTACTTAATAAACATTCAGTACTTGTATAAAATTGTATTTTCTAGTTTTGTATGGTTACATTGTTATCGGACATCAGAACTTTGGATATAGTGAACGAAATTTGCTGGTCCCCAGAGGTTCACTATAACCAGAGACATAACAATACGGTCGGGAACCTGTAGTGTCATAGAGTATAAAAATGAAATCTTTTTTTTATTTAGGAGTTTGCTGTGCAGGACAGTTCCAATGTCTGTGTGTTACCCATAAGTTTTCACACATGTTACAAGTTTTATAAAAATAATAATTAAATATAAAATGTTGCAGATAATTATATTTATTGTGTATATGTTCATTTTATAAAAGTATGTAAAGCAAGATAATATTGACACTTGATTTTTCAATGCTGAGGTATGAAAAGGGAGTCAAAGAAAAGCAGTGCACAGATGTCACACACAGCAGTCGTCCAGCAAAATTTATCAAATATATTTAAAAATGTATCTTATTTTACTTTTTCCTTTTTTCAAGAAATTTATCAATTTACTTGTAGAAAGAAGTACTGTGTATCTGCATTGCCTTAATAATGTTTGGAAAAGATAATTTGTAATGTATATACTTTTCTAAAATAAAATATTTTATGGCATATATAATTTGTTGAAAACTTTTACTAAGAAAAATTTTTTTAAATGTTTTTTTACTTTTCGAGCATGTACCATGTTAGGGAAGTATTGTAATCGTGAAAAAATTCGACTTTGAGATCTTGATGTATGTAGACATTTTGAGGTCTTCTGAATTCACTTATACTATTTTTAGGAGATGTATCTGTGTGTGTGTGTATGAGTGAACATGATAGCTCCTAAATGGTGCATTCGATTGAGCTCAAATTTGGTGTGCATATTATAGGCCATCGTCACTCTGTTGTTATTGATTTTGGTGTGTATAGGACTTATAAATTTTTTACAGGGCTACAAAAAATTTACGTGGTCTTTAGACAGAAATTCTTTAAAGTGTGCTAGTGTCTGAATGGTGCATTCGATTGAGTTCTAATTGGTTACCTATGTTATAAGATTATGATCACATGAGCTGCAATAAAATTTGGTGTGCATAGAGCTGATAATTTGTTCACGGGCTGTGATCGATCTAGGATTTTTTCAGATGAGTAAAAATACTCCTTAACCTTTTTAGAAGATGTATTTTCTTTTCCAAACAAGTAATTAAAAGAAATGCTAAATTTTCAAATTCATAATTAAATTGCATTTGACACATAAATAACCGATTATACATCTAGGTACATAAATGTCAGTTCAACAAAAACTAGTACAAAAATTGGATTTTTTAAATTTACAACAGCAAATCATAATTATTTATAAAAATATGCCTAATTTTATATAGAAAAGCAATGCGTAAAAAGACTTCCGAAGTTCTCAAGGCGTATTATGAATTTCTAAGGTGTGAAATATACGCATCTAGAGGTGTTATTGCGATCACTGTTCACAAAAAAAAAAAAAAAAAAAATTCTCATACATAACGGCCTACAGATGCAAATCATTTATAGTGCGCTAGTGTCTAAATGGTGCATTTTAATAAAAGTTCATATATATATATTATTCTTTTCTTTTAAGAAACAAATATAATCCCTGAAATTGTTATAAATACCAAAATAAAATAACAGCCCCAAGTGTAAAAAAGTGGTCGTTTATGATATCACTGCTTGATTTGCTTTTGTGCAATACCTTTAAATTTTTTGTGGCCTACTGTCTGCAAGTGATTTTTTATACCTGCAATTTAACATGCATAGGGGGAAGTGTCCTGCGATTTGATGGCTCAATCAGATAAAGCTTCTTTCCAGTAATGCAGCGTCAACTGTAATTGATGCAGGACGTCTCTGCACTGGTGCATTTGGTAGGCCAAATACTGAACAGATATTCGGCCAAATTCTGCTATATATTTTAAATGCATTTACAAATAATATTGCTTAGTATATTGCTTGTTATAATTCAATATGTTAATTTCATATTATAAAATATCCTAAGTCATTGAATTTTAAGCTGAGTGTACTGTATTGGATTTTAAGCTGAGTATTTAATAATATTACAGTAAGTAATGCAGACTTTTCTACTTGGTAACACTACTTGACTTGGTTTTCTACTTTTCTTTATGGGGTAGGGTGGGGATAGGAGGATTTTTTTCTGATCCTCAATTAGAAATATAATTTTGAAAAACTTCTAAATATGTTTTGTAAAACGCAAAACATGCTGCGATTAAGCATATTTACCAAATTAATTACATTTATCATAGCATATTTGTTTATTTTACTTAACAATAGTTCTAGACTTATAAATGCGATCCATTATGTTTGATTTACTTAATAAACATTCAGTACTTGTATAAAATTGTATTTTCTAGTTTTGTATGGTTACATTGTTATCGGACATCAGAACTTTGGATATAGTGAACGAAATTTGCTGGTCCCCAGAGGTTCACTATAACCAGAGACATAACAATACGGTCGGGAACCTGTAGTGTCATAGAGTATAAAAATGAAATCTTTTTTTTATTTAGGAGTTTGCTGTGCAGGACAGTTCCAATGTCTGTGTGTTACCCATAAGTTTTCACACATGTTACAAGTTTTATAAAAATAATAATTAAATATAAAATGTTGCAGATAATTATATTTATTGTGTATATGTTCATTTTATAAAAGTATGTAAAGCAAGATAATATTGACACTTGATTTTTCAATGCTGAGGTATGAAAAGGGAGTCAAAGAAAAGCAGTGCACAGATGTCACACACAGCAGTCGTCCAGCAAAATTTATCAAATATATTTAAAAATGTATCTTATTTTACTTTTTCCTTTTTTCAAGAAATTTATCAATTTACTTGTAGAAAGAAGTACTGTGTATCTGCATTGCCTTAATAATGTTTGGAAAAGATAATTTGTAATGTATATACTTTTCTAAAATAAAATATTTTATGGCATATATAATTTGTTGAAAACTTTTACTAAGAAAAATTTTTTTAAATGTTTTTTTACTTTTCGAGCATGTACCATGTTAGGGAAGTATTGTAATCGTGAAAAAATTCGACTTTGAGATCTTGATGTATGTAGACATTTTGAGGTCTTCTGAATTCACTTATACTATTTTTAGGAGATGTATCTGTGTGTGTGTGTATGAGTGAACATGATAGCTCCTAAATGGTGCATTCGATTGAGCTCAAATTTGGTGTGCATATTATAGGCCATCGTCACTCTGTTGTTATTGATTTTGGTGTGTATAGGACTTATAAATTTTTTACAGGGCTACAAAAAATTTACGTGGTCTTTAGACAGAAATTCTTTAAAGTGTGCTAGTGTCTGAATGGTGCATTCGATTGAGTTCTAATTGGTTACCTATGTTATAAGATTATGATCACATGAGCTGCAATAAAATTTGGTGTGCATAGAGCTGATAATTTGTTCACGGGCTGTGATCGATCTAGGATTTTTTCAGATGAGTAAAAATACTCCTTAACCTTTTTAGAAGATGTATTTTCTTTTCCAAACAAGTAATTAAAAGAAATGCTAAATTTTCAAATTCATAATTAAATTGCATTTGACACATAAATAACCGATTATACATCTAGGTACATAAATGTCAGTTCAACAAAAACTAGTACAAAAATTGGATTTTTTAAATTTACAACAGCAAATCATAATTATTTATAAAAATATGCCTAATTTTATATAGAAAAGCAATGCGTAAAAAGACTTCCGAAGTTCTCAAGGCGTATTATGAATTTCTAAGGTGTGAAATATACGCATCTAGAGGTGTTATTGCGATCACTGTTCACAAAAAAAAAAAAAAAAAATTCTCATACATAACGGCCTACAGATGCAAATCATTTATAGTGCGCTAGTGTCTAAATGGTGCATTTTAATAAAAGTTCATATATATATATTATTCTTTTCTTTTAAGAAACAAATATAATCCCTGAAATTGTTATAAATACCAAAATAAAATAACAGCCCCAAGTGTAAAAAAGTGGTCGTTTATGATATCACTGCTTGATTTGCTTTTGTGCAATACCTTTAAATTTTTTGTGGCCTACTGTCTGCAAGTGATTTTTTATACCTGCAATTTAACATGCATAGGGGGAAGTGTCCTGCGATTTGATGGCTCAATCAGATAAAGCTTCTTTCCAGTAATGCAGCGTCAACTGTAATTGATGCAGGACGTCTCTGCACTGGTGCATTTGGTAGGCCAAATACTGAACAGATATTCGGCCAAATTCTGCTATATATTTTAAATGCATTTACAAATAATATTGCTTAGTATATTGCTTGTTATAATTCAATATGTTAATTTCATATTATAAAATATCCTAAGTCATTGAATTTTAAGCTGAGTGTACTGTATTGGATTTTAAGCTGAGTATTTAATAATATTACAGTAAGTAATGCAGACTTTTCTACTTGGTAACACTACTTGACTTGGTTTTCTACTTTTCTTTATGGGGTAGGGTGGGGATAGGAGGATTTTTTTCTGATCCTCAATTAGAAATATAATTTTGAAAAACTTCTAAATATGTTTTGTAAAACGCAAAACATGCTGCGATTAAGCATATTTACCAAATTAATTACATTTATCATAGCATATTTGTTTATTTTACTTAACAATAGTTCTAGACTTATAAATGCGATCCATTATGTTTGATTTACTTAATAAACATTCAGTACTTGTATAAAATTGTATTTTCTAGTTTTGTATGGTTACATTGTTATCGGACATCAGAACTTTGGATATAGTGAACGAAATTTGCTGGTCCCCAGAGGTTCACTATAACCAGAGACATAACAATACGGTCGGGAACCTGTAGTGTCATAGAGTATAAAAATGAAATCTTTTTTTTATTTAGGAGTTTGCTGTGCAGGACAGTTCCAATGTCTGTGTGTTACCCATAAGTTTTCACACATGTTACAAGTTTTATAAAAATAATAATTAAATATAAAATGTTGCAGATAATTATATTTATTGTGTATATGTTCATTTTATAAAAGTATGTAAAGCAAGATAATATTGACACTTGATTTTTCAATGCTGAGGTATGAAAAGGGAGTCAAAGAAAAGCAGTGCACAGATGTCACACACAGCAGTCGTCCAGCAAAATTTATCAAATATATTTAAAAATGTATCTTATTTTACTTTTTCCTTTTTTCAAGAAATTTATCAATTTACTTGTAGAAAGAAGTACTGTGTATCTGCATTGCCTTAATAATGTTTGGAAAAGATAATTTGTAATGTATATACTTTTCTAAAATAAAATATTTTATGGCATATATAATTTGTTGAAAACTTTTACTAAGAAAATTTTTTTAAATGTTTTTTTACTTTTCGAGCATGTACCATGTTAGGGAAGTATTGTAATCGTGAAAAAATTCGACTTTGAGATCTTGATGTATGTAGACATTTTGAGGTCTTCTGAATTCACTTATACTATTTTTAGGAGATGTATCTGTGTGTGTGTGTATGAGTGAACATGATAGCTCCTAAATGGTGCATTCGATTGAGCTCAAATTTGGTGTGCATATTATAGGCCATCGTCACTCTGTTGTTATTGATTTTGGTGTGTATAGGACTTATAAATTTTTTACAGGGCTACAAAAAATTTACGTGGTCTTTAGACAGAAATTCTTTAAAGTGTGCTAGTGTCTGAATGGTGCATTCGATTGAGTTCTAATTGGTTACCTATGTTATAAGATTATGATCACATGAGCTGCAATAAAATTTGGTGTGCATAGAGCTGATAATTTGTTCACGGGCTGTGATCGATCTAGGATTTTTTCAGATGAGTAAAAATACTCCTTAACCTTTTTAGAAGATGTATTTTCTTTTCCAAACAAGTAATTAAAAGAAATGCTAAATTTTCAAATTCATAATTAAATTGCATTTGACACATAAATAACCGATTATACATCTAGGTACATAAATGTCAGTTCAACAAAAACTAGTACAAAAATTGGATTTTTTAAATTTACAACAGCAAATCATAATTATTTATAAAAATATGCCTAATTTTATATAGAAAAGCAATGCGTAAAAAGACTTCCGAAATTCTCAAGGCGTATTATGAATTTCTAAGGTGTGAAATATACGCATCTAGAGGTGTTATTGCGATCACTGTTCACAAAAAAAAAAAAAAAAAAAAAATTCTCATACATAACGGCCTACAGATGCAAATCATTTATAGTGCGCTAGTGTCTAAATGGTGCATTTTAATAAAAGTTCATATATATATATTATTCTTTTCTTTTAAGAAACAAATATAATCCCTGAAATTGTTATAAATACCAAAATAAAATAACAGCCCCAAGTGTAAAAAAGTGGTCGTTTATGATATCACTGCTTGATTTGCTTTTGTGCAATACCTTTAAATTTTTTGTGGCCTACTGTCTGCAAGTGATTTTTTATACCTGCAATTTAACATGCATAGGGGGAAGTGTCCTGCGATTTGATGGCTCAATCAGATAAAGCTTCTTTCCAGTAATGCAGCGTCAACTGTAATTGATGCAGGACGTCTCTGCACTGGTGCATTTGGTAGGCCAAATACTGAACAGATATTCGGCCAAATTCTGCTATATATTTTAAATGCATTTACAAATAATATTGCTTAGTATATTGCTTGTTATAATTCAATATGTTAATTTCATATTATAAAATATCCTAAGTCATTGAATTTTAAGCTGAGTGTACTGTATTGGATTTTAAGCTGAGTATTTAATAATATTACAGTAAGTAATGCAGACTTTTCTACTTGGTAACACTACTTGACTTGGTTTTCTACTTTTCTTTATGGGGTAGGGTGGGGATAGGAGGATTTTTTTCTGATCCTCAATTAGAAATATAATTTTGAAAAACTTCTAAATATGTTTTGTAAAACGCAAAACATGCTGCGATTAAGCATATTTACCAAATTAATTACATTTATCATAGCATATTTGTTTATTTTACTTAACAATAGTTCTAGACTTATAAATGCGATCCATTATGTTTGATTTACTTAATAAACATTCAGTACTTGTATAAAATTGTATTTTCTAGTTTTGTATGGTTACATTGTTATCGGACATCAGAACTTTGGATATAGTGAACGAAATTTGCTGGTCCCCAGAGGTTCACTATAACCAGAGACATAACAATACGGTCGGGAACCTGTAGTGTCATAGAGTATAAAAATGAAATCTTTTTTTTATTTAGGAGTTTGCTGTGCAGGACAGTTCCAATGTCTGTGTGTTACCCATAAGTTTTCACACATGTTACAAGTTTTATAAAATTAATAATTAAATATAAAATGTTGCAGATAATTATATTTATTGTGTATATGTTCATTTTATAAAAGTATGTAAAGCAAGATAATATTGACACTTGATTTTTCAATGCTGAGGTATGAAAAGGGAGTCAAAGAAAAGCAGTGCACAGATGTCACACACAGCAGTCGTCCAGCAAAATTTATCAAATATATTTAAAAATGTATCTTATTTTACTTTTTCCTTTTTTCAAGAAATTTATCAATTTACTTGTAGAAAGAAGTACTGTGTATCTGCATTGCCTTAATAATGTTTGGAAAAGATAATTTGTATTGCATATACTTTTCTAAAATAAAATATTTTATGGCATATATAATTTGTTGAAAACTTTTACTAAGAAAATTTTTTTAAATGTTTTTTTACTTTTCGAGCATGTACCATGTTAGGGAAGTATTGTAATCGTGAAAAAATTCGACTTTGAGATCTTGATGTATGTAAACATTTTGAGGTCTTCTGAATTCACTTATACTATTTTTAGGAGATGTATCTGTTTGTGTGTGTATGAGTGAACATGATAGCTCCTAAATGGTGCATTCGATTGAGCTCAAATTTGGTGTGCATATTATAGGCCATCGTCACTCTGTTGTTATTGATTTTGGTGTGTATAGGACTTATAAATTTTTTACAGGGCTACAAAAAATTTACGTGGTCTTTAGACAGAAATTCTTTAAAGTGTGCTAGTGTCTGAATGGTGCATTCGATTGAGTTCTAATTGGTTACCTATGTTATAAGATTATGATCACATGAGCTGCAATAAAATTTGGTGTGCATAGAGCTGATAATTTGTTCACGGGCTGTGATCGATCTAGGATTTTTTCAGATCAGTAAAAATACTCCTTAACCTTTTTAGAAGATGTATTTTCTTTTCCAAACAAGTAATTAAAAGAAATGCTAAATTTTCAAATTCATAATTAAATTGCATTTGACACATAAATAACTGATTATACATCTAGGTACATAAATGTCAGTTCAACAAAAACTAGTACAAAAATTGGATTTTTTAAATTTACAACAGCAAATCATAATTATTTATAAAAATATGCCTAATTTTATATAGAAAAGCAATGCGTAAAAAGACTTCCGAAATTCTCAAGGCGTATTCTGAATTTCTAAGGTGTGAAATATACGCATCTAGAGGTGTTATTGCGATCACTGTTCACAAAAAAAAAAAAAAAAAAAAATTCTCATACATAACGGCCTACAGATGCAAATCATTTATAGTGCGCTAGTGTCTAAATGGTGCATTTTAATAAAAGTTCATATATATATATTATATGTCACAGTCACACAACCTGTATAGATTTTGGTGTAGGTAGAGCACAGATTTTTTGTACCGTGCACCGAAATTTTCTTATACATTATGGCGCAAATTTTTGAAAGTGTAGTAGCATCTAAAGAGTGGCTCAATTAGGTACGCATATTATAGGTCACTGTCTTGCACATTGTATAGATTTTAGTATGCGGGGGCTTGCAGTTTTTTTTTACAGGGCTACAAAAAATTATTCTTGTAAACTGCGGCTATACACACAAATTATTTGAAGTACACTAGTGTCTGAAGACTACTTTTGATTGAGCTGATTAACCCGTAACTGGAGACCGGAGTCAAAATGACTCCGCGTTGCTCATTGCCTCTGATTATCATGTGGTTTTTTGTTCTTGAATGCAACCATCTCCCTAGTACCTTCAAGTAGTTCTTTTATCAGTATGTTGCCAAAAGTCCAAGTTTGAACAAGTGCGTAAAACCGAGTTACTTTTTTTCAAAGTTTTCGTTGCTATTTATGGAGTCACATTGACTCTACGTCTCTGAAACTGTGATTGAAAATAATATATAACACACCAGTTAATTTCTGCGAATTTCTCATTCCAATACACTTCCTTTGTCTAGAATAGCATATTGTTTAAAAGAAAATGGATAATGCTCAACCAGGACCTTCCAGGAAAAAAATTCGGCCATGTGATCCAGATTTTGATAAAACTATAATGCAATGGTTTGAAGAATGCGAAGTGTCGGAAGATGATTCTGAAATCAGCGATGCCAAAACGATTATAAGCGATCATGAAGAAGAAAGTGAACAGAAAGTGAAGAAAATTCGGACATTGATTCAGAAGAAGAGGAAGACGAAATGATTGACATGGAAAATTATTTCTATGGGAAAGGAAAAAATAGATACAAGTGGTCAAAGAAGTCGTTAGTGAGTTCACATTCCCGTACACCTCAGTACAATATTGTTTTGAAGCTGCCTGGAATTCGTCCTAATTTTCAAAGGTTATCTTTGACTGAAAATGAAGCTTGGACCTATATTTTCTCGACCGACATGTTGCTTATGATCGTGAAATATACAAATCTAAAACTTGCTGCAATTAGGCAAAAGTATAAAGATCAAGAGAAGTCAGATTTGCGTGATTTGGATACAGTGGAATTACGTGGCTTTATGGGTCTACTATTTTACACTGCTGCTTTTAAATCAAACCATGAGGATATCAGTTCACTGTTTGGAACAGATGGCACAGGGCGAGACATTTTCCGGTGTATTACGAACGTGAAACGTTTTGCAGTTCTACTCCAATGCTTGAGATTTGATGACCCAAATACGAGAGAAGAGCGATTAAGGGAAAATCCAGTGGCATTAATATCAGAGATTTTCGAAAAATTAATCACAAACTCTCAGTCAGCTTACAGCATTGGCACTTCAGCATGTGTTGATGAGATGCTCGTTAGTTTTAGAGGAAGGAGTAAATTCAAGATGTATATGCCCAATAAGCCTTGTAAATATGGACTGAAAATCATGGCTTTAACTGATGCTAGAAACAATTACTTCTTCAATGGCTAATATATTGCGGTAAAAATTCTGATGGTATGACACTTTCAGAAGAAGATAAAATGTTGCAAAAACCAACACAGGCAGTTGTGCGCTTGTCTGCTTGTATTGCAGGCGCAAACAGGAATATAACAGCAGACAATTGGTTTTCATCGGTTGAGCTTGTAAAAATTTTGAAGGAAAAAAATTAACCTATGTTGGAACATTAAAGAAAAACAAACCAGAAATACCTAAAGAATTCCTTCCAAACAGAAGCAGAAAAGTAGGGAGTTCAGTTTACGGCTTTTCGAAAGATTTAACGTTGGTATCACATGTTCCTAAAAAAGGTAAAGCTGTAATGCTAGTGTCGTCTATGCACTCATCAATATCCCAAGATACAGACATCAATATGCCGGAAATTGTCAGTTTTTATAACAATACGAAAGCTGGTGTTGATTCCTTAGATGAAAAATGTGTCACATATTGTACCGGTCGGAGAACCAGAAGGTGGCCAATGGCTATATTTTTTCGTCTTATGGATATAAGTGCAGTTAACACATTTATTATTTACCAGGCTACACGAGACTATGAAAAAAAGTCAAGGCTAGATTTTATGAAGAATCTTGCAAAGCAACTAGCAAGTGAAGAGTTAGAAAGGAGGTTAACAAATACCCGTCTTCGACAGGAAGTTAGATTTTCTATTACCAAAATACTTAATAAAGGAGAGGAAAATGTACAGGTAGATAACAGCGGAAAATTACCTGCAAGAAAATATTGTACTGTTTGCCCCAAAAAATTGAAAAGGAAAACATCTACTGTATGTCATTATTGTAAACACCCAGTATGTGGACAATGTTCGCAGCCGTATGCCCCAGCTGCATTTGAAAGATGTAAAAAGCAAGAAATAAAAAAAATATTCTTAAGGTAATATTTAAAAATATTGTATTCTTCATTTTTGTTTAACAATTATAACCAATAGTATCATCCCATAACATCTAAACGATAAGTACTCATTAAAAGGCTGTTCATAGTTTTTCTTATAAGATCTGTCTAACATTTAATATCATAACATTTAACATTTTTAATATTGATATTGTTAATATTTCTGGTAACTACATGATTTCCAGCATATATTGCATTGTCAAAACAAATTCCAATACTATTTTTAAAAGAGAAAAAAGAAAAAAAAAACAATGGAGTCTTTCTGACTCCATGTCTCTAACCGCGTAAGGAAATTCATGTCTCCAGTTACGGGTTAAATTTATTTAAATGCTTGGTAAAGAACAAGAGTTTGGAAAGTCATTGGAGTTACTCCATTTTTTTTTCTAAGTATAAAATGAACTACTGAAAGTAAGTTAATAATATTTTTTGCCCCTCTGAAAACTGTCTCAAACAAATAAAAGGTTCTATAAAGAACCTTTTATTTTGTTTGAGATTCATAATAGGGGGGGGAAAAATCCAATGTACAATTTTAGTATGACAAACTTCAGGGAACAAAGATCAGATTTGTAATTTATTAAGATTTTTTTATGACTTTATGTAATTACTTTTTCATACTTTGATTTTCTTTTGCAAAGAAACACTCATAAGTTAAACCCTTATTTTAAAACTCATTAAAATTAATAAAATTCAATTTATTAATAGGAACATTGCATATTAATTCGGAAACCTTTAGTAATAAACAGAGAGATTTCTGATTAGATTTCTGTAAAACACTGAAAAGTTACTTGTTAATTCGGAAACCTTTGTGAGATAAACCAAAAGGTTACTGAATATTTCCCCCGAAATATACTGAAACGTTACACATCTATTCACCTTTCATCTAGAAACCTTTGCAAAAAAAAGCGGGAAAATATTTAAATATTTTTCCAAAATATGCAGAAACATTTAAAAATACTTTACCCGCCTACTACAGAAACGTTCCTGCAATTTTAAACGACAAGAGCTGCTCCATATTTTAAGGTAACACTTCAGATTCTTTTTTTTTTTTTACAGTGTAGCTAATAATTTTAGTTAACTAATTTTGTGACTTTTAAGTCTAAATGGCTTATATTTTTCCAAGAATACCAGACATCACTACCTTTGCTAGGAGTAAAGTGTATGTGTGGTTCCAAGTAATTTTGAAAGCTCTGTTGCTACACATCTGGAAAAAAAAAATGCAAAATAGCTATAATAGTATTCAAAATCAGAGTATTTTTTTAATGCACCATTTAATGTTTATTTGTTTTATATTTATGCATTTTCATTTATTTTCAAGAGTTTTTTTAGAAGTGACTTTCATGTAATGGTTCAATTTAACAACTTATGGCATCAATGCATTCTTGTAACTATAGTGTTTAAAATATTAGGTCGTAACGAAAGTTTCCCGCCACCGCAGATATGATCTCAGCAAACAGTTCGCGATGGCCTGCTTCCTCATATTTTGTCAAATTCAGATTTTTGGCATTTGAAAGGTATGTTTTTGGTCTCGCACCCCCATGTTTCTGGACCGAAGGCTTTGAAAGACTACCAAAACGTTGGCAGAAAATCATAGATGTGGGTGGTGATTACTACCCGCATTAACTTTTTTTGGCGGAAAACTTTCGTTACAACCTGATAGAATCTGAAATGAGTTATTTTTAATTTAAGTGAACAAATTAAAATGTACTGAGTGTAGTTTTCATTAATACAGCGAAACCAGGATAACTCGAACATGTTTAATTCAAGATTTCAACTTTGAATTATTCAAGTTTGACTATATAAATAATAATAAGAATTATTATTATTTGCAAGAAGATCGCTTTTGACTTTTCTAAAATTGCAGGTCAAAAATGAACCCTAGCA
Source organism: Cheiracanthium punctorium (assembly GCA_038373885.1). Lineage (NCBI taxonomy): Eukaryota > Metazoa > Arthropoda > Arachnida > Araneae > Cheiracanthiidae > Cheiracanthium > Cheiracanthium punctorium. The sequence continues at coordinate 389,985 of JAWZYV010011719.1, forward strand.
GAGAAAATGCTCTCTGATGTTGGATAATTCCTCATTTGTTTTTCACTATTATGATACCTGCAATTCAGTGCCAACTACTGATAAAACAATTATTTAGTTGCCAGATTCCAACCGAAGAAAAAAGAACAGTAAATAAATAAAATAAGCGTGAACTAAATGAAAATAAAAGGTGAAATTTTCAGCATTTTTTTCTCCCTCCGTATATTTCTCTTGATCTGCTGCTGAGTTCAACAATGTTTCATTGTACTGGAAATCAAATGCTTTGTGTATTTCTAAAATGATAGGAAAAGTGTAAAATGTTCTCATTTTCTTTCCCCTTTTTATCTAAGGAGACAGACTGCAGGTTCTCAGGCTCACCTATAGATAATTTTTTCCTATAGAGCTCTAATGGCACGATTATAAATGATATGTAAAAATTTGTCATTACAAGTACACTCATCTTCCTGTCATTTCATGGGGAAAAAATGCTTTTTTCTCTTGTTGAAGTAAGTGGGGCACATGCTTCGGGTGCCCTGCTAAAGAGGGTGCCAAGATCAGTTATCGTTCCTTGGGAGGGGCGCCCTAATTAGAGCTTGCTCCAGGTGTCGTAAACAGTAGTTGTGGCTCCGGGAAGTGCTCGTGTACTTGAAACAGCTCTCAATTATTACTCACACAGTATCTTTAATTTCAAAATTAACTGTCTACTTACTATTATATTCCAATTCATTGAACTGAAGAGTTTTTTGTGTCTTTTAAGATTATTTTAAAGTATGAGTATACTTATATCTCAAGGTACAGATTTTGAACACAAAAAGTTCAGATTCAGTGATTAAAAAAATATTTGTAATTTTGTTTGTCAGTGGTTTAATATACACAAAAAGTTAAGTAAATGAACTAAGCACTTTTTCATGTCATCATAAGGCCACCAATAGTTAGGCTGGTAATGTTACACTTATTTATAAAATATGGCTACTTTTACAGAAAGATGTTACATTCTGGGAACATTTTTTTGCCAGTTTTTCTGTTAATTTACAGAAATAGTATTTTTAGTTATTTCGTATATTATTATTATATTTCTCCAAATGTTTAAATATTTTTATACATATATTTAAAATTTTTAATGCATTTACAAAAATATAATAGTAATAATAAAAAAATATAATACCAGACTACTTACTAGTATTATATTTATTTTATGTATTACTATTATATTTTTGTAAATGTATTAATTTTTTTAGGTATCTGTATAAAAAAATTGAACATTTGGAGAAATATGACAGTAATATATGAAATAACTAAAAATACTATTTCTGTAAATTAACAGAAAAACTGCAGCAAAATGTTGCCAGAATGTAACATCTTTCTGTGTACAGGAAGTTTCTGTATGCAGAAGAATTACTGGCAGCAAAAAGTTGCCAGAAAAATTCTGTATACAGGAATTTTCTGTATACAGAATTACTGGCAGCAAAAAGTTGCCAGAAAATTTCTGCATACAGAAATTTTCTGTCGACACTAATAAATGTTATTCAACAGAATGATTCTGTAACCCTTACAGATAGTTTCTGTATACAGAAATCAACTGTAAAACTCTGCTTGGAAACGAATTTTATAACAATACGGAAAATTTCTGTAGGGAACAGAATTTTTCTGTCATATAACATACAGCTCCTGGCAACAGAAAATGTCTGCCTACAGAATATTTCTGGCAACTTTTTGCTGCCAGATTTTTTCTGTTGATTTACAGGAATATTTTTTGCAGTGTACAAAACATTGTTGATACGAAAAGTCATCGATAAAAAACACTATAAACATCATTTATCTAGCTTTACAGTCTTTCAGGCGCAGCTTTTTAGCGATGTAATGTGGATGAAGTCACAAGAATGACATAATGGTATTGAATGAGTGGAAAAACTGCCAAAAAATACTAATTTGTCAACAATCTATGTATAGTTTGAAGTTTGATGGGAAGCCTGAACCCCTTGCACTGCCGAAGGCCAGAAGTAGGTAGATAAGGATTTCTAAATCGTAAAATTTCAACATTTCACTTAATCTTCAGTTGTACAATTCCTCAAAAAAATACTAGATCATAAGTTAACCCATTTGTGCCCACATATTTTTGTGACTTCCTTAGACTTTTTCTAATTAATTCAATAATAGATTACTTTCTGATGTCAACTTCTTGAACAAGGGATGATTTCTTTTAAAATCATTATGTATAAAAATTGAAATGTCAACATCCTACTTGGTGATGTTAAAATATTTTGTGGAGTTGAGGTTCAGTACTGGTGAATAAAGGCTAGAAAAAATAAATAATGTTTTCGACTGATAGTGAAAACGCCGTCCCAAAAAAGGGACACTAGGCATAAATTGCTTAAATTTCAATTGATAGCTAGGGGAATAGCAAATTACGCGTTTAAAAATCGAGCATCTTTAAAAAAATCTGAGAAGTTATTATTAATAGTTAAAACTTTAACTTTTATGAACACATTTATTATAAATTTTAAATACATTTTATGTATTATAAAGATGCACGTACACTTTTAAAAAAGTAATGTATTTGAGTATTCGTGAAATTTGCATTACTGTTTCATAAATAAAGCGTTATTCGTCATAAAAGACATCTGTTGTAACAATAAACTTTATCCCAAATAGTAATAACAATAAGCAAGCCAATAATTACAAAGTTACCCTTACATCTTACTAGTGCTACGCCTTGAAGAGATCCAGACTTATTCTTTCTTTTTTAATCCATGGTAAAAAGTAAATTCAACCAAAATAGCACTATTTACGACTTTTGGGATGTATTTTTAATAAAATATGTTCAAAAGTAATTCCTACGTTTCCTATACTCTTAACGTAGACAAAAGGATCTATTTGGTTTGGAACTTCGCATTGAGATTAGCTGTCTTTAAAATTCCGTCATAGCCATGCATTCATAAATTATAAATTTCGTAAAATTTTATGCCGACACTGATTAATTTCGAGTCGACAACTTCTCTTACACATTCGTTTTATGATGTGTAAATATGTCACTCACACACACACGTTCACATTCCTTATACGTCGAATGCACGGTTAATACAATGTAAGTTAGTATAATTCCTTCCTGATATAGAATTCTAGTTAACCAAGCCCAAGTGCTTTAAATAAAATACCCTGAAACCCAGTTTATTCGCAACAAAGTCACAAAATTATCCCAGAACAAAAACAAATTAATGCGTGACTTCAAAATAATCGTTCATCGAATAATTATGACTTATTCAAATGCAAAAGCTCCCAAAATTATATTAAACTTCTAAGCTATGCTTAGCCTTCTAAGGAATACTAAATACTAAACTGTATTAAAATGTCAGTGCACAGTTATGACTATGTAAAATGATGTTCTTAAAAGCTAATGAATTATTAATCATTATCATAAGCAAATATGTCTGTTTTTGTATTCAGCAATTTGACGCCAGTTTTCAGTTACTAATTATTTTTCATTCAGGTTTTTATAACTTGTAAAATTAATTTTATATCTTGTAAGACTCAGTAGTTGAAGATATCAACGATCAATAAATAATTAAAAAAATAAAAACTTTCATCTACTCACTTGGCTGTAGTAAATATGAAATTTTCGAAACCACATACTAACATGTCAAATAAACTACTGCAGTTATTTGACATGCGCGTAAAAAGTTATAATAGTGACTTAATTGAAAGGCTTTAAACTTGTCCTTGAAGGTTCTTCTTCTTAAATGTAACATAATGAAAAACAAAATATTGTGTTAGAAATTCCTTTGTCAACGAAATGTAAGAATTCGGTTCTATTTATTGAATTAAATCTTTTCAAGCTTAATTCAATAAATTTGAGCGTTTTAAATCCAGATTTTCTTAACTATATTTTTAATATATAATTTATGAAACTGTACGTTCAGTTAAAAGACACATTGTCTATATTTAAAAAAAAATTGTCTTTTCCTTGCAGTTGAAAAATTTTATTTTGCAAATTAATTTGATTATTTAATTTCTGGTGGATTAAATATGTGAACACTCAAATTGAATTACGAATGAAAACTGTCAGAATATGTAATGGAAAAACACGACCTTAAGGTTTTAAATTTACCTACTGTACTAAAATAAATTACAAATTTAGTTTAACTTTTTAAATGTTTTATTTGACCGTAAACATACCTTTTCTTCTAGAGAGATTCAACCACGCATATTTCTTAACGTGCTTTGCTTCTGTACTATTTCGGCAGACCTGCAGTTTTACTTTAATGATATATTTAACTAAAATCTACTAGTTTGCATTAAATTTATCTTGTTATTAACAAACCTAAAACAGGAAATATTCTTAGATTTCTTAACTATAAATTTTATATAAATACTTATATTTTTTATTCATACAATATGCATATATATGAAAAGATAAAAGGATTTTTAAGTAAATGAAACAGAGATTTCAGCTGCTTCTGATTCTATTTCAGTATTTTTTTATAAATATTCCATCACATCTCTTCCTTCTGAGTTTATCGACGAGGAAAAAATAAAACTAAAATAATTTAATTAATAAACATATCAATGAAGCAATCCTAAAAAGAAATCTGACTTCTTACATACTCCTTTCAGCAAAAGATTTGGTAAAAAATATTAAGTTTCACAGTAACGAGTTCGCTAAATTCACTTCATTAATTCTATACCTAAATCGAAATATCTCACCGTAAAGAGCAGTTTCTTTTATCACTCAGTTATTTTTTTTCTTGTTTAGAAGCAGAATATTTCTTTCCCTTTTTTTTTCCCTGCATTATTTTATTCATCAAAAAAGAGTGGAATGTGAAACAGTAAGAATCTAAACAAGCTAATTAAGAAAATTAACTTTAGAGAATTAAGATGAATTTTCTCAATGATACAAAAAATACTTTTTTTCAATTTTAATTATATTATAGGGGCATTTGTTTGATTTAGGTGAGACGTCAAACAAAAAGAGATTTCAGTTCTTTTTTTCTAATATATTTTTAAATATATTTAATCATTCTGTTTATGTAAAATATTTCGTTATTCAAACATATAATTACGTTTTGAAGTAAATCATATTTTGACGAAATGAAATAATATTTACCCTTTAAGTTATTTAAAAATAATCTGAGTATAGTTAATGTTGTTTGCGTTTGCGCAGTTTGCTATGTATTTTTTCCGCATAAATTTTTTGTCAAGTATTTCATGCTTGTCAACATGTACAGTGCACTAACAGATATGCCTTTTCAAAAACATATAGTAATTATAAATTGAAAAGTAAACATGAAAAACCCTAATTTTCCACTTTTCAAAAACAAACATTTTGCATATTTAAAATTTTAGCTTTACCAGATTAAGAAAACTCCGTTGTTTTCTCCAGTAAAATTTGAAGACGTCTAAAGTTTAAATTTTTATGAACTCATGTTTTCATTTAAATTTTTGTTATGTGGTTAAAATACTTTATTAGAAAAATTACTTAATAAATATACAATAAAGCATCGTTTATACGTTTCTCATTTATACAACTTTTACATTTATACGTCGTTTTTATAAAGTCCCGCTGCATTCCTACTCATTTTAGTGCAAAAATGCTTAGTTTATATAAGACGCACAATTTCGGTTATATTTAACTGTCGGTCGTTTCTAACCTTCCTAAATTTTGAAATTTTTCTTCTTAGTCATTATTTTCTTATTTAGGGACACATTTTTCTTAGAGCGTCTAATAAAGAATGCGAGGACTGGTGTACCTTTAACCACCTTCCTTCAAACACGCAATCGACTGCATTAAAAAACTTGTTTGTTTCTCAGAACACGCGTAAAAAAACATTTCATGTACTCAATTCAAGCCGTAAAACCGTGACTAATAATTAAAGACCATTAGACGACTAGAAAAGATATGTTTAATTCAATGTCCATATGAACATACTAAATCACATCATAAAGGATAAGCAATGTGTAATACATATGAATAAGGCTATGCAGCATTAAGATAGAGTTATAATAAAGATATAATATTTTTAACTTCCATGATAAGTGTTTTATTTTTTAAAAGTCGTTGTTTTCATATTACTAGTATCTAAAAAAACATTATTATATTTACTCAAATTTACATTGGTAGTGTTAAATCATTAAGTTTTTAGTAATGTTCTATTGCGAACACTATTGTAAAAAAAATTTCTGTAGTACATGTGTCACACTAACTGTAAATATTTATTTAAGAACCAACATCTTTTTCTCAGATATTTGAAGACAATTTTTAGAAAATAAAAGATTGAAATCCATTTGTGATAATTTTCATAGCTTTTCAGATCTCCAGCTTTATGGGGGGAGGAAGCTATATCCCCCCATTGCCCCTTTCGTTAGTGCGCCTGTGACATGGAGCTTAAACAAATTTCGAAGTTTCACAGTTTTCCAAGGCACTCAAAGAGCTGTACAAATTTATGTACAGTTTAAATAAATTCGAATAAGCTTTGTCATGAAAAAAGAAGCAAGAAAATTCAGAATAAAAAGAAACAAACTCGAACACTGTTATAGTTTAAATAATTTTTATTGTGTTCTACTTTTAATGTTCAGAATACATTTCAGACAGTTGTACAATATTCAGAAATAATACACTTGATTTGTGCGGCAATGAAAAATCGAATACAGATAGGAACATCAGTTACAGCAGATTATTCAAAAGCACTAGCACATGAATTGGAAGCAAAGCAGTTGCCATAATGGCGCAGTCTTCAAATCTTCAAAAAGTTCATGACGTAAAAAAATTTGTTTTGCTCAAGAAGAAACTTCCTCTTGGCTCGTTCCAATTGTCTCACTCATTCGGAAAACGACGATGAATCAGATTTTAATAGCTAGCCAGCGACATAGCGACAGTCACTTGTAAGAATGTTCTTGAATCCAAAGGAGAGGAATCAGAGGAGTCAGAGGAATGTTTGTAGAGCACAAGTTGAGTGCCTTGCATTTCAGAAAGCAGAAATATCGTTCTTTGAAACTGTCTACTAGGAAGGTTGGAATCAGACGATAGTCTTCAAGTTGGCTTATGTAAGGCGTTGTGATGTAAGGTAGTGGCTCTTCCGTCAAACGCTGATGGATTGTTCTCGAGAAACTTTCAGCAACTCCCTTTCAGCTGGTCGAAAAACGACGATCTCCAAGATTTTAAGAGCTATCACTGTAGCGATGGGTATTTATAATAACATACCAGCTTCGAAACGAGACACAAAAATGCTCACAAATAAAGCTGGAGCTTGTAAGCCACAATTCGTTCTTTGATGACTTCTGGATGAAAACAATGAATTTCGAAAATTAGATCTCAGGAACTTTAGAAACTCAGTTCCATTTCGATGGTTCTTCAAGTCTGATGCTCGTTAAATTTCAATTCACCGTTATTGCTCATGTATTTGCAGTTTGAGTATTCCTGAAATATGCGTTCCCTCGAATTTAGTTCTCAGTCAAACTGCTGTGCTTGAGATGAAAACATAGCAGTTTGCTTTTGATTGAATACAACTGCTATTGTAGCTTGGTGGTGAACTATTGTGGCTATTGAGGAGGAAGTCCGCAGAGATTCAGTCTGTGGTTTCTGTTGCATGTTATTAAATGATGAAGTGGTGTTATTGAGCATTTAAAAGGTGTTAATTACAAAATATATCTGTAAGTGTGTATCTATCTGACTCGAAGGGGCCTGGATAGTTTGGGTCCTTGGCATTTTGGAGTTGGTTAGAAGCAGGAGAGGTGTAAGAAAAACTTACGGATACGTCGGAATTTTTTTTTACGAATTTTGATATCGAGAAAGACGGGGGATGAGGGAAGCGGGGACAGGCAGGGGGAGTAGGGATAGGTTGGGGTGTCCATAGGAAACTCTGGGGACGAGGGGAGCGAGGACAGGGAGTACGGACAACGCCCCCTAGACAGGAAAGCCGCGGCGCTTACTTGTGACGTCACACCGAGTAGGTTTCCATTGGGTTTCTCCTCTCTCCCGCTGGAAACACTTTGTTTTACCTACTCGGTGTGACGTCACAAGTAAGCGCCGCGGCTTTCCTCTCTAGGGGGCGTTGGTACGGATCGGAGTCTATGGATGCTACGAGTGGAGATGGAGGTAAAGATTTTAAAACTGGTGTTGAAGGAGGTGACTGTGCGGAAGGAGACTAGGGCGAAAGTGGTAGTGGGTGTGTGGCTGGTGATGATGGGTACGTTATTATGGTGTGTTTTGTAAAGGATGTTGCTGTACTGTAGGATTAGATGGAACGATGTGTGGTTGTTGTCTGTGAATGGTGCTGGACTTACTACTTTCGACTCCTTCCCCTTCGCCAATGGAACGCCACAGGAACGCTTACGTCTACCCAACGATGCGAACGCCGTCGAAGACTGTAATAGCAATATAATGAAACCAATCAGATTTCCAAAACATCTTTAAAAGGAAGTAAGCGCTAGCCGCTATACAAATATAACCGACAAAGTCTAAAGCAATTTCCATGATTTCGCTAAGAAGGTCTTATGTAGACTGAAGTCATTTGTTTAAGTTTTGTTTCTTTGCATTATTGTGAACAATACGGGAATTTGAGACACGGAGTTTGATTGTTGCGTTGTTTTCATCTGCATTGTTAGTGCACTGGTGTGAAAAATTAAGCAACAATGTAAATTTTAATCTGATACCCCTACTCATGTTTCACCATGTTCAAAAAGTTCATCGGAAAGAGCGAAAAGTTTGTTCACCCAAAAGGTCGAGAAATTAGCTGGAATTTTAAAGTTATACAAAGAAATGGAAAATCTGATGATTACTGACAATTCCATACGTTAAATACGTATTAAAGTGGTATGTGTTAAAAGGTGTGTACACAGAGTTGTCCTAAACTGTATGTCAAAAATGTAAAGGGTGGTAAAGGGGACACATACTGTTAAGAATCACACAGCAGAGGGGGATCGGAAATTTACCCTTCATTTATCTGTTAATAAATACTTTGGAAGAACTTTGGGGTCTAAATGTTTAATCACGTTTCATAAACAAAGAGCTCTTCTCCAAGACTTTCATCCATGTAACGAAACAGAATTCGTAAACTGTCCGTTTTACTTACGAGTTTTCTGTAAAAGAAATGCTTTCGTTTTTGACAAACGGGGGTCAGAAAGTCTGCTGTTACTTCAACTCTTCTTCCAAAGTGATTATTAACAGGTACGTGAAGACGACATGTCCGACCCCACATTGCTGTGTGATTCTGAGCAGTCTTGGGTCCCGTCTACCAACCTTTAAATTTTTGACATGTAGTGTAGGACCACCCTGTATATGTATGAGGTATCGATTCTGTGGGATCCGAGATCCTTTGCAAGTGGCCAAAGTACAGGCATGTGTCAGCAACGTCTTAGATTTCCAGAAAGGATTTCGACAAGTAGTATTGAGATATAGAGTAACACAGTACATCTACAATGTTTACTCATTTTACGCAGTATCCAATGATACAAAACTTTGATATATGTCTTCATTTTTTACATCTTTTAGAAAACTTTTAGAAAAAACGCAAAAACACCCCATTTCTAAACACATTTTTTTCAACAGAGAAGCCGACGCTCACAATTTTTTTTCGCTTTTGTTTAACTCCACTTATAAAAGATTAAGTATAGTTCTACACACACAGAGATGATGCATTTGTACAAAATTAAAATGTAAAAATATTCATATGATTAATTTCATTTCCGCAAAATAAGCAAAATAATAAGAGTAGTTATCTTAATCAAACATCGTTTTAAGGCTTATGTAAATAATTTAAGACACAGTAAATTAAAAGTTATTGCTAGACTTGCTTTTTAAGTACTTCCGATGCCACTTTTAAATGGATTTTATATCACATATAATGCTACCAGTCAAGACAAAATATGCGCACGAATAATTAATTCTAACGGTACAGCTGGAAAGAGAAAAAAAAGAACCAATTATTTACTTAATTTATTCAAGTCTTTCCTTATTTCAGAACTGCATGAAATGGACACAGGTGTTGTAACTAATGTAGAAGAGCAAAACAAAGCGAAATTGAATTTGTTTCTGTCCTGTTTCGTTCCATTTTGAATTCTTGAACAAATATTTTTGTGCTGAGAAGGGCGCTTTTTTTTGTCATAGTAATTTTGTTTCTTAAACCTAGTTTAATTCTGAATTTTTTAAGTTACTGTTTTTGAGTTGTTTGTAAAGAAAATATCAGAGCATTTTAGTGTGAGTATAAAAGGTTAGTTATTTTACTGTCCTAAATTTGTTAAACTTTATTCTAAAAAGGCAAAATTTGAAACCATATTGATGATAGACCAGACCAATTTGTTATACAGTAAAACACTAGAACGACATTGGTATTCTCTATTTCAGCTCTTTTGAATTTTTTATTACAAGGGGTGATCAAATGAAAAGGAACGAAACGACACGGTGGGTACAAATGTAGACTTTATTCAAAATATACACCATAGGCCTGAGCACAACGATCCCACTGATGAACAAGCCGCAGGATTCCTTGTTCCCAGAATTCCTGTGGCCGTGACGAGACCCAGTCCGTCACAGCGTCCTTGAGTGTACGTCGTCCGAGTTGAAGCGCTTCCCTTTCAGGTGTTTCTTCAGTGGACCCAACACATGGAAATCGCAGGGAAACCTGTCCGGACTGTAGGGCGGAGGGTCCAACGTCTCCCACTTGAACTTGGCCAGTTCCATGTGTGTGACTCTGGAGACGTGTGGACGCGCGTTATCATGGAGCAGAATAACACCCTCCGTGAGCAGCCCCGGTCTTTTGTTCTTGATGGTCTTTTGTCTTTCTGTTCTTGTTTCTCACCTTCCGCTGTCAGAAATCGGATAACACCTCGCTACTCCTCAATCGTTGAATTTTGCAACGCGAACGCCATCCTGTCCTCATACGGACTGCAGCATCATTTGGACGCCTCTTTTGATAAGAGCCTCTGCTCTCTCCCGCGCATGCTCCGATCCCAGTCAGAGACTCCAATCCCATCCCGCGATGTCTGGCTACGTTCTCCCATGGCGGAATATACAAATATTTACCTGTTACGTTTTTACGTCGTTTCGTACCTTTACATTTGATAACCCCTTGTATTATTATTATGATTAACTTGGCTTCTACTTCCAGTGCCGTTATGGATTGTGGGCTTATTCTTTGGGAAATGCTAAGGTAAAAGAAAATAATACTAAAGTGGATTCCATCCCACTGTCAGATTTATGGTATCGAAATGGCGAATGATTTGGCAAAGAAAGCCAATAATATCACCCAAACCACGCGCAGTCCAATTGATTTCAGATCAGCGGCACATTTCATAAATTTAAAAATGAAACATTTTTAAAGCAAGAAGAACTAGCCAAGAATAAGCAATGGCACCTTCTCTTTCTCCGGTTCGGAGCACTCAAAGAGATATAGCTATAGCAGCTTTTTGACTGGCAACGAGACACGATTGCCTTGCTGCTCATCTCCATAGAATCAATGTCTTGAGCAGTTCCCTGTGCTCCCTCTGCAGTGTCGCCGAGCTGATGGTCACTGACCATCTTCCCGGCGCTTCAAGGTTCCTCTATTTTTTCTCGATATTGGGAAGCTAGAGAACTTATGTCTGTTTCTGGTTAATTCTGTGTTTTGCATTGTGTATTTCGTTTTGTGTTTTTGGGCCAAGGATAATGTCTTTTGTGCGTGCTGCATTGGAAAAAAAAGTTTCTCATATATTTTATTTATTTTTCCATTTCAGAAAAGATGCAAAGATCCTCGTGTGTCACACATCATACCATGGAGCTCACCTAAGAAAGGAAAGTTAGAAGAAAAGGTCAAAGGAAGAATAATAATAAAACTTTAAAATCGCAAACGTAAAAGAATGTTGCTCAAGGCAGCAATAATCCCTGTATTCTTGACAAGATCAGACTAAATTGGATGCCAACAAACTGAGAGTCTCTATTTTTGACTCTCGCATACATCATAACGCGTACTTAAAATCTTCAGCCTCGGCACAAGCAGAAAGTACACTGAACATGCTATGGAAATAATTAAATATGTAAATTCTAATACTTTTGGGACATGTTCATACTTCAGAGTTAAATTATAATATATTGGGAAGTACAGAGTAGTCACAAAAAAACCTCTCCGGCATATCAACATACAGCTGCCATTCTGTTCAACCAATAGAGATGAGAATTCGCATATAGTTATTCAGAGTTTTGCAGTCGGGATTGAGATTGTTTAAAACAAAAAATGTCTCAAGGTTGCCGTTACAGTGAAAAAATTTCGAAATTTTTCAATGGCAACACCTACTTTTTTTTCTGTGACAGTTTAACAGCGCCTTGAAAGCCAATAAATGGCACTGGAGCGTATGACGGAAAAAACCGGGTGACACATTAGCAAAAAATAGCATTGTAAAGAACCAAAGTCAACACCGAGAGAAAGTGTATTGATAAAATTCGCATTGGTTCGCTGGAATAGACAGTAGAAATATCAAAATAACAATGCTTGAAACATTTTAATTCCAACAAAAACAATTTATCTCTCCTCTCTTGGGGTGTCAGTGATTTGTGACCATGTTCTTCTTCGTAAATGGTCCTATGCCCCTAAGTAAACGTGTGTGCTCATATATGGTTTTCTGTTGGAAAGAAACGGAGAAACTATCTTTTCGCATTCGCAGTAGTGTATGCTAGCGACGAGACAAATATTTGCATCTTTTTTGGGGGGAAGAGAAGATATATAAGTTTTTGCGAAAATAATTTCGCGTTGTAAAGTGTTTTGAAATCAATGCGTACGGTATACTTTACCTTTTATTTCTAAAATGTTTCAAACAAGTAATACTGGTAAACCCTACATTCATTTCATTGAGGGAGTAAAAATTTCAAATAAACAACTTAAAATAATTTTTTTAATCTTAGATCTATATTTTGAAGAAACTCCATTTAACTTTGCATGTTGAAATGAAAACTGGTATTTACAAATAAATTTTATTTTATTCCATAAGTGCCTTACTTCAACAATATTAACCATCCCTGGGAATTATTACGATACAGATTTAACGATATTTTTCAAGTAATATTAGTACATTTTAGCTTTTGTCTGGAAACGAACTCCAAACCCATCTGTGAATACCCATGTTGTTTGCATGTGGACTGGCTGAATGTGCGGGGGCTTTATTCGTGATTAATGGTAAAAATATGACTGTTGAAGTAATTTTAATAAATGATATTTCCTTTTCTGTACTAATGTATTCGCCATCGTGCAAGCTATGTGCATACTTCTGACAATGTAAGGTATGTGGGAAAGCATCATTTGTAGATCCCCGCACAAGACCATTTTTCAAATGATTTTAAATTATTCCCTTGAAGCTAGAGCTCGAAGTGTTTCATATGTTGATGATCCATTTCCAGATATAAAAAGCTTTTATAGATAAGTAGCGACGATTTAAAAATTTATATAATGATAGAATTTTAAAAAGAATATTTAAGGCAGAATAAAGGAAGAGCATTTTGTTATTTTATAGTTATTTATAATAAATTTTAATTGTAAAATGTCAAATAAATATTATTAGTATCCATCAGAATGTTTCTACTTTCATTTCCCACTACTTATCTCTTTTATTTTGCATAAATATAAATTTGCACATAATGGCAAAACAATGAAAAATGGCAATAAAGTAATAACAGTATATGTTTTTGTTATTATGTATAGAAAATATTTACTTCTGACAATCGATCTATATATTTAGAAATTAAATATCGTTCTTGTCAACTTCAATTCCTTATTACCGGCAGAATATTTTCCTAGAGCTTGATTCTTCGCAAAATACAGCAAATTATTTGACGTTAGGAGTATAAGAATAGTAATTATTTTTTAAAGTGTTTTTTTAAGATCACCATCAATCAAGGTCAATATGCCGTAACTGTCGATCAAGGGTGTCAATCAAGGTCAATTGCAATTACTGTCGATCAAGGGTATCAGTCAATTTACACCCCCTCAAACTGACACTGGTTTCAAACCCCCTCAAAGAGTAATCAAGTATAAGCAAAATTTCTTATGCAGGCTTTACGAATAACTAATCAGTTTTTGAAAAACACAGAACGCAACAGAAATATGAAAAATTATAACAATATGTAAAAAATAATACATAATCCAATTCATATTTTATAATAAATATATTTTATTACGAAACAGATGTAGACAATTTGATTTTAACTCGATTTTTTTTTTTTTTTTTTTTTTTGACAGAGAGTTTACATTGATAAAACAAGCACTGTATATTTTTTTTATTTGGATGCTTTAAGCATATTATGTGTCCTCCATCATTGCAAAGAGAAGCTACATTAAACCAAGCAGCATAATAAGAAACAGAAAAACGCAAAAAAGGTATTAGGATTTTATGTTAGTAAATATAATTTACACAATTTACTATCCATAACATTTTGTACTAAAACGGACCGCACAACAGTTTATTGGACCGAACACAGTATTGTGAGTCTTCATAAAAAGAAATCATATTATCTATATATTATTCAAAATTTCACCAACTCCAATCATGCACAATAAAATGAAATTCAAACCTACTTATGAAACGGTACTTACATTTTTACTACTTCCAACTCTGGTGTTTCATATACATATTGTTCAGTATTGTTCAACGGGACAAGCTTTTATACTATCTTTATTATTACAAAAAATACCAGTCGACTCAGCTAATTTTGACGTATTTTAAATTCCATCTAGGCCAAATTTGCAATGAAATTTATACAGCTTATATGTCTCCTCTAACAGCACTAAACTAGATAAATATACTTACTCGCATCCAGAAGAGAATAAATAATTAGGTTTGAAAATAATGAAATCATGAAAGAAAATTTTAATTTTAAATAATAAAGAAATTAGATTAGTAAAATTTTGAGTCTAAAATCAAATAAATCGCCGTACTTCTAATGAATCTACCAAATAAATTGAGAATTCGTTGGTTAATTTAAATTTCACGGTCATTCGTAGGTAGAGTATTTCGAAATTTTAATTTTTCTGCTTGTCTACGTATTAACTTTAACAATAGAGAAAACATTATGATGAAAATGAAAAAAAAGGGGTTAGAGAATTTTTTCATTAAACTCACTTAATTACAAGTGGTTGCCTACGAGACAGCGGCCAAGAAGCTGAATTAATCTGATCATTTATTTTGGATAAATAAAAATATTTAGCTTTTTGTAATTGGTTATCTGTTTATTGGAAAACAGAATTTATGTGTTTGTATTGGTGTAGACATACGTATATCTGTACTGTGACCTAGAAGTATGGTATTAGTTTTCCTAATTTAGTTTTAGTATTCTGATAAAAATATCAGTACTTTGTAAACTATTTTTACGGAAAACAAAAGTTTCATACATAATTTCTTTTTCATTTCCAAAATGTATGCTCATAGTTAGTCAGTTGTCCAGTCCATTAAACTCGGTTCCTATAAGACTACTAAAGTGGAGCAGCACCAACCTTGGTCTAGCTTGGGAGGGTGGCAACCTCTCTTTACAAAACTGCTGAAGGACCTTGCATTCTAAGTGGAGCAGCTGCACGTAAAATTTGTCGTGGCTCTAATGTCCTCCATGTTGAAGTGATTCATCTGGGGGTCACAATACAAAATCTAGTCTCTCATCTCAATTGGCCAAAAATTAGGATACCTCTCTAGGAACTCCGTAAAACATAGAGAGCAGCGCTGTCCTACCAAATAGCGGCTCCCATAGTGAAATGGCCAACGGCTTTGACCCTCATAGCAGCCAAACTAACCTGATCAGGCCATTGGAAAGAAAACTAAATTTATGCTCACCTATTTATATGTTTGTTGCATTGTACATTTAATTCTACTTTTCACTAGGTAATACATATTTCAGGAAGTAGCTTAAATAAATAATTTTGCATACCTACGTATTAATCCACCGACTGTGATCGATGCGCCAAAATTGGCTGAGCCATTTTGGAGGCTAAATTAAGCAAACCTTTGGAGAATTTATCCAAATCATGAAATAATTTTGCGTTTTGGCTAAACCCCACAACTCAAACTACTGGTGAAATGGATTTATGCGGCGTAAAATGTGTCTATAAGTAAAGACTGTTTGGTGAAAATGATTCTAATTAAAATGTGCAACTTTATGAATGCTATACTTGTTAGAGTTCATGTTTTTTTTTCTTTAGTTATCAAGCAATTGAAAATGATTTTACTAATAATATGTTTATTGAAGACATTTAGCTTTTAATATTGGAATATGCGGTTATGGAATATTGTATTTTCAAGCAAGCTGTAAAAGCAACTATGTCGCGCATGCGTTGGACTTGTTAATATTTTTAAAGAAATCTTTCGGATTGCAAAGAGTATAAAAATGTACTTCTTCAAAAAGGGAAGAATAAAATTATTTAATACGTAGTTCTGTCAAACATTAGTTGCACTCCTGCAAATCTATTTTGATTAAACTCTGCGGCAACACTTATAGGTTGACCCATACTGCATCACGTAGCGGCTTCCACACTTCAGTTTTAGTTTGCCTGATAATCGTAAGCATACCTTGTATTTGCAAGTAGCGTCCACTTTGGAAATGCATGTAGTGATTCTTTTTTTTCTTTTTTCTTTTTAAAAGATCAATTGTATTCAAATTTTTCGGTTGCATGACGCATATTTTAAAAATGCAGTGACACATCAAGCTATCGCAAAGTGTTGCAGCATGATCAGAAGAAGACTAGCAAACTTCTAAAGTCAAATTCAAGTGCGAACTTCTGAAGAAAAGTCAAGTGGATGGTTACGTGGTAGCAAGGTATCACTTTTCCCATAACCTATACCTACAAATCTTGTGACTTCCATGTTTGTAGTACTGTGAAAGAAGAACGTTTGATAAGAAGTTACTATACTACTCAAATGAGGTGGTAAGAGCTAATTATTGAACGATCTACAGGATATTATTGCAGAAAGCATTGGGAATTTTGTGATATACCTCGAAAAATAATTACAAAAATTGCTTCAAAAAATAGATTTTCAATTGAACTTTCGGATACAAATAAAGCTATCATAAAATTTCGATCTTGTTTTGTTTCACTGAGAAGAGCAAATAATTTTTTGACTGACCCTCGTGAATTATTATCAAAAACATAAATTTTGAGTATCACTAAGATGTGCTGTTTGACAGTATCAAACAGTTTAGTTTAGAAACTATTTCTAGGCCAATATCTACTTTATCCTTTGATACAGTATCTCTCTCAGGACATCGCCTGTTAACTGTAAAAGACAGCCTGTATCAGATCGTTGAATGTCCAAAACCGGTTTTCTTTTGTTTACTTCAACTATAGTTTGTCGGTTTAGAACCGACATCGTTTCAATTACCACCATGCCGATAAAAATGCTGAAATGTGATATGAGGTGATGGCCCATATCTTACTCCATGGGGCACATACGGGTATAGCCGTGTACTAAAGGGCTATGCCAAGTAACTCATTTAGATTCAAAAAAGTATGATAGCTTTGCTGGAGCTAGGGTGATCTATTACTCAAACAGTGTTTGAGCTTCGATTATGTGTTTTGAAGTTATATTCTATTGCCGTTAGAAACTACTGAAGGATCTTTTACAATGGTTAATAAAAGTCCAAAGGTACATTAGCAAACTTTTATGATTCCATCTTGAAAAGAAATATTTTTATCAGTATGCCCAACAAACTTGGAAAACTAAAAATTTGGATCTCAAAGTAGGAAATAATTCACAGTGATATTCTTTAACGTTTCATAATTGTCGTATTTTACACTTAAAAATAAAAGAAGATTATCCAAATGTTTTATGCAGTAGATGGAAAAACTATAAAATGCATCCTAGGTATCCTCGCATACCTAAGTTCTGTAACATATGTAAGCTCTGTTAAGCTTTAGTTTTATATAAGCTCTTATAAGCTTTAGTTTTAAAGCATAAAAAAGAATAGTATGGTTAAGTGCCACTTGACAAACTAAATTTCGAAATAATTTGATTATTAACCCAACACAGGCAAAATTAAATTTAACAGTATATATGAATAAATTAATTTACACATATTAACGCGGAAAAAAGTAATTTACTGAGTCTGAACTATTATTAAACTAAAACATTACAAAAGTAAGAAATATTTAAGTGACGTAATAAAAATTGATGATACTCGGCAGCAAATATCTAAGAAACCAATTAACTGTTTCTCAACTAAAGAAGACTTCTAAGATGAATTACAACTGAACAACATCCTTCGTCAAAAGTAAGATAAAACAGCGCAAAAAGATCCTACTTATTGGAACAATTAACAACAGAGACTCTTTAAGACTCTTGACTTCTTAAAATAGAGACAAAGACTTATTATTCATCTAAGCAAATGAACTATCATTTTATTCATCATATTAGTTCTTTTTTAGATTCTTAATTAAAAAGAACTATTAAAACTTATTTAACTTCCTGAATTCCTTTAGTTGTTTTATGGTAAAAGGGTTACATAAGTGATAATAATTAAATTTGAAGTTAACACATCTTTTCGAACTCAATTCTAGAAAATCTTAAATTTTTTGTGATAAACAGCTATTTATGCATAACTGAATAAACGTTTTTTATCAATGTACAGGGTTATACAAAAAATGTCGCGAAGAAGTTATATTGAAAGTAAGGTACATCATAAGAATTTAGAATTGCATAGCAATGTGAGTTCGGAAACGTCTTCATGTAGCTTGTAATAATCACTTTGGAACCAGTGTTGAAATAACAGCGAACTCTCCGACCTTGGGTCGTCAAAAACTAATGCATCTTCCGCAGAAAACACGTGACTAATATTAATAGTTAAAAAATTATATTTCATTTCATTGAAGAATATTTGGAGACAAACCCATTGTCCATGAAACCTGGCTAAGAAATTAGACAAACACTTCAACTCTTTTCTCAAAGTGATTATTAACAGGAAAGGAAAAACTGCGTTTCCTGCCCCACATTTCTGTGAAATTCTGAATCCTTGTGATGTGTCTCACCACTCCTAGAGGTTTGTCGCAACATTTATGGGACACTCTGGATAAAGCATGAAAGTACTACGTATAGCATGAAAAACATGAGTTCTGCATAAAGCATGAGTTTCTGCGTATGCCGCTATAACTCCGTAACCAACCAATTTTGATGCAACACCGATTTTGTTAACCGATTTTGATGCAAAAAAATGCAAATTTTAATTTTTTGACGAGCAGGGTACGAATTTTAAACTATATTAAAGAATCTTAAACAATATTTTAGGGCAAAAAGAACCGGAAATTCGTAGCAGTACAATCAATTTCTAGTAAACTCAACTCTCACTAACTTCATTGCAGGATTAATTACCCTAATTTCAACAAGTTCTGCAACTTCTCGGAAAGTAACGCATATTTCCCATAGAAATTCGTTATCATTGTACTGAAAATACGAAGTCAAAAGTAGTGGCCAACATATCTGATATAGCATTTTATAACTCTGATATAGCATTTTATAAAAGCATTTGTTACAATATTTTTCTATTCAACTTTGTTAATCACATTTAACATTTTAATGGAAATCAATGTTGATATTTGGGTTTTTAATTTACTTGGATGAAACTGTCTTCGCATTTTTTTAAAAGTTCATTTTTTTTTCTGAACTACAGAAAAAAGGACATAGAAAGTAATGGAGTGCTAAATAAAAATTAAGAAATTCTCCCAGCAAAAAAGTAATTGTTTCTAAGTCGAAGGAAATATATGAAGATCAATTACATTTCAAGAAAATTCTTTTCCAAGATAAAGTAAAATAAAAAAATATATTATTTATTTGAACAATTAGTGAAAGAGAACACTTTATTAGATACTTGATTCTTCAGAAGAGCAAAATACTGAGTACATATATAACAATGTGCAGCAAATGTTATGCCTCGTTTAACAAGCATTAATGGAATATTTTACAACACAAAAGGAAAACATTATATCACTCACTTAATTTTTTTAAACTGTTTTCCTCTTTATACAAACTATTTATCCTACACTTAAAAAACATTTAGCTAGAATAGCGATACAGTGTCTGTAACATACAACACTTATAGATATCAAAAATCCAATAGAGCCTCATTTGACGTATAAATTTGATATTTTTTGTTTTAAATGTTTTTCTTCAGAAATGAAAATTTGATAATATTCACTTAAATAAAGTATGTCCCTAAAATAATGACCCAGTTATAAATTTTATTAGTATCAACTGTGCAATGTAGAATTAGGTTTATGGTTACATTTTTTTTCCTGTTACTCTCTGTAGAGCGGTGGCATATTCTCCACATAGGACAGATATGGACGAAAGCCAGCTGGCTCCATTTTAATCCATCGGAGGATTTGGCCTCGGTTATACATTAGTAGTACTAGAGAGTTTTCCACAAGAGTACGCATTGTACAGAAGCGTAAGCTGCGCAAATGCGCTTTGCGGCATCCACCGAAAGACAAAACAAAAAAAAAAATTCCTATATTGTAATACAAAAATTTCTGTTTACAAAAAGTGGTTAATTATAATCCGGAATTGTTGGCAGCTATGGTAATCATACCCGCATAACCTTTAGGTGGAGGGGCTTTAGTACTCAGAAAACGTTTCGTGGCTGCCGCCATTGGGCGCCGTTGGGCGGTAGGAGTACCCAGAGAATGTTTCGTAGTCTATGACAATGGGCGGGAGTAGTAACGAAAGGGTTAAAGATCCTCAGTGGGAGGAAGACCAACTTTAGCTCATGAGTGGTCTCTTAATTTCAAACCAATTCCGGATGAGAGACCTATCACCTGAAATGAGCACCCTCAGGGGTTTCGTTTGAAAATGGAGGAACTGGAGCCGCGAACAGATTTTACGTGCTCCAGTTTCCATTAGCCTGCACGGTTCCTCAGCTGCCCAACCGAGAGAGGTTTTCACCCTCCAAGGCACTGAGCACTAGCCTATTCTTATGAGAACGGAGTTTAGAGACTAGGCTACTGCGGTATCCATGGTTATAATTAAAAAAACAAATCAAAATAGTTTTAGACATGTGCCTGAGCGAATACCGATTTGTTGTTTGCTTGTTTCCAGCTCTGCATACGCAAAATACGACTGCCGAGAGTAAAAAGATTATCTGAATATGTTGAAAGATTCACTCTTTTTATAATTCGTAGAGGGTGAAATTACAAATTTTATTCAGCAGCAGGATGGAGCTCTTACTCATCGGAATCGTCTTACACGCCGAAGTCCTTGGCCGTTAGATGGTCAAGACGACAGAGCTGTTTTTGGAGTTAAGGCGGAGACCTGTTTTTCATGGGTCTCCACCTTATCTGACATAACACCACGCATTCTTTTCCTTTGGGGTTTTGTAAAAGACATTGTACACATTCTGCTGATAACTAATGAATTGCAAGAGTTGTGACATAGAACTGGAGAGGCTGTTGCTTTCTTCTGGACTTGTTAACCAAAGCGTGGTAAGAATTGGACTTCAGGTTGGATGCGTGCCTTATGACTTAAAGGTTCCGATATTGAACGTTTGTAAGTAAATTTAATTTCACTTTGATGAGTGATTTGTTGTAAACATTCCAAGTTAAACTGCTATTTACACTGTACCATTTAAACTGAAACA
The DNA here is from genome assembly GCA_038373885.1 of Cheiracanthium punctorium. NCBI lineage: Eukaryota > Metazoa > Arthropoda > Arachnida > Araneae > Cheiracanthiidae > Cheiracanthium > Cheiracanthium punctorium. Next base: position 411,526 of record JAWZYV010011719.1, read on the forward strand.
TTCTTTAAAGGACACCGTGTATGTTAAAATGAATTTCTTTTGGAGTTAGAGATGAGATGTAAGGTGCAATAAAATAATAATGATCCGGGACCAGCTGTTTTTAGGCGCAGATTAGAGATGAAAGAAAGCGTGTGGCGAGGACTGGTTTTGATTCCGCGGATTCCACGTGCTAGATTAAAGGGGTTATCGCAACAGCTTAAAATCCGAGCAACTTTCTTGCCGGAAAACTTCCGGTTTTCTGTATGTTCATTGGTTAGAATCACCGTCGTGAAGGTAATGATAGAGAAAATCGGTCTAAAAGTTGTCCAGCAAGAAAATTACTCGGATTTTAAGCTAGCGTAATAACCCCTTTAGGCTTTGTACTACCGGGCTAAAGGCACTCACTTGCCCGGTCTGCAATTGTCGACGTGTAACGTGAGCGGAGGCAATCTTTTGCCGCCGTACAGGTAAGACAGGCTATGCCACAGGCACAACCGGTCTCAGGCTCATAACACATTTCTCATTTACAGAGCATACTAATCTTAGACATATTTTATAATGTGATTCGTTGAAGAAATAAGGAATTAGAATGTGCATTAAGAGTTTGCTACTTTATTTATTTTTAATTTGCACAAAGCAGTAAAAATTGTGATATTCTAACAATGTTGTGATTTGTCGAAGAAATAATTGTGATTTGTTGAAGAAATAAGGAATTAGAAAATGCATTAAGAGTTTGCGCTTTTATTTATTTTTAATTTGCACAAAGTGCAAAAATTGTAATGTTCTAACACTGAAGTAATTTACTTTTATTTATTAATTATCAAAAAATTTGAGTTAGGGCTCTGATTTAAGTCATATGAGTAGGGCTCGGGAGCCCTCGGAATGGAAGTCTTCAGGGTAATTAATTAGCTTGAACAACTCTCTGCGCATGGCACGCTTTTTATTAAATAGCCCTTGTACATGGAAAATAAGTACTCATTGTTGAATCGAATATTGTCTTACGGATTATATATTTTGTGTATTGTAACTATTAATGTACAGGATGTCCATAATTAAACTTGAAGTGTACGAGCAGTCTGTAGAAAAAACTGTGCAACGGAATTGCATGAAAATGGGGTAATGGCATACTGAAATAATGGGAATTTTATCGAGGAAAATAAACAATGAGTTTCAAAAACCACCCCTAGCTGGCGTATCATAACTTTATTGAGAACAAATAAATAATCTACAAAAGTTTACAAAATATGCCCGATATGATGTCTATCTTTGTCTGCTACCATATGCGTAAAATCGCATGTTCGACTGTTGAAAGCAGCATGAACTGGGGAATGTTACGCACATGGCGTTCTATGCTTTCTTTAAAATCGGAGAGAGATGTGATGGGATCACGATGGACCAAGGCCCTGAGGTATCCCCACAGCCAAAGGTTGCAAGGATTCCAGTCAAGGGATCTAGGAGGCCAAGCTGTAGAAAATTGCCAGCAGATGATTCTGTCGTCAGGCAGCGGAGCACTTGCTTCACACAACGGGCGATGTGTGAGGATTTCAGTCGAACGTGCGATTTTAAGTTTCCAGATGGTAGCAGATAATGGAAGACATTACATCGTGCATGTTTCGTAAGCTTTTGTAGATTATTTATATGTTCCCAATAAAGCTACTATGCGCCACCTAGTGGTGGTTTTTGAAACGCATTCTTTTTTTTTTTCTCGATAAAATTCCCATCATTTCATCCGGCCATTACCCAATTTTCATGCTATTCCGTTGCATAGATTTTGCTACACACTGCTCGCAAATTTCAATTTTATTTATGGGCACACTGTATTATTGATAAAAGTGCAGATTCAATGACTTTATCTCTTATTTTGTAATATGAAAGTAAATAGGATATGTATTTTCTTCAGTTTCTTAAGTTTAATTTTAGAAAAATCCCCCGAATTTCTTTTGTGAAAGAAACAATAATATTATTCCCGAGCAAAAATAATCTTACTATATAATTCCTGAGCTTAGAAAACTGGAAATTTGCTACTAAACGGACAACTACAGGAATTGAGTTACTAAAGGCGTTAAGTTCTAAAACGTATAAGAGGGTGAAAATTTCTGAGCTGTTCATTATTTAGTCAATTCTCGTTCATGCAAAAAGGGCCATATCTGTAGTTGCTTATTTACCCTTTAACGCGCGGTGTTCCCGATCTGGGAACACCAAACTCTGACGTTTTGACTGTTGCCAGTCACGAAGAATAGATTTGATTTCTATAAAAATAGTTGCGGGTGACATAGCTCCACGAGAATCCTTTGCTTTTTAGCACGTCATTCCGCGCAAAACAACTGTCACGATTATTTTTAACAGCACTGACATCTGCTGAAAAATCGAAGAATGCGAGAACAGCTGGATAGATTGCCCTATGCTGAAAAAAGGTTTAAAATAAGTATCCACAGTGAAATACAATGGCATTTTACTGGAGTTATGATGAGTGCATTATAATCCAAAACAGCTATTAATTTTTCCAATGGGCGTAACAAACGCAAAATGTGAAATAAATTTCGTCTGACCGATAACAAAGTATTTCGGTAAACTGTGACAGTTTTAGTTCCTCGAGAAAATATCTTGAATGATCTTTCAAAATTCCACTTTTCTAAATTTATGTAGTAAAGAAAATCAGGTAATTAAAAACCAATTTTCAGGAATATGTAATTAAGTGTTCATCGGAAAGCGATCAAAAAGTCTTCAGAAATTATTATTCTTGGCGATAACCTTCTCAGATAATTCTGGGCGAGGTAAGCACACAGACATCACGATGGCACTATTGATTTTCATCCTACCATTTATACAAGCAGAATTTACCAAAAATTAAACTGTCGATTTCGGATTTGAAATAAGTAACTATTTTCTTTGCTATGATAGATATTTTTGTATTTTTTTTAAAAATGTTCAAAAGGCTTCATATCATTTTTAAAGACTAAAACATGATGTGTGACGAGAAAGCATTTATTCAATAAAGTTTCATTCTTTTATTTCCTTTAACCTTTTGGGCGTATGAGAAAAAAGACAAACGTATGAAATCGTTTTAACTTTAGAATAAATTCCAATTGTGACGTAAGCAGTGGCAGCATTCCTTCCGTCCCATTGGCTTAAGGACACAACAGTGAAGAGTCCCTTTCTTAACTGACCTTTGTTTGCACAAATTGGTCTTAAATAACAGAAATTCCAGAAGAACAAGGGAAAAGATTAGTCCCTCCTATTAAGTACCCTATAGTAAAAGTCATCTTTTTCTAATGAATTTTGATAGTTATAACAGTATAAAATATGGTTATTATTGACAATTTTGATTAGATTAACCCTTTGAGGCGCAATCCTTTCCCAATGCTGAAAAAGGGCAGCCGTTGCTATCGCTCGACTTAACTACCAGCAAGATGGTTGTGCCGCACAGCCAGCTGCGTCAAAAAAGGGTCTCTAGATCTGTGGCACGCGATGAACGTTTCGATCGTCCGCCATCTTGCTGGTAGTTAAGTCGCGCGATGGCAACGGCTGCCTTTTTTTCAACATTGGGCAATCTATCCAGCTTTTCTCGCATTCTTTCATTTTTCAGCAGATGTGAGTGCTGTTAAAAAGAATCGTGACAATTTTTTTACGGGAAATGACGTGCTAAAAAGTAAAGGATTCTCGTGGAGCTATATCACTCGCGACTATTTTTATAGAAATAAAATCTATTGTTCGTGACTGGCAGCAGTCAAAAAGTAAGAGTTTGGTATTCCCAGAGCGGGAACACTGCGCGTTAAATGGTTAAGCATCAGAAATACCAGAAAAAACTGAAAAATATAAGCCCCGGTATTGGAAAAGTCAGGGTTCTCTATTGAGTTTTGATAGCTCTAACAGTATAAAATATGATTATCATTGACAATTTTGATTAGATTAAATGAACCCTTACACTTACACACTTACATTCAAGCTTTCAATATTTAAAGCATTATTTGTATTTGAGTTTTTAAGTTAACAAAAACAAGAAGAAATGTAGGTGTGTATTCCTGTGAGAACTAGAGAAGTTTTTAGGTAAAGAGGGTTTATGTCTCGGTCACTCAGGAAGACTAACGCTGTGTCACTTACTCCATTTCCTGTAATTTATTATTAAGACAACTAAACACTACTTTTCAGATGGAATGTAGATTCTTGCAAATTTCTACAAGAATGCGACAAGAATATGCTAATTTTTACTAGAAAGTACGTACACGGACGTGCGATGCAATTACAAGAAATAATAACCCCTTAAATAGTCAGAAATATAACTGCTATGAATGATATTTTAAATGTTATCCACATATTATTAAATCCCCGTAAAAATAGTTTTAAAAAATTAAGGCTTGAAACATAAATTGGTAACATAGAATCAAAAATTAAACGTATAGGTTGAGCTTTTACAATCTGCGTGTAACTAAGTTTCAGATGACGGACAGGCTTAATAACTGTTATAGCTATTTGTGGCAACTGCGAATAACATGAAACTTGATGGTTTAATATTACCACATTATATTTGAGCACGTTTGCAACTTCATTTAAGAAAAGCAGATGAACACGCAACACATGATGTATGTCACTAAACCACTTTTGAAGAAAATTAAGGAAATTATTTTTCCTTTCCGTTTCCTTAATTGGTTTTTGTCACATTTCGTTTTCAGAATGTACTCATTAGTATATTACTGAAATTTAGATATTGAATATGAACGTTTAGGACGTAGGTTTGGCTCATATTTGAAATAAATTAGTAAGCTTTAATACCGAATATTAGAAAGTTACTCTAGTTTAAAGAAAAAAAAATTAATAGCACTAAACCTGAGCTTTATTTATCGATAAATTAAATAACCATAGTGAGTATAACGTTTTTATTTTATCATAATGTATAGTTTTGTCCAAAAACAATTTTTAAATCTACTGAAATGTAATAAAATGCTTGTGTAATATAAAAGATGTTTTAATATGTCATTTTTTTATGATTTCTATTTCAATTCACGTGTAGTGTGCTATCAAACTTCAAAACCACTCTTATTCTTTAACAATCTTTAAGTTCTTTAAGTATATCTTTATAGTATTAACTGACAATTTTATTAATGTACATATTTTAAAATTTTGACTCCAGCATTTATCCACCCAACTCATGTTCAAGGTAACTCTATCATCTTTCGTAACGTAATTAAATCAAGCTAACAATTACTTTAATTATTTTAGCCCTCTAAGCTACCATCTCTTAAACACTATTATCTCAAAATTAGGCTTTTGTTTTGCTATTGTTTTGAAAATGCTTCAAAATGTAATTTTGAAACATTTGTGAATTCAAAATGTAATTTTGACTTTCAAAATGTAATTTTGAAATCATAAAACCATAAAATGTACCTTTAATTAATAATAGTAGCAGTTTTTTACCGAAAGTGCCAGTGTTAATAGATAAAAAATATTTTAGAAGCAACATGGATGGAGTCAACAAAGAAAACATCTTTCAAATGATAAGTTTGTCTACTTTTTATAATGACATTTAATAAGAAGAAAAAATTAGTAATTGCCATTTATATGTAAGAAAATTTATGCTTTTTAACGAGATATAAAATAATGTGTTTTAAAGTTTCATTCTTAATGTTTAGAAGAGTTTTAAAATCACGGTGTTACCACTGAAAAAAACATATAAAAATAACTTTTTTATAATTTTTTATTATATTTACGTTATTTGATTTAAAAGAACACCATTTCAACGAAAAAATAATTTTTTGATTGGAAATTTCTTTTAGTGGGTATTAGAGGGTTAATAAATCAATCTTACTCTCATTATATAGCCAAAAATAAATTAATCTATTTTGCATCTAAGAAATCACACAAGTAAAATTTACATGCACATGGCTATATGAAACCTATATGAAAAATATAAAAGGACAAGTACCGGAATTGTAACATAAGCGTTCAGAAATATCTATATATAACAGGATGTTCCGTAATGTTTTGGTCAAAATTTAAGGGGAGGTAAATAATATAATAAAGGATTCAGAATCACATAGTAATGTATATTCAAAAAAGTCTCTTTCATTTATCTGTTTATGATTACTCGACTCTGAGAAAAGTGCTGAAGTGTTCACCTAATTTCTTGAAAAATGTTTTATTAACATTGGGCTAGACTTCAAGAATTTCACCAATGAAATAAGTAGCATTTTTAAACTATCACTTCTAGTCAAGCGCTTTCTGTGAAATAACCGTTAGTTTTTGACGAACCATTGTCGGAAAATATTCCCCGTATGCGGGCCATAAATTATCCAGCCTATCAAAAATGCGCAGTGACAAATTTTCCAACTATACTTTAAACGGTGAAACACGGAAATTAAATTTTCTACTTTTTATTGAAAAGTCATATTAATAGTAGGTAAGATAATAAAGGTAATTGAGAAAGTAATTGTATATGGAAACGAAATGTCAATGATTTTACAAAAGCTGCCACTTAACAATTTTACACATTTTTTTTTGATAAAAAATCATTGTCTGTACCACAGTGAACGGAAACACAAGATGTAGCATCTCCTTTAGTACAGTCTTGAGATTCGTGCACCTCCCAATGTTCTTTTGTCTTAGACAATATATCATGCTTATACAATATACTTTTCTTTTTTTAAGTTTTTAAGTTTTAATGCCTTTTACACACATGGGAAGACGAAGGTCCAAACAGCTTCCTGTCCAGGATTGGCTTTTGTTTTTTCTTTCCCATTTTATCTGATTCCGTTTGCAGTTTTTTCTTTTTTTTATAAAACTTCAGCTAATTTTTATATAGTTAGATTTGTAATGTAGTATTAGTTAGTATATAGCTAACTAAATTTTCTTTTTTCATTTCCACGTGGGATTTTCTTTGTAGGATTTAAGAAAGTGCGTATTTCGCTGGAATACCAGCTCTATCTGCTGGTGGAAAATCTTCCCCGTAGGCATATTGGAACTTAGACACTACCTCAACGAATAGCGGCGTAAGTTATTTGCAAAACGAACGCACAGTTCCACGAAGAAAGAAACCCCTTTCTTTTAGTAAAGCGATATCAAATCAGTAAGTTTAATACTAGTGCGTTTATTACTTTCCGAACATGTACCATGTAAGGAAAGTATTGTAATCATGAAAAAATTCGAATTCGAGATTTTGGTGTATTTACACGTTTTGAGGTCTTCTGAATTCATTTATGCTATTTTTACGAGATGTATGTATGTATGTATGTGTGTATGTGTGTGTGTGTGTATGTGTGTTTGTGTGTATGTGAGTGAACACGATAGCTCCTGAACGGGGCATGCGATTGAGCTCAAATTGGGTATATATGTTATAAACCACCGTCGCAAGACCGGTATTGATTTTGGTGTGTATAGGACTTTTAGTTTTTCTACAGGGCTACGACAAAGATTTCTTTTACATTATGGCCTATAGGGAGAAATTCTTGAAAATGCGCTAGCGTTTAAACGGTACTTCCGATTGAGTTCAAAAAGTGTATATATGTTATAAACCACCGTCGCAAGACCTGTATTGATTTTGGTGTGTATGGGTCTTATAGTTTTTCTACAGGGCTATGACAAAGATTTCTTTTACATTATGCCCTATGGGGGGAAATTCTAGAAAGTGCGCAAGCGTTTAAACGGTACATTCGATTGAGCTCAAATTGGGTATACATATTATAAACCACCATCGCAAGACCGGTATTGATTTTGGTGTGTATAGGACTTATAGTTTTTCTACAGGGCTACGACAAAGATTTCTTTTACATTATGGCCTACGGGGAGAAGTTCTTGAAAGTGCGCTAGCGTTTAAACGGTACATTCCATTGAGCTTAAATTTGGTATATATATTTGAATTATTCATCGATTAAAATTTATTTAAATGCTTGGTAATGATCTTAATCGTAAGTGTTCGGAAAGTCGAGTGGAGTCACTCCAGATTTTTTTGAGTGAAGGCCTGAAAGTTTATTCACCGTGAAAAATGCAGAAAATGTCGTCTTCCAACAATTTGACAACAGCTTCGGAACTGAAACTTTAATATATGATCTGTAGTGAGACGGTACTTCATCTAATTCGCTCTCTGTTGTCATCGATAGCCTTATGTTTAAACTAAAGCAAGTTGGAAAACGTGCCCCTATATAAAATGTGTCCCAGTGTCCCCTGCTTCGTATTAAAACTTGGATGGTGAGGAGCCACAAAGACTCATAGTAAGTCTACTGCAAATTTGATTTGAGTCTTAATTTTAATTATCTCTTAATAGCAAGTGTACCGGTATTTTGCGTTTCGTGTATAATAAGCTGAATAGATTTCTTATTCGATTATTATTATTATATTTTTTGCTGGGGAGGAGGGCCACAATATATTTTCGATTTATATCTTATTTTATATGCTTTAAAGAAAGTGAATGTCATTTTAATAGAAAACTTCTCAGCAATTACAATTTACAGGAATAAAGAAGTATAGAACAAAAAATTTAAACTTAATTCTTGCAACGCATACAAATTGCAGCATATTTCATAGTATAATTATATTTACATTTTTGGATTGCAGTAAGTGAAGTTATTTAATAAATGCTTTATGTTATGTAGAAATTTTCATATGATTAATAGAGAAAAATTGCGATATGCCTAGTTTTATAGGTGATATTTAAATCATTTCAGTTCCGGTTTATTTTTTTTTTAATCAATAGGTATTCAGAACATTAAGACAGAAAATTTTAACATTTTAAGACAAAAAGTGTAATAGTTTTGAAATACACATTTTTATGCATTCGAGTTCCTGCTGTAACACATGATTAACCGCCATTTTGACTGTGATTTCTTATCTTTTTTTATATAAATAAATATTGATATAAATAAATAAATCTGTGCAAAAATCTAAACTTCTCTTGCCTACATATCTGCACACGTGAAATAATTCTCTTCTAATTTTCTCCCACCCCTGCCGTAGTATACGAAAAGGACAGCTTATATAAAATGCATTCAGTGAAAGCTGCACGTTACTGACTAATGTTGAAAGCGAAAGTAAGAACCATAATGGAATGGCTGCGTGATTACTGACTTCGCTACACTGTTTTGAAGCAACCTACTTTTATCCTGGAATGGGCTCAAACCCCCTTTGTCTCTCTCTCTTCTACAAAATAAAACTTTCTGAAACCCCTTACATTTATTCTACCGTGATATTTTAAGAAGAGAGGAAGAGAGTACCTGGATAGGCAGATTGAATTTTCGTGTATGCCTGAATGACCTTAACGGATAGCTGCACCCTGAGCATCTATTTTAAGGCACATATGAAAAGAGATTTCTGTGTTGTGTAGTTGCAAAACTGAAAAATCCATCGACTGCATGAATCATTTTACACGTCATTGGAGCGGATACTATATTTAGCATTTTTCGGTAAGTAAACTGTAATATCCATTTAGAAGAAAAACATTATATATATACGTACTATATATATACATATATATTCATAAAAAAACAATATTTTGATTTACTTTTAAATTAATGAACATGATATTGAATTACTGAAGAAATTGTTAAGCTGAGTCTCTCAGCAATGAATTACTTTTCAGAAAAATGCATTCCAAAAAAAAAAAAAAAATTTAACCCTGCATTTCTTTTTTCCCCCCAGAAGAATGAACCCACGTCTTCCTTCTCGAAATAAATAAGCTCTATTTAATAGTTAACTTCTAAGGGTTTCAAATTCACAAATTATGCAAGTTAAAATGAAAATAAATGTTCAAAGCTTCTTCTTATGAAAAAGCTTTAATTCCAGTATCCCAGTAATAACGTGTCGAAACCTGTTAATCAGTTATATGTAGGCTTACCAACTTTTATGAACGTATTTACGACACTTTTACTATTAGGGACATGGCTAAAAAAAGCGGAATACAGCTTGCCTATTACAGGAAGGCGGAAAGCATAATTAAAACCAGATTTAATTTTTGAACTTAAAAAAGTTTTATGCTTCTTACTTTTTCATAATTATGCAAGGAACACAGTTAACAAAAGTTAAAACAATCAGTAACTAATGAATAAATTATTTGAACTAATGAAAACTTAACGTATATGCTAATGAAAACTAATGAACTAATGAAAAACTAATGAAACTAACTAATGAAAAAATATAAACTAACTAATGAAGAATTAATGTTAATTATTAGTTTTCCATCTCGTTTATAATCAAAACAAATAAATTAAGTATTGTACCTTTTTGCACTACTTACTTTCTTTCCTTTTTACTCTTTTACAAAATTCTATTATTTTCGTATCTTAATTAATATTTAAAATATTATTAAAGTATGTTTATGATGTAAAATATAGTGTAAAATATTGTGGCAAAGGAACAAAAATTTATTTAATATTTATGTTATTTTATGTAAGTTTTACCTATAGATGATCATTTCGGGCCACCTACCCCTTTATAAATCGTGAGTAGACTAACATATTAAAACAATAATTCTACTATTGAAATTTTAAAAATAAAATAACTAGAATTAGAATTCTTCAGCTTTTAGTTTTGCAAGTATGCATACTTTTAGCTCAATTTATCGCTTAAAACTTTAAACTCTCATTAAAAGCTTTTTTCTTAATTTGGATCCGAATCAACGGACTTTTTCTAGAAAAATTCCTGTGATCAGATAGAACAGCGTGGAACATGACGACGTTTTTCATTAAATAACGAAAGATAACGCAGATAAGAAAGACCAATTAATAACACCAACAGAAAAAAAAATTCTTTGTCTGCAGTTCCCACTAAACTTTTCGGCACTTCGAAAGGGATAATTAGAAGACACTGATAAGGTTGCTTCCATATTCTTAAAAAGATCATCAGCATTTAGTTTTATCTTCACACTCAAGCAGAGGAAAAAAAACTGGATTAACAAAGGTATTAACTTTTATGCTTATTAGCTAGTTAGAGATTTATCAGGAGGCATTTCATAGAAAATCTCTGTAATTGCTTGAACAAGTTGCTTGATTTTTAAATAATTAGAGAAATGTTCATCCACTATTGGTAATGTGCTATCTCTATAATGCATTTTTAATATCTTAATTAAATTAATAATATCTTAGGTAAACGCCAAGCCTTTGAATGTATGCTCTAAAAGGTCAGTTATTCAAAATTAAGCAGTTTAACTAAAGAATATGCAATGTTAAACCTGATAAATATGATTGGTTCAATTTCCCATGGATGCATGCATTTTATCTTGTTTATCTTTCTATTATAAAAGTTATTTTATAAATTTTGTTATTAATGCGAGTCTCCATATGGGATTTTATTTTACTTTTTAAAAGTTTTCGATCGTTATTACACTTTTGTGTTGATGATGTTCAACACATGCTACCTAAAGTATGAAAATGTTATCTGAACATAGTTCATCATTTAAATTTGTTTCGTCCTTTTAGCAGATGCATTTAATTGACTGTTGTAAAACTGAATTTAACTTCATGGGTGAATCAACACCAAGTATTTTTGTTACTCTTCCGGGGTACTAGGACCTTCATCGGCAAAGAGCAACAAGGCGCTTCCACCGAGAAGCACTGAACTCTTCAAAAATGGGCTACAAAATAAACAATGATTCATAGTGGTTCAACGAGGAAGAGAAATGATTTTATTGAGGATCAATCCCAAAATTAATAAACTTTGCCTAACTTTTGAGTGCTGTACCTTCTAATCAGTAGCGTAGCCATTAGAGGGAGGGTCACAAACCTCCTCATTAGGAATTTTTTGTCATACAAAATGTATATTCTGTACTCCCTTATCACACGCACGTAGACATATTTATGAGTTACAGTAGTCGTAACCCCCACCCATGAAAAATTTCTGGCTACGACACTGATTCTAATATTTTTTGTATAACCCCTTATATTATATTTTGTATAACCTTTAAAATGACATCAGTATTATAATACCATTACTTACAGAAATTCAATTGAAAATAAACTGGAGAGTTAAAAATTGAGGTGATTATTATTATTATTATTATTATTATTATACAAAACGGAGTTTAATTTATTTTTAGTAATATTCATGAATGATATATGGAAGTTGAAGCTTTTCACATCTGGATCTAAATTCGTCAGATCAGAAGGCTAATTCAGGAGACTGAATAAATATTTTACAACTGTGCTTAAGAAATCCAGCGAAAGCTTAAAAATGGCGAAAAGAGGCACTGATGAAAAAAAAAATTACATAAAATGATGTGCGTTAAATTATGAAAACTAATTATATAAGTTTCTTCCACAAAATTAAAGGACTTGATATTTTTTCATGAAACCTTAGATTTATCTTCAAAATTCAATAAGTATAAGAGTTGGCATACCGTATTTTAGTGTAGATGTAACATTCTGAAAAGGAAGAAATCTTTAATTTTCAAAATTAATGTATTTTCTATAAAATATTTAAAATCCTGCACGTGATGTGAAATATTATCTCTTTTCTGTGACTATTAAAATATACAACAACTTTTTTATTGAATCAAGAAAAATATATGCTCTAAAAAAATTACGAAAAGTTTTTCCGGAGATTGAACTGTTTTTGAATTTCGAATACGGCAGGTACAGATGCATTATCCTTGGACAAAATCACAAAGCAACGTACACAATTTAAAACAAAGAATTAAATAAAACATCGATACAATGATACTTAATTCGCGCAATAAAATTATCGTACTACAGAAATATATCGTTATACCGAGGGCAGATTATATTGTACAAAAATTTCACCTGACCACACAATTTTATCGTTATAGAGGGATTTATCGTTTTATCGAGTATCGTTACAGATACACGTCAAAAAGCATTCACGCCCATCCTAATTACTGAAAAACTCTTCGATATAACATATTGGCCACCTTCAGTAATTGGAATTGTAGTTAGTTACCGGTTGTTGGATGGATAAAGTGCACAAACACATTTTTTTTTTTTCAAATTTTTCAGTTTGTTTCATTTTCCCGAAGACTTGTAATATAAACAATGTATAATAATATTATGCAGTATAAAATCATATTGTTTGAAAAATTTATAAAACATAGCTTCAGATAGCTGCATCTTTCAACAACATATCTGTAATTGTTGATTTCCAAATATCGAAGAACAATCAGAAAAGTTAAAAAAACTCAACAAGTTTATGCGCAATTTCGCCAAAATTTACTGAAGGCATTTTATATAATCTTTGTATTATAAAAAAAACAAAAATGTCTGCCGCAGATTATTTTAACTTTGTGTTATCAACAGAAACATAAAAACTAATGCTTTCTTATCGTAAAGCCTTTATAACAGATTATAGAATTAAATTCCAGTCGAAAAAGTCTCAAATACAAAATCAAATAATATAAAAGGCAAAAAAACAGAAAGTCTTTAATTCATTTGAGATGGAATACTTTTCAAACTAGTTTGGATAACATCGTTTTACTTTCTCAATTTTAACTCTTCTTTTCTTGCATTATAAGAATTTTTTCTCTACCTAAAACTTTTTAAAGAAACATACATCGCATTATTAGGGCTGCTTTAGAGAGTAAAACTCGGTATATTCTTCAGACTAACTTCAAATATCTGAGCTTGAAACGTTTTCGCCATCAGTCTCTAATCTTTGTGTTACAAATTACTAAGAATGAGATCAGCGCAAAGAGTTCTTAGGGACTGCATACATATAACGAGCTCATAAACATATAAATTGAAATTTCATTCGCCACTGGTGAAAAGACTTCTTTCATCTCGAAATCAATGCATAAGATATTTTATTCTTACTCGTTGAGCTTGGGAACAAAATTGGAAGAAAAAAATCATTTAGAACGTTTTTGTTTTTAAAGTGACTTGCCAGAGCAAATTAAATCTTAAAACAGATTGAGGAATAGATATTAATAAATGTTTTTTATTAAAATTACTGTCAATATAAAGTAAAAGTAAAGTAACATTGAGTAGATTAAATAAAAATAAAATTATTTGCTGTTTCAAAAGCAATGTATCATGACATTCGTGACATTTTTTTGAATCATTGATTGATGAATCTAAATAGTGAATTTTGTCTCTTTGGAATGAGGCTAGTTTCTTTTCATCTAAAGTAAGTTCAGTAAAAGGAAATTGGCGTGTCTTTTACTGAAGTGATTTCCTAGATTATACTACAATTCAAAAAGTTTGATGAATGGATATTAAAAATTGTTTTCATTTCAACTGTCCAAATTAAAGAAAAATAAATTAATATTGTATATACATATAAGATGAAAGTAAACCTATCTATTTTTTAACAACGGTTCTAATTCGTAAAATAAATTTTTAAAAAGTCAGTAATTCATAAAACTGACAAATAAATTTTGTGTCTTTGAAATGAAGTTAGTCTCAATTCATCACGAAGTTGGGAATTCTTGTTCACATTCTTGAAGTCAAGTACACTTCAAGAATGTGCTTCTGTAATATCTTTTAGTGTTGATATTTAGATGTAAGGTTGCAGCCTTTTACAAAATCCAACTGTGTAAAAAATATTTTAAAACGTGAGAGAAAACAGTATATAGTTTTATTCATAAGCGTGTTACATTGCCACTTCTTTCATTCTATACTATAAATACAAAATTCATTTCAAATTAATGCAGCGAATCTAAAACAGACAGAAATTATAATAAACCTAATCAGATTATCGACGAGGAGAAAGTGGAAATTTTAACCTTTCATTAACTTTTCTATGCAGATCTCATTTGAATTTTGTAAACATCTCCAATTCAAATTAATTATATGTAGAATAAATTCACATAACATATTTAAACTGACTTCGTTTTATCAAAGTAACTTTCGTCATAATCTGTAAAATGTTCACCTAATGGAAGTAGTTTTTTCCAAAAGAAAGGCATTTCAATTTCTTGCTTTACATTATAAGTTTCAATAAAACATTATAAAATGATAGTTATCATTCTTTAGTGTAATATATTTTGAATTATGATAGTTAAATGTACCATGTAAGTGTCACATTTATTCGAATATGTTAAAAATAAATGGGTTATTTTACTTAAGTAAATATCCATTTAACAATTTTTATTCGTAGGTAAATGACTTGGAAGTAACAATATTACTTTATTTTTAAAACTAGAAAAGAGTCTATTCAAAAAAATAATAAAATGTTCGTGATTACGTCGTTACTTGAAGGCGACAGACTTTGAATATTTCGAATAATAAACAGAATATTTTGGAATCGAATTCAAATGATTGAAAATTTAACGCTATTATTACCTTCATAAACTTTATTACGATTCTTTTAAAAATGTTTTTAGCTTAAAGAAGGATAATAGCTATTCTAAACTATATACTAAAAAATATATGTATATTTAGCACTAAATAATATTAATTTGCTAAATGTGCATCGTCCATGATTATTTGAAAAAGTTTTGATAATATATGTTTGAACGCGTCACATTTACATTATGATAGGATCAGGTGAGGCAAAATGGTAGGAAAATCATGCATTGTTTTTGAAGGTCCTAAAACCAAGCTGCTAAATTTACGTCATTTAAATTATTGACGTATATTGCATACATTTGTCTTATATAGATTGAAAATATAGCATTATTTTTTTAATGTTATTAATATACTTTTACACGGTGCCAATTTTAGTTAGGCAAGTATTAATACCCCCATTTCCCCCCAATGGTGGGAGAAAATTAGGGTTGTACAAAAGTACCAACTTAGTTTTAATAAAAATAATGTTAATGCTATGGATGAAAGAAATGACACTCAATTCAATGTATTCTTATTATACTTCAAGACAAAGATGCACAGAAAAGGATTATTTCTCAAAATATTTGTTTAAAGAATGTCCATGATTAATCAATTTCAGTCCACGATTATCAAATGTCCACGATTATCAAATTCAGGTTCACTCAGTATATGGCAAATATTACTTGGGGTAAAATGTTACACAGGGGTGTAAGCAGGGGTTGGCTGATGGGGCTCTAAACACGAAATAATTAAGCATAAAATATGAAAAAGAGTAAGCATTTGTGGATAAATTTGAATGTTCTCCTTGAAAATTTTGAGGTTCCGCTACGGACCTAAGCCAAATGTAATATTTTCTCTAATGCATGTTTCTCCAAAGATTTCAAATTCTATTTATGAATTTTTTTAATATTTGATTTATTTTTATACGCGCACATTTCTACGCAAAGTAAAGGGTTCCACTAACCCCCTCCCCTCGAAAAAAATATGTGTTATATTGATTTTATAAGCTATATTGCATTCTAAGTTTTTTGAGTTCTCACTCACCTCCGAAAAAAATTTTTGCCTGCGCTACTTATTTCATAAAACTAATTTCTACAATAACAATTAATTAAAATATCAATTTCGTTGATTATATCTGTTGTTTCAGGAACATTTAACTAAAAGAGAAATAGAAATGTCAGTATCATATAGAACTTTGCCAAGTCTAACCATACCCTCATTTTACCCCACATCAAAAGAAAAAAAATTAAAAATAGAAATTACAATTTTAGTCTTGTATTTTGTATATAATCCAGTTCTTTTGAAGTCTCTTTACTAATATGTATCAAAACATAAACGCCTTATCGAATTATAAGGAATCTAGAAGAAAGTTTTTCAGTATCACTTGTTAACAGGCAATGTGTTTAGAGCAAAAATAAGAAGTTTCGCACACATTAATATTGTTGAAATATCCTAAAACGTGATTAGAAGTATTTGTTATGTTGTTAAATATATCTACATTGAAAAAAATATTGAAAGGTCTAAATTTTTATGATGAAAAAAAGATATTTTTCAAGGTACTTCCATTTTCTCCCCCCTGACCATATAGTTCGTAATTTGTAATTTAGGGTGTTTAGAAAATAAGAATTACTAAAAATTATTGCTTCTCGGGAATTTTCTTATTCCCATTAGTGTGAAAATAAAACTTATGAAGTTTGACGTTTCTGGGTCTACGTTTAATTTTGCTACTAGAGGTTTAAGATCTTTAAAAATACTGTAATGAGTGGATTAGTTACGATTCTTTAATGTTTTTAAAAATGTTTTTCTGTAAATTGATGTAGATATATTTTATTGTTTAACTTTCCAAAAGTGTATATCTGTACACTATTATAAACTTAATATCAAGTGAGTGTAAACAACAGGGAAAGGTGCAACTAATTCAAAATGACATTGAGTGAAGCATTGTTGAATGTCTGTGAGTACCCAAAAGCTGCACGAAAGCTATCTGCCGAAGCGGGGGGGATACCAAAAGTGGAAAACTTTTTGAGGGGTTCTAACACATATTCTCGTTAAATCTGAAGAAAACTGCCCAAAACTCCAAATTGCTATATCGATAGGCCGGATATCTCTACCTCCACACTTCAGCCATCTACCAGGGTTAAGTGTTTTATCCACTCGGCCATTGGTGGGCCTATTAAGGGACGTGAGTTCGCTTCTCTCAATAAACAAACAAAAATTCAGCATGATGAAAAATAAACTTTTCCCCTCACTATGCTAACAATAAATGAATAACTCGGCTGTTCGATCCTCGTCAGGGGCAGACCCCCCCCCCTTGAATACCCCTAATTTTTTAGTTTTATTATTACCATATTAAAACGATATTAATTGACTATGTCATTTTATCTCTCATCTTTCGTGCATTTCGCCTGATAACCCTATGTTCAATTTTTTATGATTGTAACCTATTTATAGAAAAATACAGGTGATGCGTATTCTACAGCTTACGAAATATTGTAACAATAGATTAAAGCTGTTGTGAACTAATAGTATTTAAATATATGTAAAATTATGTCGCATGCCTTTATGTCGCTTTTTTATGTTGCATTTTTGGGACACATTTTTCAGACAATTTTCAATAAAGGGGGTGAGAGATAAAATGACATTAATAACTAAATAAATATCTTAAACATATTTTTATGTTATGAAAAAATGCATACAACAGCCAGTTTTGTATCTT
This sequence comes from Cheiracanthium punctorium, assembly GCA_038373885.1. Classification (NCBI taxonomy): domain Eukaryota; kingdom Metazoa; phylum Arthropoda; class Arachnida; order Araneae; family Cheiracanthiidae; genus Cheiracanthium; species Cheiracanthium punctorium. The sequence goes on from JAWZYV010011719.1 coordinate 429,418, forward strand.
AGTTCATGGATTCACTTATTTCTTTAAATAGCAATGTAATCTATGCATTTTATTCAAAATTTCCTTCTCAAAAAAATACGCAGTTTCATTCATAATCCACCGAACGAGAAAAATATTTATTACTTCTCCAAAAGACATATTTTTAAAAAAGAAATCCTTATCTCTTTATTAACCATTTCAAAATGCAATCCAATATCTCTAAAACAGGATTTTTTCACGCAAGGGAATCTCTCTTTTATATCTTTAAGAATTTCTCAATAATTCTCAATTTAGGAAATGACGTTGATTCTCTTCCCCGCCCCCCTCTCTCTCTTTCTCTCCCCACGTGCCCAAAAAATTGCGTTTACTAAATCCATTCAACTTCCTTTTACAGTTAACTAACTTCGCGAAATGTATGGCGTCACGCACATGCCGAAGCCAAAAGAGAAATTGGGTCTTAAAGCAATTCCACTAACTCGGGGAGAGGGAAATTTCAAAGCTTTTCAAACTATTCGACTTCGGATATTCAACAGAGGGAAGAGAAGTTTTGTAAGTTTTAAACATTGGAGGCTCCTTTCCTCTGTTGCCTTTCTGGTGAGCTGCTTTAATAATGTGTGCGTATATTTCTGGGAAAGGATAATATTGCGTGGCAACACCTTTATCTAAGCATTTAATAGGAAGTGAATAATGGGAGGTAAATGTGCGGGTTTGTTTCAGGAGACAAGTTAACTGAGCAGAGAAGTGAGATATTATATGCTATTCATCATTTAAAAAAAAAGAGTAATTTATTTGCAAAATGTATGGTAAGAGATATCTACCACAGGGAAACAAAGGGGAAATTTTGTGAACATGATGAGCTAGGAAAGAAGATGTACTTTACATTATTATATGTTACAATTATTTATAGATCAGATTTTTGATTTTATTGATAAATAATGGTAATCGGCTTTGGTAATAATAATCGGCTAATGGTAATGGTAATAATAATCGGTATGTAATGGTAATCGGTAATGGTAATAATAATCGGCTTTGTCCATTACGAATACACCAAAAGCTCGGTGAAATCGCGAAAGAAATATTCGTAGTGGTAGTTAATATACTTATTTTAAATAATCCCTGGTTTAGTATTTAGAAAACACGAAGACAGAAGAGAACTAAAAGAAAAAACAACAAAACAAAATAAATATACAAACATATTTACTTCCAACAGTGGCCTAGACGCTGAGCACCATTAACATAAGAACAGTGAGCTGCACCAGATCGGCCAGTGCTTAGGTGGGTAAAACCCTCCTCAGCAGGGCTGCAGTGGGACCGTGTACGCTGATGAAAGCTAGCGCACATAAAATCTATTCATGGCTCCAATGTTCTCCATGTTCAAGCGACACCTATGGGCGTGTCCATACCATGTGCTAGGTCTCTTATCTGGAATCGGCTAAAAATTGGGAGACCCCGAGCAAAGTTGGACTAAATCCCACTGGGGTTCATTAAAATGGATGCCGTTCCCTTTTGCCAATACCTGTCCTATAGAGTATATTTGGCATCACTTCACGGCCGCCAGATGGCATAATATACACCAATAACAACAACAACAAGCAAATTTAGAATATATTTATTAACTTTTTCAATAATATTTACAAACCTTTTAAAAGTTTCAAAAAAATTGAGATCAAGCTTAATCTGTTCGTCCAATTTGTTTCGAAAACATAATTACTGCTCTGATTTTCAATTCGGGTGGCAGGTTGCTCTAATGAATTGGATGGAAATACCCCGCTGATAGCACTGAAAAACATCTCAAAATTTTCAAGCCAGGCAATTTAAATAAATTACTGCAGCTGATCTAAAATCGTATTCGTTTAAATGTCATCCTTTCTAAAGTTTTGCTGTTTGATAAACACAAAATATGTAGGCTTGATTACAGACTACTGAAATAAAAGTCCGGTTGAATAAGATCCAAACAGTACAGTATCATTTCAAATCTTTAATTTTTCACAAGAGTAGAATCCCATCATCTAGAATATGTTTTTTCTCGAATTTTCGTAACAATATAAACGCTATAATTACGACTGTATTCTGATGCAAGTCTTGCAACTTCCAAGTATAAGGTTTGAATGCTCGAATTCTCCGCTTTAAACAGCGCTATGCCATGCATACGACTTGAAAAGGAAATGCTGTAACGGAAAGAGTATAATTAAAGCTTCAAATTTCAAGGAATGCATAACCGCATGTAATGCAAATTTTTTTTCTTTATTTATTAGATAAAAATTGAGTAGAAATATCTAACTAACGGTGTATCGCTGTAATGGTTTAATAAGCTCACGCATACAAATTAATCAATCTACAGCTCTACTAATGCGCCTCTTTCATCTTGAAAAATCAGATGTATTCTAAAATATAATATTTTCCAAACTTGAAGAGGGTAATACTGCTGTAATACTTAGAATTCAACACCCCATGCTGTCTCTTGACAGTGATTTTTTTTTTCTTTTTGTAGGGCACACGTGCTCATTTGAACCTAGTAATTGTTTGTTTCCCTTGTATGATGTAACAATTTTGAAGTGTACGCGTTAATAAATTAAAAAGCTACACAAATATAATTTTTAAAGTGTGACATTTTATATTGCGTACTTTTTAAAATAAATTTTATTTACATTGACAAACAGCAAAATCCTAAGAACCGGTACCGGCCCCGCAGACTAGTTGTTATACGTCACTGTAGTGCATATTATATCTCGCCTGAAACCATATCGTGGAATCATTACAGAACTCTCTGGATTAGGAAACTTTCTTATAACCACTACTGTATTTAATGATATGAAATTATTCCGTTTAGGTGCTAAATGGAACAGTCTGCTGATGAATATCAAAGATATTCTGCCGTTTCACCACAGAAATAGTATTTAAAATCTAATCTCATGCATAGGATATTTCGTTAAAAAAAAAAAAAAACAAAATGATAAAATGCTATGATGACTTTTATTTTTAAACCAAGCATATGCTTTTGAAAATAAATGAATAAATAATAATAATAATAATAATAATTTGACTGTTCATGGCAAGATTCCTGACCAAAAAATTCATCTTTGGCGAATATAGACGTAAACCCAAATTGGCGATTTGCGAATAAAGAAGACGTGGAAAGTTCTTCTTAGCTCCATGGTTTCAGGCGACAAAATTGTCGTTAATGTTTACAATTTTGGATGCGATTGGTCCCGATTTTTCGATAATAGTCGCTTTGTCACTGTGCTCGCGACATTTCTAATGATTATGCATTTATTAATGCATACTCTTCCATACCATTAAAATATTTTTTAAAAATCAACCGAGCCTTATTGAAGAGCTAAATCTAAATTCAAATTATTTTCCAGTAAATTTGCAAGATTGCTCACTTTTTTATTAACATTTTACAGCAATGGCTGCAATACTTACAGAATTACGTAGTCATTTATTGCAAAGAACAAACCTTTGACATGTTTCGCAAGTGAATAGTCTGGTCTTGAAAATGTTTATTTAAAACTGTGAAAATCCATTAAAAAATGGTGAATTCACTTTATATGAGAGAGTTCATTTTTTACTTCACAGAATTTTTGCATAATATTTTATTTGTTTAGTAAATTTTGCCTTAAATCCTATCAGCTACATTTTCAAAAATGTTGCTTTAAATCTGACACATAATAAAAAATCCAAACCTTCGAAAGCAAATATATAACGTTGAAATTTAATTATACTTAAAAAGTGCATGAATAGTTTGAAAGATTCGTGTGTTTCTCATTGTGTTTGACTTTTTAACAACTCAATTTTTAAATTTAGACTTTTCACTTGAATTGAAAGATTTTTTTTTTCTCTCTAAGCTAGAAAAATGGAGAAGTATTTTATTCAAACTGACAACAGACGGTAATTACTATCTCCGTTTGACTCGGAAAAAAAATTATTTCTTTCTTTCTTTAAACTAAGTCAACGTCCGCAGAGAGGGAAAAAAAGGAAGTATCTATATAAAGAAAAGGCTGAAAAAAAGTGCTTTATTTTTAGGGTACTTAATTTAAACAAATGTATTGAAAGAAGAAGTTAGACAGACAGTACTTTTTTCTTACTTTGTGCGCAGAAAAAAAAAATTAAAGGAATAAAATTGCCATTTTATAGTTTCACTGTTGGTTCATATTTCCTAAAATTTGAACTTGTTAAAAGAGATACATGCTTTTTTCAATATACATTTCATTGCCGAATTTCATTAAAAGAATGTGAAAATAAATATAGAAAGTGCCTCAAAGATATTAATCTTATAATTTTTATTCTTTAAATATTTATCACGGCTATTTACAATAAATTACAAAATTTTATCTCATCAATTAAAATTGAAATCAAAATAAAATAGGAGTAAAATAAAATTAAAATAAAGAAGAAAATTAAATCTAAATATATACAAAATTCTGTTTTTTGTACGGCCCCACTTTAAAACAAATACTAATTAGTAAAATGTGCCTCATACATTAATTAGGCGATTTAGAATATTTAAGCCTTTCATAATAGAAAATGGTGAATGGCTGTAGATACCAAACAATAGCAAAAATATGTATTTACTCGATTATTGTTTTCTTTGTAATTTGAGTACGACCGCTGAACTTCAATCGTCGGACGTGGTATATTTCCTCTTCGAGAGGCATTGAAAAATTGTTTATGCCTGTTTATGACATTCCAGGGAGGTGCCAAAGTTTTGAAAAAAGGGGTAGGACAAATAAATGAATTAAGAGAAAAGAATTAAGAAAAATTTTTAATCTGCGTATTTTCCAATATTTAATGCAACAAATTTAATTACCAAATATAATTTTTTTCACCACAGTTCTACGCACAAATTCTCTAATAATTGAGTCCAGATCAGTTTTTGCACTGTACGGCTCATAAACATTTTTAAGGAATAAAAGATGTGTAAGGTCTCTGACAGAAATATAGTAGCGTTTAAATTTCTGAATAGAGAGGGGACGAATTACTTAGCCCCAAATATTCATATACTGGGAAGGCAAAAAAAATCGCCCTACTCCCCTATTGGCACGTGCCTGTGACATACACTTCTGATATCTTTTCGCAACATTTCATTTTCATTCATACTCAGAATAATATAGCTCATTAATGATCTAGTAACTTAACGCGTGCTGTGAAATAAGCATTCATTACTTGTTCCATTTTTATCCTTAGCGATTTAATTTGTGAAATGTGAATTTGAAGCCCATTTTGGGTATTATTTCATAATAATTTCTTTTGCATTACACCTGATTTTTTGAGACACTTATTTATAAAATAGCCTAGTTTCATTTTGAAAGAAATATTGTAGATTTCCATGCGTACGTTTACATGTTAAAATAAGAGGAATCCAATTATTAGATATGTTAAAAAAATGCACAGAAACATTCCGTTTCGTATAACTGAACAATAAATGAGCTAATTTTTTATTTCTGTGTTTTATTTCACTCAAGAGAAATCGATAAACCTAACTAGGGCTTTTTGTCATTTTTACAGAATTTCTACCGTTTACAGAATTTCTATCATCTGGAAACTTCTATAATCAGGAACAAGTGAAATCCGAGTGATTCTTCTGTATATGGGAGTTCTGCTTATAGCACTATCTAACTATAAGTGGATTATCTATCTTTCCTGCCACATGAACGATATAAAACATGGAAAAAAGTTATTAATAAGTTTTGCAACGAATAATTTCCCATTTCATTCATCACCGTCCAAAACACACCGTTTTTCTGGGTATTTTATTTTAATTTCATCTTTTAAAAGGCAATTCAATTTATTGCTGAATATTACATAACATTCAATCTAAATTGTAAAACTGAAGGTTAATTCCATTTGTGACAGACATAAATTCAAGCAACTTTCTTCTCTAATTTCAAGTGTTTATTGATAACTTTTAATGAGCTTTGTTGTCATGTTTCATATACGCAGTTTATTAAAAATACTTTTAATTCAATAGAAGAAAAAATTACATTAATAAACTAAGGATATACTGTAACAGACACAACAGGAAAAAAAAGACATGCTTTTTAGTGAACTTTCGTTATTATTTTATTCCTCAGAGAATTGGGACACATTTAGGGCTCATAAATTTTAATTTACGCAAAAAACAATTTAATCTGTTACGTACTTTAAAAAAATATATAATTTAAATAAGTAAATAAAATTAGTTAATAGTGTGACATACATGACAAGGAATTTGTGAGAAACATGATACGCGTAAAAATTTAAATATTTTGTACATTCCTTTTTAATTTTAACTTCATTTTTCAGTAATGAAATACAGAGATATTTTTATTTATTCATAACTAGCTGCGTGCCCGTTCTTCGCACGGTAGGAAACGAAAATTTTCCTTACATGTGTAATTCGAAATTATTCGTGATGTGGAATTTAAAAAAAAAGAGCAAAATTATTTGACTCTTAATGTTAAGTTTGTGTCATGAGAACTAACCTGATCATTGCAGTATAATGACTCAAAAAACTACGTCAGTGTCATTCACTATAAAAAAGTGGAAAGCTTAATGGTTTGCAGAGAACTCCTGGCTTTCAAAATGTCTTATTTCTACATCATACTGTTTTTTAGGCTCAAGTTGTAGCATTAAATACCTAAGACACTACATGAAATGGAGCACCATTTATTTCTTTCCGAACATGTACCATATAAGGAAAGTATTGCAATCATGAAAAAATTCGACTTCGAGATTTTGGTGTATTTACACGTTTTGAGGTCTTCTGAATTCATTTATGCTATTTTCAAGAGATGTTTTTAAAATAGCTGCGCACCCGCTCTTCATACGGGAAGAAGGGAATATTTTACTACTAAAATCATATCTTCATGTGACAAAACAGAATTTCATTTTTAAAAAAGTTCAAGTAATCTCTACTGTTGAAATTACTGCGGGATATATTAACGCTAATTAGAATTACTTTTCGTTTAGTTGGTTGTAAGACAACCGTTGAAAAAGGATAAACACTTTTAATTTCATGAAATATTTATTAACGTGGTACATTGCGATTTATTCATATTATCTTTACAAATCTAATAATACTACCTATTACGTGCATTAATACTATCTATACTCGCTTCTCCCTCTTCAAGGCTCCCTTAGCTTAGATTATTTGGCCTCAATGGGATCTTTTGATTCTGTGGCGATTCTTTGCAATTTACGCATTAGCATAAATAATAATCATTTCACATAATGGTTGCCATTAAGGAAACTCTCCATATATATTTAATTTATACATAGTTTTATAAGATTGGCGTATTTAGCGCCGCAAACCATTTCATCTTACTGTGGGGAGAAAATATCCAAGGGGTGCCATTTTAAATATCCATGTATCTAATATAGCGATATCTTTTATATCCTCCATAGTCCTGTCTCCTGAAAAACATCAAACTGTGTAATCTCGAGGAGCTACTTATTCCCATTTTAATTGTGACAGGGCGTTAGAGTTGCAGAGTTTACAAATTTCACGCATTTTTTTTAATTTATGACGTCACTGTTTGACTGCCGTAAAGGATATCCCGGTAGATTGAGGGAGTTAATTTCGATATTTCGCATAATTGTTTTCAAACGGTATCATTAAAACTTTGCGTTGACCTTTATGGAGGAACGTAATTCAACGTTAAAATAAAACTATATTCGCAACCTGCATGCGTATGTTAGGCAACGCCTGCGCTAAAGTAAATGCCAAAAATAAAAATAGTAAATAGAAAATTTTTAATATATCGCGCTTTGAAACGAACTTTGTAACTTTTAAAATGAACATTTTCAGCGCCGTGAAAACATTTCAATTTTTAAATAAGCACCGGATTAAAATACCACTTCTAATAATAATAATCGTGAATTTCTTAGTTTATTTCTACAGTAAATTTTAATCAAAATATCGTCTCCCTGTGTTGAAAATAGAGCTGGAATAAATGAGTTAAAATTATGGCGTAAATTTTACGCATCTTAAAGCATTTGACGTCATAGATCCTCACTTGCGAATTGAAATTCTGATATCCCATTTAAAAACTCGATTGGTTGAAAAAACCCTTTTTTCTAATCCTTTCTGTGGCAACAACCGAACATAAATTCTCGTGTCGTGATCGCAATGTAATGAATGGCGTAAGATCGCGTTGATGCTATTAAATTCTAAACGTTAGGCTGCATTAAAATTCGTAAAAAATCATCTAATTTACATAATTTTTTCGTTTTTATTTTAAAAGAGGGAGAAAAGAATGTTTCACGATTTGTCAAAATATCTAAAAGTTATGACGGATAGAATTCAAGATGCGACAGTTTTAAAATTATTTTACGAAAAAAAATCGCGAAGCAGATGTTTAGTAAAAAAATTCCTAAAAATCGGTAAATCATGTTACGTATTCAGAACAAACTGTTTTTAAAAGAAAATTTTCTCCTCTATCCGATGATACAAATGCCGTTTTGCCGCGAGCGTAATTTCCGCCGTCATTACGAATTAGGTGAGAAAAAATGCCAAAAATCGCATAAAACATAAAATAAAAAAAAATCTAGGTCGAATTTTGAAAAAATCGCTTCGAGGTGCACAACTACATATTTACATCTTCCCGAGTACCAAATTTGGTGTTTCTAGGTGTAGCCGTTTGTCCGTAACGCTGCCGACAGACACACACACACACACACACACACACAGACACCTTCTTTTATAATAAGTAGAGAAGATAAAATCCTTTTATATTTTAAATTCTTAGAGTATCAGCAATGTAGGAGCTACAGTTGACCCCAGAAAGCACAGCAAACTTGCATCAAACTTCCAGCAAGCTTAATTTATCAAGTCAATAAACTTGAATTAAGCTTGAAAATTTCAAGCGTGTAAGCTTAATGCAAGCTTGAATCACCCCGCAAGCTTGAATCGCCCGTCGGCGAACTCGCCCCACATATTTTATTTTTACACGCATTTTACCCTCTCTGCTGAAATTTCAAGTTAATTTAATCTGTTTCTACCAAACGTCCGCAGCTAGAATAGAACCCGAGACCTAAGGGCTGGGAGGCCAGCGTCCTAACCGTTCCGCCAATCTGCCTCGGGTTGGGGAGACTAAAGTTTGAAGTGACTGTCATGGTTGTCACGCCGTTTTCTGGCGAGATCAATCAGTGCGTGATGCCGATTTCTTTTTTTTATTTTTACATGGGATGAATCAAAATTAAAATAATGTTATGTGTGATTTATAGACTCTACTAATAGGGAAATAAGCATAATATAAACTTCATCACACGTTTTAAAACTTTCAATATCGCGACACTCATGTTGGGTAATACTGGCCAAAATCGAGAGAAACGACTGATTTTAAAATCAATTTCGTAGTATAATTGTATTTTATTTTGAAGAATATCCAGATTTGGAAATATAGATTTTTTTTTTAATTCTATGGTCAAGTACATTTATTACTGATGATAAATTATTTTGTGGCGGCCGGATTGCGCCTCATTCTACCACCCATAAAATAAAGTATATTAACTAACTAAATTGTATTAATTATATTAAAATTTATTTTTAGGGCTAATTAATTAGTTAATGGAATTACTAATGTTAATTAGATGTAAAGAAAACTAAAACTCCCCTCGTGTTACACTTCAGAGGGGCTTATCCCATTCATTCCTTCCCCTTGCGTGTTCTAATGGTGGGGAAGTTTAGTGTTCCAGGTTTAGTGCGATAATAATATAAAACACAACTTTTACGAACTTTTCTTTTTTTAATATGAGCAAATTTGAAAAAACGCTAGACTTTTCAGTGTCCATTCTCCTTCTCGCCTACAGCGACAGATGGCGCCATCACCGCAATCTCTCCCTTTCAAGCAATAATCAAGCTGTTTTCAAGCTTGACAGTTCAAATTACTTCTGCAAGCTTGCTGCAAGCTTAAAATGAATTGAACTGCCAAGCTTGTATTAATACGTCAAATTCAAAGAAATGTCAAGCTGGATTTAAGCTTATGTGCTGTCTGGGGATGCAATGTTTTCTCGTTTACGCCAAATTACATATTCATCAGATTTAAGTTTAAATATTTCTATTTATCTACCTGGCAGTAACTACTTCATTTCGTATTGCTCACTTGCTATTTCTGTTATCAGACACTGGAACTTTTCATCATCATACTGTGCAATTATCCACTACCCATTAGGGTGGAGCGAAAAATTAAATTTTGCCAGATTGTTTTTTAATAACTATAAGAATGTGACCCAATCTTTCTAAAAGCCGTATCCTAAAATATTTTTTATTTATTTTGAGTCTATCTACCCGCGCATTTGACTTGAATTTTGCAACGTTCGCCAATGCAAATGCCCAAAAGAAAGAAGAGTTGCGAAAGAAGAACAACTTTTTCTGACGGATGAGAGTACTGACAGGAAAATGGTTATTGGTGGTATAGACGATTCACAAACGAAAAAAAAAAAAAAAGAAAATCGAAATTATAGAAATAAAAAATTAGAGCAATATTATGCTTCTGTGACATGTGAGGATAAGCAAGAGAGAGAGAATATGGTTGAACTTTCCCCACGAGCCCCTCTTATATTGGATGAGTCAGAAGATACTGAAGAAATAGACGATGGCTTAGAACTGTGTTCTTCAAAGCACCAAGTGTCCAAGTAAAGCCAAAACTCAGCTTGCCATCTTTGTCAAAAACATGTGACCGATATGGCGTATCTAATAGAGCTGTTGCAGCAATCGCATCAGCAGTTCTTCATGACATTAAGTCAGATGTGTAAGTAATAGATGAAAATTGCGCCGTGAAAGATCAAAAGGACGCAAAGAAATATTAGCTAAAAATAGTGTTGTCAGTGTTACAGCTATATAATTTAATGGCAGAAAAGATAAAAGTTTTAAATGTAGTAAAAAAGGGAGTCAAAAAATACGCTAAGTTATTGTAGAAGAACACATTTCTGTTATCAAGGAACCTGACTCTGTTTATCTCGGCTACGCTGTCCCAAGTACTGGGATGGCCAAGAACATAGAACGTGCTATGTATGACTTGTTCTCTTCTGAAAACGTTTCATTGAGGGAAACTGTAGCTGTTGGTTGTGATGGAACAGCAACAAACACAAGGAAAAATGGAGGTGTAATACGGTTGTTAGAAAAACGTTTGAATCAACCTTTACAATGGATCATATGCCTTTTACACACGAATGAATTGCCGTTAAAACACCTTTTTTCATTCTTAGATGGGGCAACTACTGGGCCAAGTTCCTATTCTGGTAGTATTGGAAGATTGCTGGGAAAATGTGAAGAAAATCCTATTGTACGGTATGAAAAGATAAAAAGCGTTTTGCTGAATATTTTGGCCGATATCATCAAAGACCTAACTTCTGACCAAAGTTACTTGTACGATATTACATCAGCTGTAATTAGCGACGATTGTCCTCTCGATCTAGCACACAGAGCTCCAGGGAAAATGTCTTATGCTTGATGGTTAACAAAAGCCAACAGGATATTAAGGCTACGAGGGTCGCTATTTATATTTCTGACCTAATAATGAAACAACAAATATGTATTTCCACAAATAAACCATCTGAAAACCTTAATCATCTTACCACGTTTGTTGTTAGAGTTTACGCGCCTGTTTGGTTTCAAATTAAAACTCATCCGTATGCCAAGATGGGTCTACAAATTTTTGGAAATTGGTTTCGAATTCTCGATACCTTCCAATTAAACTAAAAAAAGTTCTGTTGTCGAAGCTCTCAGATCCTGAAAAACACATTCGTGAACTTGCTGCTAGAAGGATTGTAAAAGCAAGTGAAGCGACTAATTCTGAAAAGGTCCCTGTATTTTTGAGGTACCTAAAATTAAGCTTAATGCCAAATCATGCACAGACCTTATAGATTGGCAACAAAAATATTTTCAACCTCCCATCCTTAGAGACGTCAAGAATGAAGATTTGCTTTCGGTAGTGGAAACAAAAGGAAGTACAAAAATAGCTTTTCTAAGACTGCCGTGCCATACCCAGGCTGTAGAACGTTCCGTAAAGATACTAACAGAGGTTTCTATGCAGGTATGTGATAAGAGGGCCATAGAAGGTCGCATAAAATCCAAAAATTGAGTCAAGAAAACTCATGCCCAAATTCGACACCAAACGTGATTTTAAGGTATCTTTTGACTAATTTTATGTATGCTTATGTATGTTTTAAGTTTTAAGTGGCTCACATTTTTAGTAAATCAGCATTCATTTGTTCTATCTGACTTTTTTTTTCATAATAATAAATAGTTTAATAGAATTTATAAACAATATGCTCCTTCCAGTTTTATCAGTATGGTAGCACAAATGTAAATTTTCAAAATAAATGCGCGGGTAGAAGGAAAATATTAATGTAAAAAAAAGTTATGCTTTTTAAAATCCTCTAATCTTGGGTCACACTTTGATCACTATTATAAATGAAAATTTAACAAAAAAAATTTTCCCATATAAGAGTGCTCCACCCTACTACCCATGCTGCTTTTTCAAATTTTCTTTTGCAACTTCTGAAGATTGTTCAACATATTCACCATATCTGAAATTTTCAACACAGTGACCAAGGAATTCAAAATTGTACCTTTTTTGCAGTTAGATATAAGGGTGTAAAATACAATACACCCAATGCAGATAAGAAGTAGCAGTGAATTATTTTGCATTCCGTTTATTTATTGATCATTTATAACACATTTCATCTGGTTTTACTACTTCTATTTGTGCTTTTCTGACTAATGTAGGATATCTATTTCTGCGCATATTTTCCTAGCACCGTTTACAAATTCAAGCACGATCAGTTCAGCCTTTCTGACTCGACTAACTCTTTAGCAATCATTTATTTAATTACAATCTTTACCATAAGATGTGGCTGAGAAACGACAGGCTGCAGTTGTCTAATTTAATGTCATGAAGAAAATTGTATATTTTTGTTTAAAATTCTGTTTATTTCCATCTGATTGGAATTATGTCAATTGCACTTATAACTCTACATGCTTTTCATAAAAATGTTCTAGTATTAATTTATTGAGTACCGTGACTGCATATTTTTCAGTGATAACTAGAATCAGAGATCATAACAAAAGTTTCGAAAATATCAGGATGACTAACAGTGGCATTACCTCGAGAACAGACCGTAGTAATATACAGTGTTGAAGATGTGTCAGTGCAGAGCCTGCCAAATCTTCAACACTGCAAAATGCCACTTGATCAGAATAAAAATGAGAAAATATTTCAAACAATCAGCTTGAACTAAAAGCTTTTCAAAAAATATTAATTTTGTTTTAAATCTGAAAAGAATGGAGACTATTGTGGTTTATAAAAAATATTCCATAGGAAGCATGCAAACTGTTTTTCTAATAAATCTAGTAAAAATAAACAAAAAAGTAAATGAAAGAAAACAGATTGTGAAAGGTATAAAAATTTTAAAACTTTAACAGTTGAGCTATTTTAATTTTAAATTCATTTTTCATCATAAGAATATTCCTTCCATACAAAAAATAACAAAATGTATTATAATGTATTTCATACAGATACATTTTTTTTAAATTAGAAAAGTATATGTTTTTTGTGACAAACATGGCAAAGAATTATTGAGTTTATAATAGCAAATTTGGTGTTTTTTAGAAAGGAATGATACAGTCTTCAAAACAAAGTTATAAAAATAAGGTTTATTTAATTCTTCGATTGTCTCAATAAATATTAATGTTCGGGTAATCAGAGCTCATATCTTGTTTCAAAGCAAGCAGTAAAAAATCACTTTTGTACGTATAATGCTTATCTTCTCATATTCAAGAGGTCTCATACATTTTATATTAATCAAAATGAAAAATTAAATTAGTTGAAAAATAAAAAATGGTCTCTGTCAAGTTTCGTTTCAAATTAACCTAAACAGTTTTTTAAGATTTAAAAATTCTCCTATAAACTAACTTGCATGTTCATGTACATTTACGTTATCATTAATCAGTAACTTACGCTTAGTAAAATATATTTAGACACACATTTCAGAAAAGAAAACCACGAATACAATGCAATAATAGCTGGTCAAGTACCTTTATTTAACAGCCGATTTAACATATTTATCTTTCACAAAGGAATTTGGATGCTTGCCACAGAAACACCCAACTACATTTCTCGAAGCAGTAAGTTTATGTGAAATGTTTCATGATTTATTAAATTGAGGAAAACATTTAGAATTTTTATGGTTTAGTAAAAAATAATCGAGAAATTTGCGTCTGCGAAACAAATTACTATGTTTTACGTATAGTTAAACGATGTGAATATATTTTTTAACCTACGCTTATGTCTCATGCATGCACAATTCGAATATTATTATTTTTCACATTTTTACTAAGCCATGCTTAAAGTACTTTTGGTGAGTTATTTTGTAGTAGGTTTCATAATTATACTTGGTGTATTTCGCATAATTTATGGTAAAAATTTCCGTGACTAAAAATATTTCCCGACAGCCTTTATTTTAAAGAATTATGCTTAATTTATTTTTATAAATCAATCGGCAGGAAACTTATGACTTTCATATGCCGTATAATTTAATGAATATTAAATAAGTTAACCAAAACGGAAAATCTCTGTACGCATTAATTTATTAGTTACGAACTAGTTAAATTTAAGTAATTCTACAGATAAGTTGCATTAAATTTAAACACAAAATATTAGGTCTACCAGAAAGTTCTGTCCGCTTTTCGCCTGTCAATATTTTGCCTAGCCAAAACTGGTGAAGCTAATATTAGGAAATTTGGCACTTGTGCGAGTCTTTTGGCGTATGTGCTAGATGGGAGAGTAATTTACAAAATTCGTAACATATGGTGAATAGCAAAACCATTCTTCCTACAAATTCTGCGGGATCTCAAAGACTAAAAGATATATTCATAAAAATCTTGCTGTAAAATACAGCAATCCCGAATTCCAAAAATAAATTTCAGAACATCTATATAAATAAAATTAGACTTTTATCTGTACATTTCTTGGAATTCAAAAATTTTGAGATTTCTATCCGTTTCAAGCACCTGGGAATCCGGTGCGACGCTCAAAAAAGAGTTTGTCTGTCTGTCGTTCTGTCATTCTGTCATTCTGTCATTCTGTTCGTGAAGCTTTTTTTGTTCAAGCATCACGTAAAAACGGCTGAAGCGAATGATATGAAATTGGGTGTCATGATAGGTGGTCATTCAACTTAAAACATATGCGTCGAATTTTTAAAAAATCTTGATTGGATTTTGAGAAAATTCTTTCAAACGGCGTAAGTTTGTGTTCAAGCATCACGTAAAAACGACTGAAGCGATTGAAATGAAATTGGGTTTCATGATAGGTGCTCACTCAACTTAAAACATAGGCGTTGAATTAAAAAAAAATCTTGATTCGATTTTGAGATATTGCGAAAAGCATTTCAAACTGCATAAATTTCTGTTCGCACATCACGTAATAACTGCAAAGGCGTAAAAATGATATTTGGTGAAATGATAGGTGGTCATTCACCTTAAGCTATAAGCATCTAATTAAAAAAATCGATCAGATTTCGAGATTTTGCGAAAATCGTTTAAAACTGAGTGAATCTTTGTTCACGCATTACGTAATAACCACTAAAGCGAATGATATGAAATTTGGTCACATGATAGATGGTTGCTCAACATAAACTATAGGTGTCCAATTTTTTTAACATTTTTATTAGATTTTGAGATTTTGTGAAAATTCTCTCAAAATACGTTTATATTTCTTCAAACATCACGTAATAACCACTAATACGAATGATACAAAATTTAGTGATATGATAGGTAGTTGGCTAATCTTAATTTATAGGCGTTGAATTTTTAAAATATTTTGATTAAATTTTGAGATTTTGTGAAAATCGTTTTAAATGCTGAAAATTTGTTGCAGCATCACGAAATAAAGACTGCAGGGAATGAAACGAAATTTAGTGACATGTGATAGGTTGTCACTCAACTTAAATTCTAGGCTTCCAATTTTTCAAAAATATTGATTAGATTTTGAGATTTTGCGAAAATTATTTCAATATGCGTAAATATTCGTTCGCGCATCACATAATTACGACTAAAGCTCATGAAATGATATTAATTAGTTACTCTCTAACCTGTAACATTTTAACAATACATTAAAATTATAACTTCGCTTTCTTTACTTTGGCAACATACTACATCCATTCTGTGTACTCCTACAATGCTGACGAAAGTTTTTGTATTTTGGAAATTTGTATTCAGTACTAACCCTTCAAGGACGGGTACTTCAACTAGTTTTGAATATAATCCTCCAAGGAGAGCAGACGTGAACAAAGGGAGATGATAGCCATTTCTCTTGAATGAAAAAATAATATTTTTCCTATAAAATTATCGCTTTAAAATTTAACAAATATGAATCCTATGCTTAGACAAGCTTGTTTTGTAATTCAATGTTTGTTAAAACTTTATTTGTTGGAATTTTATGTAAAAAAGGAAATTTTTTTCGGTACGCCTAATACTTTACACTTGAGTCACATTCGATAACTAAGTGTAAATGAATTCAAAAATGAACAAAACGTTTACTTTTTGTTTCTTTTATAATATTTCGTGTGCCGTATAAAATGCATATACAACTATTTATTTGTCTTTTTCCCCTTTTAATCTACGTGTTGTATGTATTTCTGTAAATGTATTGAATTTTCCACCAGTAAATGACTTAGTAGGAAATATTTTGTTAAAATGTGAGCTTGAGTTTTAATTTAGCCTCAATAAAAGTTCTTATTACAAATGTTATCGGGCCATACATTTCACATAATTCACATTTTAATTGATATATCATTTAAGAATCGTGTATTTAAAAAAAGGAAAAAATATGATACGTGCCAATTAGTTTTATTTTCTTTAACCGAATTGATTTAAATGAGGGAAGCTTTTAAAAGAAAAAAAAAGATGAGACATTTATTCAAAACAACTTTTATTTCTTCTTTTTATAATACTGGCACAAGTTATGTTAAACAGTGATATTTAAAATATATATATATATAAATATATATATCTTTCGCTTAAAGGGTCATCAATAAAACTTCCATTTCAGAAGTTCCTACATAAAGTAAGCCGCGAGTCGATACTCCAGTTTATTAAAAATTCATTTTGAGTAACTTCATGATGCGGTGCATTCAAATGTTGTGTTGTTCCAGTCATGGTCTTAATTCGTTTTCGCCATGCACTTATCTTGTCACAATTAAAAGGGTTTTGTAATTTAAATGCTAAAATCCCCTTGTTTAATAACCACTAGGTTAAAGCAACACAATAAGAATAGAAATTGGATTTTAGTTTAAACGAGATTATCAGTATTTCACTTACCAGGAAATGGAATAAAACCACCGCAAATGCTTTCATCCCATTAGTTTGAATAACTGCTTACAAGATAATCTGATTCCGCAGCTAGTGCTTAGCATTTAATATGCAAGGGTTTAAGCATTGACTAATGTAAATCAAATATCTGAGCTAGTTAAGTATGTTAAAGTAATTTGCAAATAACATTAATTAAAGTAGCTAATTGGTTTTCTAAAATTGTGCAATTTAGTTTTTACTGCATGTATTATGGATTGAATATTGGCTCCTAATTTAAAATTAAATGAACTGTAATCACAGTTATCGCATGCAGTATAAGGTACGAATTTGCGGAGTTAAATGTGTGTGTGCTTTATGTGTTCATAAAAGCATTAACACATTTTAAACGTTAGGACAAACTTGTAAAATTTAGGGAAAAGACAATTCATTGTAATTAGAGGTTTTTTTTTTACAAAGATCCATTTATTTTTGGTTTTATAATTTTGATCTCTAAATCTATTCAGTATGCCCATTAAAGTTATTAACCACGCTCTTACCATCGAAACGCTGCTGTTATATTCATAAAAGTGGTGTTTAGATATTGAAGTGACTGGATGAAACAGTTTATTGCGCCACCTGCTAGGAAAATGTGGAATTAGCATTCCTATCTTGAAAAATGAATGAGATAAGGGGAAAAATTGAATTACAGATTTGTACAGCATCATCGATTTAAATACAATGTTATTCAATGCCTTCTGTTGCAACGTATCACAAACACTCTTTTCATAATTGACATTTATAACAAATTGAAAATATTGAATTATTATTGAATTCTAAATGTTACTCTAAAATTCGTAAAAAATCCCTTAATTTATATATATATTCTCCCCCTCCCCCATTTTTCTTTTAGAAGAGAGCAAAATGAATGTTTCGTCATTTGCCAAAATAACAAGCATTATACTAAATAAAAACTTTGTTAAAAAAACACACATAAAATGATACTTATAACAAAAGTGTGTTTTTTCACAAAGTTTTTTTTATTTTATTTTAACGTTTAACACCAGTATTTTGCGTGTTTTTTCGTAACAAATGATATGTCTGATGAAATTTGATGTAACAGTTTTAAAACTATTTTTCAGTAATTTTCGTCAATGACCTTTTCCTTAGAAAATTCTTATAAATCTGCAAATTATGATACATTTTCAGAACAAGCAATTTTTAAAGAAGATTTTTTCCTCTATCCGATGATGCAAATACCGTCTTCCCGCAAATTTAATTACTGCCGCTGTTACATATTAAAAGCGATAAAATGCCAAAAATCACGTAACACAAAAAAATAAAATAAAAAATCTCCGATTTGATTTTCGATAAATTTGCTTCGAGTTGCGTCAGAACCTGTTCTAGTGAACCCGTGCACAATATTTGGTATGTCTGCGACCATCCGTCTCGGTGCTATACGATCAACAGACACAGACACCTTATTTTATTTATATAGATCAGTATTCGTTTGTATAAAGGTAGTTATCGTTTATTGAATTGTGAATAAGTATCTCATAGGAATTATTACAAGTCTTCATTAATAGATGACTTGAAATAGTTGATCATCAATACAATGTACGTAGGACTTCAGTTTTTACCTGAACTGCAAAAACGGCTGATTCTTTAGTCAAATTTTGTTAAAAATAGACATATTTTACAGCGCTGTTTGTAATTAGAGCTGCAAAAACACATTAATTAGTCGATTTTTATTCATAAACATTAAGCTACAGTAAAAAAAAAATATTTATGCTTAAAATTTTATCCTGAAATAATTAATTAAATATAATGAAAATAGCGGCACTTCTGTGACAAATTTACATTCCTCTCTCATTTGAAGAAGTCAGTATATTAAATCACCTCATCTACTCTGCCTGTACATCATAACCAGGTTCTCTAACGAGACGAATATCCTTAAAACCAACGAATAAAACCCTTATAATAAATGAACCCGTCTCTTTCATTTTTTTTTTTTTTTTGCTTGACTAATCCTCATTTGCTTTGCCTTTAGAGGAGTCAGATTGATAAAACACTTCCGCCCTTGTGTAGCCCTGGTGTCAGCATACCCCACCACTCAAGCACGCGCCATCTCTTTGTGTAGGTCGGCAGGGAAAAACTTGTCTGATCCTCTTATATAAAAAGACGGGACGTGTTTTATATATGAGTGATAAATGCAGAGGAGGGGCCCCTCGTTTTTATTTTATTTATTTATTTGGTTTTTTGTCAACAGCAGAAATGAAAGAGAGAACTCCGCCTGGAAATAATTTTGATGCAACTTGCAGAGGAGACACTCCGCAGCATGTCTCTCTCGAGGATGTCTAGTCTTTTACACAAACACTCAATTTACTGAAAAAAAAATATGTTCCTAAAATGTGCTTTTTGGTTGAAAAGTTTTCCCAGCATACATTTCTGTGGTATTAGACTGTAAAGGACATATTTCACAGTTTGTGTTTATAGAAATACTAATAACGTAAAATGGGAAATATGTTATTTAGATGCATCAATTAAACGTACATAATTTAATTAAATCTTATAAGAAGAAAATTATTCCATGAATTTTAGTAGTTTGAAATTGCTTTGTATGAAAAGGTTCCATGAATATGATTTTACTTAAATATAAAATAGGATTTAATGATTAAGAATCCTTTTTGTTTTGCTAGATAGATTCAACTGTTAATTTAGTGCATTTCACTGTATTCAACAATGGTACAACACATGAGTGTTTCTAATAACTTGGAAATAACGCATCCTTGAATGCTGAAATGTCTCAGACTTCTCCTGCCCTGCAAAAAAAAAAGTCTGTTAAGCTGACAGAAAAAAAAAACTGTCAGCCAGGACGGCAGTTATTTTCGTATATTTTACAGAAGTCTTCCGTATTTTTTTCCGTATACGGAAAATTTCTGTAAAATAAACTGAGAATCTGTAAAATTTACGGAAGGCTTCTGTAAAAAAAAACGGAAATAAACTGGCGTCCTGGCTGCCAGTCATTTTTTCTGTAAATTTGACAGACATTTTTTACCGTGTGTTATCGAACATTAGTAACGTCGCACGAACATCATTAGAGAGATTATTATTGTGCTGAAGCAGTTAATAAAAAATTAATGCTGTATTTTTTTACACTTTCTTTTATTGTCAGTATTTATTTAGAAAACTTTCCCATATTTAGTGTACAATCTGGATATCAGCATTTGAATTTGTGTATTTTATTATTTCAGTGCCTTACCCATTAAAAGATGTTTCATCATATTTTTATTCAAGTTGTTGTTTGATAACTATTTTTGAAGAAATAGCTGTAAAATAGTACACACCAGAAAGAATCTCATTTGATGAATGTGAGATCCCTAACTATCGTGTCTTAATTTCTCAGAAAAATGGCAATTCTGTTTTGCACATAATAAAAATTCATAGCAGTAAGTACAAGAATGAACTATACTGAACTGGCACATTTTTAAATTTACATTGACAGATAAAGTGCTTAGCTTTACCTAGACATTATAATATTTATTCTCTTAAATATTAAAGATTTGTTAAGCTTCTGCGTAAATTAGCATTATTAAATATTTTTCCTTGCATAAAGTCATTCCATGCAAATTTATTTTGCCAAAAAAAATGGGTGTTTCATGATTTGGTTAATTTGAAGCATTCAATTTGTGTCAAACAAAATTTTTGTGCATGTTAAAGACGAATTTCTATTCACTAAACATGCATATTTAGTTTTGCAAGATAACTTATTTTTCAAAGGTAAATCAATTTTGAATATTTTGGCTTAGCTTAACGACGTACTTTATGAATTTATTTTATTGACTTTTACGTTGTTGTCGAGAAATGGAATATTAAATTTTTCTGGGTGTCAAGAAAATAGTTTTTTCTTTAATTATGCTTCTTCATCTATACCATTAAAAAATTGCGTTTGGGCTGTAAGCAGATTAATTATTGACTATTAAAGTATTAGAATTAAGCATAATATTATTAGTCACATTTAGTTTTATTACGTAAATTAAGGACGCAAATGATTTAATTTTCAAATTTTCTCCCAAATCATTAAAGGTTATTCATGTCATTTTCTATTACTATGCAGAAGGTCAATTTTGGAAACTGTATTTAAATTTTTCTGATCTATGTTTTTTGCATGGAAGTAAAGTAATTATTTCTTCCAGATTATAAATTACGATATTGCTACAAAATTGCTGTGTGATCTGCTTCTCTAAGCTTTAAATTGGACTAACGTTAATCTTCTAGGCGTTAAATAACTAAAAATTTCGTTGTATCACAAACAGATACAACGAAACGCGAGATACTTACAACTAAGTGGTTAGCATTGATGTTTGGCGATATCCTGTCATGTATACGTGATATGATGAAGCTGGAGTCAGTTTTGGGTACATATGTTGGGCACTATATTTCAGAAAACGTTGTAAAATTTGGTATAAATTTGGTCTTAACTCCTGTGCAGTTAGATTTTTTGTATCGCAGCGTTATAAATTTACTGCAATATGAGTAGTACCTACAGTGACAGTCAAATATAAATTGACATTAACATATTATTAATGATGTCAACAGTTAAATTGGGAGCCAAAAAAATAAACCGGTTGCATCTTTTCATGGAAACGTGGATATAGATAACGTTTCTACGACCGATTCATGACAGTTTTTTTTTTTGGTTCACAGATACAGGGATATAGACTCACACGCTAATAGAAGACAATGTTTTCTAGACTTTCGGTTGAGAACAACCTCAGTAAGGGAAACTCCTGAATAATAAAATGAATGTTGAAAATTGTTAGTGTATTGCCCACAAGAATTGTGTAGTGCATATGAGTTCAGATTGGTCATCAGCGCGCAGTTCATTTTTATTTTATTTTACTTAGCTTTCTAGGCTTTTCTTTACCTTTTTGAATAAAAAAGTTTTACACTGAAAAAAAAATGACACTCGCATCTAGAACGATTAGATGGTTGTTTCCTGTGTCCCAAAACTAGAAGAATAGATGAAAGAATTATGTGTGTAGGGGATACACACAACTGGTATAGACGAAATGGTCAATAATTTCTAGTCCGTAGTATTCTAGTTAATCTTAGCAGAATGACTAGTTTGTGCAATAGAAATTATCGCTCGATACACTCGTGCACTAAAATGACCGTTTGTGAGTCTAGCCGCTAGCGTACACATCTATTTACAGTTATTTTCATCTGGATGCAAGCGCTAGCTTATACAAGAGAGATCTAAAAATGGAGTAAGTGAGTTCAGAAGTGTCTTGTTCTATGATCTAGAGTATTTATAGGGAGTACTCAGACTCACAAATTCCAGTTCCACCAATTATTTTCTTGATGTCAGAGGCATATTTTTATTCAGTGTATAAAATATAAACACAAAATTAAACAAGCAAGCTTTATATTGTGCATTTTTATAAATCTGTGAATTCTTAATGTCTCTTAAATTATCTTAAAATATATTTGTCTCTCATAACTGTTTACTGTAATTCAAAAATATATATTTATGTTCATGGGGTAACTGAGGCAATTTTATTTGCGATAAGTCGATACAAATTTTGCCAGACTTTAAGGAAAACTTATTTTATGAAGAAGATATTGAAATATACGTTTTATTTACAAATAAAAATTAACGAAAATTCAGTGCAATTGATACAAGAGCTAAACTACATATATATTTAGAATCGAAGCTAAGATTCTTATTTTTTTTTGAGATACGCAGTTTTTCTTGACATTACATTCTTTTTCCAATTTATGACATAAATACCATTTCGATTACAAAGATTTATTCTGTCGACTTTCCTCGTCTCCCAGCAATTGTACTCAACTTCTATTCGAAATGGCATTGCCGCCTACACAAATCCTTGTCTTCGCAACCCTTCCCCATGTTTGACGAAGACCCTTTTCACCAAAGAAAATCCTCAAAATCGCCTTAATCCCCAAATATCCGGCTATTAAATTAGGAAAGGAAAGTGTCATTCCCAGGGATATAGGGTGCTATAAATGCTGAAGTCTCTCTATCCACTTTTAGCAAACCGGCTTTGATGTGACAGACTGCTTAGAAAATTTTACATTTTGATTGTTTGAGAAGTAGTGAGGACGGTCTGTGATATCATAACTGTTAATTCTCATTTCCTTATTCTCATTTGGGGTTACTGAAAGGTATGCAATGCAAGTAGAAAAAATATCAGCTTTAATTATACATGCATAGCTATTAAAAGGCACTCTGTCACTAAGGAAATAATCTAATTTCCTAAGATCTCTAGGATAACTAGTGATTGCTTACTAGACAACAAATACGTAAAATTTGTGATAAGTTTAGATAAAAAATAATCTTTTTTTTCTTATTAAATTGAATTAAACATTTTTGTTTTCATTTGTTGCGAGAATTTTTTCACTTATCATTTCTTCAAATCGTGTTATGATTTGATATAGTGAACTAAGAACAAATGATTCATTTGTAAGCTTTGTGAATCAAATGTTATTTATATGATTTTACTAAGTTGTTACTGTCTGGAAGAAACCGCTTACCTTTAAATGCATTTGTATTCATTAGAAAATTCTACATAATGAAAACACTACATAAAGAACGTATAGTAAGTATCTCACTTTTCGTAAGTTCATAAATAATTTCACTCGTAACAATACTATTTAAATAAAATGTTTAACACATGAAGTAGTCGTATATCGTCTTACACTCACAATAATATACAAGTTATCACGGGTATTTTGGATTTTTTCTCATAAGCCTGCTGCACAGTATAATGTTGCGGAATTACTCTGCTACTCCTGGGGTTCGTCGTTCTAAAGTCCTGTTGGTGTAAAAAAAGTTCAAGTAAAAAGTCACTTGTCAGGATGGAACACAAACTTTATTTCTTCTAGAACTTCGTAGAACAATCAGCTGCACACAATTCACAAGCACAATCTAGCAGTAACGTGCTTTTGACAATCCGCTTGGATCAGAAGCTCTCACAAATGCTGTATTTCTCACACAAAATAAGTCACTTTTACAGGCTAAAATTCCGTGGAAATATTCAAGGGATATAGTACACTATCCCTTAAGACACAGCAATGAAGAATTTACACACAGCACTTTAAAAACAGCTTCACAAAGCAAGCTAAAACACAGCTTCTATAGCACTATCAGTTCACACAAAACAAGCGTACTCAGTGCTCTTCACACATTGAATGTTCAACTCGCAACTGACTCTCGGGGCGACGCGCTCTTCTATAAATAGCCGGCGCAGGAGGTACAAGAGGTTTCCAGAAAAGTCAATTTCTCGAGGGTTCTACATAAAGCGTGAATTTTGATTACGTCATAGAAGAGAAATGTTAGGTTATTATGCGTTTTTAATGCAGGAAAAACAACTTCCAGGCCCCATTGGGAAAATCGCGCCAAATGACCAAAAAGTCGCCAAGCTTGGCGACTTTTGGCGAAATATCGCCAAATTTGGCGCCAAAAATAAGTCCTCAAAAGTGAAGAGATCTAAGCTCTAGGACTAATATTTCTCGAGATTTCTAGAAGCCCATAGAAAAACATATGGGAAAGCGAAACCTCCGTATCTCCGGTTCTAATTGGCCGATTTTGATGCAACAAAAAGCAAAATTTATCTATTTGAAGCGTAGAATACGAATTTTAAACCATTTTAAGCCCCAGAGCAGCGGGTTGCGCCGAAATTTCGTAACAATAATCAAAAACGTGTGTACAAATGAAGTTGTATTCATCTCTACATATATATGCTTCATCAAAAGCAATTGGAAGTGGAAGAATCATCACATCCTTTATATGATGGGCGCAGATATCTTTGTTTTTGGGGAACGCAAAAGTTTTTCATTCTTTGAAGCAAACGTCTCATGAACTTTGTTTCAATCACATCAGTATCAGAGAGTATCACCTGTGCTTTTCCTAATAAGTATTTCACGGAACTTTTGCCTGGATATTAAACCACTGTATAATTATCGTTCATAATCTCAAAGGCATTATATATTTTTCTGGTCATCAAATATTCGTCTATTGAGGTGCCTCCCCAAGTAACACAAACTTGTTCAAAGGCCGTAATTTTCACGTTCAGATAGCACGTTATCATCCCGTACAGGTTTACAGTGTCGCTTACGTCAGAATGTCCGGACAAAACACGTACAATGCTCGTGAAAATCTGGGTCGAGTTCAGTGTTCGCCACACGTACTTAAAACGTTGTCTGGCTAATATTGCAGGACGTACTACAGTGAAACCCCGATCTATCGTTCCCGCATCCATCGTTTTCCCGCATTGATCGTTTTATTTCTGTGGTCCCTGCACAACTTGTAGTTGAATAACGTTAAAGGAACCCGCATGTATCGTTCGTCATAAATTGACTTTCCCGCGTCCATCGTTCTAAAATTTTTCTCCTGGCTAAAACGAAATTGAAGGTTAAGTGGAAATATGGCATACAAACTGTAATTATTTCTTGGTATGAGTTCTTGGTCTGATGATGAACACATGAACAATGGTTGCGTGTTGGAGAGGCTGTGTATAGCGTGAAATTTAATAATCTTTTCCATTAATAAAGAAGTTGAGGCATGTGGTATCCTGAACAGGAAAGGAATGTGTGATAATGCAAAAAAACGAAAATAATGGCGAAGCAGAGGATAATATTTTTGCCACTGAGGAAGAGATTACACTAGTATGAAGTTTGAAGCAATAATGGTATTTGAAACGGTATGAACTTTTATATACAAACATAAAATCACAGAAAAGGTCGAGAAAAGTATTGTAAATCGTGAAAATTTACTGTTTAATTTAAAAAATGATGAAAAACCCAACATAAAATACTGATTTTTGGAAAATATAATAAGTATCGCTAATTTTCATCTTCGATTTATTTGATTTGTAACAAATTTGTATTTGTTATGCAGTCACTGCGTACTTGCATAAACACTTCTTTCTTCGTAGTTTGACTTGAACCCGCATTTGTCGTTTTCCCGCATTCATCGTTTTTTCCTACGCACCCCTTGAAAAACGATGAATCGGGGTTCTACTGTATAAAATTAAGTAAATAACCGATATTCTACAGCTTTTTTTGAATCAGTTTTGTTGTTTATTTGAATCGACGGCTAATTAATAGGATTGATGTTTCTTAAAGTATTTAATCACCTATACATATATTTTAAATAGACAAAACACCTGCTTTGTTGAGGTATAACACAACAAAATGTCCAACCACAAGTCTGGCGGCAAACAACAACACTGATTTGGTTGAGTACTTTGAACTTCTTCTCGCTGGTTTAAGCACCGGGTCAATTTCAGTAGTGGTCCTCTAGCGGGTATTTTTGTCGTCGTTTTGTACTATATTGAACCTTTTTAGTTCGTGGTAGCATACGTGGATTCTAGAACGGATTGTAAAATCTGTTGTCTGTACGTTAAGCAGTCCCAATAAGAAAATCTTTCATAGTAGATACTTCAGAGTAAAACGTGAAGCTCAATTAGCCGAAGCACAAATTTTGAACCAGAAAGCGTTTTGCACAATCTAAGACGTGGTAATCCCGTTCTGACAACCTGTGAGTGCTACCTGGGTCTTTCTGTTCCAAATTCAACATATTCGTTCTCAGATGATCCATTCTTAGAAAAAGCATATACAATCTTGCTTTCTTTATTAGAATGATAGTTTTAGTCTTTTAGGGGGGAAAAATGTCTTTCTTTTTGCCTGTAAATTTATTTTATGCTTTGGCGTTAAGGCAATAGCATTTTTACAAGGAATACCTGTGCAGATAAACAATCTTCCTGATTTTCACTCAGGTTTCGAAACATCTCTTGGATGCTTTCGGGCAAATGATCACATTTCTTGAGCAGTGAATACTTTTACTGCATTTGAGCCTGCTTAGTTAATTGCTTTGAGATGAATTTGTGTTAAAGATGTTTCAATGTTTTTCAAAAATTTCGTACTTTCGTGGTCCACATAATTACATTGAAGATGGTCATATGGGCTAATATTTAAAGGGTCAAGTAAACCTTTCTGCCTAATAGGACGTACATTCAAGGATGCGGGAGCAAAGTCGGCATTTGAAAATTCATTCCGGATAAATGGATGAATGCTGGTGCATTGAAATCCTTATTTGATTTTTTTAGACTTTTAAATGCGTAGGGCATTAATGAATTGTCATCTATGCTACAGCATTTTTCGGATTTCTCATCCAGTTTCACGTGCACAGAAGTTGGTTGAAAGCAGTATAACACTGGCGAAAATTCAATAAATCATTGGCCAGACCTAATTCAATGAAGTAGATATTTAATTGCTTCACGCGTTATTTTAACTTCATCAGTCATCTTAGAGGTTATGCAATCAAGGATTTAAATGCGTGAATATAAGATAGAAAAATAAATTAAAAATAATCATGTTTCATTATATTCAATACGGTGGATGCTATTATATACATGAAAACGTGTTATATTAAGCAAATCACTGCTGTGTAAATTAAAATGTTACTTTATTTAGCCTATTTCCTGTGATAATTATACCTTTCCTTCAGTAAGAATGTTTTCTATGAATTGGTGTATCGGATGGGGAATGTAACCCATCCTGACGACCTACTCCGGAAGCTTTGGAATACCTACCCCATTACACATATTTTCTTATATCCATTATTACCTAACACACACTGTATGCGTTCCTAGAAAACAAACTAATATACACAATATATCGGACAAAAATGCAATTCATTCGTACTTGAAAAGCATTAAATATTACCCAAAAATTGATGAAAATAAAAATTAATATTTTTACATAAACAAATGTCGTTTTAAAATATCACCAATCTTTTCAATCGTAGCTTCGTAGTTTTGATATTAACATAAATATTTCGATTATATTTAGTAGATACTCTCTACTTCAGACAATACATTGCTAAAAAATACGTGTGACAACCTACCACGCAGACAACCTAATCCATCTTCCTTTATATAAGACAATAAATTTTATTCAAATTGCTTTTATTAGTTATAAATCTTAATGCAGCAGAGCACTCAAGAAACAAAAACACCAATAAAATATAATTTTCACCAATTAAATTGATCTGTCCCACTAGTACCTTACAGGAGTTCCGCTACATTTCTCATACACTCACGTGCTTAATGGCGCATAATAGAAACTTCCACGGTGTATCCTGAGATTTTTTTATATCAATTTATTTATATTATCAAAGGATTGCATTGCTTCTCGTAAACGATCCTTGAAATGGGCTTGGCGAAAATGTTCATAAGATTTAGTTCGCAGAATAGCTACTGAGAAATCCGCCAACATTCAGCAAACCGAAGGAGACTGTAGACATAGATCAGCACGAATGAACAAAGTTAAATGCAGTTTTACGCTGTTTGATCCGATTAAAAAAATCAATTTTTGAGAAAGGTTCTGCCAAAATTAGGTATTGTAAAATTAAAGTTTTGTTGTTATCGTCTTGCCGACTGAAAAAAACAATAATAATTCCATTTCTTTTTTACGCGGCTTGTGGGAAGGTGATATAGTTTTCGGAATTTTATTTCAACTGTATGAGTATTTCACTCTAAGAAAGGGAAAAATTAATTTCATATTTTATTTTTAATATTTTCCCTATCGCATAACAATACTGAACCAGTATCTGCTACATCTAAGCAAAATATAAAAGTAGTACAGACATTAGAGATTGACTTTTCAGAAGTATTGTACGATTTATTTTTATTTCTAATAGTAGATTATGAACAGTTGCAAAAAAAAAAAAATAATGCCAGTAATAGATCTTTTAGCTACTATAAAGTACCAGGTGTACCGCGGGGAGGTAGATCTACTGCGCATCCATATTGTACTAATGATGGTAAATTTGCGCAATTCTGGTACGTGATTTAACATATTTTCCGCATGAGAACACTATCTACATAATATTGAAGGTACATTCTAAATATTTCCGATCAACAATACCGTATATTTTATGGTCTTAATCAAAAGAAATTTATAATACATTCCGAGTATATGATTAAAGATTGGATGTAAATCAGAGATGTTGAGAGATTTTGTCTCAAAAATTGTGAGATTTGTTTACTATAACCACTTTAAACCTTGAGCAATATTTTACTTTCCTTTCAAATTTACCGATAGTGAGAGTAAAGGAAAAATATTTTGTCCATTAAATTTTGATTTAAAATATTTTAATGTGTGTTAGTCAGTCTTGCATTTAGCCGTTCAGAAGAAGGCCTAAAGCCATTTATTTACAGATCAGACTCTACATTTAGCTTGTAATTATGAATTATCGCAAAACGTGTTCTCTTGGTTCTATTATTGCCAAAGTAATCATTAATATCTTAAACTAATACCAAATGAAACTAACTTGTAACTCTCCCTGATTTACAAGAGTGCAATAAACCATCACAAAATATTTTAATGCATGTTAGTCTGATTTGTACTTAGTCTGTTTTGTATAAAGAAGGTATAAAGTCAAGCATTTTTAGTAGTGCTTAAAATATATAGAAAAAATAATCATTAACTAATGCTGAATGAAAAGAACTTGTAAATCTCCCTGATTTACAAGAGTGCAATAAACAATTACCTTCTGAAGGAATACTTAACCATTTATTAGGCTTTTTTCTAAATCCTTTAATGCACAGGAAAAATCGAATTCGGAGGTGTTTTCATATGTTTAACGTGAAAACAGATCAAAAATTCTTTTCAAAGAATTTTTTTACAATTGTACTTTCGCTCAAACGTAGCATATGAAATAAAAATTCTGTGTTTCCATTTTCAAATACGTCAAGTGATTTAGACTGCATATTCTTTTAAAGCCATACAACTCTTGTTTTCTCTTGGGTGTTGTAAGTCTAAAGTGACTCTAAATTTAAAACATGAAAAACTATTTTCCTTGTATTTGTTTATAAAATAAAATCTCTGCTTAGAAATTTAGTCCGATTTTTATCGTAGCTTTAGAAGCGTTATTTTTTTCCTTCTTACATTACCGAGAGTGATTATGTACCAAGACTTCGAATGAAATCCGACAATTTAGAATTCCAGGAGAGTTTTTAAAGCTAAATGTTCAAACTGAAATTTTAAACATTTCGAAAGCTATGTTGTTAATTTTTTCCCTTGAAAGGGTTTTAGTAAAAAGTTTGAAAGATGCAACCAAGCACCATATGTTTCAGACTGGAAATATAAAGAAAATTCAATCCAAACATGTAGTAAAACGGTTTTCAAAATGTATAAGAAAGTTATATTTTTTATCATTTAGAAATAAGATTTACTTTACAAATTCTCCCATCTACCGAAAAATAATATTATCTTACGTTTAGTTTTAAAAATATTCTTTAAGCTTGGGTAAAAAGAAATTAGGATTACAAAATGTTATGCTATCAATTTTAAATATATTTTTTTTGTTCTTTTGATAGTTTCATTAAATCTTTATATGGCGCAACCCTCCTAAAATCTTAGAAAATTACAAATGAGTAAAGTTGGTTTCATGCTTTAATAAACTCAGACAGTAGCGTATTAAAAGGGACAGAATTTATGCTGTATTACACTCCCCCCCCCTTTGATTTCTAGTTAACCTTGTTGCTTTTATACTATGAATCGTAGAAGGATATTCAAAGGAACACGAAAAGGGAGACACAATACTGTTGGAAATACCAAGTCCATCATCAAAATAGACAAAATTCTTACAATATCAAGCGTAAAAGGCAAAAATTTTAATTATGTACAATTAAAGGGTTCTTAGATAGGTATGCCTCAGTTTTGCTGTAATTTTTTTTTCAAACAAGTTATATAAAAATTCAAATAACAAGTCAATTCCTTCTTAGGTCAAAAAAGAAAATTTTTATTTTATTTACTTTTTATTAAATTTAATTAATTAATTAATTAATTAATAATTAATGCAGGGCCGTTTGTGAAGCAAGGATCGATACCGTTAATGCAGTTTGTTTGTTTAATTTATCGTTTTCATTCATTTTTAATCCCACGTTACAAGATCTAAAATTAAATTTAATTAATGAATTAATATTTGAAATAACTGTATTAACATCAAGTGTCATCCACTACAAGTTTTAAAAAATGTATTTGAACTTGAGGGGATGAGTAAAAAGTATTTTATTAACGACTGAAAATTTGGACAAGACATATATATATATATATATATATATATATATGGGAGAGTGTGAGCTAATAGTAGGAATTGAAAAATTATTTTCTCGTTTCCGAAGAACTTACGATTACACAATAATTTTGAAATAATACTATATGGAAAATAGTTATTAGATATTTATATTAAAATTCATTTTATTAAAAAAATCTTATTGAAAATAATTATTTGCTTGTGAATAAATCTTTTAAGTACATGATCATTATTATTAGAGTTACATATGTCTTTAATATTGCTAAAAGAATTCTTTAAAAATAGAATTAATGAAAAGAATAAAAAAAGATAATGTGCCTATAAGTGCACAAAATTTCTTAAATCAGTAATCTATAAGCTCAATGAATTTCAAATAAAATCGTTTTCGGTGAAAAAAAAAAACTCTTTTATTGAATTTATTACTGAAAGACAATAAATTCTGGTGCGCAGAACGTTACACAGTCTATTAAACTTAATAATAAGTTTTGCCAAGAAATCTGAAAACTCCTTTTTAAAAAATAAAACCATAAAAGCTAAAGGAATACGTCTGGGGTTTCCTTTATTCTATCAGAGCACGGGAGCGTAATAATGTGACATATCTCCTACTACAAAGGAAAACCAAAGCTATTGAATAGCTTAAGCCTCGAAAGACCTCTCAATATCATTCTAGTCAGACCAAGCGATCTTGCGGAAGATTTGTTGATTTCGGAAAATATCAAACTCGATAGACCGGAAAGCATTTCATTAGAGGCTCCTAACTATAATGAAAAAAAATGCTTCTGACATGTGTTTTCCACTTTTTAAAGGAGATTAAGTTAAAATAAAAGTTTTGGTTACTGGAACCAAGAAGATTATAATCTAAGCCATTATATTAGTATTCTATGAAATGTTTGGAAATTTTCAATACCTGTTTTTTCTGTACACAATCTTCGAAGAGACTGTTCTTAATTTTATTTCCTTGCGATTTTGGTTAAATTTTACACGATGAATTATATGATGCAATAACCTTTTTCTTCAAATATTATCTTTTAAAATATAAAACTTTAAATCTTTTTTAGCTAAGAATTACCGATAAACATAGTTTTATCTTTAATATGAATCGAACACAGGGGCTAAAAATAGTTAAAAGCTTGATTTGTCTTCTCATCGTCTCTTTCATTTAATAAAGTTTATTAAGCAGTGGACGTTTGTGAATGAAATTATGGTATCGTCGAATGTATGGGATTTTAGGTTCTTTTCAGGTTAAATTAGCTTTTAGCGTTTTATTTCAAATTTAGGCCTACATTTAAAATTTGGGGTTAGTAAGGCATTTTTCCACAACTCATATTTGCTCCAAAAGGAAACTCAGATTAAAACAAGAAAGCTTGGTTTAAATAATCTTGCAAATCGTAACAAGCTTGCATCTGTTGTCAGGATGTAGCTTCTTCGTCCAATGAATTTTTAGTAGAAGGAATATGTAAAACAAAACTCATTGATTTTTTTATATCCATACCAAAGTATGTGACTACAGATGCTTCCACAACTAAAAGGGTGATTGGTATGTCAAAGTGTACTTAAAACGAGGCCTACTTTGTTTTCAGACTAAGTGAACTTTGTTAACTATTTCAATATTCTGTGTCTTATTGAGCATTTCTAACCCTTTCTTTAGAGGATTGCTATTTTAGTTTTACTGTCCATACAAACATTCCTATACGAAATTAAACACGGTAAACTATTTCCATCCCCCTGACAAAAATTAGGCCGTGTGATTAACTACACAGAACCTACGCCTGCGAAAGATGTTCTGTAATATTTAATTCTTTTAGGATATTTTCGCAAATTTATTCATTAATTTTCCATTCCAGTAGAATCACTTTACTTCGAACAAAATATGTTTCAGTTTATTGTTAGAGAAAATCTTCCTTTCAAGAACTTAAACGTTTGTTTTATCAACGACATCCGGTTTCATCCGGTTTCAGAAATATCTACACAATATATACCGTTACTGAAATCCATTCCTAATAAATGAATTAGCTGTCGTTTTCCACAGTCAGATAAAAAAATAACTAACAACGCGCTATATAAAACGCGCTTGTGCAAAGGAGGTGGGGCTAAAAAATATTTTTGAAATTGGAATTGTAAAATATCGGAATCACCGTAAAACTATCTCCAATACCTTAGAATGTATCCGCACGCCAGAGTGCGCGCGTGAGTGTATATCAAACTATGCTGTGCTCTTCCAAAGATCTCCAAATGACCACTGTTTAATTTAACCACACACATCGTGATCTCGAAGCTCTTGTTACAGTAGAAGATTCCTGAGCAAATTCCGAATATAATTTCTTGACAATACCCTTAAAATCGTTATAGGCCATGCTACGCTTCCCAAATTACAGCAAACAAGCACAAAAAATTGTCCGATGAGGTGTATTTCCACAATCTTTCGATTTATTCCTGGAGCAGATGTTTAGTTCTGTCGATTATTTAAGATTAACTTTCACAAGTTTACACAAGATACGGATGAAGAAATTCGACATATCAAAGATACCTTAGATATAAAATCCTTTGATGATTCTTCTCTAAAAATGGAGCACTTTAGAAATTTGTAGAAGGCAGTAGCATCCCCATCCATATAGACGGACAACTAGAGGTCTATTCTCCTTCAGCTGTTCGAAGTCGTGTTTTCAACTTTCCTGACCCAGTTGTTGATTATGGGCTGCTCTAACGACTCTTTGACATGTTCCTTACCCTTCCCTGCCAATCACAAAAGCCCGCTAAGGTTTCTTCTCAAGACAAGGCAGAGTTAACGATTTGGCTTTTTAACCGAATCGGGGAGAATCAAACAACTGGATACACTGCTTAGTGCTGGAAAAGTGTAGCTATTGTCATCGCTTGGTTACTGTGCCAGCAACAGGGTGGACGAACGAATTTGCAATAGCTTGCCACTCAGCCAGATGCGTC
The DNA here is from genome assembly GCA_038373885.1 of Cheiracanthium punctorium. Lineage (NCBI taxonomy): Eukaryota > Metazoa > Arthropoda > Arachnida > Araneae > Cheiracanthiidae > Cheiracanthium > Cheiracanthium punctorium. The sequence continues at coordinate 463,734 of JAWZYV010011719.1, forward strand.
AAAGGAGTTCTTTGAATGTGCAGTATACTGTTGGCGAAGCACTCAACCACCCTTTTGCAGGTCGAGGAATCGAGCGATGGCAACGACTGCAATTTTGAGACTTTTATTGGCCCACTGGAACAGTCTATTCAAGTGTTATTCTAAATCGATGGGTTTCCCGAATGCTTTGAAAAACCGGTATCAATGTATAGACATCGACTAGATATTGTGCACCTAAGTAAACTTGTAAAGTTGTTAAGCAATTTTTACATTGGATAAGCTGAAAGAAAATTTGATAACTGAACTGCAGATGCATTCACTGTATATTGCTTAATCGCAAATAAGGAGGATCACTAAACACCCTCTAAGAAAGATGATACGGCATTTCATACCTGGCCAAGCATACACCATTTCATCATATTAGATCCATTGCAAAGTATCCACAAAAAATGACTAGATGATATTCATTGAAATTTGTTGGCAATTAGCGTTTTTATTACGCATTCTACTTTTCCTCTTATTATTTTCGTATTTAGAAAATGTAAATAGATATATTTTTAAAGGAAGGAGCAGCAGAAAAAATAAAATAAAAATGGAGTTCTTGAATCTTTGACCTGCAAAGGATCTTACTTCCTAATCAGTAAATTGAAATTTAAAAGTTATTTTGCTTGAGTGCATCCAGAAGGAAGGTTATTACTGGCAAATAGAAACTGTCCTAATTCTAAATGGTTTCACTATTTTAATTCAAAGCGCCATCTTCTGGAGATGTTTTGAACTACAGTGAATATGTCTGACTCTGCGGCTTTCTGCTCCCTCATTTCAGTTGAAAAATGCTGTTCCATTTGAAATTTAACTACAAAATTTAAAATTTAATTTGAAATATAACTACTAATATATCCCTGACGTTCTTAAAAGTTTTTTTTTCTTTTTTTTTAAATCTCTACATTCACCAATATCGGGAAACGCGCTTTTTGGAAACGCGCGAATTCTCTTTTCAATTACTTTTGAAAGAATTTAAAAATTCCTAGGAATAGTCCCTCGAAAACTGATTTTAATTTAAAATTAAAGGAAGAGAGAGGGAATAAATTAATTTAGTAAATCGTTGAGATGATCAACATTTTCCTTTATTTAACGACCACGTTCGTGAGAATCACCATATTTATGGATATAAAAGTATGTATTACCAGTTAATTATGCTTTACCTTCCAAATTCTGAGAGTTTTATACATTTTTTTTCTCCCATATTTTCAATTGTTAGATTTTTGAGATTTTTTAAGTGCCTACAGGTTCCTTTAAAGCAAAAATTATTCGTTAATTTGTTTTTAGATTATAAGGAATATATAACTATGCCTGTAGCATATTTTAAAAATTGGCTAAAATGAAAATCCTTACTAATTTATTAATTAACGTAAATTTAAAATACACGTATCAGGGCTTTTTTTTAAAAAATCACCTTTTCAGCTTTTTTCAAACTTGAAAATGCAAAACCACAAATAAAGTAATTTTCTAATACAATGTGTACAGTTTTTTTTCCTGTATAATCGACTTCAGATAAAGTTGCCATTATCATAAGTTAAATCAAAAATAGTTATCCAACTTTCTCAGAACATATTTTAAGATTTTTTTTACTTGATCCAGATGTTTTCGACACTTTTCAGAAAAATTAAAAATGTCTAAGAATGGGCAAAGATACTGTGTTAAGATTTTATGAGAATTTAGTATTGATATTTAAAGAATGAAAAAAAAAACCTCGAAATGCTGTCCTAAAAAGTCTTATAAATTAGTTTCACACACACAAAAAAAAACCTTTCCTTCCCGTGTTTGACAAAATGTGCATTGATTGTCTCGAGATTTCTAATTAGTTGTTTAAAATGGCTTTCCAAGGTTAACTATTCATTAAATATTTGGTAAAATAGTTTTTTTTTCCATATAAGCTCCACAAAAAACACAATTCAGTAATTGCTTTCTAAAATCTGAAGCTGGCGGAAAAAGGACCGCGGGCATAAAAACACACATACATTTTTTACTACTCCATAAAATCTAAATTAGATAAAAATGATATCTAAAAAAATGAAAGCAAAGATAATGCGCAAAATGTTTTATTGAGTTTATGCTTTTTGTTAATTATTTTTTAGATATTGCGGAATATTGCGAGTTTAATTATCATATTTATAGATTTTTATAGGGTTTTTTATTGCACTTGCTTAATTCACGTCCTAATAAGAATCTTGGTTTATTTGGGTTTCAGAATAATTACTTTTTATTTCTCACGCTGAAGGATAGGAAATTTTTATTTCTGTGATCAGGAATGTGATTTATATTTACTTTATCAATTAAATGATTTTTTTAATGTAACATATTGAAACAAAGTATTTATAATGTCATCAATTATACTCTCTATAACAAATAAATCGACGCACCAAGAAGGAGGTGTCCGATTGAGACGAAAATTGGTGGATAGGAAGACAATGTACAGAATACTATATGATTAAAATTTCAGAACAATTGAATAATTTATTTCAGAGTTGCAGTAACAAGTTCAATAAGATGTTGACCTGCCGCTAGCCTGGATACAAGCTGCCACTCGGCGTGTCATAGACCGATAAAGCTCCCGGATGGTCTCCTGCGGTATTTCCTGCCAAATTCGCTCCAATTGTCGAACGAGGTCATCAACAGTCCGTGCCAGATGCAATTGCCTTCCCATCATATCCCAGACATGCTCGATGGGAGAGAGATCTGGCGATCTGACAGACCAAGGAAGAGTTTGACAAGCTTGCAGACAGTTTAGAGCAACACGAGCCGTATGTGGTCTGGGATTGTCCTGCTGAAAAACCAGCCCAGGGCACTGCAAAAGGAACGGTAGCAAAACAGGTCTTAGGATGTCGTCCACGTACCGCTGTGCAGTAAGTGTACCTCTAATGACGACCAACGGGGTCCGGCTGTCAAAAGAAATGGCACCCCAGACCATAATGCCTTGTTGAGGGCCGGTGTTGCGTGCAATAGTGAAAGCAGGATACCCCCTCTGCCCTGTGCGTCTCCAAACACGTCTTCGATGATCCCACGGTTCGGACACAGTTGGATGAGGGATTCGTCACTAAAGACTATACGTCCCCAGTCGGCATCATTCCAATCTGATCGAGCCCTGCACGTCTGTAATCTGGCTCGGTAGTGTGCAGGCGTGAGTAGCAGGTGGCGTAACGGTCGGCGCGAGCGTAGATTACGCTCTCTCAACCGTCTGTGAATGGTCATGATGGACACTGGTGTTTGGGTTGAACGCCTGATGGTTGATAGAGATGAAGAAGGCGCTGTGACAGCTGATCGGACCGTCACTCTGTCCTCACGATCTGTTGTAGCCCTAGGTCGACCTTTACCATCCTGACGCTGAACTCTGCCATTTTCCACCTATCCTTGCCAGCATCTTCGAATCGTCGCATCGCTTCGACTCAAATGACGAGCGATTCTCCGATTAGTCCAACTGGCCTATTTCAATCCAATAATACGACCTCTGTCAAACTCTGACAGTTGCTCGTAATGAGCACGAATCCTGCAGCGAGGCATTTTTTAAGTTCTTGAAAGCTCATCTGAATCGCAATCAAACCGAAAGTTTTAACAACCGTTGAAGAACTGCTCCTTATATACGTCTGCTGGATGCGCAGTTCCGATGCGCTAGAGATCAAACTATTCATTCATTGGACACCAAATTTGAATCATTTGCATATCTGTTCAAAACTTTCATGCATACGAAATTTCAAAGCAATCGGATGATTGTTCCTTGGTGCGTCGATTTTTTTGTTATAGAGTGTATAAAACCACAAAAGGAAATTGAGACTTAAAAGACCTGACGAACGCGGTGGCCATGCTACAAATTACCATTCCCAAACCACCGGTTTTGAAAGATTACATCCAAATAGTTTCATATGTAATTGGCTGGTGTGGGTAAAGTGACTTCTTTGTTTCTGTGAAAGATATTCTGGTAGAAGATAAGATCTCGGTATGTCGCCGATTATTTCTATCCAAGAGCTCATAAAAAAGTTTTGATCACTATTCATGAAAGTTGCTTTGGAAATTTAACCGCTTTTTGTGTGTTTCTGTTTCGTTCAGGACGTAACTTTTGGCGCCCTCTAGCGTATTTGCGGTTTAATTCGGGCCATGCATTCTCTGATGAAAGTTGTTTGTTTGGATTTGTAATGTCACTTCCAAACAGTTTTGCCTACATTTTATTATACACCCTGTACAGAACAAAATATACTTTTTTGAGCACGTTTTTTAATACTGTACCTATTTATGTGATGAAAAATCTGACAATTAAGCATCTCTATCGAACCTTCAAATGAATGATTGATATTCAGTAATCACCAGCGTTCTTCTTTTTTTTTAATTCAAAAGCTTTTCAGAATTTCATCTGTGAAAATATTTTGTGGATGAGAATGGAGTAGAAAACTGTTACTATTGGTGAATTTAGAAGTATCGAAATTAAAATGGGAATTCGTAAAGAAACTGCATAACAGAAAATACACTAAAGAACACATTTCATGTCACTTAAACCACAAACTTTAGAAATCCTCAGAAACTTCTCTCTACAACAATCTAAAATAAAAAATAAAAAATGTATACAATTACTGCATGAATGTCATTCAAACACAGTGTTTTTTAATTTCGTAACCATAAAAAACATATGTTTTTAATGATAACGCTAACAGGTACTCCGCATGTCATTTTATTTAAAACATAAGCTACCAACATAAAAATATATGTGTAGTTAATGCAAAATCCATGTATCTACTTAAATACAATGTTTGTTTATTATTTCTGTAGCTACTTTTACTTAAATACATCCTGCTGTCCAGAATTTCTAGTCATGTGGTAGCGTGTTCGAACCTCACCGACTTTTATCGAATAGAGGACAACACTGCCCTAAGTAACCCTACAGTGCAACATTGTATGAATATTCTTGTTCAAAGTTTAACCATCATTCTGGATTCATTTAAGTTAGAGTAAAAAACTGATTTTTTTTTTCTGTAATGGTGAACCAGAAAAAGAGTAAAACGCAACAGAGATGTTGGTAGCAGCTAAAGCGTCACCAGATTTTTGGTAGAACTGAATTTTTTTTAACAGTCTATTGTTGAGTAAAGCAATTCATAACTTGCTTTAGTGCCTTACTGAATCCAGAACTCTTGCCAGTCGAATAACATATTTTACTTAATAGTTTAATAAAGTATTTAACGTACTGTTTTTCTAAGTGCGAAGAGTAGGACACTGAAACGTCTAAATAACTAGACACACCTTGTCAGAATTATTTTAACTTATTGAACCAAACAGATTTTATTTTCCGACATTTCAAATTCATAGTACATACATCAAATTTAGATATAGTTTTAAGTAACTAACCAAGTAACTAACATTGTGTCACCCATTAATTCTTTGTACCGTAAAACATTCCATATTCTGAACTTTTAAAAATTACAAAAGTCTCAGTTTTTATTCACTCTTCGATAAAGTAAGCAAATAATACTATTTCTGTTAGCAACGTCGCAAAAATTTGTTGTTTCTTAATATCAGTCATAACTTTAGAGGACACATGAAATTATCAGTATCCACAATTATTCCAGGAGTATAATTTTACTTTTTCCAAAGAATAAAGGACCCTAGGTTTTTGAAAATGAAATAATATTTACCATTCCCTTTAGAAATTTGGAGTTTTCAACAAAGAAATTAAAACTACTTATAAAATGAATCTTCCAAAGACGTTCACAAACATAAATCAATCACTTATTTTAGTCAGTACCGTAAAGAACCTAAATAAAATAAAGATGAAAAGACTACATTTAAAAACGTATGGATATAAAATATAAAAAACTGGCATTTGTTTAATTCTCTTATTGTTTTATTCAATTTGAAGTTTTCAGTTTAATATCTTCAAATTTTCACTGCTACAAGATTTAAAAAGTTAAATTTTGTCATTAAATTATGTCCACTACTAACATTTATATTCTTGAAGTAAATAAAATCGTTAAAGTGTTTCAGGAAATTTTTCATTGTTCTAGTCTCTTGTAAAAAAGCTCAGGTTATCAAAAAATCGGCTTACTTCTAAAGCATTTGAAGATACGAAATTTGCAGAGTTCTGAGTGGCTTAAATTTGAAACAAAATTTTCTGCCAGGTTATATCTCGGAAACATTTTAATTGGATAAAATGTTGACTTTAAAATGACGGATATTTTAAAAGCAGTTCAGGCAATGTGTTGTTTATGAAGAAAATTTTCTAGACTACCTAACTGTCTGAATTTTTAGAAAAAAATGTGCCGTTCAACATTATCATACTTTAAAAATTATAAATTTTCTTTTCAGAGATAAGAAAACAGCATTTATGGGGTTTTTTTCCTAATACAACATGAGCCAAATTTAAAAATACAGCTTCAATTATTTTAAGGAAGCTATTTTATTAAACAGGAAATTATATCCTCTGCTTCCAAACAAATTTAAATAATAATTAAAAAAAATTCTTGGCGCATAAAAAATAATAAAGAAATTATTGCGTAGATAGTCGTTCATAAATATCAATATTTGTTGCACCAAATGTCTAAGTCAACGAAGTTAACTTAGAATAAAACATTATTCATTAAGTTGGAACTATTTTTATATTTCTTTTATTTTCATATTCAAAAAACGTAAATTTAAAAATAATCGAAATTAACTGTTGGTGAAATTAAATTATTTTATTTCCTGTCTTTAAAGTAGTTTTTTTTATCCCTTTTTTATCTTTTTATGACAATGAACCTATTGTATGATTCGATAATAATTCGACGACAATAGTGGTGTGTATTTCTCAAAATCGCTTCAAATGCCATCACTCTTGTAGACTTCTAGTAACCTTTTATATCTTTTGAAACGCATGAACATTTGATTTCTGCTATGTGTGTTTAATACAAAGTTTATTAAATTTTTATTTTCTGGGTCTTAAAAATCGATCTTAATTTTAATATTTTATTTGAATAGTTATTTATATTTTTATGCACTTATTTTTAATATATTACATTTTTTTTTACATTTTTTACATACAACATTACAAGCATCAAAACATTTTAACCCTTTGAGACGCAAACCTTTCCCAATGCTGAAAAAAGGGCAGCCGTTGCCATCGCTAGACTTAACTACCAGCAAGATGGCGGACGATCGAAACGTTCATCGCGTGCCACAGATCTAGAGACCCCTTTTTTGACGGCTGTTCCCGGGCAGCCGAAAAGGGGGTCTCTAGATCTGTGGCACGCGATTAACGTTTCGATTGTCCGCCGTATTGCTGGTAGTTAAGTCGAGCGACGGCAACGGCTGCCCTTTTTTCAGCATTAGGCAATCTATCCAGCTGTTCTCGCATTCTTCCATTTTTCAGCAGATGTCAGTGCTGTTAAAAATAACCGTGACAATTTTTTTACGGGAAATGACGTGCTAAAAGAATAAAGGATTCCCGTGGAGCTATGTCCCTCGCAACTATTTTTATAGAAATCAAATCTACTCTTCGTGACTGGCAACAGTCAAAACGTCAGAGTTTGGTGTTTCCAGAGCGGGAACACTGCGCGTTAAAGGGTTAAGACAACAACGCACTTTAGTTGAAAAGCGAAAAAAAAAAAGACATTTTCCCCCTAAAAGAATTATCAGTTCGATGAAACAAATTGATACCATCTTTATCTAACTTAAATCCTAGCTTTAAAACAAAGAAGGATCGATAATGGAAAATAACTCTTTCCTCACGGAGGAAGTAATTTCGCAATGTAAGAAATTTTTGACCAGACCTTAATGATATATTTTATGTTAGAAAACAGAGGCAAGAATAACTACCCTATGAAATGGAGAGAGAAAGACTGAAGTAACAACATGCACCGACGACGGAGAAAGATATCGATATTCCTTACATCTCCTCAATGAACAGAAATTCTCAACTTCGGACACGAATTACTTTATAAAAGCAGACTTCTTTCTCTTTTATTATTGGAAATTTAAAAGCATGAAACGATGGCGTTACTTGTGGATGGTGGTACGACGATTTTATCCGATATTAAATAAGAGTAAAAGAAAATAATGAGAGATAATAGGAGCAAAAGGAAAAAGCGCACATAGAAAAGTTTGGCTTTAATGAAATTTTCTAAAAAAAAAAAAAAAAAGATTTGCTTCATGGAAGTTAAAAAATGTTTTTCTTTGTTCGCTTTGCGAAAAAGTTCAGTTTCTGGATGTAATTGAATAAAATAATAGTTTATGTCTTTATGAATGCAGTGTCTGTATATAAGTACGTTTTGTGACATTTGGAATTTGGGATATTGCAATAAGTGAGTTATTTTATATACACGGTATCCAATAAATTGAGCACTAATTTTAAACAGAGGACGGGCGCATTATTAAAAATTGCATACCACTCCAGAAACAACAATTTTAAGTAACAATTAGTAAACTTAATAACTTAATTATAAACTTAATAATAATAATAACTAAAAATAAAGATTTGTTTGTTAGTGAAATTTCCTACCATACATTTCTAAAACTGCTAAAACTTAATAATTTTTTCACAAAAAGTCCGCAAGAGATAAATTTGATAATATAAATGGTAGTTTACTTTGAAAAATACAAATTTTGGGAGGATAAAATAATTTATCATAAAACACAATAAAGATAATTAACTAACATTTCGATATATTTACTGAAACGACTTTGTGTGTAAACTTCGTTTGTGGCCCTACAAGCGAATTCATGTCTTTTTTCATGTACCTTCATCATCCTTTAAAATTGGCACGTCTGTCTGAAAGTGCATATATACAACAAGATGTGTGGATATGATAATGGGACTGAGTTTTTATGCTTTTCAGTTCAAGTGAAATTAAAAGTCTTACAACATTTAGGAAGCCACACTAGATTCTAGATGATTTTTAATCTTCTTAAAATTGCTGGGACCCAATCGTGAAGAGTTACTATATGTTTTATCAAAAATTTCATTGATTTGAATAATTTTACGCAAATGATAGAGCTTCTATCATTTTCTTCATTTGTGTATTTTTGTTTCATAGAAACCCAAAATTTAGAGGACTTACATATTTTATGGTAATTTTAACGATTAATAAAATAATATTCAAACAAATTTTAGTTCATTCTTTTGATATGACTAAAAAAAGGAGAATTTTCGCAAAGTTAGAACTGTTTTCATATGGTGATTTAAAGAAATTTTTACATATCAGATTTTCTTTTTAATTTCTCCTTCGCATAATAAATAACACTTTAAAAGAAATAAAAATTATTTGCCCGCATAAAAAAAATGCAACACTTATACAATGCCTTTAAAGTATTTATTCAGATGGAAATACAAACAATATTTCTGAGTGTTTAAATTTCGCCTCTTTCAGGATACGCAATGCTTTAACTAATCATTCTAGTATTCCCGAGGAATACCTAAATAAGCACTAAGTACTCTTTTTAATTCCTCTTTAAAAATCGCTTGTTTTCTGAGGCTACAAACTTTAAATAGTTTCCAACATGTCACGTATTGTATAAAGGAAATTCCTTTTTTTCTTCCTCATTAAATTCTTAACACCATTACCAACATTCGCTAAACGTTAACAGCTGAAAGAAGAGAAACGCGGCAAAATATTTCTTTTTCCACTTAATTAGTTCTTTTTTTTTCTCCCTCGATCGACAGAATTGGATAAGTATAGCAAAATACAATAAATTTGTTTTAGTCTAGAATTCTAGTGTCGGCATTCAGCGAAGGAGAGAAATAAAGGTACAAATAAAACAAATCTTTCTGCTTCCTTTTATACTTTGTTTACTACGGAAATTTTCTCGTTCGCTGTTTCGGAAAATGCAATTGTAATGAATAAAACGCCTCTAACTAAATATTCATGAAGTCTGTCAAGAGTTCATAAATGAAAGTGAAATAACTTTTTATTTCATAGCTCTTTAACCCCGCCCCCTACCCCAGCAAAAAACGTGATTATCATAAGAAACATTTTTTAACTAATGTAGTACAATTAAAACCTGTGGAAATATCCTGTTTAATACCTAGAAATAGAGAATCATTAAATGCTTCGTGTATTTATATACATCTTTATTCTAAATGTATCTTCTACATTTTATTGGAAATTTAAAATTTATTTGTTCATAACTATACGCATACAAATATTTGTTCATAGTAATTTAATTTTATAAAACTATAAAAACGCTTAGTTGCATATAAATAAAATTAACTTTTCTTAAAAACTAGACGATAAGGCAATCAATGAATGAATGTATGGATTTATTTACTAACAAAATCAACATAATGATATTGAAACGCATAGTTTTAAGACATCATATAGCTTTTCACCAGTGTGACTTTCAACCAGTGTTGATGTAAAATTTAACCACAATTTATGATTGAAAAACCGCAATCAATATTTAATCACGATTAGCAACTGAAAAATTTTAGCCAAAAATCTCAACTAACAATATTGTTTTTTGTGATTACTAATTCAAATTTAAAATCACCAGCTTTTTTTATACTTGAATATTAATCTTTAGTATTTTAATAGTGACAGTGAATTAGATAAACATTGAGGTTTACCAAATTTAGCAATCGACAGAAAAGTGAGAATAATTGAATGCCTCCACGAATGGATTTAAGTAAGCTATATAACTAATATATGTCCATAAATTCAGACTTATGAAAAGTTATGCTTATCAGAAAACTTTATATGCACTTTAAACTGCTACAGAAAAGTAATTCGTAACCTAAAAAGTTAAATTTCGAAAAAAAAGTCCAATTGTAAAAACATATGTACTTTTTTGGTCAAACTGAATGTTTCAAAGAGTGGTTAAACATTCACAATGGCAGCCTTTATCATCGATATATTTCAGAGTCGGGATTAATTCTGTACTTCGCGCAAAAAAATTCAATTATATTTCTGAACACACTGCTGTCATTCCAAAAGGAAGTTCGATTGTATAAACTGAAATTTAACTTTGTGCCTAGAAAAAGAGGTTCTCTGTATCAGATCATAAGTATATACATTTTTCTTACCTACCCTGCATTTAGAAAAAATCATCAAGTGATGTAATAATAATTAATATAAATAAAGTAGGGGAAGGTAGGCCAAAATGATCCCCTTAAGGGGAAAACTGGCATAAAATAACATAAATGTTAAATAAAACTTTCACAATTTGTCATAATAATTTACACTATATTTTGCATCATAAATATATTTTAATTATATTTTAAACATAAATAATATAATAATATTTTAAACATAAATTGAGTTACGAAAAAATAAATTTTGGAAAAGAGTCCAAAGGATCATTTTACAACACTTACCCAAGGGCAAAATGATTCTTCATTTGAAAATAGTTGTAAATTGTTTTTATCGTCAAAATAAAAGATGTAAAAGTAATTATGACTATACATAATAAAATAAAATAAGTTTTAAAATCATACAGTATACAAAATTTGTTTTATGAAAATTTTACAATAAAAAATATCACAAACAATGAAATATGAAATATTTTAAAATTATAATTCAAAAATTATAGCCTACAATAAACGCAGAAATAAATTAAATAATGTGATGGGGAGTCACGCATTTTGAGAACGTCTGAAGGGCTGCCGTGATCACTAGGACTCGGTATTGGAGTTTCTTCAGTCGATGGATCATTTTACCCGACAGTATGGCTGCCCACTTAAGGCCATATTACTGGAACACACCTAGAAGCATAACAAACTAAACAAGTGTGATTCCCTTCTAAAAACATACTCTACTGAGTAAACCAAGTCATGTTTTTGTACATTAAAGACTGTATGTAGAAATAAATAGAAAAGTTAATGCTTACCTTATAAGAGGTATGATAAAACACAGGTTTTTGAAGAATTCTACCTAGAAACGTAATGCACTAATCGCTTAAATATCGCCATTGCTTCTTCTTGACTTGGCATAACTAGTTCATCTCTAATGTAGCGATTGATAAACAGAGCAGAATTTACGTGATCACAGTATTTTGCGCTGAACACTAAATTTTTCATTCCGAGGCTTGAATTTCATTTAAAGGATGTATACATAAAACCTTTTTTTTTTAATTTTTCTTTCGTATTCCTTCCCAGTTAAACGTCACTCTAATAACCCGATTGACCCAATTTAATGCACCACACGTGCAATTTCTCAAGGAAATAACTTCAAGAAAGAAAAATCTCATCAAGACTTACATTCCGCAAACTGTGAATTCATAAAAAAATGTTTTTTAAAATCTTTAATAATAGTACATTTTTCATATTAATATGCGATTATAACATTTAAAAATATATGTCTGATTAATTAAACACTTTCTTTCGCGCGTTTGTCAATATTAATGGATAATTAAAACTATTTCCTTAATGTCTCCAAAAAATACGTTTTCTTGGCAATAAAATATACATACTTTTTGTCGATTTTTAGATAACAAAAATTTTTAAGTGGAAAAACTAAATTAGCAAAAATATAATGTTAAATGTGTACGAAACATCTTTGTAAAAAAATCTTCAATAACGATTATACCAGAAAGAAATTAGATACCTTGAAACATGAATTTATTTATAACTGGCAAACCATCAAAGATTGCAATTCACAGTAGCACATAATACATGAATTCCATATTTAACAACAATATTTCTTTTTTTAACATTCCTCCCTATTACCCCTATACATAACAACTTTCAAGTGTCAGATCTGCTAACAAAGGGAGGTGGTGAACATGCTGAATTCTCAAGCTGTTAAACGCATATCTCCAGACGCTTCCAGCTTCATTACTGTCTCTTTAAGAAACTTCTAATGTGAAATCCTTCTATATGGTTTCCACTACTTTGCTCGATTTCGGTCATGCATGATTTTTGTGAACGGCATAGAAAAGAGTGCATTAAGATAAACCTACCAACACGATTCTACTTTATTCCGCCAGAATAGATCTGTATGCCTGTGTCACCCCCTTCGCCATAATTTTCTAAGAGTAGAAGAGATAACAATGCCCTGTCTGGTGCAGTCAGAACTTTGGATTCAGAAATGCTTTGATACTGTGCAAAATGATACTGTTGCGCAGTTTGAAAACGATTTAATGAAAATTAATTTTTTTTTGCACGTTTATACATTTAAAAAGTATTTAAACTGTCACAATTTATAAATGTATTGTCAATTACGCATCCAACAAACAAAAATCTTTCTAATGTAACTGAATGTGAAACGATTGTAGATAATCAATACTTTTGGATATATATGAATTTGAAGAATCTAATAATAACAATAAGAAAAATAATTAAAAAATGGCTAGACGAAAATGAAGGCTAGCTTTATGCTTATTGTATGAAGTGAAATTGAATGCTCAAGATTCCAAACAGCCTATAAAGATATAGAAAGTAATAATTCTCGCTGTTCAAACAAGGATATATTTTTTTTCTAAAATCAACCAAACTGGTTTTTGCAGAGTTTATGATATATTTTTTAAAAATATGTGCATGCAATTTAGTTATTGCTAAAGAAAAAGCATGAATAAGTGACGCAACAAAGCAATAAATACGGTCGGTGGTCAGGCTAAAATTCTGATCTTGCTTTTGGCACAACACTAGTACATCTTCTCGCATGACACATGCCTTTTTTAAACTTCTCAGGTACACGATGCGAATGGTTAGTTAAAGCGCCTATGAAACTTTGAACAACACACATAGTGCATTGGAATTTATAAAAAGTCTTTATACTTATACTTTTAATATATTCTCTTTCGTACTTTTTTACTAATACACTTGAATACATGCTCTTTTCCGCATTGGATTTTGAAATAATCAAAAATTAGTACACAAGAAAAAAAAAGAATTTCCAATTTTTTCATCTTTTTTTTTGCGCAATTCCAACTAACATCCTATTAAGGATGTTTCCTTTAAAAAACGTTATCGTTGTGGAAGAACTTTTGAACAACTTAAAAAACAAGCTAATGATGATAAATACTCGACAGAAATTTATAATGCTTCTATATCTAATAATATGTACGAATGCTAACGATAAATATGTATGTCTCATGCAACTTTAAGGAAAAATTCATTTACAAAAAAGAAACGCCGAAGAGTTACCTGTTTTGGGAAATATTGCAAAATTCTCATTGTTTAACATTTTTTTTCTGAGCGTTTCGCAACGCCTCAAGGATAATTTTTTGTGACACTTCACTGTACAACAACAATAAATCCGCAAAATTATCCGTGCAATTCAAAAGAATTGGTAGACAAGTTCAGTTTTCAAGCAGCTTTAAAGTAAACACAAAATGAACTGTTATGAAACAATAAGAAGTTTGCACTGTTTACTACAATGCTTGTAACAACAATTTAGAATGCATTTTGTTGATATGGGTATTAATCACATTGTTGACACAGTAGCATCGGACTGATGAATTCCAAAAAAATAATCCTAATCAGTTACCTAGCCATGGGTCCCTGGGCACCCATTTTGGATTTTTATTAATTGGGTGTCAATAATTCAAGCATTCTTGAGGAATTCTACTTTTTTTTAACTTTTTGTACATCCCCGTAATAATTTTCTCGCTATATCCGGGACTGTAGGTATTCAATTATTGATTTATCTTTATTTTTTTTATTTATCAATAAAAATTATGAGTCGCATATAGTTGAATTATTCAGTGCTATATATGTTTACCGTCGTGGCAGATTATTTCGAAAGTAGTTAACTATACTATTCAATCAATGCTGTAATTAATTGCAAAATTTGTAAATAATCACATATATAGCTATGCTGATCCCTGATTCCATGACTCTCAAAAATTCCAAGCAACTACTTCGAGATAAAACTTTTACCGCCATTACTCCAAAAAAGATTACAAAGCACAAAAATCTAAATCTGCTTGTCCGATCCGCTTGAAAACTTTCCGAATTTTGTATAAAATAAAGAAAGTAATCTCCTCTACTTTAAAAATCCGAGAATACACCTATTCCCTAATTTTCAAGTGATTTTTTCGCTATTTTCAGCTGTAGTTGACTTCCAAGAGTAATAAAAGTTAATCATTTGCGTGACAAAATTAGGAGTCTCAGGTGATAATGACGTCATACTAAAGTCATGGTAATCAGGCTTTGAAGGAAAAATTGTGATTCGTTTAGAATAAGCTTTCTAGATTAGCCAGATTAACATTTTTTAACAAATAAAATGATTTACTTTGCATGAAACGTTGATATGAGATCGGATGTTACCAGCGAAACGAAATTGTTCGAATGCGAAATGTTTTCGCTCGTTTTTAGAATAAAAATGCAATTCCGATTTCGGTTGCAAAATTATAACATTCGATTGAATAAAAATTGAAGATGAAGTTATTTATTTTAAGTAACAAAGATTAATTATATTGAGTGTAGACATTTTTTTGCCGAATGTTTTTTCTACCGCTAGTTGTAATTGATTACAAAACGGGCTTTATCCTCCAGTTATAAATGTTACACAGTTTCTTGCTCAAAAACGTTAATTTAAAATTCTACAGCTATTTATTCTAAAAGTATACAGCTTTTTATTCTAAATCATGATGAGAGATTTCAACATTCTAGAAGAGGGAATAAAAAAGTATTATTTGGCTCAACTAGCAGACTGATTTTGAGTACTCGCTTCTGAGTTTTCTACTGAAACTCTCTGTTCAAATTAAAAACAACAGGGAGGAAGTTCAAAAACAAGAATCATGCTTATATAATGTGTAATTTTCTATATTTTTTCTTCAATATGTAAGTTTTACTCATGAAATCATTATTTAACATAAGGTAATGTAATTACCGAGCTATGATACAAAAATGTGCAGTAATTTATTGTTTCCCTGAAAACTGTTTTATTTACATAATACTCTTGGAATTTCATGCATGTGCAGTAATAAAATCAAATAAGAGAGATGTTCAAGAATATTACTTTCCTATTTTCCAAGCAAATTTCTGAAACTTTGCATTTAAAAGATTATGAAATCGAAATAACGAAGGAATTGTTCGTTTTCATACATTAAATAAGCATTACAAAATAAGTTTTCTAACTGTAAACCAAAAATAATTACCTTAAATTCTTTTTTTCTTTTCGTTTTCTTTCAAAATTTAAAAAAATCTATTCTATAATTACGCAATACTTTCGCATCCATTTATCTTAATTGAATAGTTCAAGTTTCATAAAACTTTCATTCTCAAAGAAAATTCCAAGGGGAAAAAATATACCATTTGAGAATCATTTTAAATCATCTTCTGAAAAGGTATTGCGTTAATGAGATCCTTAAGCTTATTGTTTTATTTCATGATTTCTGTTGATTTTTAACTTCTGAACAAATAAAAGACATAAGCATCAAAGTACTTTCGTGTCAAGTTGAAATTGAAATGCCTGAGTGAATTATTTATTTAAGAGAAAGTAAATTTTACAATTGAGCAAAATAGCAACTCAAAGAAATAAAACTAAAAATGTGCTTTTCGAAATGCGGTAATATTTTTTTTAATTTCGAGACAGGAATAACAAAGCGAAAATCTCACCCTTTAAACTTAAAACAGAAAAGAATCATTATACATTTATTTAGTGAATAAAACTTCACACTAAAGTTATTATTTATAGAAACACTCTCTTAAAATAAAAAAAAAAACAGATTTTTCCGAAATTCTATTACCTTGTTCGATAGGTTAGTAAGCAATTTACAGTAACACCAATTGTTTTTTCATATTCGGTCTAGCACGTTCGACTTTAAAAAGTTTTCATGCTTTAGATTTTTCTTTCTGATTTACAGTGAATCTAAAAACCTTTTCTTTCTTCGGTGTGCATAACAAAAGGTTTTGTGATTTTCGCATTTCTAATTTTTTTTTTTATAAATAAAGCTTTTCTTCCCATGCGAATAACGGGTACTCAATTAGTTATGTTGCAAGCATAAATATGTAAAGATTGAAAAGTAAGATATTAGATTTAGTATGTCTTAATTTTTGTGTTTAAGTGGAGATTATTGGTTCAGCCAGAGTAGTGTGTGTTCGGAACTTTTTCCAAGAGGAATTTGCGTCATAATGCCACTTAATACATTTATTAATCAATTAAAATAAAATACTTAAAAAAACTAAAAAATAGTAATTTAATCTGTTCGTATTCATTGAAATATTCAACTACACGCATTATCCTTTGAAGAATTTTCTTTCCCTGCTTGTCTTCCTCCCAGAATCACATGAAAAAAACAAATCCACCCTCCCAAATCTATTTTTCTCTTCAAAAAAATGCACGTTAAATAAAATTCCTGAATTCATTAGGAGAGAGGAAAGTGATATATTTTTTTTAACACAAAATTCTAACAAATGCATTTTTGTCAAGTTTGTATTTAAAAGCAAGCTATTATTCTAAGTATAGGTTTCATATTTGTTACATTTTAAAGCAAGTATTTTAGATATCTTTCTTTCTTTCATGAAAGATAGCCAACCTTCTTGGCCGATCTTCAAAATGCCCTGAAAGTGCTTTTTAAGATATTCGTGAATGTCCTTCACTGTTGTGTAGTGGCTAGAGAGCCATTCTACCCCACCACGGCTCCGGGTTCGATTCCTGGTGTGGGCTACGGTGCAATTTCATCCGTCACTCCATAGGAGACAACGCTGGTTAACCTATTAGATGCTTCCATAGTACAGAGACCAGTATTTACGGCCTTGGTAGTGACCAATGCCTATAAAACGGCAGGTGCTCGAAATTTAAAATAAAGGTATTCGTGAGTGTTCTATTTCGCAGTACAAATTTTATGGATCTCTCTACTTTTTTTATAAGTCACGCAGGATATATTAAAAGAATATTTTGGTCCCCTACACGCTTTGGGTTACAAATTTTGGAAAATGTTATCTAAAATAAAGCACATGCGTTATAAAATTTGAAGTCTTAAAAAAAAAAAAAAAGAACTAAATTCACCCCGAAGGAACTAAAATAGCTCCACTTAAAACCGAGATAAACGTCCCGATTTTAAATCCTTCGGAGTTATTTTAGTTCCTTCGGAGCAAATTGAGTTATTTTTTTAAGTGTGTACGTACATGCAAATTCCTTGTTATTACCTTCAATAGTTTTATCTAGGCGGAATATTGTATTACGAAAAAACGGCATTACTTTCAGGCCCCTCTAATAATGCTGTGATTCTTGTGAAAATACAACTCTGTTTTCCCAGTAAGCATATACACGCGCTTGTATAAAACAATTGGCATATTAATAGTGCAAGTGCTTCATAAAAAATTCTTGAACGGTACAGAAACTTATGTTGGATAGCGCTTAAAAGCAATCCCTGCATTAAATTAAATGAACATGAAACTGCAATACGCTTTAGCTGCTAATCACTCTGTGCTTTTTCACGTATCCTTCTAAGAATCATACCTCTGTTGCAACTTCGAAGTTTACATCCTCGGGGTTTGAGCAGAAATTGTCTGAAATCTTAATAAAACTAATTGTATTCTCTTGAAATACTAAGGGCGTGAGAATGTCACGCAGGAAATCCCCTAGTCATACCAGTTTAAAGACTTTAGCATAATAATGTCATTAATGACTATCCCTAAGAAACAAATCTGATGCCACTTTCTCAGCAAGAGCCCCAGAGATTGTATCAATAATTACAAAGTTGTTCTGTGTGATTTCCCGTTGGATGGATTTCGAATTTGAACCACGCATAATTAGGCAATTCTACACTGCTTTAATAATATGCACCCAGGCATTCTTGAGATTTTGAAAAGTTGATATAATTACAGTCTTCATAAAAGTAAATTATTTCACTTAAATTCAAATTTATTTTCAATGTAATGTGTTTATGTAAATTTGTTAAAAATGCTGCATTACTCCATGCAGAGGACAATGTCGAATGGACCTATATAAATTTCTTGTAAATGTTAAATAACTTTCAACAGAGGTTTACGGTGAATGAATTAATAAACATTTTTTTTAAATATATGTTTTATAAATTCTCACGGGGATTATTATAAAATGAGTTTATGCAGAGACAGTGGCAAAGTTTCATAAAATTATAGCGCATAGGCTAATATTGATAGAGATTATGCAACGCTTTTTTAAAATATTTGATTTTTAAGCAATGTATACTTAAAAACTATATTCTGTACCATAGAATCATTTCTTGCAAGGTTACGTTAAAGAATTATATAAATTCACACAAAGATTAATAGCAAAAGAGTGACCCAACGCAATGTAGTTAGTATTTCCTTTAGGAGGGTTTAAAATCCTTCTAAAATTGTCAAAACAGTTGGTACATCTGCGATCAGAAAGTTCATCTTGAGCGTTCATATTTGCCCTGCAGTCAAATCGAACAGCTTGAAACAAAATACAAAATGAAAAATAGCACGCTATTGAGTACAAGCCGTTTTAAAAAATAAATTTCTTTAAATGACCAACTATTATTGGAAATTATTAGGTATAAATCCTATTTTAAACTTTATAGTTGTAAAATAGTTCATGATATAAGTTCGTTTCAGCTAACATGGATGTCGTCACATTTAATTGAGAATTGATCTTCAGTGAATGGAATCTTCCTCTTATATCCTCAGGAAAATAAAAGAGAAATAAAATAATTTAAAAATGTCTTTTTCTCATGGTGAAGTTGCTTTTCTCTGAAGATAGATGAGATAACGTGAAACATACAAATGTTGATTATTTTACAATAAATTTGTACCTTGATTTTCGTAGATATAAAATCTTCCTGATTATAGATCTATTTTAATCTGGCGCCAGTGCTATGAACAAGAATAGTAACAAAGAAAAGAACAAAACCTCGAACCTCGAAAAGGTAATGATAACCGAAGGTTATTGACCCATAAGTGCTCTCGCTTCCCAATATATCGATCATTCCCAATCTCGATGGAGAGCTTCACGGTTACATAGGTGGCATTTGTCCATAGGCTAGTTTTTTCTTGTCACACAGGGGGCAGAGAGCATCAGCAAGAAAGCCAATGTGATATAGATGGGCAGAAAGACACTCATCTCTAGTAAATAAACGAAAAGCGGGCACTGCTTGCCGTAAAGGCGTCAGCATGAAATTCTAATTGAATTTCCTGAAGGTCAATCTTTTCAACCCGGCAAGCCACCCACATTCCACTGCAGAACACAAAAGTCAAAAATTTACGTCAAGTGAGAAGCGGAAGATAGCACGCCGATAGTAGATCTAGAATTAAAGTTATACAAAAAATGCGATGCACGTTACACGTCGAAGATATACATACTATATATAATTCATTTAAAATCTATATACATTTTTTGTTATTTAACTCTAGAGATTTAAATTCTTATTCAAACTCTTAAGTTTTTACCACACTTTTATTACATTTTTACCGCATTTTTTTCACCACGCATGTGCTACTTTCCTCTATGCAATGTCCAATTGTTTGCAAAGTAATTTATCGCAAAGAAATCCAATACAAAGTCATAACACATAAACAGTCATCAGCCCTCGGGGAGGCATTATCACCAATCTAAATCAATTCAACGCATTGCCAAAATGGCACATGGTTTCCCATAACACTAACAGATCACGCGCAGTAATTGTTTTCGGGAGATCGTATAGCACCTAAAAAAAAGGTTCTTGGTTTAAGCGTTGTTATTCTTCTAACGATGTCAGGTTTATCTACCTTTTATTTCTCATCCATTCAAAATGAATTATGATTAAGTGCTTAGGCAATTCCCTTTTGTCATTTATCATCTTCGAGTCCACCTTCAAAATGCGTGGAACGGATTTCACTAAGCTGATTCTGCGAAACAATGTATAAAAATGTTTCAAGTTCAGAATAAATCTAAACAAAATTGTGAAACGTTGGTGGTGATTCCCTAGTGTTCTACAACTTTCGGCACTTCTATGTGAATTGAAATGTTGTTAATTTAATTCATCTCAATTTATTATAGATTTTTTTTAAACCATATCTTTTCAGATATGTTTAACTCATTTGCACAAGAGTATGGTCAAAGATATTACATTTTTTATGTGCATTCTTGGTTTAAAAATATTTCTATGATATTTGCGAGACGAGACGAAACAGGAGGTAAAGATTTGCAATCGCCATGCGGAACAAGATAAGTTTATTTCTCATTAGGGGAACCTGGGGAGCCTTGACCACATTTTCAGAAAAACATTTTTGTAAATTTTATTTTGGCAGCAAAATAATCCTATTATAGTGCAATTTAAAGGAAATTTTACTGGCATTAAGAATATATTTATGATAATATAAATTGTGCATTTCTTCTTTTCTGAATTTAATATTTTTTTAAACGTTGGAAAGTGGGTCAAGGCTCCCTTTATAAGGGAGCTCTGACCCATGGTATGGGAGGCTTGACCCAGGCAATAATTCATAATTTTAAAACAAGATAAAAGTAAATCTTTTTTATTAGTTACTAGCTGCGTGCCCGTTCTTCGCACGGTAGGAAACGAAATTTTTCCTTACATGTGTAATTCGAAATTATTCGTGATGTGGAATTTAAAAAAAAAAGAAGAGCAAAATTATTTGACTCTTAATGTAAAGTTTGTGTCATGAGTACTAACCTGATCATTGCAGTATAATGACTCAAAAAACTACGTCAGTGTCATTCACTATCAAAAAAGTGGAAAGCTTAATGGTTTGCAGAGAACTCCTGGCTTTCAAAATGTCTTATTTCTACATAATGCTGTTTTTTAGGCTCAAGTTGTAGCATTAAATACCTAAGACACTACATGAAATGGAGCACCATTTATTTCTTTCCGAACATGTACCATATAAGGAAAGTATTGTAATCATGAAAAAATTCGACTTCGAGATTTTGGTGTATTTACACGTTTTGAGGTCTTCTGAATTCATTTATGCTATTTTCAAGAGATGTTTTTAAAATAGCTGCGCACCCGCTCTTCATACGGGAAGAAAGGAATATTTTACTACTAAAATCATATCTGCATATGACAAAACAGAATTTCATTTTTTAAAAAGTTCAAGTAATCTCCTCTGTTGAAATGACTGCGGGATATATTAACGCAAATTAGAATTACTTTTCATTTAGTTGGTTGTAAGACAACCGTTGAAAAAGGATAAACACTTTTAATTTCATGAAATATTTATTAACGTGGTACATTGCGATTTATTCATATTATCTTTACAAATCTAATAATACTACCTATTACGTGCATTAATACCATCTATACTCGCTTCTCCCTCTTCAAGGCTCCCTTAAAAGAAACAGCTTAGATTATTTGGCCTCAATGGGATCTTGTGATTCTGTAGCGATTCTTTGCAATTTACGCATTAGCATAAATAATAATCATTTCACATAATGGTTGCCATTAAGGAAACTCTCCATATATATTTAATTTATACATAGTTTTATAAAATGCGGCGTATTTAGTGCCGCAAACCATTTCATCTTACTGTGGGGAGAAAATATCCAAGGGGTGCCATTTTAAATACCCATGTATCTAATATAGCGATATCTTTTATTTCCTCCATAGTCCTGTCTCCTGAAAAACATCAAACTGTGTAATCTCGAGGAGCTACTTATTCCCACTTTAATTGTGACAGGGCGTTAGAGTTGCAGAGTTTACAAATTTCACGCATTTTTTTAAATTTATGACGTCACTGTTTGACTGCCGTAAAGGATACCCCGGTAGATTGAGGGAGTTAATTTCGATATTTCGCATAATTATTTTCAAACGGTATCATTAAAACTTTGCGTTGGACCTTTATGGAGGAACATAATTCAACGTTAAAATAAAACTATACTCGCAACCTGCATGCGTATGTTAGGCAACGCCTGCGCTAAATTAAATGCCAAAAATAAAAATAGTAAATAGAAAAATTTTAATATATCGCGCTTTGAAACGAACTTTGTAAGTTTTAAAATGAACATTTACAAAACGAACAGCGTCGTGAAAACATTTCAATTTTTAAATAAGCACCGGATTAAAATACCACTTCTAAGAATAATAATCGTGAATTTCTTAGTTTATTTCTACAGTAAATTTTAATCAAAATATCGTCTCCTTGTGTTGAAAATAGAGCTGGAATAAATGAGTTAAAATTGTGGCGTAATTTTTACGTATATTAAAGCATTTGACGTCATAGATCCTCACTTGCGAATTGAAAGTCTGATATCCCATTTAAAAACTCGATTGGTTGAAAAAACCCTTTTTTTTAATCCTTTCTGTGGCAACAACCGAACATAAATTCTCGTGCCGTGATCGCAATGTAATGAGTGGCGTAAGATCGCGTTGATGCTATTAAATTCTAAACATTAGGCTGCATTAAAATTCGTAAAAAATCATCTAATTTACATAATTTTTTCGTTTTTATTTTAAAAGAGGGAGAAAAGAATGTTTCACGATTTGTCGAAATATCTAAAAGTTATGACGGATAGAATTCAAGATGCGACAGTTTTAAAATTATTTTACGAAAAAAAATCGCGAAGCAGATGTTTAGTAAAAAAATTCCTAAAATTCGGTAAATCATGTTACGTATTCAGAACAAACTGTTTTTAAAAGAAAATTTCTTCCTCTATCCAATGATACAAATGCCGTTTTGCTGCGAGCGTAATTTCCGCCGTTATTACGAATTAGGTGAGAAAAAATGCCAAAAATCGCATAAAACATAAAATAAAAAAAAAATCTAGGTCGAATTTTGAAAAAATCGCTTCGAGGTGCACAACTACATATTTACATCTTCCCGAGTACCAAATTTGGTGTTTCTAGGTGTAGCCGTTTGTCCGTAACGCTGCCGACAGACACACACACACACACACACACACAGACAGACACACAGAAACCTTCTTTTATAATAAGTAGAGATATAAGCATTAAGTATAAAATCTTCAGTATGATAATTGAACACTCTTAAAAACATTTTAAGATCATATTTTCTACCATTATGAACATTTAGAGCATAATTATATTGAACTACATTTTAAAAATAATAAAGAACACTGTTCATACAACCAAGTAAGTAGTCCTGCATCTTATTAAGATATATTTTATTTAAATTGAACACACATTAAAATGCACACAATGTAACAATATTGGTTTAAATTTTACATTTATCTTAATGGAATAAATTGGGAAAAATCAAAATCAAACTGAACTTTCATAATCACTCTTTCAGTACCACCAGATGACATAGGACATGGCAATTTACCCATGTCTGTTAAATACACTACAGATGAGTCTTCATTATCAGGATATACAAAAGTGTATGATTGTTCACATCGTCGTAACCTCGTCGATTGTTCACATCGTTGTCAACCACCTATCCTATTGTAAACATATAAAATTATTTATATTCATATCTAGGTATTATTTTAATTATGACAATGTTTGAAAAGCAGTATTGCTATATTTTCAAAACTATTTAACTAAGGGAGCCGTGATCCAGTGGTCAACCCTCCTTTACATACAGTGTGTCAAGCCTCCCCATCACGCCATTTTGTAAAGAATGGTGCATGGTGATTTGAAACCTGATTCTTTCTATAAACTTTTTTACTTTAATAATCGCTTAATATGACAGTATTTATAAAATCCCACTAGCTCAAAGTTAATTCAATTACTTTCTTTGAAAAACTCTTACAAAGTGTGTTTAAAATACTTACTTTTTAGGCAGAAAAACTTTCTTTCTTGTTTATTTCCACTCCACTATGAACTAACTGGATGAAACTATGATGGGTGTCTGATTACATCAGTAGCTTTGACTGAGGGAAAGCTAAAATATTTTTAAATACTGAAATTCAAGGGTGGCTCAAGCCTCCCTTATGGTCAAGGCTCCCCAGGTTCCCCTACTACATACGGGATATCGCCTGGAGACAACTCTAAATTTGGTCTCGGAACCATCGCTTGATTTGCACAGAACATAAGATGAACTATTTAAAAAACCTTTCATAAAAACCGGAAATTTCACTGTCCCATCCTTTCAGGGTACCCTAAAATGATTTGAAAAGCTCTAAGGAACGAAGGGTAACAATTTCTTATACCGGAAACCAGCAAAACGAAAGCCTTTCATATTAATTTTAGTTCAAAGGAAAAATGAAACAAAAAAATATTTTATGGATATTTTTTTTTCCTAATGGCAAGGTACATGACAGTAAAAAGACAACAAACTAGAAGAAGAGAAAGAAAAAAGAAATATTACCCGATGTGTAGACGGGCTGCCCAATAGCGCTCCGTTTCCGAGATGCCATGAATTGCTTTACAGCGTCGCAGGTGGTTCCTAACCATGGTTCCATCGCTGCAAAGTGGGCAATTGGGCTAGGCAGGACACCTATACGAAATACGAGAGCCGCGAAGCAGTCGTGACCAATATTCAGCCAAAAACTTGCAACAGCTGTGGGGAGGGGCCAATCAGGAATGCCTTAGTCCTCAACCAGGTCTTGGTAGAAATTCTATTCATTAAATCTTGGTGGACGTTAACAATTGTAGTGTTTTTAACAATACATTCGGTAGTTGGAACAGGAATCTCACTTTTAATCCTCTGTAAAACTATAGACCCCCTTTTTTCGTTCATAGATCTTATTTTGAGTATTTGTTTGTCATGAGTCCTTTATAAGAGGTCATTTCACTGTACTGTATCATGAACGTTCTGAAATTTTTCAATTAGTTTGGTTTGTCCTTCAAGTCCGACGTGTAGCACAGAGCGAAAAACGATGGGCCACAGTAAGACGTGCCTCTAAACAACGATTGCAAAAAAGAATTACTCTTGCCAGGGTGAAGACGATGAGACCAATTAGGTTAAAATCAACTTAGGTTAAAGCCGCACTCGTTTTCCGATTTGTTAATAGTTAACTTTTTCCCATTTAAATCGATGTAAAAAAATAGAACTTTTTCTAAGAATCCTACCGAACTTGCATGAAACTATAAATATTTTGAAAGAAAGATTTCCGTGAAGGGGTGAGGGAATTAAAGCTCAAAAAAGTATCGGCAGATGATATGTTACAATGGGACAACAAGACTGAACAGGAACTGTCTAATACAATGCAATGAGCAGTGGCATTCTAAAGTTCCAGATGGTAGCTGCGAACCACACTGAACACGTGTGTTCTAATGACGCTGGAACATCAATTAGACACATCAGTTCAACACATGGCGAATTTACTTTTTTAAATGTTTATTTCTACCAAAATTGCCCAGGATGTCATTGAGGTTTTCCTCAAATTTTGCAGTATTCTGACCATTGACGTTTTTGCAGTATAGCACTCTGTGAACTGGGAATTTATAATAATTACTTCCTCGCTTGTACGGAGTTTAAGAAAGAAATTCGATCTCGAAAAATTTCAGGGGCTAATTTCGACAAAAGAGCCGATTTTGACTACCTCTAAATTTACTTTTAAGAATTTTTTCAATGCATCTCACCGTACGCTATCGTGCACGTTCACATAAATGCTTCTGCAACTCATTTTGACTGACTTCTATTTTGACCAGTTTTTCCATGCCGTCTGTACGACGTATGTATATATGTAACTCGCATATCTCAAAAAACTATTAGCCATCGAATGTTGAAAATTTATATTTAGTATTGTTGCAACACGTAGTTGTACACCTCGATTTTTGGTCCCAATTGACTGGATAGTTTATCTACAAGACCGCCCAAAATATTCGAAATACATTACGCTCTATGGGCCAAAATTCATTAAACTGGCATATCTCAAAAATTATTAGACGTAGAATGTTGAAACTTTCGATTATATATTCGATTGTTGTAACGAACTACTTGTACACCTCCCCTTTCGGTTCCATTCGAGTGGATATTTAATCAACAGAGCCACCCAAAAGATTCTAAATACATTACGCTCTTTGGGCCGAAATTTATTAAAGCGTATTTTAGAGGTATCAGGCTACTTCAGAAGACTCAGAAGTGATATATACTGTTAAGTATTACAAAATGAATTTCTCCATCAAAAAATGCCTCTTTATCATATCATTTATAGTTCTGCTACAGGAAAACTCAAAAGATTTCCAATACATTACGGTCAATGGCAATTTTAGGTACATTCGTCCATTTCAAGCACAATACCGACCAACCATATAGTTAGGTAATGATCGGACCACGGTCGCGTGCCTCCCTCAAGAATTAAGCCAAGTTTGGCCCTTTTTCGTGAACGTGTGTATGTATTTAACTCTCTAAACTAAAGTCGTAGAATGCTGAAATTTCATACATAAGATTGTTGTAGCATCTAGTTGCGCATCTCGATTTTTGGTTACAATCTGCAGGAGAGTTTATTTACAGGACCACCCAAAAGAATTACAATACAATAATATCTATGGACATCTTCAATATGTTACATCTGTAGTCAGCCATTGTTTGGTCATGCCCAAAATCTCGCCATTTGTCGTCGACCTTGGCGACTTTTGCCGAAATATCGCCAAATTTGCGATAGTCAGTCATTTGGTCCACGTCCAAAATATCGCCATTTGTCATCGTCCTTGCCGAGTTTTAGCAAAATATCGCTAAATATGGCGCTAGTCAGTTATTGTTTGCTCCATGCATAAAATCTTACCACCTGTCGTCGACCTTTGCGAGTCGATATGTCGCCAAATTTGGCCCCAAAAATTATTTCATATTTTGCACAACTCTTTACTAAACGTTTATCCGTAAAATTTTGAAATTTTTGTATTTAGAACTATTGTAATATCTGTTTTCAATATCTTTTTTCATTGCAATCGACTGTGTAATTTATTTACAGGGTCAGCCAAATGACTTTAAATACATTAAGGTGTATGGATACATTCAATTCATTGAAAGTCTGGTCAATGCCTACTTTGGCTATCTCAACATCTGAATATTCGGAAATCTCGGAAACATTTGGCTAGAAATCGCTAAACCTTAGTATTACAACAGTATTTTATCTCTTTCAAACAAAATAAGTTTAGATGAAGTGGGCGGAAAATATTTTTGATTTAATAGACGTACAAGGAAGTCATGTGTTGTCCACATCAGATTTTTGTATTTTGTTTTGTTTAAATTAAATGAATTTCGCCAAAATGCAATCGAAACTATAACTGCATAAATAAAGTAATGAGTGATTTTTCTGTCTCCCTGTTAAAAATATAGTAATGCCACAAAAACTTTAGGGTTTATTATTTAGTCCATAACAATAAATTTCATAGAAATCAATGCTTATTAACGGCAGTTGGAGCACAGAAAGACGAAAGGACGGACTGATAAATAGAAATCATAGAGCACATTTAGCTTTTTTTTGGAAATTACTAAATATGTGCATCACATTGGATTAGTTATGCATTCAATTATCAATCATCATGTATAAGAATGATCAACGGTTATAAGATTTTAATCAACTGAAGATACCTAATTCTAGGAACTTCCGAAAACGGGTAATCATTTTTCAAAGCTTCTTGATGACTTTCCGATGGAGTGATAGTAATTATTCATCAGTAAAAAATTGCTTCTTAATTACACTATTTCTAGTTGTTCCATGTTAGGGGGAAATATTGCCCATGAACTAAAAATACTGTGCAGTTCAAAAATATGGAAAAAAGTAGCAAGGTAAGTAATGAAATTATTTATTTATCTTCGATTAGCAAAAGCATTAACTCATGACCTAAAATAAATTGCCCTCATCATTTTTTTTTTTTTTTTTTTTTTTTTTTTAACTTTTCAATTGTTTAATTGTGTTTACATTATTCAATAAAGGTATATGATTCGCATAAATATATTCTTCTAAATTTTTTATGTATAACATTAATCTGAAAAAAGGCACACTAAATGAACAATAAAATCTAATAAGATAAACATATAAATGTTGTTAGATGTCACAATCTCAGCATTGTTCAAAACATAGAAACTTATATTTTGAAGAAAGAAAAAAATAGTGCTAGGCAGACACTTTCTAACAAACATCAAGTACATTACAATCTATTAAGTGTTTTCAATGAAAACATATATATATATATATATATATCTTGTATCTATATATATAAAAGAGGAAAGTCTGTCCGTCTGTTCGCTATTCGCGTCCAGACCGTTCGACGGATCTGAACCAAATTTGGCACACTGACTAAATAGGACAAGAGAAAGCTAATGCCGTAAAAATAAAATTAATCGGATTAATAGTTTTTGAGTTATTTTATGTTTTGTAAGGTTTTTGGCCATTTTTATCGCATTTTACGTTATTACGAGCTAAATTTTCGTCCGAATACTATATTTTTTATATAATCGGAAACTACAAATTTTTCTTTTTCAAATAAAATTTATTACAAAATCGTACTTCAATTTGCCGATTTTTGGGAATTTTTTAAAGGAAATCCTGTTTTGAAGAAAATGTACTGCTTTTAAAAATATGCTATTTTTAAACTGTCGCATCGAAAAACCTAATGGGCAAAAATTTTCCATCTTTTTACCACTGATTAAACATTTATTCTTCCTCTTTTAAACTTTCAACCGTGCAGAAGTGTTTATTAGATTTTTTATATGATTTTTTTTCTGAAAAGATCACAGGTAAAAATTCTCTCTGGACTGCAAGTTCCGCAAATGAATGTAGCTATCATTCCCCCACTGGTTTTCAAGGTCGCTAAGGCACGCTTGGTGAAAGAGAGAGGGGGGAGAGAGGCGAAGATTGAAAGAGAGATATGGGACGGCGACCGTGCTAATGTAATCCACCAACCCCTCCCTTCGCGCCACCACTACTCGAAATTCAGGTAGACTGGTTATTATATTGATGACTGGAAACTGTTTATTTTTTTCCGTTGGTGCGTATGTATTAGTGATAAAAGACTACATATTAGAACTCAGATAGGTAGAATGGGAGAAGCCTGGCCGCGTCAAATTCTCGGTAACTCGGATCGTTGGCAAGCCCTGTGTTCATTTTTTCTCTTTGCAGCGGGAAATCCCATGTCTTTTTTTATCACTGCAGCGGAAGCATTCTCATTCCAGCCTACCCACGTCCAATTTCCGGTAACCTCTGAACGCCAACAGATGCCATGTTCATTTCTTTTTCGTTGCAGTGGGAAGTCCCATGTCCTTTTTTTATCGCTGCAGCGGGAGGATTCACATTCTTTCCCTTTACAATTTCATACTGACGACCGGGCTCTATTTGGTTTTAGTAGTTGCGTAGGTATTAGCGATAAATGACTGTTAGAACACAGACAGGTAGAAGAGGAGAAGTCTAGCCACGCCCAAGTCCCGGTAGCCTCTACGCCATCAGGTGCTTTGTTCTTTTTTTTCTATTTTGCAGCGAGAAGTCCCATGTCCTTTTTTTATCATTGCAGCGGGAAGTCCCATGTCCTTTTTTTTATCATTGCAGCGGGAGGATTCACATTTCTTCCGTTTACAATCTATATTTAAGGTAAATGTCATTTCTCTTTCATTGCACGGGCAACGCCGGGCCACGCTGCTAGTACATATATATATATATGGTGTGTAATTGAACTCGTGGATAAATTTCGAATAGAAAAATGTTGAAAACTACTCTTTGAAAAGAAAATGTTCAAAACGGAATTAAAATTACATTTTTGGTTTATGAAAACCTTAAAAAATCGTTTAGAATAGTTTTTATCACAACATGACTTATTTTTTTTTCGCATCGAAAGATAGATTTAATTAGTTTGCTCGAAGACTAGGGATGGACGCGAGACGAAAAATAAGCGTCTCGCGTCTCGCAAAATAGCCTAAAAGCTTTGTCTCGTCTCGCAAAAATCCCTATATCGTACTGTTAAAAATGTATGTCTCGTCTCGCAAAAAAGCTGTAAGTCTCTGTCTCGTCTCGCAAAAATGTCGTCTCGCGTCCATCCCTATCGAAGACTATCCTATTTTTTCATATAGAATTGTCCGAAGTGGAGTTTTTCAAAATAATTCAGAGTGAAAACAACAAAAAAAAAATTTCATATTTTTAGGGAAGCTAGGGAACATGACCCCCGATTCGCTACGCTCGTTTTTCGTCTGAGGCATTCGGCCCGAATAAGGCTTATTCGTAAAAAAAGCCATAATTTTAACAGACAAAACCCAGAGATTGGATCAAATAGAATGTTACCTAGCAACATATTGCTTGGTTCTTGCATGTTCCTTGGAACATAAAAATTTAAAATTCACACTATTTTTAATTATGTAAAACCTGTGGAACACCGCGTATTTTCCACCCATGGCGATTTTTCATAATTTGGAGACTTACGTATATGCATATTTAATAATTAGTTCTAGTTAGAAAACAATACTTCACATGTTTTCTTTGATAAAAACTGCGGAACAGCTAGGATAGCTGGCCACCGATAGCGATTTTTCATTATTTGGCGATTTGCACTTGCTCATAACCATAATTACTGCTCATGTAAGGATAACGGGAAAACCGTTATCCATGTATTCATGTACAGCTGCGGAAAAAAAAAGTCCCACTTGCTCTTTATTTCGCCATCGTTCGTCGTACAGTAAAGTTATATATACCATTCGTTTGCAAATAACGCGTACTTTAATTTACTATTAATTTAATTTGCATCGGGGGCCGTCTTCATATTTAATTCTGCATCAACTTCGTTTTTCTCTATGGCAACCCCATATTTTGACTTTATTAAACGAAAGAAAACCTTCAAATTACCCTAAATATAAATTTTCTCCAATTTTCTACGATAATTTCCGGAGATATTGCGAATTCATTTTTGCGCGTTTTTAAGGGACTTTCTGCAAATTGAAAAACGCTATTTGTAGGTTCCGAACTTTTCGCCTTCCATTAATTTCGCTCGCGAGAGTTAAAAGAAATTAATATTATTTTCAAGGAAAATATTGTTTCCATCTTTCTTAAAGTTTTTTGTACTGAGAATATCAAGGGTAGAAATAGAATATTTAGTCTGTGGTCCTAATGACCCGTGAGTTCATAACTTCCTTGGTTCGCACACATGATTTAAGGGAAAAATGCAAAATGACTGCTCACGATTTTGAAAATCTTTGTAATTTTGAAATTGTTATTGAGTATTTCCGTTGATGGTTCTCTTAGACAGGTGAAATGTTGGCAGGAGTTAGAGGCTGCTCTCTGCTCTTCTGACTACAAGCTTGAATATTACTCAGCTATGGTCGAACTTGAAGAATGATTTCCTGAGAGAAAATTTATTTGTTTGAATTTCATGTAAAAAACGCAATTACTTTATTGCCGACCCAATATTATCACTGTGTTTGTTTTTTTTTACTTTCTTCATTTAATACTATCGTCTGCAATGTGCAATATTCTTAAGACTTTTGGCGGTATTTTAATTTATAGTTAGATGAAAATTTAGACAGAAAAACGTGATTTTGAATCTTTCATAAAGTATGGGGAGGCCCAAAGACCTAATGTTTCCGAAATTAAAAAAGGTCACATTCACGCCTGGAAAGTTGAGGATGTTAGTTTTTCAGAAATAGGACGTTGTATTAGAAGACATACATCTGCTGTATCTAATTCTATAGCTGGAAAATATTTTATTTGGGGGAATATGGTAGAGGACGCAACAATAGACGCTTTATAGAATCCCTGTAAACTGTATCTAACTGTAAAAACCTCCAATTTATTTGCTTCAAAATTTGATATTTTTAATACCGGTATCTTTTACTGTGTTTTTGCACAAAATAAATCCAATTTACGTTTATTGTATGCAATTTTCAAAAAATTTTCACTTAATAAATTTATATATGGTCCCTTAACTCATGAAAATAACACATTTTATTTAATATAAATTAAACTACTGAACGTAAAAATTTGAAATTTTGCACAGCCATGTAAAATTACTTTCTGCATCTATTTCCATCGAAATTTGGCTAGGTCGCTATTCATAATTTTTTTAAATATTAATTTAATAATTCATAATTCATATTAATAATTTATTAAAAATCATAATTACATTAAATTATGTTTGGATAGTTTAGTTCTAATAGTACGAATAAAAATCAGCTTCTTACTACCAATATTATATGAGATATGAATTGAAGTATGAAATAATATTTTAACATAGGGGGGAGGGGGATTTTGGGTGCTCATAACTCACTCATTTTCTGTCCAAATGTATTGAAAATTGGTGTCCGGGGTTAAAATGAGCTAAATTTTTGAAATATGAAGTGAAAGCTAGGGGTTGCTATTGAGAAAAAAAAAAGTTTTTAATTATGCGAATATGTAGATGTAATTTTAATATGTAGATGGCCCCTTATGCAATTTTTATGCATAGCAAATTAAAGTGCACGTCAATCGTAAACGATTGGTATCGCGTAAACGATTGGTACGCGTAACGATTGGTACATCGTAAACGACGACGAACGACAGCCGAAAAAAGTACAAGTGGGACTTTTTTTTCCGCAGCTGTACATAATCCTCTGCAGATTCGCGTATTTAGAACCACGAAGTACATCATCTCGCCGCGTTGGCAAATATCCAAGCTGTACAATAACTGCGCTGCTATAATGGCATAGTTAACGCCGCAAAATATTTCTACTGGTAGCAAATAGCCAAGCTGTACCTAACTGGCTTTACTATAATCTGCATTTTAATTATTTTTAATTTTCTATGGTTTTCTGGGGTTAACATTTTGGAACACGCGGTTTAGATTAATCCTGCTTGGAGAAATAGTCTTTTGCCAGATCGTACCTGATTCCAAATGGCGTTTTTTTAAATCAGTTAGAATGATTATTAGAAAACGTATTAGAAAAACGAATTGGCGTTAATTTTAAACTCCTGTAATCAAAAAGAACTTACTATTTGAAAATTGTCAACTTTGTGTAACACACTTTGACTCATTTATTTCACATACTTTTTAATTTGGCGTAAAATAGGTCTAATTCTACTTCATGTTTGTCAATTTCACGCGATTTTACATACTTGGAATTGCTTTGTTGCAAAGGCATGAATGGTTTTATACTGGCGAAAATCGCCAAAACCTGGCAATCATAATGCTATTTTTTTTCAGTTTTTTATTAATGTCTTCTAAAATAATTGGAATTTCGAAATTTAAGTCAGCTTATCGGCTTTCCCGGAAATTTTCGAATCCGTGAAAACATCTTCGTCGAAGCTCAAATCCCCACTCTTTTGAAGGAGATGGCAGAACAAGTTTTTGACAGTGGCGGTGGCAGTGGCCGTTACTTTTTTTTAGAATAGAGATATACGTATTTTCAAATGCTTTTAAGGTATTATTTTAACCCTAGAGTGCATACTGTAGCCAACTGGCTACACTCACATTTTCCGTAATAAAAAGAAAGTTTTGTATTTTTTGTCTGAAATATGCATTTAAAATAAATATAAGACCACACGGAAATAAATTTTAGTTTTTAAAAGTGTATAGTAACATTGTTTTTAGAGCAAACAAGCATGAATTCACAGCACGTGCATCCAGGCTATATTACTTTCTTTTGTTTTATGAGATCTATAGAGTGGGCACTCTTAATTTTTCGGATTTGAATATTTTTCATGATTTTTCTGGGAAACTACGAGATGAAATTTAAAAAAAATATTGTTTCCAAGCATAAGTAAGCCAAAACAAAGCTACACTTTTATTTTCAGCCATTTAAAAAAAACATGCATTGTAGGGTTAAATATGCAGGGTTCACCAAGTACACTTGAAATCGCAAAAATATCCAAAGGTATAAATGTTCTTTTCGTGCACCAGTTAATTAAAGTCTCGGTAATTTTGGTTATCATATATTTTTAGGCCTCCAACTTTCGGACAGGACAAATTTTACTTTTCATCAAGTTTACGCAATGAATTCTATCACACCAGTTGATGATCAATAAAACAGAATTCTCAGAACATCAAAAGTAAATACTTTCAGACGAGTTGACATTTTTTCCTTTATCCTTGTTCAGCTGAATAAGTGGCCAACTGGCTTTATTCTGGTCTTTATTCTGTCTGGTAAATGAACAGATCTATGACTTTAGTATCTTCATTTCATCGAGGTAACCTTTTTATTGAATGAAGCATTTCTTGCTAAACCCCATCCAAACTGAATTCTTTTTCAATTTGGTATACATTACTTTACAGTCTGCCCCAAAGTTCCCAGAATCCTGTGGTTTTTTTTAGTCAATATCTTTTTTGGAATATGATGCGCATCGCTGTAAAGTTTCGCTACATATTTAATCCAATTTCGTAAATCTTCGAACAACCACAGCTAACCCGTCTCATGCAGTTTTGTGCAAATTTTGTATCAGTGTTTATAACGCCGGTTTTGAGCAGAAAAAATCTGTTGTAAGGAAGGAAAAATTCCTGTTTGTTCTGTATTTTAAAATATCTAAAACTTCTCAGCTCTAATAATGAAAATCGGTGAAAATTTGTATATGGAATTGCAAGGTAAGACTTTTATAGAACTACCGAAACTTTTAAATTCTAAAATCATGATTTATCGTATTTTAATTCGTTGCCACATCAGTCAAAAACTGACTCGAAAACAACACGTATAAGGGCTGCACGGACTCAGTGACAGACCAATAGAAGGAATGACTTAGTATGGAAGGAATGAGAAGTATTAGGGTTTCCCGGTAGCAAAATCTTCAAGAACACTGCAAATTAAAGAAACCGACTACATGATTCACGCAAAAATAACTTACAAGTTTAAAGCTTAACATTAGTAAGAGATTACAATAAACTCGTAACCAGGTGATAGCTGAATTATTGTCTTTTTCAGTGATGAAAAAAAAATGGAGTTTTGACACACCTGACAAAAATACATGTTATTGACGTAATTTGCGAAAAAAGCTCATGAGAAAAGGAAAGGAAGCAAAGAAGTCGTGGAAGATATTAAAAATTTTAATTATGTCTATGGGAACACGTGCATACTATGACACAATGAAAAAAGGAAACACTTCAACGTACTGTTAAAATGTCTTACATTTTACAAACATTCAGAGACTTAAACATTTTATTATACAATTGAAATACAAATTGCGATTTTCCTTTCAAAATATTTGCTTGAATCCATGACCCACATCGTATAAACGTATTTGTAATTGGTGATGCGTGTGTGTGTGTTGTTACTTTTCATTTTGCTAAAACATACATTTTACTAGAGTCTATAAACTTTTGGGACAGACTGTATACTACCTTCGTGCTTCTATTTGCCTTATATTTTACACATAAATACTGAACACGCAGAACAATGTGTGATAAAAATGCTGAAAATGGAATTTTTCACACGTGTGTTTTTATAACATTTAGGTAAATGAGAAGTTACCCAGACAGCACATAAGCTTAAATCAAGCTTATTTCTTTGAATTTGACGTATTAATACAAGCTTGACAGTTCAATTCATTTTAAGCTTGCATCAAGCTTGGAGAAGTCATTTGAACTGTCAAGCTTGAATACAACTTGATTACTGCTTGATTTGGAAAGCCACATCGACATAACAAATAATTTATCATCAGTCATAAATGTACTTGACCATAGAATTCTGTGCTGTCTGAGTGTGAGGCAATTTTTTTACTGTGAAAATTACTTCAAAATCCAGAAATCATGTTAGAACTTGATTTCTGGATTTCTGATAAGCTTTTCAAAATTGTTTTCCATCATTTTAAAATGTGTGACCGCGGTTAATTATTGACGCATTCAGTGCCTGGTATAAAAAAATGATTACCTATTTCAAATCTTCATTTTTTGAATCAACAACTTTTCAGTACATACTCTTCTGTTCCCAATCATGATAAGAAAATGTAAACAAGATCAAATGCTTTTCATAGAACAAAAATACGTTTTTATTTAAATGAAAGCGGCGATTTTTGGAACAAACCTTCATTCGTAAACTGAATTGGATCGCTTTTAAATTACTTTCATTGTTTCCACAGAATCGGAACATTGCTGGGCGCTGAAATTCACTTTCAATTGCTGGAGCAAAATTTCCTTTTCTTTCCAAAGCATAGCTATGCATTTCCGCTTGTGTTGTATGTGTTCGTTGGCCGATAAATCGATACATCGAATAAAATAGTCATCTTTCATCGTCATCTTATCGGTTGCTACGATCTCCGCCTCTAAAGGAAAATGTTCATCGATGAAACGAGGAGAAAGCAATAGTACTTCATTGCATTTTCTCCCCCTCTGTTCTCTAAAGATGATTACGTATAATGAATGTGTTCCTATTAGAAGAGCGTTTGAAATAAAATTTGCTTTCATTTGTTACCAATATATTGGCGTTCCCGCTTTGATTCAATTTCAGAAAGTATTCATTGCTGCTTGGAGATTTGCAGGCTGCAAGTTTTAACCGCGTGATGTAAAGATTACAAAATGAATCCTCATATTTTTATGAACAAATTGAACAGTCGGAACAGTCTGTGTGGTGTATGTTTGTTCCTTGGAATTTACTGTCAAGTCTTATTTCAATGCTACAGTAGAACTGAATTTCTTTAATTAAATCTGTCTTGTACATGTAATGGTTTAAATCTGGTGAACTACTGTTTTGAATGCTGCCTTTCAAATGCAAAAAGACTGACGCTGTGTGTTGCAAGTGTTATGTATTAAAAATTGCGTAAAACTCGTCAAAGCAACGATAAATAAAATGATTAAAATTTTTAAAATGTTTTAGAAATGCATTCATCATTGTAAGAATTTAAAAATAAATATTTGCCTATTAAGGATTGGCTATTATGTACACATTTTTTTAAGTTCATTTCGAAAAAAGTCTATAACAATATAATTCAAACATCAAATACTTTCAATAAATAATTTGTCTATAG
Organism: Cheiracanthium punctorium; assembly: GCA_038373885.1. Taxonomy (NCBI): domain Eukaryota; kingdom Metazoa; phylum Arthropoda; class Arachnida; order Araneae; family Cheiracanthiidae; genus Cheiracanthium; species Cheiracanthium punctorium. Next base: position 501,305 of record JAWZYV010011719.1, read on the forward strand.
ATTACAGGTTTTTTACAATACAGTCCCTTTTAACTATATTTTTAAAAATTCTTGAAAAAGAAGTTGTTTTCGTCCCTACTTGCCTGATATATTGCCTGATATGTGGATACCGTAGAATGCTGAACAGATAATGTAATATAAATCATTGTGTCAAACCATAATGAAGTCACTTTAAATCAAAATACTTATTACATGAAAACTATAGCAGTCTATGTCATTTGATTTTTATCAAGCTAAAAGAAATAATGAATAAAAATCTAGCATGTGAGGGGAGGAAAAAAAACAGGATGTCTTCGAAATATGATATATTTATTAGACACATCTCATTATTATAATGAGATATTTATAAGTTTATAATGAGAAAAATTTCTTTTTTAAATTGCTTGTGAGTTAATAAAATATTTTAATGAAATTGATCACGAAAATGGGAATAAAAGTACTGTCAATTTATAAACATTATCTGATATTTTACTGAAAATTAATAAAAATACTCAAGCTTTCCATAAAAGCCGTCTTTTCACATAAATTTGAATCCAAGAAAAATTAACTTCATAACGCATACCAAAGCTTGAATATAGTCCTTTCAAAAGGAAAAAGAATTAAGAACCTTGTTGCCTCATAAAAAAAAAATCATAGTCTTAAAATATGATGTAAGTAGGAGTTCATGCATAATTATCAACATAGGAATCAAAAGCTAGTATTTCTATTTTAAAATACGCTGCATAAAAGAACATTTCTTGAAATGTCAACTCTTTTTTTTAATTATTTATAACTTACATAATCCAGACTATCGGAGTAAATCCAATGGAAAACTGTACAGGAAAAAACATAACAACCAATTTTTCTTTTCTTTTTTTTTTTTTTACTATTCCAAATTAGCCTGAATAAGTTAAATAAAACTGTTATTTTCGATTGTTTTGTTTGTTTTTCACAAAGTGAATAAGGTTTTAAAAACATGGATCCTCAATCTGTGTCCATGGTCCTCTGAAATACTACGCTTATTTATTGGTCTTGAAAAATTCAATCTTCAGTCTTATTAATTTTAAAGAGCTCTTTCAATCTAGCTGAAATAATAAAAAATATACAAGTCATTTGACTCGTAACGTAAATTTTACAACAGAGATGATTAAGTTGATATCAATACGATATATTAAACTCGTAAAAAATAAGATTTTATCGGTGGTTAAATAAACTCTCTGCAGTTGTAAATTTCCGAAAATCACTAAAAATTGGGAAATGGGTTTATTTTCAGAAATTTTTGAAGTTTTTCAAAGTCTTCTTCATATCATTTTACATATCTAGCAAAATTTACAGTGAATAGGTCGAACGATGCGAATTTGCAGGCGTAATTAACCATAAAGAGCTTTGTTTTGGAGTGGTACAATCCGGAATGAATACCTCTGGGCTTTGTTTTTTGTATGCTCTAATAAATACACTTCAACAAGAAAAAAAAAATTCTCCTCCTTACTCTTTGTTTAATACTAATTAAAAATATACACCCATTTTCAAAACATTACTCATATTGAAAGATAATTTACTTGAAAAGCATTTCTTTGTCTCACTTAAACTTTCTGTCCTAAAGTTAATTTGTGCGAATAATCTAGAAGCAGATGAAACTTTTATTTACTGCTCCATCAAAAATGAATGAAGCGGAAGCCAGACTAAAAGCATGTTTCAGCAGCCTACCATAAAACTCGAAAAAAAGCGAAATAATATTCTAAAGTGCTGTTCGTTTGAAAATCGGACTCCCAGCGTAATGTTCGATCAACTTTTAGATGTTTATCTAGATGTGGGGATAATATTCACTCTCTTTCATAGCAATTTATTCGTTTAAAACCCTACGAATGCGTCGAAAGTTATGAGCTTTTTAAAATGGAAAGAAAACTAATTATTAGATTTGTATGATTTCGATTGTTTTAAGTCAATTATTTTATCTAATCATGTTGTTTATCGGATACTGAAAAGCGCAAATCATACAAATGTATTAAAAAAAGCACGTGTTTTAAGGCTATATTGCCTTGTATAATACTTCTTAATGGGTAGATTTTCATGCTTTCTGATAAGATTTTTAGATTTATTTTTCTGCATCTGGTATAGGGAAATTTTAAACAGATGGATGAAACTGTGTCACACATTTAATTTAGGTTTCAAAATTAATGAAAGTTTATTCAAAATAGGAAGTTAGGAAATAATATAGTACTTTTGAAACAGAGCATATGAATTTTAGGTTTTTTTAGACAAAACTTTTGAATTTTCGACAAAACTTTTGAAGAGAGCAGGAAACAGAAGTCTTTATACATACTCAAAAATTCAAGCTGTTCATTTAAATGGTTTCGAAGCCGATTTCTCTCACAGCTGAAAATGTATTACATGTATTAAAAAAACGAGAGACATATAGATTTAGAGATTTTTTAATGTAGCTAAGATCTTAACAGATATCTTTTCCGCATCTATTCGAAAATTTGAAACCGATTTTTCAACGGTGCTCCAGTTACCTTCATTGCTAAAATTAACTATGAACCGTTATAAATCCAGCAATGGATAGACTTTTAAAATTCGAAAAGAAGTAAGATGATGCATTATATTTTTAAATGTTTGTTAAATATTTAATACCGATCGGCCAAAATTTTTAATAGAGAAAATAACAAATATATTTTTTTTTATTTCATGTGTACAAAAAATGCAGAAAAATGTTACGTTATAATACATTTTTTCTTCCCGTGGCGGATCATTGGAAGATGGCTGAAATGTGCAGATCCAGGGCCATCATGATTCTACCGGGCCTTCTTGTGCACTGCAAAAGAGGCCTACGGACGTTTCCTCATTGCCTAGATTCGGCCGTTAGATGACGTATAAAAGTGCTGGAACCAATAAGTGAGCATCCTTAGGCCTCTTTGGATGATTCACCGGAGTGGACAAGCAGGCCCGGTAGAATCACGATGGCCGCGGCAGATCCAGGGCTCTAGCGTCTGAGGAGGATGTCGATCTAACGGTCTGGAGTTTTGGGCAGTTTCCCCCATATCTAACGTCAATACTCGTTAGAATCCTTTTAAAACTCCGACCAAGGCATTTCCCTCTTCGGCAGATAGCCTTCATATAGCTTCGCCTTAAATACAAACAAACTTTTCTTGTGAAAAATAATTTGAGTAAAAATATCATTCTGTTAAGAAATTTTTAAAAATATATATTGTCATGTCAATCTTTTCACTTTTGTCTATATATATATATATATATATATATATATATATATATATATATATATATATATATATATATATATATATATATATATATATATATATATATATATATATATATTTCTTTTTCGGATAATTTCGTCTCTCTCTATCTTCATTTCCCTTTTACTAGCCAAGTAATAGAATTAACGATCGTTATAATACCAATAACTTAAGAATATTCATTAACAGAACTAAGATAGAATATTTCTTTGCTAAGATACTAAGTCATAACTTTCGAATTTTAGTACCATTTATCAGAACTTATTACTGAAGCACATTAGAAACCCCACAGACCAATACATAAATTTCAACGCCGAAAATTATTTTCTGCAGATTATCAAAAATTGAACTTCTTTTTTCTGTTTGCAGAATCCAAAATGAATGAAACGGAAACCCGACTAAAAGCATGCTCCAGTCCGTATGCCGGAAAATGGCGGAAAAAAAGGAAAATAATATTCTAAAGTTCAGTTAGTTTGAAAATTGGATACATAATATTATGTCCAGGGTGAATTTAGATGTCTATCAAAATGCAAGAAAACTGGTGCTTCTCATTTGAAGCAATTTGTAATCCAGTAACAGAAAGAAATGGTATACAAATGCATTCAGTGGAACAGTGTATGTATTATTTATTTCCTGCCAAGTTTTGGAAAAGTTAGTTTAAAATTTAGCAGGCGCATTGGTTGAATATCTTTTCAACTTTATGAGCTTAGACTGAAAAAAGAAAACTGTGGGGATGGTGTTCTTGCGAGAAAAGAATATTCTAAAAGAAATAAATATTCCAAATAAGAATGTTTCAGAGTTTTACACTGTTTTGCATTTTTAAACAATCAGATTTTTTTGCATTTTCATATAAGTAGTTTTTGGAGGCTATTTCTTTTTTTGTGTGATAATACTTGAATATAATTCATGCATGTAAACACATTTATATTACAAATACAAAACTATGAATTATTTTAAATATTAAAAGAGCTTCAAATCTTGAATTATGTTCTTCTACTAGTCTATAGAAATTGATATCAGGAAGAGCAACTTTCGTTAGTTAAATATCTAAATTAATTTAAAATACTGAAAGGAAATTCTGCACATTAATATAATGCGTTTTCATAGAACCTTTGACAAATGTTTTTACTTCTTTTTGAACACATGTCATATGCATTTCAGTTTAAAAGAATGATAAACTGATATATGAAGTATTTGAAGAAGCATAATTATATCACCTAAAATCTATCGATTTTATAATTTTCTGTATTTTTTTTTCTTACTGAAATTGGACTAAGTGGACGGTAGTTGTGTAAACATTGCAGAAGCAAGCAGCTTCTTTTACCATGAAGCTTCTACTTTTCGGAATTTTCGTTCTTGAAATGGATATTTTACTAAGAAAAATATAGTACTTTAAACGGAATTATGAATCATTTAATTAGACTTTTTATTTTAAACATTTAATTTGTAATCCATTCAGTTACATATCTGTTCAACGAAAACTATATTTATCATTGAAATGTCTCTTTATTTTTGCAAATCAATTTAAGACAGAGTTTTTCGAAATTCATTAATCATATATGCCTCTAATTATTTAAATGTACCTATGTATTATAAACTAAGAAATATATTTTAGCATTTTTAGTTATCGTTTTGAACTCAGATTTCAAACATCTTAGAGCATTTAACAAACTGACTAAAAGTATTGATGCTTAAAATAAAATGTTACATAAACAAGTTCAGAGATGAGCATAACTAGCTAAGCCCCATAGTCTGATTTTGTGAATTTGAAATAACTCGTGTTTTTTTCTTTTTTTCTAGAACTTAGAAAATCAGTATTGTTGATAAAAATACTATCACAGACTTTTTCTAGCAGTATGTTACGCACAGAAGTATTAATAACCAATAAAGAGTCTAGTTCCTCTAAGTGTCACAAAATTTTTCCATTATAAAAATCTTATTGGCAATATTTTAATAGAAAATTATAAGAGAATTGAACAACACTAAAAAACACGGTAAATTAGCACTTACAAAAGTTTGAGAAACTTTCAAAACTATTTACTACCACATTATTTTCCTTCACATTTACTTTTTATAACCAATACCATTTTTCTATTTATTCATACCAATATATCAATTTCCTACCTGTATATTAATATTAAAATGCACATCAATCTTCCAGACACACATACCTTTTGTGCTAACTATGCAAACTCAAAGAAGAATTACGCAGCCTAACTACTTTCATACTTCTTTATAAATATTCTGCTCCGGAGAATTACTCACTATCCTTCGGGGATGGCTCAAAAATCATTAAGTATCCGAGAATGTGCACAAAGACAGCACAAAGTCTACAAACTTTCGCATGCAATAATTTTTAGAAAGACCGAAATGAGAGGTGTCACTTCCAATAAACCACTGGTAATTTATATTTCGAAATAAACGAGAGTGTCGGGCTTCCTTCTGACCATTTATTTTAATAACATAGCCGAAAGACATCAGTTGCGTAACAAAACTCTTACAGCATTAAAAATACTGTACTTTGGAAGTAAGACCTTTATTTGCTTGGGCTTGCGATTCTGCATTAACGAGTAGGTTTCAAGATAAATTGCTAACATGTATGAGGAAACAAATGGACATTTCTCATTCAAGGATTAGAAAAATATTCTTTTTGACTTGTTTGAATAAAGAAGAATCTTTGATTTTTTTAGTGTACTAGGGGCCAAGGCCCCCAGACTCGCTACGCTCGTTTTTCGTATGAGGCATTCGGCCCCTAATAAGGCTTATTCGTAAAAAAGACATAATTTCAGCAGACAAAACCCGAAGATTGGATCAGATAGAATGTTACTGAGCTACACATTGCTTGGTTCTTGCAGGTTCATTAGTACATAAAAATTTAAACTCCACACTACAGTAGATCCCGTCCCCCTCATAACACGGAAGATATTTTGTTATGGGAATCCGTGTTGTACGGGTCCTGAGCTATACTCCACTTGGAGTGCGGACTCCGCTTATAATCGCTGGAAAAATTATTTGCACTCCTCAGAAACACAATGATATTTAATGTTACCATTCAAAGTTATATTAATTAGGAGCTAAAGCAAAATAAAATCAGAACATCTGTTTCAGCTGTATTTTTAATGATGTAAAACCTATTGGACACCTTGCGAATTTGCCACCCATGGCGATTTTTCATTATTTGGCGACTTGCGTACATGTAAAGTTAATAAAAGCTAAGGAACAGATGGAATAGCTGGCCACCAATGGCGACTTTTCATTATTTGGCGATTTACACGTGCTCACAACCTATAATTACTGTTCATTTAAGGTTACCGGAAAACCGTTATCCATATTTTCATTTACATAATCGTTTGCAGATTGGCGTACTTAGCACCACGAATTATACCATCTCGTCGCGCTAGCAAATATACAAAGTGTACTGTAACTGCTATAATGGCATTGTTAACGCCGCCAAATTTTTCTACTGGTAGCAAATAATCCAGCTGGACCGAACCGGCTTTAAAATAATCTGCATTTTAATTATTTTTCATTTTCAAGATATTAGTTATTCTGTTTTGGAAAAACGGATAATCGCTAATTCTAAACTCCTGTTGTCTAAGCGAACTTACTATTTGAAAATTGTCAACTTCGTGTAACACATTTTGAGTTACTTATTTCATGTAGTTTTTATTTTGGCGCAAAATGGTTGTATTTCTACTTCATGTTTGACAATTTCACGTGATACTACATACTTGGAAACGCTTTGAAAACGCTAAGGAAACCTTGAAAACGCAAAGGAATGAATGATTTTATGCCAAATCTGGCAACCATTCTGTTTATTTTTTCAGTTTTTTATTAATATCTTCTAAAATAATTCGATTTTCGAAATTTAAGTCAGCTTAGCAGGTTCCTCGGAATTTTACGAATCTGTGGCAGCGGCCTTTACTTTTTTTTTAGAATAGAGAGATATTAAAAGTTTTAAATGAACCACATAGCACTTACAGGCTCTCTAATCGTCTATTAACGTTCAGTAAACGTTCTCTGAATGTTGTTAGACGTTCAGAGAACCTGCGTGTGTTGTCCGGGGAGGAAAAGCACTGTGCGATGTATAAATTTTTGTTACAAGCTGTTTAATCCCCATACCGCACGCATAGGTTCTCTGAACACCTATTAGCGTTCGGAAAACGTTTTTTTTTAATGTTAATAGATGTTCAGAGAAACTCTACTTGCTGCATGCCCACAAAGCACACATTGTATCTCTGAACGTCTAAAAGTTCAGAAAACGTTCTGTGAACATTAATAGACGTTCAGAGATTCTATGTGTGCTAGGTGGGTGGGTTCTTTACCCACGCAGCACAAACTGGTTCTGTGAACGTTAATAGACGTTCACAGAAAATTACTGAATGTTCTCTGAACGTTTATAGACGCGCTGTCCTGTCCGAGGTTGAAGCTGTTTTCAACTCATAGTTAATGCACCTGTGCAATTAAAAAAAGAGGAATATGAGGTCTGTTAACTGCTATTTTTGAAAAGCTACAACAGTAAATTTCATGTCTGACGGATGCTTCCCCTCAACTCTCTTTAAGTGCCCTTTACGATAATTGCGGTATAAACATTGACTCATTTCGCGATTCTTAAATTCTTCATACTTGTCCTAGTTGCTATGAGGGATTAATTATTACTGTCTCAAAGATTCTTCGCGTTAGTTTCTCTACAGAAAATACATCACAGATTCTGGTATGATAAAATTCTAAACTTCTCTTCTGGGCCTGAGGTTGCTTGCTGCTGATGAATGTCAAATAGCTAGAAATAACTTCAACGCTATCAGATAAAGTGTTCGCTAGAAAGGTAATTTCGTTAATTTTTCAACTTAATTGGAAACTGTTAAATATAAATCAGGATTCTGTAGATTAATCTTTAAGTAATTCCTTCAGATAAGATATTACTGTATACTTAGTTAATACTTTCCGATAGTATGAGACCAGGATAGTACGAGAAGCTTAAATGTATGTGAGATATATCTTAAATGCGGATAAAAAAGAACCAATTGGCTTTCTAATTTAATCGAATATTACAGTACGGATCATGCAAACACTAAGCTAGGTGCCCAATTTAAATAGCCAATACATACATTAATTATACAAGTTGTCGAAAAGTCCTTGGCACATTTTAAAAAAAATTCATAGAAAAGCAACAAATTGTCGTATGAATATGCGGTTTCCGCAATAATACTTCACAAGCTCACGATTTCTTTTTCGACATCGTAAAAAAAATACTTCCAAATTCTGTTCATAGGTGGAGCTGTACCGTTGCACTAAGAAAAACAAACGTAATGTAAGGTGTTTGATCATTTTGTTAAGCAGAAAGCAATACCTTTCATTACCAGAGTTCAATGTGCGCACCTTTTGTTGCTCGAACCACATCTAAACGGTACTCAAGTTCATCCCATGTTCTGGCAAGCAAGATTGCGGTTTTTCTTAAACATGTTACGAAACTTTCTATGAGCCGTGGATATGGATTTTGATTCGAAATACCAACCTACGCAATGCGCTTTCTCAATTGCAGTCGCCATAGCTGGCATGAATATTCCCGCACCGTCAGTGCTGTTTGAAACTCACGAAAAATCCCTATTGGGTCTCATTGCTGAAAACTGGAGATGCAGCGCCATCTATGAACACATTTTGGAAGTAATTTGTTTAAGATGGATAAATAAATTCTAGATTCTGTGAAGCATTATTGTGCGAACCGCATATTCCTACAACAATTTATTGCTTTTCTGTGAATTTTTCAAATGTGTGCAAGGACTTCTCGAACACCCTGTATATTGTTTCTACATAAAAAATAATGCATTGTGTAGTGCTAATGCAGTCATTAAATTTTTTAAGAGGAAAAATATCTGAAACATTTTCATACTTTAAATACGTACTATAGTAATACATATTAAAAGCGTATCATAACCCATGCGTCGTCCCTATTTTTTTCCTGATTCTTTTAATTTGGAAAAGTGTGTATCATTATTTATGAGTGTGGCATTATTTGATTTTTGTTCCATAAAACATTTCTTTGAAATCGAAATCCTTATTAAAATCGCCTACTAAAACTGTTTCCCAATCTTCGCCAAGCATATTCTAGCTGTACCTCACCTATATAAATACTGTTTGAAATGTGCATCATCATCCATGAGCTGCCGTATTTGGCTTATTTGTCCTAAAAATATTTTTCAGAATTGAAATCTGTATTAAAATCATCTATTTAAATTGCTTTACAATCTTCGTCAGGCCTATTCTAATTATACTTCTCTTTTGTAATAAAATGCAGCATTTGGCAGTTTCTCACCAAATATGGAAGATATCGTCAAGCTAAGTTGAGCTTTGGTGACTTATTTTTGATTCCAAACTTGGAGATAAATCCTCAAAAATGTCTAATCTTGGCGACTTTCAACTTTTTATTTCCCCACTCCCCGAGCTATTTGGAAACTCCATTGAAAAACTCAACGAAAACTTGTCGAAGTAAATCGGTCTACAAAAATATGTCCTAAAAAGTATGTCGACAGAAAACCCCGGAGTGAACGAAATAGCCCTCTAGCGTTAAAAAAACAAAGGTATTATTTTTTAACTTCATATCCCGCGTTATCCCAATTTGAAAAAATAATGTTAATTTCCATGTAATTTTCGGACTTACTCGCAAAAACCGCAATTAAGTAAGTTGATCTTTTTCAATTAGAATTAAGTTTCATATCGTGGATTACCTCATCTCCAAATCAGACTATTTCGACAATCCGAGATTCACTGCATGTTACACTATTACAGCACTGGATACATGATTTGCAGCTGTTTTTAATTTAAACTATATATTTATATACAGTAAAACGGGCTATTTTTAATTTCGTACAATAGTTTTGAAAAACAGACATTTAGTCTAAACGATTCATATACTACATTCAGAAATCTGAAACTGGCTTCCATTATAATTAAAGATTACCAATCAATATTGCACTATGCCATCGTGATTACGTTTCCTTTTAATTAACTTTTAACTATATTTCCTGATTAAAATTTTTAATTAAACATTTCTGAAACTTTATATAACGTGATTAAATATCTTCAATTTGATTAAGTACTTTCAGTCAAATACATCGAGGGAATTACATTAACTTAAAAACAAGTAAATATAATTCAAAGATTACGCCACATAAAAATATTTTTTCTGTTTCTGAGAAAAACTTATAAAGATGGGTATACTTTTGCTATTTACGATAAAAGGAGAATATTTATTTTTTCCCCTTTTCCTTGTCCTTTCTGAACATCAAAATAAGTCAGGGTAACATCAAAAAGATGTATACAATTCTTCAGGAACTTACTATTTTCGAACGTGTTCTGTAAAGGAATCTTTTTATATAGATACCATTGCGAAACATGGAAAATTCTAAAACATCAAGAAAACTTATAAGATCCCACCTGATCTTTATCGTTTATTTAATGTTTGTATTTTCCCAATATTCAACGACATTATGTCTTTTTATTTATGTTCTGTAGGACATGGGCCTATTAATAGCATTTGTTCCATCGATACTATTATTATCAAAAGTTTTAGTTAAGAATGCTTTTTTTTTCTTGCAAATTGCCGGGTCAGCAGCCTTTCTATAGACTTGACCGTTATGAGAGCCGGAGATGTTGGTCGTCAGGCGATTAGTAGACAGACCATTGTTTCCCTTATGATTGGTCTCCTAAATTTGAACCAGTTGCTAATGAGAGACCTAACACCTGAATTTGCAGCCCCGGAGTTATCGTTAGAGCATGAAAACGACTGTTGCCACGACAGATTTAACGTGGTCCAGCTCGCGTCGGACATACGTCCCACACCAGATTCAGTTTGAGAAGGAGTTTACCTTCCCAAGCATTGCCCCAGCCAGTGCTGCTTCAATTTTGGTGTTAAAATGGGCGCCAAATTTAAACGACAGATTTACTGCCGGACTCAGTCGCGAATGTTCATGTTGTTATCCAGAGTTTGAGTTAGTGAATTCGTTTGAGCCGTATTTCAAATTACTCTTCAATTCAAATTACTTACATGCAACATATAATTTTTTTAATTTAATAATTCATTACTATTTTGTGGGAAGTAAAGAAAGCTTCTCAGTTGAAAAAAATAAATAAATAATTCGATATTCGAATTTTGATTGACATATCTATTTTGACTGTCTCCTTTTTGTCAAGTCTCTGCGCGATGTTTGTCCAATCCAGTTTCATCACTCCTAAATTCATTTTTAATACATTTGTCTTGACAACTCTAAGTATTTATTTCGTAAAGCTAAAAAATAAGTAGACTTATAATGTTGACATAATGTGCTTAGATTTCCACCGTTAATAAAATTAGTTCAACATTTCACCAAAAATGGTACTAAATTAGCTGGAAGCTTTCCATGAAGAAACGTTGAACCATAATTTGTTTCCATTGATCAGTTCAAGAACCAAATCTTGGTTCAACCCTTCTCCATGGAAAGTTTTCAGATAATTTAGCACCATTTTATGGTGAAATGTTAACTACTATTATTGTTGTTGTTGTCGCGTCCATGGATGGACCATGGAAAGAGGGGTGCCAGTTCCCCCGAGGGGGTACTACTACACTCATGTCCATAAATTAAGGATAATTCAGAATCACACAGAAATTGATCTCTAAAATAAAAATTTCACCTGTGGAATGATCACACACATCTTGAAGAAGAATATGCAAATTACAGGAAACCACCAGATGGCATGGATGGTACGTCACAATGACGAGAGTGTAAGAGAGGGGTATATAAGGAATGGTGGCAAAGAAGTAAAATTGTTCGCATAGTTATGGCACAAAGGAGGCATTTGGATGATGTTTTACGTGGCAGAATTATCGGACGACTGGAATGTGGACGTACCCAGCTGGAAGTATCCGAGGAACTTGGAATCGCCCAGAGTGTCATCTCCAGGCTTTGGCAACGATTCCAAGATGATGGTAATGTGAGTAGACGTTACAGCACAGGTCGCCCCCGAGTTACAGCGCCGAATGAGGACCGCTATTTGGCAGTTACTGCCAAAAGAAACAGACGGAGTACAGCATCAGACCTGTCTCGTCAGCTACCGGTACGACAGTTTCAAGGCAGACCGTGTACAGACGCTTAGGGCACATTGGTCTATATGCTCGTAGGCCTGTCAGATGTGTTCCACTTACCGCAACTCACTGTCGCCTGCGATTAACCTGGAGTAGAGAGCATGCATTGTGGACACCGCAACAGTGGTCTTGTGTGATGTTTTCCGACGAGTCCAGGTTTAGTTTGGAGTCTGATTCTCGCCGGACATTCATCTGGAGAGCGCCAGGTACCCGTTACCACCAAGAGAACACCATTGAAAGACACCGTTACGGTGGTGCAGGATGGCTCGTTTGGGGAGGAATTATTCTTGGTTCCAGAACTGACCTGCATGTTCAGAGTGTAACGATGACAGGCCACATCTATCGGGATGTCATTCTGGAACAACATGTACGTTTGTTTCGGGGCGCCATGAGTGCTGAATTTGTGTTTATGGATGACAACGCCCGTCCTCACCGTGCAAACATTGTAGACGAATGCCTTCAATCGGAGGATATCACCCGTATGCATTGGCCAGCATACTCACCGCACTTGAATCCAATAGAGCATGTGTGGGATATGCTTGGCCGACGAATTGCAGCCCGTCAACCCCCTCCCACCTGTCTACCGGAACTTCGGAGTGCATTGCTTGATGAGTGGTGTAATATTCCCCAAGATCAGATTGATCATTTGATACTCAGCATGCCTAGGCGTTGTCAGGCCTGTATTGCATCGTCCGGGAGACGTACTCCGTATTAACCATCCTACTAACCATGTTATACTGTTTTTTGTAAATAGGTTCTTTTTTTAAATTTGGTCAAGGGAGTAAAACTTGCAATTTTTATTAATTATGTCAAACATATAGCATCTTTTTTTGCTCTTTACTTTTTGTTTAATAAATAGACTTTACAAATAAGTCAAATTTGTTTTGCTTCTTTCTCTTTCTTTGCCTGAACTTCATTATCCTTAATTTATGGACATGAGTGTATTATTAACAGTGTGTTTTAATATCTACTAGTGCACCTCTCTTTATGACCGCAATCGGCTGGAAAGTTTATTTACGGAGCGATTCAAAGTATTTTCAATACATTTTTAAGTCTATGGTCACTCTTTCTTAGACTGCATTTTGAGATCGTTCAACCATTAAACAAAAATTAATATATATTTATAAGAAAAATGTCCATCGTCCAACGTAGTGCATGTAACATTTATACACTTTTATACGATGAAACGTGCGAAGTCCCATACATATAGGTTCAAATAAAGTGCATACCGTAAAAGGGCCATGGTAATACATACAATTTATTAGAATAAACATTAATTAGTATTTGCATTTTTTAGACAGTTTGAAATATGTAACTAATACGGCGCACGGTAATTCATCGTATTATGTTACTAAAGTATATTATTGTATTTTGTATTAAGGCCAAGTTACTTGAAATCTATCTGTCAGGAGGAGTGCCTTGACCGAATGACTTTTTATGGGTTTTTAAAGCGTATTTAGGTCACATCTAGAGAAACCCGTCCTAAACAGACTATTAGATCGATGGCCGCGCGATGGGCCCGAACCAGGGACCTTCATACCTCAGCCATTTACCGTGTCTTTTTCCCCTTGCCCATGATTAGGCCTTCATTTATTTTACATATAACTTATATTTTGTATGTAAATATGTTATGACATTTACATTGAACTTGTGCACATCGCCTAAATTAATCTCTAAAAAATTTTCATTGAACGTTTAATCATTTGGCGAAACCATAAAAGCAAGACATCAACAATGAATTCCTTTTGTTTCTCAAAACTGCTTAGAACGTGAAACTTCCTTCAAAGATTGAATTAAGTTTCACGCCCTGCGTACTTTGAATTGTCGCACAAAAACCCTTTAGAGTAAACTTAGAGATAGTCAAAATCGATTTTTTCATCAAAATATGCATACCAAAAATTTTCGCCATCACTATACTTCTTTTTATATCGTACAAGGAAGTAAGAATGTTGAAAATCCGGAATTTTCCAGTAGAAGGTCTAAAAATTTCTTAATTACTCAATGGATAACATTTCTCGTTGAATATTGCTTTTACCATTATCTCGAAATGAACGTAAAATACAAACCATCCGGATTCTCTAGTAGCACAACTATCCATACAGCACACATAGGTACTCTGAACGTCTATTGGCGTTCAGAGAATGTTTTCTGAACGTTTAAAAATGTTCAGAGAACCAGTGTGAGCTGTATGGGTAGTACAAGCAAGCATGAAGCGTGTGCATCCCGTTCGCTGAACAAATTTTTGCTCGGATTTTTTATTGCTTTTAATTTTTTATTGCTTTTAATTTTTATCGCTAAATGAAAATGAATACAATACTATTCAAAATTAGAAACATTATGATTAAATAAAGTAGAATTAGGTTATATTAATTTTCTTTTCTTTTATGGGTACTATAGAGTGGACATTATAATTTTCGAATTGAACATTTTTAATGAGTTTTCTGGGAAACTGTCTTATTTTTAAATACTTTTCCTAGCATGAGTAAGCCTAAATGAAGTTACAGTTTTATTTTCAGCCCATTTTAAAAAAGTAATACGTTTTAGGTTTAAGAAATAACTCTCGCTTTATATTTTGGGAGTGCATGTACATTAAATTATTATATTTTAATATAATTAGTCATAAATCAAAAGAAAATATAAACATTAAAACTAGGAATGGACGCAAGAAGAAAAATAGGTATGTCTCGCCTCGCGAAACAGCCGAAAACCGTAATCTCGTCTCGCAAAATCCCTATATTGTAACGTTAAAATTGTTTCTCTCGTTATGCAAAATAGCATTAAATCTATGTCTCCACTCGCAAAATATCTTCGCACAACCATATCTACTTAAAAGTATTACAGTAATTATTCAGCAAAAAGTAAAGCTACTCAATAGATAAACTTTGCATGTTAGATCAAAGAAACAAAACATTAATTAGTAGTCATACCTTCATTTATCAAAGTGATATTTTTTATGTAAAAATAATCTACATTTTGGTATTAATTATATCATATTTAAAGTACCTCAAAAATGTTTGAGTGTCAAATTTAAAAAAATGAATATTATACCAAATAAAACTTTTAAAAAACATTTAAAATTTGATAAAATACTTTTATAGAAAATTCTAAAAGATACTCTTATATATATTAAACTTGTACAAGGATTCAAAATTTCTGAAACTGTACTTGTGTCGATTTTAGAGCCGGAATTTCAACTTATCAAGCCGATGTGACACGTGTATTCTGCATGCTTGTTTCTTTTACAGAACTGACGGTTTGTTTGAAGTTAAAAATCAAGAAAGAGCTTTCATTTCTCGAAAATAATAAGCATGTAAGCTTCTTTCCGAGCCTCTTACTTCGTTTTCATAAAGGATCTCAACGAAAATGAAGACGAAAATGTTCTTTAAAAAGAGTTCTTTGAATTTTTGCCGGTATTGAAGACGAGATCTCTTCGTCTCTATTTCAAAATGTCTTTCACTCACAGTGATGTATGTTATCCTTCATAATTTAAATCCCCAGACTTACGGAAATATTTAAACCGGAATGAAGCCCTTATGTATTGAAAATGTGGTTATATTTAAGTATTAGGAAGAAGTTAACATGTGATCAAATACTTCAAAAATACCTTAAAATTATACGGATTTTTGAACACTAAAGTGGGATACGAGAAAGTGTATTGACAACAGAGAGCAGAATATCTTCTTGTTGAAGAAATTTGCAATTAAATTCAACGTAGAATGTTATTTTAGATTACTTTGACACGAATGCACTACACAGTGTTTGAATTTATATTTTCCGAAGTATCTATCAATCTAAGCTGAAAATAGGATTTATCTAAACTGCGATTTTTCTGTCCATGCCTTGTACACAATCACCCTTCAGTGAAAATTGCATAGATAAAGAATCCCGTGATATAACTTTAACGATTGTTGATATTTATTTCGCTTTTCCTAGCCTTTTTACACGATTTACAGAAATCGAACTCTTAAGAAATGCAATTTTACCTTATTAAATTGTCTGCCAAGAAATTTAAATTTTATTCCAAATCATAAGCAACTTCTCGTTAGTCGCGGTTTCAAAATGTTTAACAACCGACTTTTCGCTTGTACAAGAAAAGCAGTTTCAGAGTCAGTTTCTGTTACAGAGACCTATGCAGTATAGGGCGGGCCGAAAATGCACTTTTGCAGCGATTTTCGATATCCATAAGAGCCTACTAGCGAAAAGTTGTCCCTTGAGTTGGTTAATAACCACGTATTTATTATATTTATTTGAAAATCGGACACTATTTTCAGGTGGCGTCGGTGCCCTTAAAATCGAGAATTTGAGCCAAAGTGTTTTTTCCCGAAAACACAATTTTTTGTGAAGCTTCGAAATCGATATCAGCCGAGTGCGAATATTTATTTACGATTAGATACATTCAAGAGGAGCCGTCGTACACAGGCGGATTTTCAAATATTCTCGGTCAGAACTCTTGTATACGAAGTCAGCCATGACAGTCACGTTATATATTTTTTCGATTCGTATTGGTTTCTTGAATCTAATGACAGCCTGCATAATATTTGAATCGAATGTCTTAACGGTCGAGCACTATCGAGAAGTTTGTCGTCTCCTAAACAACGACTGATTTTTGTTTAAACTTGAAGTTATTAAAAAGAGGAATTACTTTTATAATGGATTGTAAATCTGGAGATATATATTTGTGTATTTAAAATACAGTTATTATTTTTGCTCTTTTTACAAAAACCAAAAGAAAACGAATCTTTAAGTTAAATTTAATCTAATGATTGACTTTATTGAGTTATAACGTTATAAAAGATTATGATAAAGTTCCTCATCGTAGCTTCATGTCTACGTTAATTGGAGTTGGTAATATTTGCTATTACAATTAACGTTGGCATGAACGTAGGTATAACGTAGGCTCTAATAATTAATAAATTTTGTTTTTAATTATTAGATAACTAATAACAAAAAATTAAAAAACCTAAAATATTTTTATTGTTTAATTTGTTTAGGTTCATCTTTTGAGAATGTCAAAATATGTCGTGGACAGTTAATTGAATATTATAGGGACTGTAATTCAAAAGATAATAAGAAATTTGAAAATCTTGTCGGCAAAGTAAAATTTTTTGGGGTATTGAGGATGACTTTTGATATGCTTTTAGTATATGCCAATCCTGTTTTTTTTTACGCTTTGTAATGTTTAAATCCATCTATAGGTATTGACCAAAAAGTTAATAAATATCCTCCTGTATCCGTCGTTGTCAAATAATGATTGACTTAATAGCGTATTTTAATTTTCGAAATTGCGTTTATTTATTATAAAGCGACTAAGCATAAAGCTTATCACAAACTTCTCCATAATCCTGAACGTTCCGAACTTCAACCTTATTATAAATCTAACCCATATTCGGCGCACAGATTTTATAGATCTCTGGAGTACTCACTAATATGATGCCGAGATACGATAGCTTCTATTGATATTTTCATAAAACACGCAGATGGTGTTTCCAATAAAGGAAGTATCACACTCCTCCTAACCGGAAACTTCAGTCTGGGGGAACATCTTCCAGCCCTTGTCACCCGGGGACACCTCCAAGACACTTCTCGTACACGATAATAAACTCGCCAAGTCAAATATGCAATCTGTGTGTGTTCTTTCTAGAGCAAAAATGCGGACCGATTTTATTAAATGCCCTTTCATTAAACGCCCAGATCCGATAGTCCGGGCTGTCATAATAAAACCTAATGGATGAGTGAGAGAGCATCCATCGTATTAATTTTGCTTCTCTCGTTATCGATCAGCTGGCTCGGTTTTCGAAAATGAAAGAGAGAGTGTAGAAACAAAACGCTGCTTGCTGAGTTGAAAGAGTCTGATTACCAAGTCCGAGCGGGCGCGCGCGAAAAGAGTTTTAACCATTTCCTTGGTTACCACCGCTGCTGCGAAGTTGGTTGTAGTGGGAATCTTGGAAAGGAATTTTAAGTGAGGCATGCGGGTATTGATTGCTTTTCTAAATTGATGTAACAGATACGCGATGGATTCATACTTGGGTCGCTGTTAATCTCGAAACAGTGCAATAATTGGTGTCCGGGTGCGCGCTTGAATTAGAATGAACTGGAGGGAAGATAATTCGTGATTGGTGAATCCGGTGGCGGTCATTCATGCGCGTAAACCGATAATGATGACGAAATAATGTTTTTGTGGGAGTAAGTATGGAAATGTACAGGATCGACATATATATTACTTTAATATAAATTAAAGCAAATTAGTAATAAATATGATAGCTTAGGAAAATTCATGTATTGTAGAAGAATGTCCATTCCAGTTTTAATTTTTTAAATACTCCTGTTTACTCAGTCAGAACTTTCCGGATCAAGTTAAAATTGGCGAAGTTTTTCATTCAACGATACAATTTTCTTACAAGATTCTAATTATATATTGACGATTTTCATGTATTATTTTATGAGTAATCGAAGATTTGTGAAAACATGTGTGTTTTGAAGAACTATATCACTTTTAACAGTGATATCTCAACAGTATTTTTTTAAAGTTTCTTTCGTTATTCACAAATATTCTGATTTACACCCTTCCCCCTCTCGTGTTATATTGAAATTGTTATAGTTTTACTTTAATCATGAAGATATAGAGGAAAGGTAAGAATATCTTTACATATTTCAAAATCTAAAAGAACTAAATGAAAACACTTAACTGACACTGATTGGCATTTTTGCCATGATAATTTTCACTTGCAGTCTTGCCACAAAATTAAAAAGTTAATTTTTATATTTTTACCTCAAACATGAAGACAAGGAAAAAATAATTAAGCATCTTTATACTGTTCAAAAATTAGAAGTAAATCAGAACCCACAAGTTTATACACATTCGCCGACAAATTTAACAGATTTCTTTTTAAAAGAACACAGAACATTTTTTTTCAAATCTTTAGACTTGCGTAATAAGATCACAGTGATAGCCTCGAGTTACAGGAATGGCATTAAAGAACCTATGGTGAAATATTTCATTACTTTCTATAAATGTAAGATATAATGATATAGTAATTAACTTATGCTTAATGAAATCGCTTGTCTCTTCACTTATGCGTGACATTAGTTGAACTTTTTGTTCACTACGATTATTAAATCAAGATACCTTTGCTCAGTGACAAAGAAAAACAAAACGAAAAAAAAAGTCTAATTATTATTATTTTGCAATGATTGATTCGAGAAGTTTGGTGTTTGACTATGTCCGATTTAGGTTTTTTCTGAGTTTGACGCTGAAAGTTTTTAAAATTTAAGAAAAAAAATGTCATAAATCTTGAGTAGAAAGAAAAAGTTTAATTAAAAATGCATTTACATATAAACTAAACTAAACTTGGCGCAACAGCTCAAACTTGAGGTCAAGGCCTTTGGCTCTTCAGCCACGTCTTTGCGATAATATGCTTATATATATATATATATATATATATATATATATATATATATATATATATAATATCACGGCGGTTTGATCAGAGCAGTGTTTTAGCATTGAGGTCTCGCGGTCCGAGGACCGTAGCTGGAGTCCACAGGGCGCAGGGGCAGCCCCGATTCCTTGAGCATACTACGGCTGTCGAGATAGTAACCCTAAAACGATGCTCGGTTACATAATTTTATTAGCTTAAGATTTTCCTAGCAAGAGAGGCCACGCAAAAGCTCTCTCTCCGGCTGTGTCAGCATGTTTATTAATTGTTTGAGGTCTTGTCACGTGACCTTGAAACCTGCAATGATTGGACAAACCCATATCTGAGTCGCAAGAAGTTTTGGTTCAAAGATGCCAATCCGACTAAACAGCGAGGACTGACAACAAATTTAGAAAGAAAGTGCTAGGGGCTGTGCAGTAGATGCGGTTTTCGAAGAGAATTTCCTTTGTTCTTTAACTACGCAGTTTAAAAACGTTTTAGAAATTTGGGATATCAATAGGCTTTTGATTTATTATGTTTTATATGTATGTATGTAAATATATATATAGATAAAATTGAAGTGAAAAAGTGGACCTCGGCATAACATCAGCTAGGATCTACGCACCTACACAAGTATATATTTAAAAACGTACATAAATTAAACCGAACAAAATTTTTCAGTTATGAAAATTGCATTTCTCTGACATCACAAAATTAAAACATCTCGACTGATTTAATACGATGCTTGCATCGTAACGAGTTACGTGATCATAAAATATCGTTATGAAGAGCGCTTTAATCTGCTGTCATAAAAGCAGATATCTCGATTGCTTTAATTTATAGTCCTTCACAGTGAGATGTAAATTTGAGGTAAAGTGTTTTAGAGAAAAGCGCTTCATCTTACGTCATAAAAGTGAGCATCTTGTATGCTGGGCTGAATTTTTACCTTTTATATATGCATTAAAGAACTTAAATGACAGGAATTTTTGAATTTAGATACTGAAAAAAATCATTTGAATGGAATATGATGAACATGATATTTATCAGAAGAAAAAGCCTTTTTAGAAACTTGTCCTGTAACCAATTTTTCATTACAAGAACGGTGGAATTTTATATGTTTAACCTTTTGAAGAACGAGCATTTTGACATTGGTATAAAAGACAAACTGGATAGGCTGTCCAACGCTAATTGGGCAGCCGTTGCTACTGATCCATTCTGGCACAGCCAGCTATGTCAGAACACTTGTTTAGGTCTGTGGCTATAGATGGGCGATTCGATCGGCCATGTTGTTGGTAGTTAAATGGATCGATAGCAACTGCTGTACTTTTTCAACGTTGAGAACATTTAACAAAATTTTTGTGATTACCAGTGGCTTCGCTGTGCAACCACCGAGCGTCAAACAGTTAAAGAGAGAGAAAAACAAAATAAAAGGGGGAAAAAACATAAAATTGTGCAGATATGTATAATTTAGTAAAGTGAAACCACAGCAGTTTTGTACAAAAATTGTTAAAATCTTTATTTTATTTATTAACAGCATGAAATGAGCAAATCAAAAGTTTCATAGTTTGTTCCAGAAAACATTTTGGATATCTTCTTGGTTTAATTGCATTATATTCATTTACAATTTGTGCACATCACACATTAAATAAATTTGTGTTTTGAAAGTAGAAAGCATTTTTGCATAGTTTATGTCACTTTCAATTTTGTTATACAGTATTTTTAGGCAGTTAGGATTATAGAAAAGTATATTTTCTGCTGACTGTGAAATTACACCTAGTACTGAGAGGCTGGAGCTCAGTTTTTTGATTGACAAGTTTCAAATCAAAGAGAGAGCTCTTGCATAATGTTAGAAAAATGCACATAACAAAAAGTTTTAGCAGACTAACCAAACTGTGTTTGCATATATTTTGAATCATTCACAGATACAATCTATGGTTGCAACTAATTAATGAACATGTATTGCTGCATATTTTTAGCAAATTTGAAATACTTTTTTTCAACATAATATCACAATTCAGCACAAAGTTTTACATTCAATTTTATATGGAGTTTTATTTTTTTTTTAATCTAGATACATTTTTGTTACTATATTCGTGTTTTAATAGTATTAACTAAAACAAGATATGGTCACAAGTATAATTTTATCAGCATTATTTCATATAATAAGTTACATGAAAACTTTTTTAAACAACACAACATGAAAACTTTACATACTAACTTTTATATATCTAGATTTTGTTTCAATTTTAAAAAATATGTTCAAAATTTTGAATAGATTAAACTAATTTTTCATCTTATTTCAATAGTTTATTCCTAATCTAGATGCAGAATTAGACCAGTATTTTATTCACAACCTAAGACATAGCTAGTTCCATTGTTAGAAACTTAAATTTTTAATCTGCATTAACATAAGTTCCACTCAGGTAGAAAAAACTTTTTTAAATTAGTATGAGTAAACTAATAGAGAACTTATAATTATTGATTTACCTGTGATATTGACATTGTTTATTTAATAAAAACTTATTACTAAATTATAAATGATATATTCATATTTCATGTACATAAAATACAAAATATTGAAATATATTACTATTTTTTTGATGAAAGTTGTATATTTTATCAATTCTCTGATTTTACTATAAATTTTTATTATGAAACCTGATTCATTAATTAATATACTTAAGAGTTGCTTAAAAATTTTCATAGCTTATTAAAAATAGCACTATCATAATAAACACAAAAAAAACATGATTTAAAATAGAAACTTAAAAAGAACAAACTTCTGTATAGGGATTTTATTCATTTTACTAGAAATTTTATGTAAAAAAAAAATCCTAGACTTTAATTTTTATTATCTGTAGAATTAATATTAGGTAAAAAGTTCTATGTTTTCAAAATAAAAAATACCATATAAAAAATACCAAAACAGTAGCTTTACTTAACATAATATAATGCTATTTTATACCGCTAAAAATTGGTTAAAACAAATGTTTTGAAAATGCCATTTGTATGTTTACTATAAAGTGGTTGGGTATTAAAATATTTATCTTGCTTTTTATGACAATTTAATTTAAAAATCACAGTACATTTGTACAATTAACGAAAAATAAATTACAAAAAATCCAATTTTCTGTCACAAATGAAGTATCTACTTTCAGTACAATTTTTATTTATGTAAAAGAGTAAAAATGAATAAGCATTTTATAGGATTTTTTTCATTTATTTTAAAATTAAATTTTCTTAAATGCAGAAAAAGAATGATTAAAATTAAAAGAAAATTTAAAACACTTTCATAATACATCTGTTTCAAAAAAACTGAACAATATTTAATTTAAAAAACAATTCTTAATATCAATTTCTTTTTTCTTAACGGTAGGTCCAATTTTTTAGTTTTTACATATTTACAATGGTGCCCCACTTATAAGATTTCACATATTTTCAGCATTTCAGTTTAGCTTATTTGATCACACAAACATTTTAAACACTAAGCACATAAGTATAATTTTAAGGTTAAGATATTCAGCATTGAAGAACTCGAGGTGAGAATTTAACACAAGAAAGCAAAAATATACTGGCCTTATATAACTAACTGATAATGTTATTTAAGAATATGGCAAATGATATTATGGCATGAAATATACAGATACAAATATAATTTTGCAGATTTCCTTCCCTTTTTTTTCTGAATAATGATTCTGAATTCTTATTTCAAGAGTTGAAGTATATTCACAAAGCAATACACACACACTATTCAAAGCTGCATGTATCACTGCCGCACTTAACAGTAACTTTATGTACACGTAACGTTGATATTGTCTGAGTTTGAGTCTTCAGTCATTTTGGTTTTTTCTTTTTTTTTTCACAGTTCGCGATTTGTGCCCTTGTACAAAAATGTTTATTTGCTTCTCACTTCATTCCAAAAAATCCTTAAAAATTAAGGCTGATTTGCATGAATAAATAAAGAAGTTCTCTTCGGATGAAAATGACAAGCATGTGACACTTTACATTGAAACATGACAGAAAAATAACTTGCATCTACGATGCTGCAAGAACACAAACCCAATGAGAACTGAAGGACTCTTGGCGATAAACAGAAAAATAAAACGAAAACAAAATATCACACCAGGATATTGGCAGACTGTGGATTCACGGCGAATTCTCCAGCTGCGCCGGGCCACAGTTCTGAATGAAGTCTTATTCATCTGCTTATAAATATATTTATATGAAGGAAAATGTACAAGCAGATGTTTAAACTCAGCGATCTGGGTGTATCACTATCACTTCTTCTTGCGCCATCTCACTGAGATTTTTCAAATGAAAAAAAAACTTGGACACTTATAGAAATTGTTAACTAAAGGAACCACATTTTTTTTTCTCCATCGTAGTATAGTCCGATTCGACATCAACTACCGCTATACATTCACACACAAAGAAAAAACATTTGATAGATCCTACAATGAACTTTGCACAGAGGGTCAATCTTTCACTAAATTGAGCATTTCAACAGCAAGTATGCTTCCATCTCGTCGAAGGAACATCTACGATAGTCTTTGGCATATTTTTTTTTAATTATTCTGTAGTCCGTTAAGTAGTCTCGTGTTCTTTTGTTTTTAAATACCATCACAGATGATCCAGTGAACTGTATTTTTATTTACAGAATGAGCAGACTCGTTGACATTCATTTTATTCTGTCTGAATGCAGGGCGGTTGCATTGAGCAGTAGAAAAAAAAGTCAGCAATAATTCGGCATGTTCTTCGTTACGTTCAATTACAGTGGCGGACTTCCTTGATATGTGACGTCGTTAGGATGGGATAGCTGGCATTTCTGAAAAGGAATGGTAAAATGGTTAGGAATTAATAGCATAATTTAAGACCAGCTACAGTAAAAAAACAAGTGGAAGCTATAAAATAAATGCGCAAGACAATTATTTATACATTCAAAATCAACCAAAATTTACAGGTTATATCACGAAGGAAACTTTTAAAACAAATAGCTGAAAAACGGTTATTGATAGAAGCATATAACCAGGGGTAATATTAATCAAAAGAAAGCTCAGAATTTGATACAGAAGCCGCAAAATTGTAGTTATAAATTGCGCCGATAGATGGTGCTGCAAGCGGTATTACGAAAATCCTCATTTGTCGCACAGATGAGCACTTCATTGACCAAACTTACCGTTTGCATTGCAATCTCTTGCAAAGGCATCATTGGACCTTTAGCCTTCCGAGAAACGATGACGACAGATGTATTGCGCTTTGAAACATTTGTCGGCACCCAACAACCGACGGATGATCGACCGGGTACGGCATGGTTTATGCAAGACAGGGCTCGCCTACACCGTGCACAATACGTTTTTGACTTTCTGGATGAATAATTGGGTGATAGAGTTATTGCAATGAACTATACAACAGTTATAGGAAAAGGCATGAATTGACTTCGTATTCTCCCGACTTCATCCCCTTCCTCAACCTCGAAAATTTTTCGTGGCTACGCCCCTGGGGTGTAGTGTGGAAGATGCGTATATTAAATCGGTTTTAATGCTATTGTTCTCGGTGTCTGACATGGGCGATAAGAGGGTTAACGGTAGGGTACGTGCATCCCCCAAGAGATTTAGTATATTGTCTTAGGATGCGAACTAAACAGCATCACAAAGCGAAATCGGAACTCAAATTGTTACAAGTGCGAAATTCATCCCCGTCTAAAAATTTGTTACATGTTTTCCCTCCCCCCCCAAAAAAAAAAAAAAATAATCTATCTGTGCAGACGGTGTCTGAGTTCTCTTTCTGGCAGCTGAATTGTCGATTAGAGCGCCAACAATCGGCACAGATTGTAAATAATATTTTGCGGCTCCTGTATCAAATTCTAACTTTTAAAAAAAAATTAACACAGTACTTGTTTCAACTTCTATCTATCCCTGTTTTTGAGTTATTCACTGTCAAAGTTAGGGTTTCTTCATGAAACACCCTGTAAATCTTAATAACACATTTAAAAATAAAGTAGAGGCATCTTAGTCCGGAAATAGCAGGAGATCGGGCATGTGGAAAGAGAGTAGTATAGGAACAGTGAGATGATCCTGTTGTCAATATGTAGAGTGCATAAAACAGCTGCTTCAATTATGAAGAATAGTCGATGTGCGGCAATAATGTGGACTGCGTCATTTCTGTCGCTCTAAAGCATGCTCAAGAAAGGTGATCAGGGGGAATAGATTTAAAATAGAGGTTACTCGAGGGGAAAAATAGCATCTGAATGTTAAAAGGAGTTAAGTAAGGTTTGGACAAGAATATGATACCGGATAAGAAAGACGGTTACACAATCGACATCTGAGGGAGGATATGTGCATAGAAGATCTGTACTCCGAGCAATAGGGCGTTCCGTTCTTGATTTTAACTACACCTACGGCTCTATGACATTTGGTAAAAGGACCTCAATTTCATTCGTGATCATATTAAAAGCGTATTGCGAAATCTTACTCGCAAGATCATTAAAAATCTTTTTCAATCTATATTGCCACTATTTTATTGACAACCCTCTTACAACGCGATGGACATAATTTTCATTTATGGCACGTTGTACAGTACACAACTTTGAGCGTAAAGCATGATGCCATTTAAAAATTCTTTTAAAGAAAAGATGATTAGATGATTTAAGAGAAGAAGAATGATTTCTCTAACAATCATGTGTTGCTCTGAATAATAAAAGTATCTTTTAAGATGTAAAACATGAACGTATTTTAACTATATACAGGGTTGACAAAATATATTTTTATCAGCAGTGACCGAAAATAGATTTTCTATACATTTTGCGGTCTTTTAACCGTTATAATCTTGAAACATAAAAATTATAAAGTGAGTTTAATAGGCTAAAAACATTTCACGATCATCGGTCATGACTGAGATAAAGATGTTGTATTAAATAAGTAAATAATAAATAAATTATTGTTAAAATTTGTGTTTACTTTTTTCAAATTGACATTGAGTTCATACGAGCACTTCAGATAAAATGCTGAAAGAAAATTCCAAGGTATCCAAATTCTAATTTCAGTTAAACTTCGCGGTAAAACTTCAGAAAGACAAAACTTTTATTTTGGAATTCTTTAACAAATGCTATTGTGACCATAAAGATAACATTTTAATGAACGAGTTTAGCATGAAAATACGGCGCATGGCATCAGCAGCTATTCAGAAATCAATGTATGATCTCAAATGTCTAACAGTTAGTCTCCTCAGTTTTTACCAAAGTTTGTTGCAACAAAATAATAACCTGCAAAATTGCGTGACTACTGATAAAGTGTTTCACGATAATGAATCTGAATACTGGTGAGAAAAGACGAAATATTATAGCCTGATGTTAAATTGGCAGAGTGTATGTCATCTGAAAATCGGTAAAAACCCTCTTTTTACAATAAACATGTCGTTTTCTATAACCCATTTGAATTATTTTCTCTAAATAAAAGAACATAGTAATTCCGGGTACGTTCCATTTATTTTCATCGTATTCCATATTACATATACATTTCACATAAGTATAGATCAAAAGATAATTGAAGCATCCAATAATTCTTCTTGCATGAATATTTTTACAAATATTCCGCGTATAAGCCGCGAATTTTCGCAACTTTCACGAAGGCTAAACTAAGAGGGTCGGCTTATATACGTATCTGTTAAATCGCGCAAAAAGCGTAAATAATTTTCCGTTCGTCGGACGCACGCGTCATTTGGGAAAGCATCGTACAAATACAGCACTTTTTATTATGCACCAGAAATGCCATAGATAATCTATTGCAATTGTATATCTGGAGGTCAAAGAATTCCAAGCTACAGATATAAGAAGGGTATGCAATCAGGAGGATCCTAAAGGCCAGCAGTTTGAAGGAAGGTAAACAATCGAAGTTTCCTCGAACTTCTCGTCTTATATAACGGGTTTTGAATCTTGAATAAATTTTGAGAAAAAACGCACTCTCGGCTTATACAAGAATCGGCTTATATTAGGAAATATACGGTATTTTGCAAGAAAATTCAATGAAAAACATAATTAATATTAAATTAAAAAAAAATAAAACCAGACTTTTCAACGGACCAGACTTGTTAACGAAATTTCAGCTAAGTTATACGAAAGTCCGTACGAGGTATACACACATCACCAAAACTTACTTTTCCAAATCTTAGCAAGTAAGTTACTAGAGCAGTCTGGAAATGTATTTTTCTAAATTTTATTAAACTTCGCACAATTCAAGCATAATTAAACTAAATGCAAAGCTTACTTGTTGTTTGTTTTGCCATGTCTTCATCGCCATTTTATATTTTTCAAACTCGTGACACCAATCAGAATATACTTTTCTGTATTCTACGTCTGTAGGTGCACTACATGTTTCTGAAAAATAAAATTTAACAACTCATTTAAAAATACAGCAAACAGAAGATAAATTAACACTCGTACAATTCACATGCATGCAAAATATCTAATATTTTTTAATTAATCTAATATTTTTTAATTAATAATCTGGTTATGTGAAATAAACTGACAATACATTACAATTAATTTTTCTGGCTCTATGATTTTAGTTTTGATGCCTTTGCGGTTTTTTGCGGAGAATATCATAAAGAACTATTGTTTAGCATTAAAAGTTTCATGAGCATTCGAGTAGCAGTCACGTTGACAGTGATGTTGTGGCGACGACGTTATATTTCATCGCGTCCGTCACATTACAAATGTGATAAAAATGCATGTTTTCTGTGACGTCTCTCCGTGCCAAAGATGTCACGTTGCAGAACAATTGGTAATTAGTTATAATGTGACGTCATTGTGTGACAAACATGTGACGTTGCAGAGAAATACATGTAGGTCACTATGACGTCTATTATGGTCAGCATGTCTCGTCACAAAACTTATTCTAGGTTTCCCTTTGTACTTCGCTACAACTTCCATACGACTTACGCCTACAGTCATTTGAATTCACAATGTGATCAGTATGCATACATGTTGCGAAGTCACAGTAATGTGATGTATGAGTACCAATTGATTTCTTGAAAAAAAAGGTTGTTTTACCGTTGTCCAATTTTTAAACAATAAATGAAAATATCGCGAACTGCAGAACTGATAGTTTGCAGCTGTAAATTATCCTTGAACAGATTAAAATGCAAATTTAATTATTTCGTAAGTGTAATGCGCTTAATTTGATTAGTTTCAAGTCCAGACTTTCAAAATTCTATCACATTATATAGCAAATTTTTTCTTGAATGAATCCGAGAAATATAGAAACATTTTTCAATAACGGTGCTTTTACGTAATACAGTGGGGTGTTTCAGCGCAATAGAAACACTGAAGTAAATCATTTTGGCTTCTAATTTCGCAAATATGGTTACCTTGCTTTCAATTTTAGGTGTTTAATTACTGAATCATAGATCACAGAATCATCACCATTCTTAAAGGCAGACTTTAGGCGGGAGCAATGCATCGGCAAAAAAAAAAAAAAAAAAAAAAAAAAAAAAGTTCTGACGAAGCTCGGCGAAATTCACTGACTGTCAAAAAGCAAGGTAGAAAGGGATTCTGCCAGATATTTTTCCTAATCACTTCCACTTCTTGGGTTTGAAGCTTTTAACCTGTTATCCTATAGAAGACAAACAGTTTGCACACATTGACTATTTTGGAGAAAATTGTTCTCCAAGAAACAGTTACAAGTGTTTCTAACCTAGGCCTTCATATATTGATTAGTAATGTTTGAATCGTTTAGTTTTAGGTTTTACACAGCTGTATTAAGAATATCGTTTAAATGGTGTGAGTACCCCTTCTAATCTCGGAGTGGTATTCAGTTAATCTGACGACGGTTGTACCCTACATTCCCGCTTAACCCTTTAACGCGCAGTGTTCCCGCTCTGGGAACGCGCTGTGCCACACAGCTAGCTGTCGTCAAAAAAGGGTCTCTCGATCTATGGACGCGATGAACGTTTCGATCATCCGCCATCTTGCTGGTAGTTAAGTCGAGCGATGGCAACGGCTGCCCTTTTTTCAGCATTGGGAAAGGGTTGCGCCTCAAAGGGTTAAGCCAAGTTGTCTCTTGACTGAGATTCCGTTTAAGGTAACCTTTATTGTACACTTATTGTACTATAATTATTTTACTTTTGTGGCTATGAGATAATACGCAATAAATTAAAAAATCTTTTAAATTTGTAAATTTAAAATGAAGATAAAATACGAGGAACTCACTGGTGTCTACAGTGATATTGTAACTGCACAATGTATTAGGCCCCAGCTTGCAGTCATAACGTCCACTGTCCCTCTCCGTCACTGATAATATCACTAGACCTTGGTCCTGCGTGTAAATGTACTTGTCTCGCCTTTGCTGCACTTCATATTTTCCTTTTTCGCGGCTGTATCGATACCATTTCGAGACACCTGGCACCGCTGTCTCAGCTTGAGGGAGGTGGATATTGCACGCTAGATGGACACTTTGGCCCCAGTATACATGAAGAGGCTTGTTTTTCACACCTGTAACAAATGTAATTCTATATTAAATACACTTTGAAGCGTAACCTCAAAATTATTATAATTAAAATACAAAAAGCGTAAAAAATTAGCCGACATCTGAAAATATCTCAGCTCGTCAACTGTGTGAATCTCTTAGTCAGAGCCATTGCTAAGACATTCTTTGGAGGGGGGGGATGTCGATAAACTGCCAAGTCAAACATCGGTTTTTACCAACTTATTTACCCCTTTTTTTATCAATTATATTACCAACCTCTTACTTTCGCCAACTGGGTTTGCTTAATTTTGCCAAGTGTGCCAGAAATAGAAAGTAAATTATATTTTTCGTTATTTTTTTTTTACCAAGTAAGCCAACTAGGTATATAATTTTACCAAGTTTAATAGAATTTTGCTGGTGTGCTGGTGTAAGGGGGGGGCCCTCCCCCTTAGCAAGTTCCCTGCTCTTAGTTAATGAATATGAAGAATCCTAGTCGTTTCACCTGCCCCCTATCGCGAGGGGAATTTCTATGTTTGACTGATTTTTGCTATAGAGTAATGCGATAGTGCCGTGAAATGAATGTTTATTTGTGAACACTTCATCGTTATTCATCATGGTATTGTATCATTATTATTACTTTATATTTATAATATTGGAACAACTGATTACGTCTCCGTGAAATAACTCTTCTTTATTGCTCAGAAAATTACTTTTCTGAAGCATATAATGAGGATTAATAGCAACATTTGCTCTTCAAGAATAGAATTTTTTGACCAAAAGACCCAATTTCTTAGAGTTGAAATAGGCACCATGAGGATTAATAGCAACATTTGCTCTTCAAGAATAGAAATTTTTGACCAAAAGACGCAATTTCTTAGAGTTGAAATAGGCACCATTTTCATGTGCAGTCACTATTTTAATTCTTTGATGAGTCGCGAAACGATTTTATTTGAGCACTTCCACTGGTGTTTGCTAAAAAGTATGATTAAATGGCTGCATAACCAGCTGTATCAGGAAACATTTTTAGTTCTGTGGCGCCAGATGGGCAATTCGATCGACCGCCATGTTGGTAGTTAAATGGATCGATGGCAGTGTCTACACTTTTCAGCATTGGGCAGTCTATCCAGTTGGTCTTCTGTATTGATGGAAAATGATTACACTTAGAAGGGTTAAGAGTTCCAGAAAATATAATTTAAACTAGAATTTTTTGCATTATGTCACTTTGACACTAAATACAATGCGAAATAATAAAATCTGTAATCGATAAGATTGCAGGAATTTAAAAAAATATTCTTTTGGATCAGAAAAGAAAACTTGAAACACTCTATAATATAAATAAATAAATATTAACTTATTAAAGTTTTACTTAAAATATTCAGCATTTCAATAGACCCACCAAGGAACTTGTTGTGGTATTATACAGACCGATGTTATACTATTTAATTTTTCTACAGCTATTCGGTAACTTTTAGATAATAGAAATTGAGTTCAGAAGGCGAACTCCATTTCGAAAATATTAATCAAAAATCATCATCTGCCAAAAAAAGAAAGAAAAAAATATGACAACGTTATATTCCTTAGAAATTAAAGCCTTCTCGAGTATGAAATCTTTGCATAAAATTTCGGTATTAGTAAAAAATCTTTAAACGCTTTAATTCTTTTGAATTTAGTTTTGCTAATCTAAACCGTCAACGCATCTTCAGGGGGAAAATAAGTCTTCGTATTTTAAATGCCAATTAATTTTTGATGGCAACGCCCCTAGATAAACGAGCTGACGCATTTTACCATTTTTGTTACTAAAAGTTGCCAGCTATACCAAACCCTGTATACATTGAAACCATCTGTTAAAATCGTAAACACAATGTTTTTTTTTTTCCCTTTTTTTTCTTTCTTTTTACATTAATAAAAAATTTTCTTGTTCTAAGGTTTGTTGTAAAACTAATGACAAAATAATAAAGAAGTACTTACTACTATCGCAGATGCCGGGAGTGGCATTTGTTACATCTTGAAGAAGCCTAGAAACAAAAAGATAATATTTACATACTGTACACAGCAGAGTGAAATTATTGAAGTAGAATTATTGATCATGTGCTTTTAAA
Source organism: Cheiracanthium punctorium (assembly GCA_038373885.1). Classification (NCBI taxonomy): domain Eukaryota; kingdom Metazoa; phylum Arthropoda; class Arachnida; order Araneae; family Cheiracanthiidae; genus Cheiracanthium; species Cheiracanthium punctorium. The sequence goes on from JAWZYV010011719.1 coordinate 533,636, forward strand.
CAGTTACACCTACTAATCAATACCTCGAATCGAATTTGAATGCCCTTGAAATTACAGAACGACCTCTGAAACAAGTATTTCATTAGTTGCATCACTTGAAGAAGCAATTTCCCTTGTAATTACTCCCATAAGCAATGCATTATATTTGCGAATATTATCAAGAGATGACTAGGTAACATTTTGGTTCGGATATGTAGTGTGCTTGTTGAAGAGAAATTGTTGCAAGTAAGGAAATGTTGCATTTTGAGTATAAATTAACTTTTTATTTGAATATAGGTTAAAGTAGTCAAAGATAATGCGAAAGCCTAGTGTGAGGATAATAAATAAATTTAAAAAGTGCAAAAGAAAACTATTGTACTTTGCTGAAAACAAATTTTCTTTTACTTTTGTATTTTTAAATAAATTAAATGAATTTATAAATTTTAAAAAAGGCATTTAGAAAATTATAAACAAATATGACGTCTTTTGGGATAATTAAAAAGCATTTTCAAATCGCATTACTGCATGAATGAAAGTTCATTAATATTCCATTTAAAATATGTTTATTTAGTTCACTTTATTATTAAAATTTTACATTAAAATTTTTAATATTGAAAATAAATATTTATGTACTATATTCCTTTCGATTGATTTCAAAGAATTTATTGCACTAAGTTTTTACTATCCATCTATTAATAAATTTGTCATCAGATTTTTGTTTATATTGTTCATTACTCAAAAGTGGCAGTATTTCAGTAATTTTCAAGGTCGTTCTGAAATCACTTTGCGCTACTCAAACAACATTTATTTCTGGCAAAAATGCATTAGTAGAAAATAAATCGGAAAACTTACCCTGTAACGTACGGTTTGCATTCATTGTGATCCTTATCCCAGCCACAATATGGATCCTGGATGCACCGTAAGCAGTTGTCATATCGGCCTTTGCACATGATTATGTCGAATTGGCGAATAAATGAATCCGATGAGACGTACAAAGACTTGTGCTAAAACAAATATTAACACTGAGTGTGATTACAACGTAATACGGATGCAATGGTTACAAAGAGCTACAACCACAATAAACATGTACTAAATCAGTTTTAAGTAAGACATTTCATAATATTTCCAGTTAATTTGATCGTTTTACAATTTTCATCTACTTAAAGTAAATTGCCTTTCAAAAGATTCCAAGTCTTCAAGCTAAGTACAAAACAAATAGCGCCATTTTCGGTAAAAACTTGTTTTTGGAATCGGAAAGCTACCGAATCAAATTTCCACTCATCCAATGCAATACACTTTCATTTATGCAACAGCTACATGATGTGAATCCTTTCAGAATTTGAGAATGCTCTTTTCGAAATTAAATGCGAAGAATATGCAGTATTTGCAGACATCAATTTAATGTAATCGATCCCGTAAGTTTGTGATTTTCAGTGGAAATTTAGAAGAGGCATATTTTTATTTCAGAGACCACGAAGTAGAGAAATTAGAAGGATAAAGTAATCAAAACGCATCGATTATCAAACTATTTCCAAACAAAAATAATTCATATTTGCATTTTTACAAAATCCAATTGATAGTTCATTTATCTTAATTCAAATCACAAAAATAGTGTTCACATTCTGACTTGAAAATGTGCACTAGCAGATAACAAGCAGAACCTTGCTAAAACGGATTCAGGAATGGTTAATAAGGATCAAAATCTTTCGTGATTACGATACTTTCATACCATGAAGTAAATAACTATATGCTCTCAATAAATGTTAATATCATGATAAAACACAACTTACATACTAACATATAGCCCTAAAAATCGCATCATAATGTGTTTGGGATATTTTTTAATACAAGAAAGAAGCAAAGGGCCAGTGATAGAATTATAAACTGCAAATTTACCTTGCTAGAAATTTCCATGGATCTAATAGGTTCGGGTGTGGTGGCTTCAAAAATATCAACTAAATTTGAATGTTCTTCTCCATCTCTATTGTACCATTCTACCAATTTATATATGATACCTTCACCTGCAAAATTAACAGAAACGTAATTATTGTAAAATTATTATATGAGTAAAATTTTCATTTGAATCCATACATATTAGTGCCACACAAAATTATTAGAAAACAAAATAGCATCTGCAAAATATTAGACACTTTTAATTCATTAATTCATTTACTTATTTTGTCAGTGACGTTGTTTTGTAAAACGTATTTACGTGGCTCAATTTTCACTTCTTTAAAATGTACAACATACTGTTTAGCTTGAAATTATGCACACGAGCACGAACAGCGTTATTCACACCAGTGATGAAACTATAAACATTAATAAAGAACTTTTAGTATTTAAGATGAGAAATGCAGGTATATTTTCTGTGCATTTATGTAATTGTTTTTTTGTGTGATAATCTAAATACAAAATATAATTATTATATTTAAAGTTTAAGAATTATCAATGTAGCGTCAAAATGTAAAGCCATGTACTTAGACGAATTGTGAGACAGCAGGAAATATTTGACGCAGACAGAGCCAGCTCCAGGCATGTGCGGCTGCACACAATTGAATTTGAGAGGAAAGAAAAGAAACAACAACAACAAAAAAATTCATTCAAAATTAAAATTTTCATTTAAGTTTGTATGCAAATTAGCTATTTGAATATGCTAACAACTTATGTTCAACAAATAAAACGTTGTGTGGACATAAGAGTAAAGACAGGGCCGTGTCCAGAAAAAAATTTCGGGGAGGATCTAAAAGTTTTGGAGGAGGACCAAACGGTGAAAAAGGCATTTTTCACAAAAATTCTCCATAATTATTATTTTTTTAACAAAATTAAAAAATTCGGGGGTCCACTCCCCTGGGTACAGCCTTCAGTTAAGAGATAGACTATATGCTCTATTATGAGATTACTTCTGACAATATCAATGTCGGTAGCACATATTTTTTTTTTCCGAGTCATTAGAAATTATGATGCACTATAAAAAGCAATTTCGGTTGCTAAAGCTAGGAAGGCCCATTGCTAGGTGTATAGTACAAAGTCAAATAATCAATTTTCTACAATACTTTTTTCTAGATTTTGTACAGAACGCCCGTCAATTGATGTTTCTTTTCGAGATAAATGAATATGAAAATTTATATTTCGAAATTTCGTACTTTTTCTAATATAATTACGTAACATTTTTATTTATACACCGGATTCAAAAGTCAGGGCAAACTTTAAACATTAATAATTCGAAAACGAATCAAGATACAAAGATGCGATTTGCACAAAACGGATGGAAAAGAAACCGGGTTTGTTGCTGGGTTTGAAACCGGGCCATGTGTTGGAGACCAAGAGAACTATTTTCGTTTCGTTGCCACACAAAACCCGGTTTCTTTTCCATGCGTTTGGTGCAAACCGTATCTTTGTATCTTGATTCGTTTTCGAATCATTAATTTTTAAAGTTTGTCCTGACTTTTGCATCACCCGGCATATAAACTGAAATGCATTTTTCATGAATATTGAATTAATAAAACTTGTAGTAAAAAAAAGTATCTTATTTTCTACCTGATAGAAAAATAAACTGAGTACAAGAATTTATTAGGAATTTTCTCTTTATCCTATTCATGTTTTAGAAAGTCAATCAAAAGAATTAATACTGGAAGATGTCATTAATAAATAATGGAAATGTACTAAATTCTTATTATTCGTATTTTTTATTACTAATTATTAGTTTTAGTTTTTAATCCGTATAAAAATGCCAACTTCGGGTATTAACTTCCGACGAATTTCCATTATAGAACACTCATACCCTTTTTTGTAGGGTGTTCTATATCGGTTTTCATTGTAAGGACGCAGTTCATTCTTGCACACACATCATTTTGCTATTAAGCCGGTCCTGACCTACAGAAAGTTATACATTTCATAAAGATGTATTCATACGAACCATTCCTTCACGATATTATTTTTTAAATTACCTGCTATTTAAGACAGAGTATAATGCAATATATATTCGCTGTTTCATTTTGTGTACTCTAATTTTGAATTTCTACTGATTCTCTAAAGTTTTAGTATTTTAAAATGTAAATAAAATGCAAGTACTATCTAAGCCATTAGACGATATAAATTGCTCGCCTTGAGATTAGTTCAGTGGTTCCTTCATATACCAGTTCAACCCGTTCCTTCGACGAGTTTGTAAGTCACAATATTCGCACATCTCTAATTTATTGATGCCCCCCCCCCAAAAAAAAATTAAGTAACGGAAATGCGCTTTTACAAAGCTTCTAATTTTTAGCTAATGTATTTCTCATAAACAGGTATTTCAAATATACGACGTAAAAAAGAAAATCAAGCATACACCGTTGAAAGAAGTAGTTCAACGTTTTACCATACAGTGGAGTTAAATTAGCTGCACCCTTTCTATAGAGAAACGTTTCACCATCCTTTGGTTCTACTGATCAGTTTAAGCTCCAAACCATGGTTCAACGTTTCTCCATAGAAAGGTTGTAGCTAATCCAGTACCATTTTATGGCGAAATGTTAACTTTTTGTATCATTTTTGTATGTAGCCAGAGCCATTCGGCAGCCATTTTCGTTTACTTCACCGCAGCATCAAATTTCGGAAATTTATTTATTTCTTGTAAACATATTTCAGTTCTATAAAAAGTTAGCTGTTTAGTCAAACAACAACAAAATGTGAACATTCATTTGCAATCAGATGTTTTAGACTGTAGTTTACAACATCTGCACCTACCAGTTGTGATGAGCATAAAGTAGAATAAAACCTCCAGACTATTTCATCAGCGAGCTGTTTAGAGTTCCATTAAAAATATCTACTGGTAATAACTTGCTGTATCCCAATACAAACTCCAGAAGCATCATATTTTGTTACATCCCGTATAAGCTACTTACGATGAAGCGAAAACATTATGAGAAATTGCAAATGGTACTTCGAACCCGACGTGGAATGGACATCATATTCCTAGTTTATACATATGCATAATAGCCTGGGGATTTTAGTCCCCCCCCCATCTCGTAGGGATGTTAACATTCCCTGTGCCACTTAAGTTTTAAATCCCGTAAGTAAGTAGCGTGGGGAAATGAAGCCTGTGAAGTGGGGATTTATGTCGTCTCCAGTAGTGGGACAACGCTTACATACATAATTCAAGCATAAATTAACCTCTTTCCCTTCGTTCTCTTGTTGAATCCTCATAAAATCCTTGTCCTATATGGTTTTCATTCAAAGGATAACAAAGTAGGAGATTTCCTCCAAACATAACAATTTGAATGTTTAATAAACATACCTTAAATAGAATGTCTGTGGCTGTGCTACTTTGAATAAAAATTTATTGAGATGAAATATCATATTTGGTACATTTTAAAGAATACGAAAGCATCACTTTCTTTCTGTGAAAGGCTTTCACTTAGCATAAAAAATAGCCGTTTTAACCCTTTAAAGCGCAGTGTTCCCGCTCTGTGAACACCAAACCCTGAGGTTTTGACTGTTGCCAGTCACGAATAATAGATTTGATTTCTATAAAAATAGTGTTGAGGGTAACATAGCTCCACGAGAATCCTTTACTTTTTAGCACGCCATTTCCCATAAAAAAATTGTCACGATTATTTTTAACAGCACTGACATCTGCTGAAAAATGAAAGAATGCGAGAACAGCTGGATAGATTGCCCAATGATGAAAAAAGGGCAGCCATTGCCATCGCTCGACTTAACTACCAGCAAGATGGCAGAAGATCGAAACGTTAATCGCGTGCCACAGCTCTAGAGACCCTTTTCTGACGACAGCTGGCTGTGCCGGCACAGCCAGCGACATCTTGCTGGTAGTTAAGTCGAGCGATGGCAACGCCTGCCCTTTTTTTCAGCACTGGAAAAGGTTTGTGCCTCAAAGGGTTAAAGCTAGCATGAAACATTCATACAAGCGTATAAAAGGCCGCAAGAGGCTTCTTATTTTTGTTTTTATTTATTAATTTAGTGATACATTTACTTTTGAACAAGCCTATGAATGGGTCACAACAAGCCACAGATCTAGAGACCCTTTTTTGACGCAGCATCAGTACTGTGCCGGCACAGCCAGCTGTCGTCAAAAAAGGGTCTCTAGATCTGTGGAACGCGATGAACGTTTCGATCGTCTGCCATCTTGCTGGTAGTTAAGTCGAGCGATGGCAACGGCTGCCCTTTTTTCAGCATTGGGAAAGGGTTGCGCCTCAAAGGGTTAACAGAGAAGGGGGATGTTGCAGGGTAAAATTATCAGTCTTCCCTCAGTCCGTTGATCTTCATTTAAAGAAACTAAAATAAACGAAAACTTTAACAGTTGCACAGGGCGAAGTTCAAATGCTGTGTGTGATTCTCAGAATCTCAGTTATTCCCAATTTTCAACTTTTATTTCGAATTACCGAGTATTTTTAGTTTATTTTGGACATCATGAAGGGGAGGTAGGAAAAACCTTATCAAACAGCCTTTTTTAAAGACGTCAATTTGTTTACGAGTTCATTAGGAACACTTTTCAGAATCCAGTGAGAAAGATTATGTAAAAAAAGTAAGGACACAAAAGTAGATTTAAAAAAAGAAAAATGTTAAAATAATTTCTTTCTTGAAAATGGACTTTATGCTTTAATTATGCCGTTTAATAAAAATCAGTACTTTGGAGGCGATTAAAATCCACTAATTTTCGTGAAATTGAATTAGAAACAATTAAAGATTTTCAAGAACTGTGTGTTTAATTATAGTCTTTTCCAATGACAAAATAATTAAATTAATCGTTTATTTATAAGAAAATATTTTTACTGCCTCAAATAACATTTTTTGTAAAGCTGTTAAAAAAAAATTAAAGGAAATTGCGAGTTACTGTCTATCTGTATTTCCCATTTTCTTTCTTTCAGGAATAGAGCAGATAATGCATCATTGGAATATATAGAGGAGAAAGTAGGTCAGAATCGCGAGAAATAAATCAATTTTGTTGAGATTTAAGCGTTTGTGTACATGACTTCAGATTATTATTTTTCCTTATATTGTTGATACTAAACATCCAGGCACTGACGTGCTTGATCATGTCATTACTGCTGTTGGGTTTTCCCAGCAGTTGTCTTGATATCCAGTGTGCTCAAACGCATTATATATGATCTCCTCAGTCTCCGTCTATCACATGTGATACAAATAACTGTAATGGCTATAAATGTATTATAGCCAAGTTTGCTGTAATACTGTTAATGAAAAATTGATAAGAATTAAGCTTTTTGCTTTAAGATTGTTAATTAAAAAATCGATTCCTGTGAACGTGAAAATTCTGCATACTAACATACATTTTATTTTAGCTCGCAGTTATTTTATTTTTTTTTCCATTGCACAAAAAAATATTCGAACATTCAAGAATTTGTGGATGATTTTTGTTGTATTCAAAATTCACTTGGCGGAAAAGAACTCGTGGGACATCATTCATTTTTAAAAGTTTCTTTACAATATCTTTTATTTGTGGTATCAATTCTTTACCACTGAAACAGATATTTGGAACTGAATCTTCATTCGATCCGTATTTTCCGTATCCGTATTTTTCTTGCCTTAAGTGATGTTGGTATTTTTTAAAAAGAAATATACTATATTGTTTTTAAATTTAATACGTAATATCTATGTCTGGTCTGAAGAGGATAAAACGGGACTTACTTGTTGCTACGTAGAACACAGTGAACGGTAGCCCATCTACTTCCAGCCTGTCGACGACAAGCTTTGATAGCTGGATGTCCCTTTTGTAGAACACGGGTTTTCCATTATCATGAGCTACGGCGGAGTCCATTAGCGGATGGCCCCGGATGAAATTGAGCACAGAATCTGGAAGCGTCTGCGTGTCGTTGACGCACAGGCCGGGCCTTGGTTCTGGGACTTTGCTGCTTAGGACCGGCAGCCATGCGGAGGACGACGTGGCCTGTTCCTTGAATTTGCCGTTGAACACTTCTTGGATCGATTCGAGGCTGAACGTGCAGACGGCGGATCCGGTGAGGCCATTCCTGAAAGAAAAATGGCTCCTAAAAATTCGAAATTAAGTATGAATATAATCTTATTAAATAGCAAAGAATTATAAATACAAAACAAAAACAAATAAATAAATAAATAAATAAATAAATAATATCAAGGAGAGGGTGAAGAGAGAAACTCACAACACAGAATTCAGTTAAATATTAGTCCTAAAAGAAAGAGTTTAGAGCAATAGAAATTAGCAAATGCTTATGTTCTTGAAAAAAGTGATTGTTAAAAATATTAAACAGAGTATTCATGCGGTTACATAATAGAATTATAGTTCATGAATTATAAAAAGATTCAAATTATAAAATAATAAAACAAATTATAAAATAATATACTAGATGTAGAAGTATGAAACCCCGGAATTTTCCTATAGATGGCGCTAGCCATCAGTTCAGTGACCGCAAGACAGCTTATACTGCACCATTTTCTCCCTCTAACAGCTGACGAAGATTTTCAACACACAACAAACCAAGTTCCATACACCGGTACATTTTTGTATAACCTTAAACATGTCGAGTTTTGAGTCTACGAACTACGATTTGCGCAATAGTATTGGTTTTTTAATTTATTGGTAAGACCGAAAATGTATATTGAGTTGCTAAAACTTGGTGAAACCGTTAACACCGATCGCTACCAACATCAAATGATCGATTTAAATCAAGCATTACGTGAAAAAGTCCGGAATATGCAGAAAGGCAACACAAAGCCATCTTTCTCCATGATAATGCCCCTTCACACACAGCAAAACGTGTTAGGGAAAGGATCGAGGCGTTCAGTTGGGAAACACTAACGCATGAGGCTTATTCTCCAGACTTGGCTCCGTCCGGTTATCATCTATCTATTCGTATCACTGGGACAAGCACTCGCTGAACAACGCTTCAATGCGTATGAAAATGTACGAAAATGGTTCGATAACTGGTTCATTTCAAAAGAACTATTTTTTTTTTTTTTTTTGGCATGGCATTCATAAACTGCCTGAAAGGTGAGGAAAATGTATAAATAGAGATTATTTTGAATAAAATATTTTTTATCATTTTCAAACAAGAGACGTATAATTTTTACAAAAAAAAAAAAAAAAAAAAAATCCGGTTTCATACTTCTAAACCGGGTAAATACAGTGGGTACTAAAAGTGTTCGAAGAGGATATAAGTTATTTAGGATCTTCATCAAAAAGAGCATATTTGTATAGTTGGGTTAATAATAAAATCACAATCGAAGTCTAAAAAGTGTGAAATTTTATAAATCATAACTCCGTGAATAGCTCATTATACTAGAAAAATCTGAAATTTCATCGTGAATTTTGTGCACATTTGAGTAGCATAAAAAACATCAAGTATTAAAAAAATACACTGATGTGACAAATGCAATACATTTATAAGTAATAATGAAATTATTATTATGGCATGAGAAATGTTTAAAAACAACAGTCTCTGTAAAATTTATTAAAGCAAATCTATCTATCTATCTATCTATCTATATATATAGTATAACTATATTACGAATAAAACCACAAGTCTCAAAAAGTGTGAAATCTTATATATCATAACTCCGTAAATAGACGATTATACTGGAAAAATTTGAAATTTAATCTTGAATTTTGTGCACATATGACAAGCATAAAAAGCATAAAGTATTAAAAAAATACACTAATGTGACAAATGCAATGCATTTATTACTAATAGTGAAATCATCGTTATGGCTAGAGGAATGTTTACAAACAACAGTCTCAGTAAAATTTATTCTTTCACTATTTGAATTCTACATAAATAATGCTGATTGCAGTTCAGTAAGAAAAGCATGCAGTAAGATGTTGATAATATAATTGAACTTACATTGATGTCGTGAAGACGGCGTAAAACTTTTGGTCATCTTCAGGATGTTTGTATATATCCTCTACAAGTAGAAAAATAATTATTTAAGCTATATGCATATAGGATTGTTATACTAGATCATACATGCGGTTCTTTTATATAAGCCTAATTTAGAAAATAATGAAAAAATAAAACTACATGGAGACTACATAGTACTAGTACATTTTCATTGTAAGTACAAATACATAAATAAAAATTGAAGATAAGAAAGGTATTTTATATTTTCCTAATGATTTTAAATTAAATATGATTTGCTTTTTATCGGAATATAGAACTTAAGTGACGATACTAAAAATTGCAAAAAACAGTTGGAAAAAAATCCCAAAGTTGCAATGACATTTTAGGCGAAGGATAAAAATAATTCTTGATCAATATTTAATACAAATATTTAGTAAAAATTGGAGGGCTTTAATTAAATAAAAGTTATCTTCGTTGTGATGCAGGTAATGGCAAAATTTTTAAAAATGCTTGAAAAGGGGATACTTATTTCTATGATTACTTTTGTCTAAAAATTTGTTAAAAGATAATTTAAAAATTTGTATCTGAAATATTTTTTAGCTACGCATTTAGTAAAATTCATTATTTCTTGTGTGTTAAAGCAAGAAAGACTGAATAATTCCTTACTTCATTTTTAAAAAATACTATGTATATTTATGTGTTTCACCAAAAAAAGAATATTGCACGTTAATAAAAGCAAAAGTTATAAAAAAGAGCACTTCGCATTTAATGAAAATTCATCTACACATGTAACTTATGTGAATACTCGTATTCCTAAAACAGAATGCAACTATTTCGTATTCCACTGCTAATTGCAATTCTTACAATTAAAAAACAATCACAACAACCTGGAAAAGTATTAGTTCGTGGGCATACACAACATGCCGGTTTGGCAAAATTGTCTTGTATATTAATATTCATGAAATACTTACGGATTTCGTTGAAGTAGAAGGGAAATTCTCCCGGTATGGAACAGTTGAGGCGAGCTTTCAGGAACGAAGCCCAATTTTTGCTCAGGATATTTTTGCCACCCGTGTCTTTCTGTAATGGAAAATTTAAATAACCCTCATTTAAATACAGATAGTATATTATGCTACTCCCTCTTCAACCGCGTTATGTTAATGTAAACTGAAATTTAAATTTCGTTTTTATGAGGAATTCTGCTATGAGTGCAAGCGGGGCTGAGGAAAGGAGTTCAACATGAGATTCCACGCAAATTGCATCGCATACCAAAGTAAACAGGGATACGCTATCGATCTATAAATAGTAACGCAAAGAGAATTAAGGCATTAAAGTTTTTGGATAAATCTAATAAACGTATGCAGAGTAAGCTCTTTGTTATCGAAAAATTTCATCATGTTTCATATAAATTTGGGCTTTCTTTTATTTATTTATCTTCCGAAAGTAAGTAATTGAACAATTTTGTGGGATTGTTTATGATAATGCATGGGACTACTGAATTTTGGAATGGAAAGGGATACATACTATTAATGTTTTGTTTTGTTTTGCAACGCAGACATAAAAAATTAAATTATTATAATCTATTATATTTTTTAATTATTAAAATTATTATATTATTTTATAGTTATTTTTAATAATTTTTATAATTATTATATTTTTTAATCATTAAAATTTATCCACTTAAAAAATCAGTAATTATTAAGACATTAACAATGTAAGAATGTCTACGAAAATTTATAATTACATATAAATGAAAACAATGACAAAGTAAAGTCAAATTAATGATTTGTAATTGAAAATTTTCAGTATTAGTCAATTTTTATGTAATTAATTAAGGGACACACTTAAAATAATTAAATGACAATAATTATGCAATACATGATAGGCAATTAGACTGAAGCGATTGCAAATATTTTTAATGCAGTATACAATTGCTTGCCTCACAAAAAGAATAACTTGATATTAATTTACGAGTACTTGACAATATGTCAAACTTAATTCAACACCGTTAATAGAAGTAGTTCAACGTTTCACCATACAATGGAGCTAAATTAGCTGCATCCCTTCTATGGAGAAACGTTTCACCATGATTTGGTTCCATAATCAGTTTAAGCACCAAATTATGGTTCAACGTTTCTCCATAGAAAGGTTGCAGCTAATTCAGCACCACTTTATCATGAAATGTAGACTACTTTTATTCACAGTGAAAATTGAAACAGTTTTCCATTATACAATAAAAGTACGGTAATTAATACAGTGTTTTGTGTGTTTAAAGGTATTTTGCACATTACATGATTTTACCTGTTATTTTTCAATTCAATAAAAATAAATATGCAGACGCATAATCTGAAGTACCAACATTTAAACAAGCAAGACGTATATAAAATGATATTTCAGTAACTATGACAAGCTAATAGTGTAAAGTACGTTTCTGGGCATGGGCGCCGGCAGAATATTTCCCAGGGGGGGGGGAACAAAGACTACTCCAGGGGGGGGGCAAAGACTACTTTAACGTATGGTTACCATGTTGGAAAGAGCAGAAAAGCAAGGGAAAACACTGCTTACAAAAATCCAAGGGGGGCATTGCCCCACTTGCCCTATGCTGCCGGCGCCCATGTTGCTGGGGTAGGAATAGTCGTAAATTATTGTCATTTTTTCTTTTGAAGATTTTTAAAAAAACTAAATTTGATTTTTAATGCACATAAAATAATAGTTATTCAAGTGTACGACTAGCAAAAAATGACTGCGTCTGCAAAGATTAAACGAAATTGCTAAAAAATATCGAAAATGAAGCATAACGTTAGTTAAAAAAATATTACTCTTATTCTAGGCTTTTCATGATGTTGAAGGTCATAAAAATAGTACTTTGTACGAAATAAATGTGACTGTAAAACTTGCAGGAATTATTATTACGGCCTATATCATTTTAACAATACGTTTCTACAAAGAAAAGGTTAAAATCTAAGAAGATTAACAGTACTTGGTGCGATAATTGGAAGTGAAAATATGTTGTGAAAAAGGAAGACATAGATAAGTCCGATTCTTACATTCACTTGATTAATCATTAGTTTACATTAATTAAAAATTGAAACAGTTTTAGATGAAACAAAGCATTGAAAAGTTCACTTACCTTACAAACTCTAGCTACTCTAGAATATATGCTTTTACCACAATTTATGTATTCCACGGCACTTTCTCGGAAGAAAAAATAAACATGCTCTCCTATGTCATAAGATCCTACAAAGTTTGGTTCTGGAGAAAAATAAAATAAAAGAAAATGTATTAACGAAAATATCAGGGAAAATGCTGGTATAAGAAAGATATAAGATAATAATAAAAATAAAAATCAATTTACTCTACTAAAGTATTTATAACTCGGAAGAAATTATAATATTGAAATCTCACAAAATAAAACTAAGCAAAAGTATTGGATTTGAAAGAAAGTTATGCTTAAGACAAAAACAAAATAAGAAGTAACAACAATGACAACACGTTAATTAACAAATTGAAACATGATGCAAGAAAAATATATAAAGCAAAAATCTTAGTGAATTCCTCATAAAATAAATTCATATAATATAAAATTAAACAAAAGTATTGCATTTGAAAGAAAGTTATGCTTAAGACAAAAATGAAGTAGGAACAATGATGAACACGCTAATTAAGTAATTGAAATACGATGCAAGAAAAATATATAAAGCAACTACCTTAGTAAATCCTTCATAAAATGCAAAAAAAAAAAGAAAAATCGAGACATAAAAATGTACTCATGCATCGATGTACTTACTGTCAAGCCACTTCGAATCGTATTTTATAGTTCGTTTAAAAGGATGGAGTTCGTAACCCGACGTCAGGTTGTACAGATTTGTTCTAAAGATGACTGTGTCAGCTTTTGTGAATTCTGCTACAGTGCCGCTGTAAAGACCTGGTAAACCTGAAGGGTTTCCGTGCTCTAAAAGTGCACAATAAAGCATTTTAGCACATTTTATAACATAAACAGCTTACTATAAAATACAGTTCAGAGTTATTATTTATTTTTATTTAACTATAATAACAAAATAAATTTAAATTTAAAATATATACATATAGCATTAAGCTGATTCATATAATTTTATTGCTCGGTGGAAAAATCGTACGGAAAAAAGTATTGCTGTACGATTATTCCTAATATTATTAATATTATCTAATAATATTAGATAATATTATTAGATACCCAGACAGCACATAAGCTTAAATCAAGCTTGACATTTCTTTGAATTTGACATATTAATACAAGCTTGACAGTTCAATTCAATAGCTTGATTTTCCCTTTCGAAAGCGTGGAGTGATGGCGCCATCTGTGAAAGAGAATGGACATTAATTGTCTAGCGTTTCTCAAATTGCTCATATTATATCGTAAAAGTTGTGTTTTATTTTATTATCGCACAAAATCTGGACATTAGAACACGCAAGGGGAAGGAATGAATGGGATAAGCCCCTCAGAAGTGCAACACGAGGGGAGTTTTAGTTTTATTTACATCTAATTAACATTAGTAATTCCATTAACTAATTAATTAGCCCTAAAAATAAATTTCAATATAATTAACATAATTTAGTTAGTTAATATACTTCACTTTATGGGTGGTAGAATGAGGCGGTTTCCGGTCGCTACAAAATAATTTATCATCAGTCATAAATGTACTTGACCATAGAATTAAAAAAAAATTCTATATTTCCAAATATGGAAATTCTTCAAAATAAAATACAATTATACTACGAAATTGATTTCAAAATGAGTCGTTTGTCTCGATTTTGGCCAGTATTGCCCAACATGAGTGTCGTGATATTGAAAGTTTTAAAACGCGTGCTGCTGTTAAGTGTATATTATGTTTATTTCCCTATTAATAGAGTCTCTAAATCACACATAACATTATTTTAATTTTGATGCATCCCATGGAAAAATAAAAGAAACAAGTAACACATCGGCCACTTATCAATCTGGCCAAAAATAACCCTGACAGTCACTTCAAACTTTAGTCATATAAGCCCGACTTAGATTGGCGCAACGGATAGGACGCTCGCCTCCCAGCCCAAAGTTCCCGGGTTCTATTCTAGCCACGGACACTTGATGGAAGCAGATAAAATTAAATTTAAATTTCAGTGTAGAGGGGAAAATGCGTGGCAAAATAAAATATATGGGTCGAGTTCTCCGACCGGCGCCTCGTGTATTTAGGAAAACTTTTTAAGCTTGAAATTAAGCTTGCTATGTCAAGCTTGATTCAAGCTTGAAATGCCAAGCTTAATGCAAGCTGGGCAAGTGTAAACTAGAACACTTGATTCAAGCTTGCATTAAGCTTCAAGCTTAATTCAAGTTTATTGACTTGATAAATCAAGCTTTCTGCAAGTTTGATGCAAGTTTGCTGTGCTCTCTGGATAAATATGATATAATAATATTATTATTAGAATATGTGCCTAATATAATTAATATTATCTAGTAATGAAATATTATCATTATTAGATAATATTAATAATATTAGGATAATAAATCAAAATTGAAATACAAAATATATATATATATATATAGTATTAAGCTGATTTATTTAACACTAAAACTACCGGTCATTTTTTTATAAGGGCAAAAAATAACGAAATATCATTTGACCCCTCTTTGTAGTTTTAGTGTTAATTTTAAATTTTTATCGGTGGAAAAATCGTACTGACAAAAGCATTAGATTTACCATTATTGGATAATATTAATAATATTAGGATAATAAATCAAAATTTAATATTATTTGCACTTACCAACCCACACTGCAGTTGCATTATCTTCTGGATCAAAAGGACACTTGGCGATGCCATCTCCAATTCCGGGAAAATACTCGTGGCTACTTAAATGGGTTAGATTGGCCTGAAATAAGATATAAACATTTAATTCAGTCCATAAACAAGTGTAGTGCTTTTATATTAATTATTAAAAATACAATCACGTTGAAAACTCCCAAGAGTAAATCCCTACTCAGCGAGATAAGATGAATGAAAAGCTTTCTACTGCCTTTTTGTTATCAGACAGTAATTTATTTCAATTAAATATTTCTGCTTTTTAAAAACAACTAAGCTAAAATACAACGAAAAAAGGCAAGTGTAAAATGCACAACATAGCATCTCATTTATTTTGCCGTTTCCTGTAAAACATACCATTTGTTTAAAATCTACTCATAAAATGATAAACACGCACATATGTGCCTTTATGTAATAAATGTAAAAGTAGAGGGTGCATTTAGTTACGAAAGAACGTAAATATGACATAGAAAATTAAAATTACTTAACGTTAAACTTTATTTTATGCTTCATAAATGTATGATGTTAGCAACAGAGTGTACACTCATAACGCAGGCAACATGAAAGGAATCTTAAAAAATACTAGTCACAAAATTTTCTCATGCAAATCTTACAAAACAGATGGTATAAACATTAGGAAACAGAAATCAAAATTAAATTTCTCGGAGAGAATAATATTTAGGTTGAACTACAGCGCTATTCTGTATGATTAATGTTTAACTTTTCAAAAAATTAAATAAAAGTAAAAATTTGGCAAAACCTATTTGATTGTAAGCTGGCAAGCTAGCTAAAATACAAAGAAAATTTGTTTCAATCTATTTAACAAAGTTTACTCAAAACTTAAGTGTTTTCGAAGAATTTAATGACTAAGTTCGGTACAATTTATAAAGTTATTACATAAAATATTATACCTTTACATTCTTAAATTTATTACAAAGGAAAAAAGCAATATTAAAATAAAAATATATATAACATAAACAATTATATATAATTTTATTAATTTTTTTTTTTTTTGTTTGTGAACAGCTACGTTTTCAAAGGTCTTAAAATACTTGTTGTTGGCACCTGAGATAAGAAACTTATTTCGCAACCCTAAGAATATTGAGTACTTTTCCTAAAATTTCATTTCAAATACTTATTATCAATACTGGAAGACCACCTGTGACAGGGTTATTTTCATAATTGCAGGATATTTGCCATCAGGAAGCATTTCAATTTTGGAGAAACATTATTGGCACTATTACAATTGTTCTACGCGAGATATAATAAAATTTTCTTTTTCTTACGTGCAAATGGATTTAGTACACAAGCTCTTAAAACTACTAAACTACTACAAATTCACGTTAAAAAAATTAAAATGCGTGAAATTAGCTGGATATTGTCAAACAACGACGATAAAAAATCCTCGTTTTGGGTGCGAAATTCATCTAAGCTGCTGTCATCTTGTTGAGGCACGAACCCAATAATTTTTTTCCTGCTTCATTTAATCAATTTCTTAAAAATTCTTGGAGATTAGGTATGTTTACATAAGTAAAACAATAACTGCCATTCGAAAAACGAGAGTAAGTAATTTCTTCATTTACTCACATGTATGACGTAGTCCATGGGATTGTGTGCATTTGTTCCACAGATATAGAGGCGATTTCCATCACCGATTGGCTGGATAACCCGAATGTGGTTTCGACAATCATAATGCTGCAAAAAACAATAAATTTAAATTGTAAAAAATGAAATTACATACAGGGTTTCTAGAGATTTCACAGCTTTTGCTTCCCTGACTTTTCCCTGACGTCTATCACGCTCTTCCCTGACTTTATCTAGCGTGCTTTCCTGAATGTTGAGTTTCTAGTTTTAACATTACATCCTATTGTTAATAATTTTTTATATTTTGACCTTTTTTTTAGAAATAATAATAATAATAATAATAATAAAATTAATATATACAAGAATCTTATTTGACATCACTGGATTCTAAAAAAAACCATGTTTGATAATAATTTAGGATAAAATTAAGCATATTTCAACTGCACAAGATATGCTCATAAAGAACAAATTTTAAAATTATTTATAAGGTTGAATGAGAAAATAAAAATAAAACAATTTCTATACTTTTGGTTCAAACAGCAAATATTTTCTTGATTTTAACGCAAAATTCAATTTTTCTTGCATTTCCCTGACCTTTCTTCAATTTCTGCTAATTTCCCTGACTTTTTTCTCAAATCCCTGACTTTCCCTGACCCAAACTTATTTTCCTGACTTTCTCTGATATTCCCTGACTTTCCAGGTCTGTAGAAACCCTGACATAACAACGAATATCTCATCGTTAACACAAAATATGCATTGTAGCTACAAAATATTAGAAAAGTAAATATGGCCTTGATAAGAAATACAAAGTATAATTAAGCAGCACAACCAAACTTTTCCTAAAGAATTCCATTATTGTTACAAATTCCAAAGGGTAAATGTTTACACTTTAATTATAAGCAGATTAAATAACCATAGCAAGAGTGAAAACAATTTAAGATTTGCTACGGAATTAGCGGTTTCACTCTAGAAATAGTTCCACACTTTTATTAAGGGCAAACAGTTTCTAACCGCGACATTTCCAGGAACATTTGCGAACTGGAGCAGCAAAATTAATTTTTAATTTCATGCTAGCCCTGAGAAAATTCTGTTACGCATAATTAAAAGTCAAATTATTAAAGGAATACATAAAATGAATAAGCGTATTTCTGACTTAAGGCGGGTTCGGAGAGAATTAAAAATTCCTCGTAACACATCCCCATGCATGCTAAAAGAGTAATAAGTTAGTGTGAATTATGCAAACTGAATGTGAGGTAATTAGCAAGTGAAATTTTATGCGTTTGAATAATTTTCAGAAGCTCGAGAGGAAAGGAATTGGAAATGCGATGCTCAAGATTTAATGGAAAATTAAATTATTTTATGCGTAGATTTTTTCTTTTTTTTTTGGTGGGGGGGGGTTGCAATGCAAAAATGAAACAATTCTTAAGATTTTTTTTTTCCGCAATCATTCTTAAAATGCTTTTATTTTGCCAAATAACACTGCAAATATTTGCATATTTTTTATGTCATAAATTATGTAGCTCCATCTATTGGAATTCTAGGTGGCGCAGTTGCTTAGCAGTAGTTAAAGCAACAGCTAGTTGCTTTATAAGGAGGAATATGAGATGATATGAAGAAATTATTTATGCTCTTTCGACAAAACGTGTTAATATTGTGTTTCTATGTATTCGTATTAGTATGAGTTCGCTTAAACCGCCAATTTTTTTAATATAAAACAATGTGCACCAATGATCTTTTAAGAACATTCGGCAGCTCGCACAAGTTTTGAGACGATAGGTTTCTCTATCGTAACTTCTTCTGTGAGCAAAATTTCTTAATGATGTAAGTTAGCAATTTGTCGCTTTGGTCGCTTCATGGAGTTCAACTAACACTAAGTGAGAAAATTGTTAACTTAAAAAATACCAAGCGTTAATTAGAAAAATTCAAATTAGAAGTTTTGAGACGATTCAGTTTTTTTAAATATTTCTATTGAAATTAAGTGTCTTAATGTAACTAAATACAGCAGTATTTAGTATGCAGATACATGCTTTGAGGACTACGGAACATTGTCTTGTAATAGAATTAAAAAGGCTTTAAGGTGGATCTAGTAAATTTTTCTCATTTCGATTAAATATCCTGAAAGTGTTCTGCCTTTGGAAAATGCTGTCATGTCCCAGTGTGTTCCCAAAGGTGTTCAATTGGATTGAGGTCAGGTGACTGACTCGTCTAGTCCAAAACATTAATTTTCTTACCGTTAACGAAATTTATGACGATATTCTTTAGATTATTATCCTGCTGAAACATCCATCCACGACGCATTTTACGAGGATAAGGCGGCAGTATGACATATAAGTACGTTTATTTTTTTTTTTTTTTTGAAGATATTTTAAGGAGAACACCTTATAAAATATTTACTTAAATTTTGACCAAATAATTATCAGAAAATTACCGTCAAACCAGCCAAAATAAAAATCGAATACGCTGTCTAAGACATATCTGTCATACTTAGGGATGCTTTTTATTAGAAGCGAAATTAACTTACTAAAATAACAAATGCCCGTGCATTTCGATTAAATACAGAAATAATCTACTTATGTTAAATGAGCAGAAAATGTTAAAATTTTGAGGTACATTTCAGCAATTTGAACATGCCTTCTAATAGAAAATATACTTTAAAAAACTATACTTCAATCAAATGTGATTTAGAAGGTCCACTTCAAATATAGATTCATATTCTCAGTCAAAACTCGGAAGCCCATTGAACACATACACCGTTTGCCTTATCATGGCAAGTATTAAGGGCGGTAATATTTTTTAACTAGATATCATAAATAACATGTTTTGTGTTCTTGACAGGTGGGTTTCATAAACATTTCTCAGGTTGTAAGAAAAACAAGAGAAAAAGTACGCAGTTGAATGATATAACTTATTTAACTACAAATAAAACAATTTTTAAATCATTCATTTACAAAAAAAGTTAATCTTCATTTCTAGATAGACCCTAGAAAAACTTCCACGCCGAGAAATCCTAAAACAAACTGCGTATATAAAATCTATGAAACATGCTAAAAGAAACATCGATTTACCGCATATAATTTAACCAAATATCTGCTACTTAAGCAATAAAAAACATTAAAGTACAATATTTTATAATATGTAAATTTATTTTAAGTTTAATTTTTCGAAAGCTGACATAAATTTTTATGCGAATTTTGTTGAAATGTTAAAGTAATCTATATAAAATTAATTGATTTAGTTATACTTCCTTGTTATTACAGTTCTATACTTTCCTTTCTTTAAAAAATTTATATCCAATAATTTACGATAGAAATTACGTATTAAGTGACATTGTACATTCCATAATATATAAGCAACATTACTGAAACTACAAGAAAACTGTACTATCACCATAAAACTGTCTAAATATCACGAAATAATGTAGTTCTTCAAATACAAGAGCATTGAAAGTTTCTGATAAAAAAGAACATTATTTCTCCCGAAGTACTTTACAGCAATCTGAAGCAATTCAATTGATGGTGCGATTAATATCTGGCTAACCTCGGCAACCACAACTTCAGATTTCGATTGCCACTTGGGCATCATTTTAAAAGAAATGTTTATCGGTTTACAAAGGCAATATTTTGCAGTTTAACATTAACGGGTATTTCATTAATTCTGTTTCTTTATTTCAAATAAAATAATAAAAAAGTGGAAAGTAAATAATAATTCATGGGTGTTACAGAGATGTAGGGATACATATATTTCTCGGCAAATATATTTTAGTATTTATGTGGATTTAATTTCATTTAATATTTTAACCTTTTTTTAAATTCTGAAGATGTGTACAGAAACAATTGTGAGGAAAAATTAAATTTGAAGGATAATGTAATTTTTCAAACTGGATCAAAATGATGAATCCAAAGGCCTAAATTGGATGAAAAACATCTTAAAATTTATAACAAAACAAGTAACAAAAGCTCTTTTTCCACATTGATTTAGATGAAAAAGTTACTTAGTTGCTGCTCTTTCGGTTAAGAAAATTAAAATAAATAAAATATGAAACTTTACGTGAATATTTTAATTTTCCATTGAACGATACAAAATATTTGTTAAAATCACTTAAAATATTGCTTTAGGGTTTACCTCTGATTTTCCTTTCGAAACACAATTCGGTACATTTGAAGGCTCTATTGTTATTGCGTCACCCTGAAAGCATAAAAAAATACATCATTAACAAATAAAAAATGCACATAATGAATTTCATTAAATTATTATAAAATATTTTTATAATCTAGGAAAAAGAAGGCATATTTATCAGTTAAATAATAAAACAAATCAATATTTTTATTCATTTTTCGAATGTTCAATTAAAAACAGCAATCATAACACAATTTGTTCGGCAAAAAACTATAAACCCTATAGCAAGCATTCCTAAGAAAAATTCAAACGGTAATAAAAGATTTAAAATGTTTTGGCAAAACAGAACGATCGGCGGACTAATACGCCGACAAATGGCAGTTTACCTAGTAATCTTCCAGAAGTATACTTAGAAAGGATACTACCTTCAGGAACGGCCTACCTATTTGGTTTAAAGCCTGTTTTAGTTCCTGAAGTGTCCTACTGTCCTGCTGATCCCTAGCCGTAGGCTCTGGTCCCGCAAGCAGCGGTTTACCTCATTTTTATTTTTTTACAGCACAATTTTTGGATTACAATTGGTAAAATACATCAGTGTTATATAATATTAAAGCAGTTAGTTTACAAAGGTTTAAAATAGCTCACAATATTGTTCTTAGTAACATTTGATCATATATATATACATATATTTAACACGTTCCCTTTTTTTTTACAATTTTGAAAGTTTAAAAAAAGTAAATAAATATCTAAAAGAGTAAAGAATAGGCTTGAAAAAGATAAACTTTCAAAGTAATTTTGAAAAATTTAAACATAAATAAATCTATCTAATAATCAAAATTGGGCTTTATAAAGAAGGTTTTTTATTTATTTATTTATTTTTGAAAGCATACATATCTATCTATCTATCTATATATATATATATATATATATATATATATATATATATATATATATATATATATATATATATATAAATAATACTGTACTGAAAATTAAATTTAGAAGTGGATATGAGAAGTGCTTTTATTTAATTCTAACGAAAAAAAAAACAGTAACAGATTTTTTATTACTTTGAAATAAGAAAAGGAAGAAGAAGGAAGAAAATATCAATATTCTACATTTGGTAGAATAACAAGACACAGTAACAAACCAGTAAGTAACAAGACCAGTAACAAAGACACCAGCTTTGTTACTGGATGTGTAAAATGTTTTCCTCAAAGAGAAGATATCATCGCGCCAACAGCTCCCATTTGTGTGATTGTTAGCCCTTCTACAAACAAGTTTTTGCATTCAAAAGTTCAAAATTTGAACTAAACGACTGTGTAATTTCTTCGTAAAAAAATATCATCTTGTTCATGAAAAAGGTGTTTAAAGTGGAATTATCACGTCAACAGATATTAACGATTATGTACTATGGCTTCCGTAACAAAATCAGTGAGACTGAATTCCACAAAACAAAACTGTGAAAATTTAGGTATGAATATACCGTTACTTGCGATACAGTGAATATTTAATTTTGGAAGTTTGAATCTGGAAATTTCGACACTGAAGGTGAACCACGTACTGATTGCCGTATCGAAGTTGATTGTGAGCATTTAAAGCAAATAATTGATCAAGACAAAAATGTTTCAACTCGAACTATTGCGTTTGAGCGTGACATTTACCAAAAAATACTAGTTAAAGTTCTGAAACGCATAAATCTACAGTACTGTGAGTATTAATTGAATCAAGTGTAATATTATCGGACTTTCCAAATCAAGCTAAACACTCCAAAAAGATGTTCATTTTTCGTAGGAGGGTATAGAGCCAATGGTCCATCTTGAAGGCACTATTAAAAGCGACCAGCGCGAGAAGATAATGATACAAAAAAATAAAATCTGAGGTTTCCATTGGCAAAAAAGCAATGTTTATTCAAAAACAAAGCGGCTGTTTTAGATTGGTCTTGAACCCTCCCTGACCTAAATTCCACAAAGAATCTACGCTATATGCAAGCAAAGACTTACAAAACGACTGCAGCACGAAAAATAGCTTATTTGCTTATTTGTTAATGATTCAAGTATGGTATAGTGCTGAACAAATTGCCAAAAATTATAAAAGCCTGGTAGCATCTGTGCTACAAAGCGTAAAAGTGGTTATAAACGATGGAAAGAGCATTCAATACTGATTATGATAGAAATGCATTAATTTCTTAAGGCATTGTGTGTATGAGAGTGGTGGGAGGAAGCTGCACAAAAAAGCTATATACAGTTATTTTTTTATATAAATGTTAATGTTATTTCGTTTCAATGTCTCACAAAATAATTTAATGTATTTCTAGCCTAATATAAATAAAGCATTTGACAAGAAACATGTAAAAAAAAAAAAACAACTAATGTAATCTGTTGATTCTCAACAAAAGAAACAAGTAAATAAGACTTGATAAAACACATTGTGATGTTACTAGAAAAGTAAAAAAAAAACAACAACAAAAAAAAAAACACCTCGCATAACAAACATTTAAAAAATAATCAAATCTATTAAAAAACAAAACAGAAGTTAAATAAAAGAAAAATACCGTCATTAGCAAATATTAATGTTAAAAGAAGAAAACCTAAATACTAAAGCAAATATTAGCGTTTGGCGGCATAAATATAAACCATCTACCTTTTTTCACATCAAGTAAAAGTTTTTTTATTTGCTCAGTGTTTCGAAATGAACTTCATCAGTGAAGATATACGTGAGAAAAACGCAGCACTTATCAAAGTGCTTTGAATTTTTAAAAAAGGTTTCCCCAATAGATTCCTTTTATTCGCTTTTTTTCTTCGGATGCAGTTTCAATGATAAAATTAATCGATTTTTTATATACTTATTTCAGTGGTTTGTTAGAAAAAAATGTTAAAGCAAATAAAAACTTCTCTGAATAATCATATAAGAAACGAGAAATAACTTTCTTCAGTCTTTCGTCTGCTTTGTTAAGATTTTTTTATCGATTATTTTAAAGGTTTTAACAGTATATAACTCCTTAAAACGAGATAAAGCGTATATTAAAGTATCTGTCGTTTTATGTACGGTTAAATAAAAACGATTATTTTTTTTATCCCTTTTAGTAGTTAAACATGTCAGTTCATTGAATGTAAAATGTACAGATAACTTAACTAAATAATTAAGATTATACACTTTGAAAGTTTGAAGGTTAATCATAAAATCTAACTTAAAGAATTGTAAATAAGCGAAACATGCAGAAATAAATAAGTCTTTTAATCGTCATATGCTTTATTTTAGGGGTGAAGAACGAATCATGCAAATTGATACATGCAGAAGTTTGAGTGGACAAGAAAGAAATTAAAAACATACTAAATGCAATTAGAAAATTTAAATTATTTGTTGAAAATACAGCCTTATCCTTGAAAATCCGTGTACTTTTCATTCATAATGTTGAACTGAATAAATTTCGGAAGTCACGATTAAAAAAATATAATGAACAGTTTACCTAAAATTTTATAACTAACATTTTGTGCAGCTCTGATATTTTACAATCTAATTCTAATCTTCATGACAGTAGCAGGATTAAGAAATCCATTTGAGTATTTTGAAACATGATTTTATGTATACGTACTGAGAGAAAGAAGAAAGAAAAATAAACGAAAATGAAATAAATAAATGAACAAAACACACAAAAGTCAGTTTAAATACATTTTTAATGTTCTTACTTTCTACGTTTCGATAATGATTTAAATGTATGATGCACAGAGTTTTTATCAGGTAGTTTATTTGTAGTTAATCCTCTGAGCGTTTTCGAAATGGGGAAATATGTAAAATTGTTTTCACGGTATAATTTTCATGCAGCTTTCAAATTATAAAAAAAAAATAAGAAGAAGAAGAAGATTAGGAATTCTGAAAAAACAATCTCCTAGATCACATATAAACTTTAATATCAAAAATTTTTTATGATATCTCAGCGTTATAAATAACTTAAATTGTAGCTGCATCGCACTGAAAACTGGAATAAAATGGACGGAATTTTACGTCACAACTGCTTGTAGCTTTAAATTGTGACATAAGTGCTGGAAGAAAATGAAACTAATTTGTGTCACAACACACTGAAACATATGTGATTTAAGGATCATCTGAAATGATATTTTTTAAGTATAAAATTTATTTGTGACGTATTAAACGAGTTTTTAAAACTCTAGCCAATGGGCAAACAGGCCGAACTACAGTAGAACCCGTTTAATAGAATTACCTATTGGTCCGGAAAATTTTGCTCTAATAAGCGAGATATTCAATTATACAGGATCACATTGACGACTAATTATTGCAGTTTGATGCATTCAAAATTTATTACAATACGCGGGATATTCCTGTAACCAATATTTCACCAAGGATGTCCTAATATCTTGCTATGAGTGATTTCTCACTCTAACAAAGTTCCGCTGTGAAAATACCTTCTACATTTTATAATACATAAATATTTATATTTTAAACCATTAAATCTCTAAAACAGGGAGATTAAAAAACGAAAAACTTTCAATTCAAAATGCTTTTATTAAACTGCATATTTAAACTTTAATCGCAATTATTTATCCAATCCATAATATCATTTAATACAGAAATTGTTTATTTCAGATAGCTACAATTATATCCCAAAGAAAGTTTAAGTTAATACCTCTCCGTTTCATCATGAAATAGTAACGCAAAATGATTGGCATTTTAATTAAAAACAACCTAATTTCTAATTTAAATGTCGTAACATAATGAACAAAAGACTACCTCAATTTTCTTCCACGCATGAGTCGGTAGAAAATTTAAATAAAATGGAAATTTAAAGCAAGAAAATAAGGGATCCTTTAAGAACCTGACATGCAATTAAGTACGAATTCTAATTGGCTAACTAAACAAAGTACGATTTTTCACAAACTACAACTTATTAAGTCTTAGTAAGTTATCTAGATGGAGGATTATATCTCTTCACTAAACAAATTTGTATTTTAATTATTATACTGTTAATTAGCTTACGATCGTGACTATATGTTCTTTTTTACGAAAATCAGATAAAGACTAATTAATCTTATTTGCACTTGATTATTTATAATGCGATAAATTAAAATCTAATTAATTGTTCTTTTAATTTCAAGTTGGACAATCTGTTAAAGCATCTTAAAATTTTGTTATCAGCGTGAGGACAAAATAATGCGGGTCTGATAAAAATTTAAAAAAAATCACGATGACATTAAAAAATAAATTAAAGTAATAAGTAAATATTTACATTTATACATCTTCATTAAAATATACATTTGTGACTATTATTTTTATGCTTTCAAATTGCTTTTTTTTCTTTTTATTCATTAATAAAGAATGAAATTTTTTATTTTCCCCTCACAGCGGTATGTGGGAATAAAAATCTTGAGATCTTACATAGGAAAATGTCTCACGTGTGCTTGTAGAATTGAAGAATACCCTGAAAATCTGCAACCACTCCGAGTAACAAAAGTGTGCCAAACTAACTGCCTTGGTCAGTTGTTTGGTAACCATCCGTTAGACTCGTAAACTACCATTGTAGACCAACCCACTCTCTCAAAAGTATTTTCGAGCATAAGTCAGATTTCCTATGTAAGTTTCATGATTAAAGTATTGCTCTCCGCGAAAGCGAATAATGTCGTACACAATAATAACCTCTCATATTTTTTTTCTAATTTTGTGGGGTTTATTTCCAAAAATTAAATATTTATTGACAAAGATAAAATAGGAAATTTGACTACTACTCGAATACTCCGTTGAGTGAGTGCATTTCGAAAATAAATCAAATTTCCTATGTCAGTTTCATATTTAAAATATTTTTCTCCGTGAAAGCGAATGATGTAAATAATAATAACTACTCACATTTCTTTCTAATTTTATGCGTTTTTTTTTTTTTTTTTTTTTTTTTTTTAGTGTGCTACTGTCTAAGTTAAAACAGGAATTTTGACTGTTACTCGAATACTTTCTAGACTGACTGTACCTCGTCTGCGATCGCACTCCAAGCGACTAATGGAGGGTTAAGAATGAACTCAAAGTGTGATAGTCGTTTGATTTCGGGTCGACGGCTCTCTCGCTCTCCTTCATATATATATTTTTTTATTGCTTTTAAAATAAGGATTCAATTATGATTAGTTTTAAGTAACTGCGGAACTAAAGGTTTTCGTTAGTCAGTAAACTTGCGTGTAATAATCAAAAAATTCTGAAGCCTATCCGCATATTTAAAATAGCTTTTGACAATTTTTATCAGACGGCAATTTAATAGACTTGCACAGCTGCTTTTTGTATGGCTTTTTCTATAAATCGATTGTCTGCTTTTGTATTTATGTGCTAAACCCTCTTCAGCTCTTTGACGTCAGATGGGCTATTCGATCGACCGCCATGTTGTTGGTAAGGAATGCAATCCCGATCTCACGGGGACGGGATCCTGCGGGATCCCATCCTCGCAAATATTTGGGGACTAGTTCCACGGGATTAGGATTATTTTATTACAATTTTACGCCACCTTCCCGATCATCAATTGACTAAAAATTGTTGCATATGCACGTATCTTATCTCACAATACATGAATATATAATTACAAATTTTAAAGTTTTAATTTTTCTAATTACCCTCTAATCGGAGTCTGGATCAAATATTGTTATCTAAATTTATCAAACTTCCCAATAACCAAAGAAACAGAAATATTTAATGTCAATTTATCTCTAATTTATCTCTTAGCGAACAATTTAATGAATTATAAAAAGTTTTCCTTTTAAATTTTGTTTTTTTTTAATTAACGCTTTAACAGTTTTACTAAAATTAGACCAACACTAGGAAGGCGAGTGACTCTTTACATTTCCTTTTTTACATTTTCTTAGCAACTAACAACTAAGTATATTATTTTGAACACCACAACTATAATCTTCAGTAAGTAATTGTATTAATTATCAAATAACATTAATTATTACTATTAAACTTCATAGTGCGTAAAATCTTACTTTTTCCTATTTTTCTCTGTTGAAATTAATTCTTAGCTTAACAAAATGCCAATCCCGCGGGAAAAGACAGTGCGCTAAAACATTCCCTAGTTGTTGGTAGGCAAATGGCTCAATGGCAACGGCTACAACTTTTCAGTTTGGGAACCATTTAACCACTTTTTCTTGCGACTAGCAGTAAAAACATTTTAATAAGGTGGTTTCCCGGCGCAACCACGTCGCGTCAAACGGGGTTAAAAAAAATTATTTCATAAAAGAAAGTTATATTTGACACACATGAGAACATTTATAAAAAAAAATAAACATACGTAAGATCCAAAAATCAGAAAAAAAAATGAATGAGAAAAACAAACAAAATGGAATACAAACACATGTTTATTTACGAGAAATAAATTATTCTAGTTGCCGTGTGATGCAAAACTGCATCACAACATCTCGGAGCAAATATTTCTCCATAAATATGTTCTTTTACACGGTTCCAGAAGATATTAATTTTTCAAAAGTTTGGATCGTATTTTCGTTAGACTATTCTTTAAGTTCTTTTCGTGAGTTACTTATAAAAACTATGTGCCCTTTATAAAGCCTATAAATCAATGAAGTTGGATAGAACAGTCAGAAATCAAGATCGCATTGGGCAGCTATTTTGTAGATAAAAAGAAATAACAGAAAAACAAAATATCATTTCTTCCGTAGTTTTTCATAAGAAGGAAAAAAAATAAATATTTGTTTTATATCTCTTTCATATATTTCAGTAGCATTAAAGTTTTGTGCTGTACTTGTTTTATTTCTAAGCTTTAAAACGATTAAAAATTATTCGCTTATACATTAAAATAGTAATTTAAAGTATAATTTTATCCATTTTGTATGTTGAGTTTTTTTAAATATTTAAAACCGCTTACAATACTTTTAATAAATCTTCCATATAAGCAAATTCAGTGCATAACGATACAATGGCCGATGTATTTACAGAAATTATGTAAACGAAATCATATGGTGCGTGTGTGTAGTTGTTGGAATTTCATTTATTTCATGTAACACACTATTAGACTTCAAAGTTTAATATTCCCAAACAAAAATCAACATATAACAGCTACTGTATAACAAAATGCGCGTAAATTTGGGTTTTGACAATTAGCTTTAACAAAATAAAATAAAGTTTGATACAAGCAACTGTAATTAGAGGCAATGGGCCCTTAGTGTTTCTTTAAGTAGCAGCTAAACATAGCAGCTTGACAAATTACTTAAATTCTTTTTAAAAAAATCATAAAAAATCAACATACCTCGCATCTCGTCCTATTAATGTTGGCTAAATTTATTCGAAAAACTTTGTCCCTGAAAAGAAAAAAAAATCATGATAGATACATAAATTCAAATTAAACAATGTGTAATTATATATTTATACTAATTTATTTTTTTTCCATACAAAACTTTGCTGACATAAATGATATCAAGCACATTCTTTACCAATGTGCATCTATGGATGGCTTACATTCTGTGCTCTTACACAATTTTAGAGTTATTGTCTGACCTGAGAAAGAATTTATTTTATATAATATTTAGTTTCATGCTGCACATCTTTATCATTTTATCGTAGTAACTCTACACTCTGTTACAGAACTTTTTGAGTGATTAATTAACAACTGAATGAAAAAAAAAACATGGGTTTCTCATTCTGATGTAAAAGGAGTTATATATTTTAATTCATACAATGCAGTTTCTACCATCAAATGCAGGAAGAAAACCTTTGGTCGATACATCATTTCTTAGTGATCGCCCAGTTCAACTAACCTAGTTAATATTAAAGTACTAGTAAAGTAAAAGTATGAGCTGGTTAACAACTTTCAAGTGTTAAAATTTTTCAAATATAAGTTTTTACTTTTCTCCATGGAAAAATAAACAAGAAATTGAAAAATCATACATGGCGTTCGAATGACACATGCAGACAAAAATAGTGGCTTAAGAGACTTATAAAAAGCATTTGCCACAAATATTAAAGGTCGTTTTAAGTTTTTCTTCTGCTAATTATTTTACAATTGGACAAAGTGCGTGATGCTATTATAGAATTCCATTTCTTTACCCAAAACTCTATTTATGTGATCTCCTGTATAAATAGTAGAGCGTTCTGTTATTTGTATGTGTTGCCATTTTTCGTGCTTCATGAATAACAATATTTACTTCTTTTTCAACTTGTTGATCATATTGCGATGAAAATAAGAGTGTTGCTACTCGAACTTTTCGAAAAATCTTAACAGCAACCGTAGCTACACAAACTTCAGTGCCATTACTATCTATATTACGAGCAGAATTCAGAAAAATACTATTTAGAATTTCGGTTTGATTCTTCAATAGAGAATTCCAGTATCTTCTCTTTTACTTGAGACCATCTACTGACTCCTCTGGAGAAATTAAAAAATATGTTCATTTAATACGATTCAGATAATATTACAGTTACAAACGGTAGTATCTTTTACCTACTACAATACTCTTAAAAATACTTTTATACTTTTAGACACTTATAAATATTAAACCGGCAAATAACTCAAACTGCTTTATTAAATAAAATGTTTACATTTTATTGTAAACACTTTTGCAGACAATAATGACTTTTCTGGATAATGTGGTCTGCGTACTTAAATAGTAAACTATTACTTAACTATTACGTACTTAAATAGTAATAGTAACAAGCTGAAATAACTCTCCTGAGGGAAAAAAATATGCTGCAATGGCAAAGTATATATATATATATATATATATATATATATATATATATATGTAAGAGTGCCTCAAGTACACGCAATAACTGAGTTAAAGGTGAATTTAAAAAAAAAAACTATCCATGATAATGAAAGCAATTTTCCTAAAGTGGTAACTAGCCTATTCCAAGCAGAACATCTGCCAGCTAGAACAATTACTTAAGTGTGATGGAATATTTCCAACTTCTGTGGATTTTTCTTTCCTTTTATTTACCCCAGGGTTTGGGCACTGGCCACAAGCCTTCTCTCACTACTAAGGGCCGAATAGTTGTCCGTTTTATTATGAGGACACCCAACTGGCGATCAGCGTTAACCCTTTAAAGGAATGGACAATTTAACACCCAAGCCCAAGACGGGAATCGAACTCGTGTAAAGGCATCATAGAATGGTTCTTAATCACTTATTTGTGGTTAGAAACGGGGGTATTTCGGCTGACGAACAATCAAATCGAAAATCATAGCACTACACATTAACCCCACTCGAGAGCTGTCTGAAATTTGACAGTCTGTCCAACTAAACGTTAAGTACCGAGTATTCCAGCATATAACACGCATCAGTAAATTTAGGCTATGTCAAGCAATGTATTTTACACTTTATATTCTGCATTTTATATTCGGTGTATAACACGCAAACGAAAAAAATGAAGTACTTTTTCGAAGTTGAAAGTGAGTGTTATACTCCGAGATATACGGTATTATGCTCTCCATTAGTTATGCAGATTCAGATTTTATGACACCAGGTCGTGTTTGTTTCGTAAAAGTAATCGCATAGGATCAGTTTACACTACTTCATATTACGTGTTGATCTCTCAATCGTTCTAGAGAATATCTTCATTCAAGGTGTAATTCAGAGTAAAAAACGTGAAATTGTTCAAAATTCCTA
Organism: Cheiracanthium punctorium; assembly: GCA_038373885.1. Taxonomy (NCBI): domain Eukaryota; kingdom Metazoa; phylum Arthropoda; class Arachnida; order Araneae; family Cheiracanthiidae; genus Cheiracanthium; species Cheiracanthium punctorium. Next base: position 565,562 of record JAWZYV010011719.1, read on the forward strand.
GCTTCTTGTTTAGATAATCCTATTTCTGTGGTCTCTGCGCACACTTTGTTTAGAATCCTTTCTCTATTCTTGACAGTTTTTTTTTTTTTTTTTTTCGTGTAACGACGTGATTTAGCGCCACTAATGGAAAATGTACCGCAACTTACTGTTTCTAGGTTTTCTAACCCCATTTATATTACGGTTGCCAACAACAACTTCGAAAAGAACCTTTTTAAGAGCTCTGTCAGCGTGTTATATAACAAAATTGATGTTGCAGAATAACGAAAAAAAAATTGCTTGCGCTAAGCTGCTCGAAACAAGGAAAAGAAAACGAACGTACAAAGATTTATCAGAAATTTCTGTACTACTCCTAAAACGGGATCATCTAAAGTGATTTTTTTAACCTTGGAGAACCGTTGAAAAGTGGTTTAAGTCAGTATATGTTTATCTTCATACATGTGATACTTTTCAAGATATAATTCTCAAATCTTACACATCATCTCTAGAGTACATGGAGCATATTTTACTAAATGGGAATTTTTCTGTAAGAGGGTCGCATAAAAATTTGTAAAGTTTTTTGTTTCAAAATTAACAAGATAATGCTTTTCTGAACGTAGATTTTTTCTTACCTTATTTTGAATCCATTTACCCATTAATCCCATTAGATATTAGGAGGCCAGACATCTTTTATTCATTTTAACATCTTGATTTTAATTATTATGTTCTCTGTTTATTGCATCAATTGCTAATTTGTCTTTTTCGATTGTTACTTTGTGTTTGTATTCTATTTTGGCGTTAGAACTGTGTTCCTTCTCACCTGCTGTATTGGAAATAGAAAAGTTATATTATTTTTTTTTACTTTAAGTTGCATACTTATCTCTAATGGATAAAGAATTAAAGCGTGTTAATATCTTCTTAGACACCCTGTATATATATATATATATATATATATATATATATATATATATATATATATATATATATATACATATATATATACATACATATATATATATATATATATATATATATATATATATATGTGCGCGTATGTGTGCTTGTATATACATACATATTATTGCGAAAAGGTAACTTACATGGCACCGACGTACAGGATATCCCTTCGAATATCGAGGAAGAAAGTTCTGTAGAATAAACGTCCGCAGTTAAATTCACGAACATGTTCTAAAAAGAAAAATATAGTATTAAATTTCAAAATAAGAAAACCCATCAAAAACAACAAAGGTAAGGAATTAAAACCAGTTTAAATGACATAAGATAAAAAATTCGAAATCAATATACAGTGCATTTGTCCATGTAGAATTTCAGAAAATTCACAACTAATTCTTATTTAAAAATTGCCAGATAATTAATTTTGGATTTCAATATTTATTTGAAGAATGTATTCAATATCTTATAAAGTACTGAAACCTTACCTATTAAAAAACTGCTTTTAGAAAATGTTAAAAATGCTTTGCAAACATGAATATTCAATGTTATATTCTCAGATCTGAGCATCGCAGTATCAGCCAGAAGAAACATGGCACTTGATTGTAACAGGCAGGATCAAATCACCGTTACTCGTTTCAACAATGAGCATGTTAGATCTTAGACCCTTTTTTTTTGGTGTCCCAAATATTTTGAGGTCTGCACCAAGAGTTCTACAAAGCAAGCTTTCCCTGATCATATCCTTGTATGCCTGGGACTCTCTAGGTGGAATCTCACTGAGAATCCATTGTCAGTTCTGGATGTCTTTAAGATACACAATGTCCTGGACTTGATTTACCTCTGCTAGTCTATAGGAGTGAGCAACAGCAACAACAATAGAAACGTGTTTTCTGTTGTTGTTAAAAAGTAAATACGTTTTTTGTAAAAAAAAAAATGTCCCGTCATTCACCTTTGAAGTCCGTAGTCAACAGGCTATCATAATAATCGAGATTATGTATTTTTCACAACTGCAAGCTACGTCAACACATCTTCATATTAGTTGTAAAGTAAATATAGCAATTCTTAAAGGTGGTCAGGCTGAAGCATAGCACTGCGCAATACGATAACTGAATTTTGTGCAGTGTTATTTGCAGTCGCGGTAAGTCACACTCATTTCAAATCAAAAATATGTTTAAATGGCTACTGTATTTTTGGACGAAGCATAAATAATTAATCTTACGCAAAGAGCGTGCAGAATCTTGCAGTCTTAATGCAGTCAGAAATCTTGCAGCTGCCCCCCCCCCCCCAATGGCGGGCCTTAACAATGCCTTGGAGGCATTGGCCACCGCTAAGGCCGGAGTTGTTGGTCACTTTATTATGGGGGCCAACCTAGTAGGTGGACCAACGTTGCCCCCTATGAAGGGACGGACACAATGACATCCACGCCCAATCGGGCCAAACCTCGACCGCCAGTAGCTGAACCCGAAACCATAGTATGAAGTGGTCCACCATTAAAGCTGGTCGGTTTGTTTAACCCTTTAACGCACAGTGTTCCCGCTCTGGGAACACCAAACTCTGACGTTTGGACTGTTGCCAGTCACGAAGAATAGATTTGATTTCTATAAAAATAGTTGCGGGTGACATAGCTCCTCGAGAATCCTTTTACTTTTTAAGCACGTCATTTCCCGTAAAAAAATTGTCACGATTATTTTTAACAGCACTGATATCTGCTGAAAAATGGAAGAAAGCGAGAACAGCTGGACAGATTGCCCAATGCTGAAAAAAGGGCAGCCGTTGCCATCGCTCGACTTAACTACCAGCAAGATGGCGGATGATCGAAACGTTCATCGCGTGCTACAGATCTAGAGACCCTTTTTTGACGACAGCTGGCTGTGCCACGCGATGAACGTTTCGATCATCCGCCATCTTGCTGGTAGTTAAGTCGAGCGATGGCAACGGCTGCCCTTTTTTCAGCATTGGGAAAGGGTTGCGCCTCAAAGGGTTCTTAAGACGTCTGGCATTACTGGTGCGGGTGATTCGCAGATACACCGAAATAACGATTACTTTTATAGTCTAGCAAATTCTACTCATTCATCAAAAATCAAATAGTGAAGAATATATTGCAGTTTCTTCATAGTCTTGAAAGATTGCAGATAGTTTGCAAAGCCATCAATTTCTCTTTCTCTACAAACATACATACACATACACACACACATATACATGATTACATGAAGAATACGAACTTGGGTACCAAAGAAGTGAAATAAGTTTTGAGAATAGAGATAATTTTTAATGCAACTTAGAGACAGTTTGACCATTAAATTTCAAAACAAATGACAGTTTCTGAAAAAGTATTGATCGAAACTTTTGAAAATTTTCCGTACAACAGCATAGATTCCTCATGAGAGTATTTTAGTTTATAAAAAAAAGTAAATAAATAAAGCACATTTATGTCTTTTCTACTGCCTAAGGAAGCACTCTCGAAAAAACAAAATCAGTGAAGAACTTAGAGGTCTTTGAGGCTTTAAAAAAATTTCGCTGCAGGCTCCTATTTTATTGGTTTAACTGTAGATTTTCATCACGAGATTAATGATGTTTTCCAGAAGTACTAGAAACGGATTTCTTTTCCAGATTTTATGAAGAAAATGGCAGAGATAAATATATGTTTAGGCTTAATCGAAGTTTTCGAATTGTGCATCACAGGAAGAGATGAAGAAATGATAAGTACCCGATGTGTGCGCACTGAGTATATCTAGCAAATGCAAACTTTCTTCACTCATTTTAAATTCGAAATCCAGCATTTATTTTTCAAAGCACGAACAGTACCAAACTTTTATCTTTTGTTCTCCCTGATGTCACACAATGCTTTACAATAACACTGTTAATAAAAGTATTTAACATTTTACCATAAAATGGTTCTGCAACCTTTCTACAGACAAACATTGAACCATGAATTGGTGCTTAAACTAATCGATGGAGCCAAATCATGGTGAAACCTTTCTCCGCAGAAAGGATGCAGCTAATTGAACTCCTCTGTATGTGGAACGTTGAAGTACTTCTATTAATAGCGTAAAGTTTACTCACAACACTAAGTGTAATACTGTTTCTGTAATGTTAAAAAATAATAATCCCTTTTATTTTCATCGTTTTAACATTTAGAGATGCTTTTAACACATCTTGCAGTAATGCTTCTTGGTGTAGTTATGGTTTTGCAGCAGATGATGGCCTCTGTCACTTTAAGAAATGTAAATCTCCAGGGTAAAATATAATTTAATAACCTCGCGTTTTTATTTGATAAATTGCTGGACATAAGGGTCAGTTTTGCCCGTCTATTCGATATGTCTGCTGGCAATAACGTGTTGTATTCGAAACTGTACTTTCATAATTATTTTAAAACGTCATGGTTAATACTCTAGAGATATTGATCGCCCCACATTTTTCTAGGATTGTTATTGCTAGCACTGAACTAAGAAAAACAATAGATGAATGATGATACAAAGTAGTATTCAACTTTCAGTACGGTTTATGTTTCGTTGAAAATATCTTAGAAATAATATTTTTGGTTTGTAGCTATGAAAAAAATTAGTTTTGAAGTAATTGTAGATAAAAGAAATTACTCAATCGTCGATTCACCATGTAAGAATTCATTTTATTTTAAATATTTATAAACAAATTAATGTTATGTCACCTTATCAGATCGTCTGTTAAAATCAACTATAATTTAGTTTGAAAAACGAATTAAATCACTTTCTTTGACTTTTTTAGTGTACTATCAAAAATTCTGATAAATAATCACTTCATAAAGCTAAATATATATAAATTGTTATGACTGTCAGATTTACAAACCCAATGGATTAAAATTAGTATGGTAAGATGGTTATTAAAATTGGATTTTTGTTCTAAATCACCTAAATATGTTTAAAATGTTACTTTATTCTCGAAATTTTAAAAATCAAATATTTTTGACAGATTTTTCTAAAAACATTATAATTACACTACAAACTGGATAAAAAACTTTATAACTACACTGCAAAAACTAACAAAAACCATAATTATCTTTAATATTTTGCATTCTGTACAAACTTTAAGTTAACAGTCCGTAAACAAACAAATAATGGGCAGTTGTAAGTTATTAAGACTCAAAATGATTTCAATAATCAATGCTATTACTTATATGGTTATGAAATATTTTTTTATCAAATTATAATTTTTGAAGAATTTATAGGTAGTTTTTTGTATCTTAAAAAAGGAAATTTTAAATTGAAAATATGGATCAAGAGTCAAAACATCACTTCGTCAAAGTGTTTAATATTAAGATTTCTAAAAACTGAAAACCGTAACAGGACATTAAATAAGAAACAAAACCTAAATAAAATTCGAGATGCCTCTATTAATTTTACTGAGTAAAAGATATAAACGAAATATTGCATATAATATAGAACAATATCCAATGTTTCTGAATCTGTGAATGAAGTATTATTTTGAAAAATTACTCGTCGCTTAGTTAAGTTTTAAATTACGTAAGTCTAATAAACCTATAGATAGACTTGTAATTTAGAAGGTGTCTATTTTTAGTGTGAAAATCGCTTGTATGGAATTTACTAATTTTTTTTTCATTTAATATGAAAGCGGAGAATGGGGGGGGGGGGGGGGAGCAGATATCCTAAAGGTAGAAGATGAACAAAGAAAAAATTCTGGAAAGAAATGCTGTGTCAAAATTCTGAAAATCATGTAAGAAAAATTAGTCAAATAATTTTTATTTTATACAGAATAAAACTATGCAAGAATCTAAAACCATTGAGTGCGTGGTTTTTTTTCCTTCCATGTATGAAAATTTTTTATGCATGTATGCGTAAAAATTAAGGCTTAGAAGTCTAGTCTACTACTAGTAGCATACATATAAATCATAATCCTTCCTAATAAACAAATAAGTGATGATTTATTTAAGCCCAGGAAAATATTTTCAAACAAAAACATAAAATTATTATGAAAAAAAAAAATATTGATGTCATTCATTTTTAACAGATTACTTTATCCGAATTGAGGCTCCAGTGACGGTTTAGGTGGTGTAGATCAAAATTTAATTTTTTTTTATTTATTTTTTTTTAATGAATGACCGATGACTTTCAATTTTTCCAACTTCCTGAAGAGTTCATGTAACTCAAACGGAGACAATCTACAGATGTAATATAACAATATCAAAGTGGTCAGTTCGTCAGTCCAAATGTGAAAATAGCTGCTCACGAAAATAATTTTTGAAAAAGATCATCGATTCGAGTAGTGTATAAAAGAATGCATTAATCATTAAGCTGAGTAGGCTTCAGCCTATGGGTCCCGAGCACTTTGAAGGCCCCGAAACAGAAAACTAAAGAGAAGATAGATAAACATATAATCATGCATTTTTATAGTTAATTAGTTTCTTTTTTTAATTTGTACAAGCCTGAGAAAATAATAAAATAAGTGACTATACGCATAAGCAAATATATAACAATTGCAATAAGTTTTTGAAGTTCTTTAAATTAAGACTTATACAGTTCAAGTTTTATTTTTACTTTTATGATATCCATTTATATTTATTTGAAGGGATATGATTCACTTTTTACAAATCGGCGAAATAATCATGTTGAAAAATAACATCTATCCGAGTATCCGCTTTCAGCATAAAAAACTTTTACGCAAAATTTAAGGCATTTAGGGCATATCATCATCTGTTAGCTTAGTTTCTTTAAGACTTTATTTGGGAGGGGGGGGGGGCTGATAAGCTTAAAAGACCTGATGTGGTTTAATCCGAATGTGGCTCTAGAGAAAATACGGAGACACTGTTTGGGTGTAACTTATTTCAGGTTTAACCCTTTGAGGCGCAACCCTTTCCCAATGCTGAAAAAAAGGGCAGCCGTTGCCATCGCTCGACTTAACTACCAGTAAGATGGCGGACGACCGAAACGTTCATCGCGTGCCGGTCTCTGGATATGTGGCACGCGATGAACGTTTCGATCGTCCGCCATATTACTGGTAGTAAAGTCGAGCGATGGCAACGGCTGCCCATTTTTCACCACTGGGAAAAGGTTGCGCCTCAAAGGCTTAAGTGTGAAGTTGGCTGTGGAAAAATACAATTAAGTCTCCTGTTGGGAAAAAAAAAAAAAACGAAATTTCCTTTCGACCAGCCCAATATACACATGATACGTCAAAAAATCCGATTTCAAATACCTCACAATAAATTACCCTGAAAAACAACTAAATACACATATAAATTCAAATAAAAAAAAACATTTTTTGGTCCATTCTGAGAAAAAAAATAAAAAACACTTTTCGAAAACCAAACTCAACTAAATAACTTCTATTGAAGTGAACGCAAAAACAGATTTCAGTTCACATTTTGCCCTTCCATACGCAGAAATATGATGGATGCGTAGAAAAGCACCTCACTCTATAGATTACACGTAAACAGAGCAAGCACCTCCTAAATAATTTACCCGTGGCCCGAATTTCATCCAAAATCTTCAAGTAAACGACTCTAATATCCGAACAGCATACATTGTGTCTTTTCAGGAGGGAAAAAAAAATGAAATCCTCTCTTGCTACAACTGTCTTAAACGTACGGAATAGGAGGTTCTAATATTTTCGGTAAAAAATAACTTGAAATTCTTAAGTTATGTCCGGAATGATACTTTTCCAGAAAAGTTATCGACTTTAAACGTGCTCGGTAAACGAATCCAAAGAAACAGAAATTGCTACAGCGAAGAGTTCAGAAATCTTTTTCAATTTCCAGGAGTTTTTGCTTTTTTTTTTCTTTTAAGGGAAGCAGTATGATTGCAAAGATGCCTTAGCTCATCCAGTATTTATTTTTTCGTACGTGTTGCAAGGTCCGTACTCCGAAGTGCAGGAGATTTTATGTTATAGGTAATTTATTTCACGTAAGAATCCGCTGATAACAAAGCAATGTCCGGTAGATATATACATATATATATATATATATATACATACATATATATAAATGTTTAATAACCGTATTGTGTTAAAAGCTTTAGGAAAAATAAATTATACAAATTGAAATGATAAGAGGAAAGGATATTATGGAAAGCCATTTACCAGGGACGTAGCCAAGGAAGGGGGGGGGGGGGTTAAGGGGGTCATAACCCCCCATGACGAATTTTTTGCCATTCAAAATGTATATTCTTCACTCCCTTATCACACACATGTATGCATGCATATATGTGAGTTGCAGTAGTCGTAACCCCATGAAAAATTTCTGCCTACGCCCCTGCCATTTACATATCTAAATATAACTTTACGTGTTTTGAATAAAATCTCCAAAATCAACATTATTACAAACTATAACTAATTGTAATGAAATGTCACTTATAAAGAAAAACACTATATACATTTTTTTATTATAGAAAAAAAAAAAAGTTTAAGAAAAGGTTACAAATGAAGGTTTACATGAAATAATCGAGTAATATGGAATAAGTGATTTAAACCGTTGAAAAACTAATTATACTTCATAAATCTAAGATTATGTTCCAGTCTTTTCTGCTCCGAGTCTATTTACAGAAGTCGCAGGCATATCTCTCTGTTCCGGCACAGTCAATGTGAGCCCACAGCTGGAGCATCTGTTTCTCCTCGTTGAACTCCGGAGAATTTTCCGTTACAGAAAATACATTCAGCGTCTTCGTTTTCCGGTTCTTTAGATGACAGCATGGAATCTATTACAATATTACCTCATATTCCCTAATATCCGACACACCATCTAGGAAAATGAGCCTTCAAACTGACGGACAAAACATTATCAGCTGAAAAGCGGCCACAGTACAACAAACTACAATTCTTTTATGCGTATCATCAATGATTAAATCACGTGTACTAGTAGGTTAAAAAATTTTGAAAACTTATCAACGAAAATTCTTGAAAATCACAAAAAACACTTTGTTCTATAGTGAGTGGTCCGAAAACAATAAGTGATCAACTCTCACTGAATTGTGACATTTGAGTCTTTCTTCGGTAATTCATGGTATTCCAACGAGACAACTGCACCTAACAGAGCCGAACACTTGGTATTTCATATTTCCCGACTATTCCATAATACTCTCCTATCCTCTATAACGTAGTTAAGCCTAATTACAACTCTTGCTAATGTTTACTTTTAACCTTTTTTATTAGTCGTGTGTTTTAGCTTTTACCCTTTTTACCGTGGTATTTTTTACATTTTTTACCCTCTCGCTGAGCACAGCATATCCTTGCTGGATTTTGCGCCAATAAACCTCTATCAATCAATCAATCAACCTCAACAACGTACTTGCATGGCTAACTGCTTTATAAATGTAAGAAATAATATTCAACTTCCTAGATGATGTTCATTCTTACCAGGTAGCAGAATTTTCTGTATAAATCTACACTATCAGGATTACGACCCAAAATTTATCTGCGACCTTGATTAAAATATTGTTAGATTCTGCAAGCTATAAAATATTCGGCTACCATGTTGGAGGGTTTCTGGTGCCATGCATTTTTGTAAAAGTGCAATGCAGATCATGGCAGTACAAACTATTGTGCTATTTAGATTAAATGATAGTTTTGTAAAGCAAAGCAGATGAACCAATTCTCCATCTTGTCGTAAAGCAGAATCATATCAGCAAATAAAATTCGGTAGTAAGTTATTCTAATATATACTGATTCAATTATTTGCTGCGAAATGCACACAATGATTGACAATTAAATAAAAAACCACCAAACGTTGCAATGATTTATATCACGCAAATGCACACATACAAAAAATAAACCCACTTAGGCTCATTTTATAAATTATCGTAATAAAATTAAAAGATATCTAAAGCCATAATCAGTTTTCTTATTAACTAAATATACTTGAGATCCACTAATAACCTCAAAGCAGTGGGGTAGCCAAGGGGGGAATAGGGGTGTCACCCTTGGCACACTCTTCCCCATGAGGAATTTTTTGCCATACAAAAAGCATATTCTTCACTCCTTTATCACACACACGAATACATATATGTGAGTTGCAGTAGTCGTAACCCCCCCCCCCATAAAAAAATTCTGGCTACGCCACTGCCTCAAGGTATAGTCTTTATTGAGCTAAGACGTGCTGCTTCATGATGTTCTTTCAAGTACAGTGTCTTACCCCATTTTCTTTAAAATTACTGTTATTGTTCTGTTTATGAATTCTAGCTTGATCCAGTTTTTTATGTATATTTTCTCGATGATATGCCTAGTATCATTTTCTTAAAACGTAGAATTTTTTTTGTTAAAATAGCTCTCAAATATTAGATTATTTTCATTGATGTAAAATTCCATTTACTAGAACTATACATTTTTTTTTGGCTGCAAATTCCTTTCTTGCAGCAAATATACTTACACCTATGTGCTCAATAATGTAGTATGTTGTTATATGAATTTATGTACTAAAAAAAATATATGTAAGCCAAATGTACTTGTAGAGTACCCGCTGTTATCAGGAGGTGAAATTAATTCCGTTAACAGCCTCACCAACATGAAAAAATAGTCAAATTAGCATTCTTTTTCTCAGTTTAAGGGGCCAAAATAGTATAATTTTTTCAATAGTTAAAAAATGCAATTGTTCACACTATAGCGTATAGAAAAACTTGATACAGACACCGTATGACTTACTTGTGAGCCTATTAAATTATATCGAACTTTTGATGCAACTAAAGCTTGTTTATTTTGAAATTGCAAAACGATATTTCAATAATATTAAGATTTGATGATTTCTAGCCAAGCGTAAGATATTACCAGGCTGGATTCAGATTTGGAAACTTATTTTTGGTGTCGGTGCCAATTTACGGGGTATTGCCAAAGTTAGTGTCAATTCACGAGATTTTTGGCATGAGCCAAATAATAATAGTAATAATGATAAAGAAAAAAACTGGTCATCTTCTCATCACCAAATTCGTTGCCTAGACTAAAAGAAAAGTTGGCCAATATTTGAAAATAGCATGAAAATTGCATTTTTTTACAACAAAAAGTAACTCAAGTTGTCTTATCTTTAATTTAGTAGCAAAAGTCTAATTTTTTAGTTGCTGTAATTGCGATCGAGTAGAAATTAGTCATCTCCTAATAGAAATACAAAATTTGGCTTAAAAGGTTTTTAAAATAAGAAAGAAATGAAACTTAAGTTTCACAGAATAAGTCTTTTATCGGACAGCAGCTAACAAAGACTCATCTTCACCTTGTAGCAAAAACTAGGAAAATATCGGTGCAGAGTTTCAAACAAGCAGGTTGGGGAGGGGGGGGTGGAGACTTGAAGAAGGAAAAATAAAGAAAATTAGTTTTGTTATAGAGTTTATGGCAGCCTAAACGGTACAACAATAATGTACATCTTTCAATCAGCGAAACCTCGGGACACATGTTTGAATCTCTTCTTTTTAACAAGCAAAAAGAACCCAAACTTCAAAAGAAAGAAAGAAAAAACGAAAAAGAACATAATAAAAGCTGTACCTTTCATTACAAAACTTCCGAATTTCTTGAAGTAATGTTGGAAAAGGCTTTTCTTTGAAAATTTATCGTAACCGAACGTGCCCAGCAAACCTATCGCAGGAAAAAGAATTTGATACAACATCCCAAACTTTTTTTCCATCGTCTTTATTTACTTATTTATTGAATATTGCTTACTGGAATGCCATAGTTAATCAAGTATTTATTTTTTCGAGCGTGGACGGGTTTCGATATTAGATTGTATTTAATTCTGTTGGGTTGAAGTCGCATTTTTTATTGATTGATTAGAAACCATTTGCCCGTAAACTAAAGCATTATTCACAGAGTTAGAAATTCTGATTCGGTTAGAGGACAAAGTACAATACGTGGTAAGATTGAGAAACGAAGCCAATACGTATGAATAAATAAATTTCCATCGTATTTTTTTGAAAAGAAAGATTACATTACTTTCATTTAAGAATGTTCTAAAACTTTAGCCGTAATGCGTAAAGCATTAGCTGAACTTAAACGGAAAATAAACTATGTAAGTTATGGTTTCGAACCTAGATAGTCTACTTGTTGCTGGTTCAATTTGGTTCAAGTATCAGAGAGACCAGAAGAAAGTATAGTATTATTTTCTCGCAAAGATACTGAAGCTAGTAATACGAACTATGGTTGAGTTTTGTTTTGACAAGGTGCTAAATTTGACAGCATTTTCCAAAATCTCCTAACGTATGGGGGATACGAGGATCAAAACTTTCTTCTCACATATACCGAGTGATCTCTAAGGGGGGGGGGGGGGAGGAGAGAGGAGAGAGAGAGAGAGAGAGAGAGAAGATCCACAAAATTCTTGTAAAATACAACTCTCACAAAGCTTAAAACTGTTTCAGCACACTGAACATCATCCTCCAAGGTGGGTAGAGACATAAAAAAGGGGATTGTGGGCTTCTTTCTCGACTGATTAAATATATATATAATTCTTGCTTCAAAATGTAAAAAATATGAATCCTGTGTTCAATCACAACTTGTTTTTAATTGAAAATTACTGAAAATTTATGTATTTGTATTTTATGGAAAAGAAAATCATTATACATATTTTCCGGTTTTCACAATATGTCTTAAATAATTATTTTTTAACTTTTACTTTCTAATACTTTCAAAATACTACTAATGTAAACGGATGCGAAACTATTTTACTTTTAGTATACAAACATTTGTGCTATTTTTCTTTAAATCTTAATAGAATACAACGATTAAAAATAACGATTGCAACTATTAAATGAGTGTAAAATTTAAAAAGAGACTTAAAAACTGTATGGTTTGAATGCATATATATATATATTACAGAGTGCGTCACAATTCCCTACCGGGTTTGGAAGGCTTATAAGAAGTAATGTTAAACCAATCCAGCAACGAAGTTGACTTTACTGGAAAAAGAAACATTACAAGTTTCGTTTCATAAATAACGAGCTTCCTCGTCGTTGGATTGGTTGAGGTTCTGACGACGGCAATCGCCTTCTTCCGTGGCCACCTCGCTCTCCGGACCTAACTCAAGCGATATTTTTTTATGGAGTTACATAAAAGACCGTGTGTTCGTGACTCCTATCCAATGTGATTTAGAAGATTTATGCCAAAGGATCACAACTGCATTTGCTACCATTGATCGTGACTTTTAGAAACGAGTGTGGGGAGGTAAAAATTTGATTTTACACTTGATATATGCCGCATCACGAAAGGCTCAGGTATTGAACAATTGTGAAACAAAACTTGTAGCATTTCATTATCCAATAAAGTCAATTTTATTGCTCCATTGGTAATAAAATTTCTTTTGTAAGCCTTCCAAACCCAGGAGGGAATTGTGGCATGCACTGTATATTGCATATACATGATGTTTACGCATTAAACCACAAGGTATTCATTTTTTTGACGTGCTTCACAAACAAACATAGCTTTTTCGCATTTCGCAAGGGGCCTCACCATTTCAGAGGAGACAAGACACTGAACGTGGATGAACGATGAAGTGTGAAGGTCTAGGATTCTGATCAACCGCACGAGTGTCTATCAAAAGGTCTGGAGTTTTGGTTGGTTTTCTCCAGATGTAACGTGAATACGCGTTAGAACCCCTTAGAGAGTCCTCCGTCCCAAGCATTACCTGCTAATCACATACCTCTCACTTTACCTTAACACAATTCGCATGCAAATTTCAGCGATTTACAATATTTTACGAAAAAAAAAATAACAAAAGTGTCTAAAGGTACAATTCCTAAATTATTTTTTTTCAAATTATCTAATTAAAAGATCAAACATTTCATATGTAGACTCCCCCCCCACTTTTCAAGAAAACGATTAATCATAGAAGATCAATATTCTAAGAAATCAAAAGTTTTCTCATTTATTTAAGAATCTTCCATAATATAGGTTTCGGAAGATACAATGTCTAAATAATGAAAATTCTTTAATTCTCCCATCCTATTGTTTTCAACGCCAGCTGATGACAACGGGGATCGATAACCTACTTCAGTATCCGACAGATGGCGCTTCTGCACGCTGTGGTATTTCTACGTGATTAAGCGGAAATTCATTCAACTTTTGATAATGTACTTAGCAGCATGTATGTTTATTTGTCTCTCTCGAATTTAATCGAAATACGATGCAATATCCTTCCTTCTCTAATAGGGTAAAAGTCACTTTTAGTTAGGAACTGCAACTATCAAGCTGTGTTAATTAGATTTTTGTATATGCACAGCGTCAAAATAATAATGATGGGCACTTTGGAGTATTGAAACAGTGTAACACTCGCAGAGATACACATGTTAGCGAGTGGTTTATTAATAAATGAGTGCACACAACTGGGCCAATTTCCTGATTTAGAATAGCAGGAAAGTTTAGGAAATAACCAGGAGTTCGATTAAAGCTGAGCATAAATGAATAAAGCAATAAATAGAAGGTAATTATTTTTGAGAAAATCGCAAATTACCAAAGGAGCACGAATTTTTAAACATGGAAAGGAATTAAATTGTTTAAGTAATTATGCAGACGATATTCTTTAAAAACAAAATGATTTGATTTGATTTTCTTTAAAAACAAAAGTAAATTGTATTAGAAGTACATGTATATCTTAACTACATAATATAAAACAGAAACTTCATAATAAAAACAAATATATATGTAATTGTGTGGCTAGTCCTCTACACTGAAAAAAAAAAAAAACTCTTACTCGCAAGTTGTGCCAGTAAGTACAACACAATAAATTAAAACTAACGGCTTAAAGATACACAACTTATAACTTTCAATCAGGGACGTACCCAGAAAAAAATTTCGGGTTAGGTCCAAACAGTGAAAATGGCAGAATTTTATACAACAAAACTTCATCATTATTATTTTGCTTAGAAAAACTGAAATTTCGGAGGGGTCCGGACCTCCTGGACCACCCCTCTGGGTACGTCCTTGCTTTCAATTAAATCTTATTGCAATTCTGCAAGCACTAACGAAAGGGTTTGAAATACATATCGGAATTAAAATGAAGTGGACATTTTTATAGATAAGTTATCGTCATAGTCATGTTAACAAAGAATTTTTAAACTTTAAAATTAATATTTATTTAAAGAATATTTGAAATAGGAATAGGATATGCTTAACATGTTACATTGCAGCACACTTTGCTCTTTTATGGCAGAATTCATCAGTATAGTGTGAGCGTAATTTTCAAGTAAATAAATTTTTTTATTTGTTCTCCGTAGTCAAACAAAAAGTTTATAAAATATGAATTTAAATAAACAAATATCTACCTTTTGATAAAACATTATAGGGTTAATTAAGTAATGATGATTTTAAAATAATTTGATAAATTTATATGGTTTTTGCTTAGTGAGTAGAAAATACAGTCTAAATTTCCATATAATGGACCAGTGAACGTAGATGTTAGAAATGAAATTTTGAGGCCAATATGAACTGGCTTTAATATTTCTCAGTAAATTAATTTTTATTTGAGAAAATTCATTCGATAATCTCTTTATAAATTCATCTACTCTCTATCATACTCTTCAGGTAATTATTTAAATGTTCTCAGCTCTTTAACTTTCAGGGGCTTTATATTTTTCTGCATGTTGGTGTTGTTTTCAGGGCAAATTTTTTGACAAACTGAGTATTAAAATGATATTAATTTTTACACGAATCAGCATATAAACACTGTTTTATTCATAGAGGTCTTGACAGATTTACAATACGGAATTAAAACGTCTCTAAGAAGGTAAATGTGCTATCTTTCACACCAACATATCAGAAGGTAAATGCGCTATCTTTCACACCTGCATTTTTATGTTTCATGAAAGGAACATTGTTCCACCCCCGCCCCCACCCACACACAAATAATCTTATACCAGTAAAATATTTTTAGTCTAATCGTTATAATATTTTTAATCAACAACTAAAAATCAAACAAATCAAATTAAAAGAAAAATACGGCTTCGATTCTTCTTGTTATTTAAGAACTTTGAAAAGTTTTCAAGAGAAAAAATTGCGGAGAGCACTTGGCATACTTTTTCCCGGGTCATTATTGTCATTTAATAAACGAATATATCCTTAATCGATTTAAAATGGCAAAAAGCCAGACGGTATTTAGCTGCCAATTCAATTTGCTGTAAAGGAAAAGGGTTTAATAGTCAAACTAGAATAAATAGTATTGAATAGACAATGTAACGACGGATCAGTCTTGGCAGTGGGGTAGATAATATTCTGTCAGCAGCAAGAAATAAAGTGCTAAAAAACTTAAAATTGAAAAACAAATGAAAAGCCTAAAATGTTTTAAAACTACTTTTTTTAGCTGATCATAACCCAGTGCATTTATTTTAACATCAGAAATGTAAAAACTTTTAACTAAAAAATGCAGTCATTCTACATAATACTTGTTTAACATATTTTTTTCTCATAAAATGCAACAAACTTGATATGAAATGCACAGTGAGCTCGCGATACAACGCGATATATCTTACGCAAATGGGAGATTACGCGAGTTTTTCACAAGTAACGTGCCTCGAGGGTAAGTATCGTCTTCCTGATTTGCTGCTGAAGAAGAGAGCCAATCAACGAACGACATTTCATCGCTCGTGCCATAACTGAAGGAGGAGACACCCAAACTGTTCCCAGTCTAAGCCTGTCTTGATTCATTGCTTTGTGTGAGAAATACTAATATGCAGAAGTAACTATGAATGGGTTTCAAAAGGACGTATATATATATATATATATATATACATACACACACCCTATTTCCCAACGCAAAATTTTCTATTACGCGAAGAGTATTGGAATACATCCCTGGCTTACTTCACCGTACATCTGTATTAATACAAAGAAGCGAGTATAAATTATTCGATTGATTTTTCTTACTTCCAATTTTAAATGATAATCAATGGAAATAATATCCAGTAAAAGTAGCTAAACTCAAAAAAGAAAATACTAAGGTTTTTTTTTTGTTTTTTTTTTGTTTTTTTGTTTTTTTTTTAATGATGGAACCAAGAGCGAAATGGGCAGCTGCTAATCAGTCCTTCATGTATGAGCAAAATTTCAGGATTATTATCATGTAAGCTTACATAAAACTAAAAGAATAAATAAAATTGTTGTAATTCTTCTAAGAATTAAATAATTACTCTTTCTAAATGTGGGAAGACATAATTTTTCTAGTTTGAAGAATTAAGATTATTTACTGATTTCTGATTAAAAAAAAAAAAAAAAAAATTAAAAATCACAAACAATTTTTAGCGATACATGCCGTAAAAATGATAGTAGCAGATTTAAAGCAGTCACAGTTTTAAGATCATGGATATAAAACGAGTGAATTCTTTATCAAGAAAACCTTATTAAAAAAATATTTGCATATACGTTTCGTTTCTAAATTACTTTCTTTCTATTAGTCCGAAAGTAATATAGCTACGTAAATCTCTAAATATTTTATTATATATATATATATATATTACTACATATAATGCGTTAAGTTAGGAATAATTGTAGGATGAATAAAACACCTTCATTTATTACCCAATTAAAGAAATAAATAAAAATAAAAGCACGCTTCTTGTAATGGACATACAGACGCACACATTTAGAGATTTCACACAGCACTCTACTAAACTAAGATACCCAAGACATAATTTAAATCCCCTCATGAATTTTAACCTTTCAAGTCAAACTATAAAACTTCCTGCAGAAGTTCTAGCAACAGCAATAAATTCCTACGGATTATCGACTCTCAATGACTAGTCCTCGCATTGCGTATATTATTCATAATATAGGCAGAGGCCCACAATGTAAAATCCTCGTTTAATTCCTTTCCCTTGCTTATTCATCTTACTTGTTAATCACTCACCCCTTTTAAATCACACTTAATAGGATTAAGGGTGCGATGCAGAAAAGGGTTTGCTCGGAAAAAGGGGGCTTGGGGGTGAGGGGGGGCGGGCTCAACCATGCTCGCCTCGCGCTCAAAGGTCCATAACCGACAACCGGCACGATTTCTTCATTAACGTTCATTATTAATTATCTGGGCGATGGAAGTGCAGGTAGTGTAATTTGTAGCTGTGGGGGTCGTGTCCTTATCAAATGTCTATTTATTTGTGAATAATTTGGACTCAAGCCACTGTCGTGATGAAGTTAGTGAAAGTAAACTTCGAACGTGTATTTGTGTGCGTGTGTGTCCTGTGTACTAAACAGGCATGTGCAGAATTCGTGCTTTGAACGCATTATAAATATATCGCTATATATTGCTGTCATTTATCTACTATAGCCTTCTATAGCCGGTAGTATAAAAGTCAGGGTATATTCGCGTATATATATATATATATATATTACTCTACAGTTTATTATTTACTTCAAAATAGAAAATTTAGTTTCGTACTACAAAAATTCAACATCTTCAAAAATTTATATTTTTGAATTTATTCAAATATATATATATATATATACATAGTTCTAAAAATTTATTCAATTTAATATATTTTTTCTTCTACTCTAAATTTATTTATATTTTATCGTTTATTCTAAACGTAAAGAAGGGTTTTATTTTTTCTCTACTTCAAAATTTATTAATGTACCTAATTTCTCTTCAATTACGCGTAAATGAAAAGGTTTTTATCTTTTTTAATTTTTCACTGCTCCAAAATTTATTTATACATCTATATTAAAAAATATCCACATTTTATTTCTTCTGTTTGGTTACTTATCAAAATTTTGTTTTCTTTCCTGTTATTGTAACTGTAAAAATAAAAATAAAATAAAAAATAGCTTTTAAAAAAATAGCTCTTTAAAAAAATGTTAATGATTTTACACAGTTCGTTGCCGGAATGGAGGCGTAGTGGGCAGTAAAATCCATCCTTTGAGAGTAATATTTAAAGCCTTAAACTTAATAGGTAGGCTGATTTCAGAGGTTAAATTGATATTGATAGTATAAAAGTCAGATTTTCTAGTTAATTTAAAATTTCGAGGTTGAAATATGCTCTTTCGACTTACCTATTCCCTGCCCCCCCATCTAATGGCCGATTCAGCGGCCTACCTTAGGCTTGACCTATACAAGAGCCGAATATCCCCCCATAATGAAATGACCATTTCATTATGGGGGGATATTCGGCTCTTGTATGGGGGGATTTCGGGCCCCTCTCATTATGGGGGATTTATAGGGGGGATAATTAGCCCCTCTCATTATGGGGGGATTTCGGGGGCTAATTATGCTCCCCCATAATGAAATGACCATTTCATTATGGGGGAGCATAATTATCAAGCCAAAGTTTCCCCCCGGTTGAGTAGTCTAATTTTTAACCAATCCCCGATGTGAGACGTAGCAGCTAGATTGGCATCCCCAGGGGTATTGTATATCGTTTGAAGATGAAAGACATTGGAGCTAGGACAAATTTTACATCATGCACCAGTTCACGTTCTCCATACGGTCCACAACAGGAGCAGTGGAGACAATCCAACTACTGGACAAGACGGATTTTAAGACTAGACTATGTTTTATGCAGGCAATTAAATTTCAATTTCAATTAATATGATGCTTCAATCAGTCAATTCTTTCGGGTACTACACTCAAAATATTTTTCCACTAAAGGTCATTGAGTAAAGGTAATATAAAAAGTCGTTTTTTTTTTTTTTTTTTTTTTTTTTTTTTTTTAAACCAAGCTTTCGCTTTGGAAAATAGTAGTTTGAGGCAAGTTGTACTTATTTTTAAATACTGTCATAGAATGTCAAACTATATTTGTCTTATGAATATTATCATAAAATTATAAAATATTAAATCCAAGTAGTAAAGCAATCTGTTTGGGAAAAAAAGTCTTTCTTACATGTTGATATAATAACGTCTTAAAAAAGCCAGATAGAGTTCGAAATTAGCTTTTATCTTTACTTTTGGATATTTTTTCTCTATTATTAATCAATAATTCAGTTAAACTAAAATGCAAATTTACGTAAAGTTAGATAGCTTAACGTTATAAATAAATTTTTGGTTTTCAATTATCTATATCAGTTCACATGAAATTAAACTATTTGTATTAGCTACTTATAAGATCTATTAGCATCTTATCAAAGATAATTATGAAAATTTTGAAATACATGCTATTAGCAAGTATTGAGCAACAATCTTGATCAAAGAGATTAATGAAACAAATGACTTTTTTCAAACATATTTTGCAATCAGCATTAGAAACTCTCAGTCTTGAAGTAATGAATGACTTATATCATAATTAAAGAGCTTTATGGTGCTGAAAAATTTAGAATTGCAATCAGATATCCTTATTTCAGCACACAGCCTAACAGGATTGGACATAGTCTGTCTGAGATGTCAGTTAGTCTCGATTTAATTATGTCACCTCCCCCCCCAATATATATATATATATATATATATATATACTTGTAATTAATTGATAAAAAATTTTCCATTATCCTACAGTATAGTTACGCTGATTCCTGACTCACTCTCATAAGTATGCATAAAAATATTAAAAAACACTGCTTACTACCTTAAAAATCTGAAAATCCACCGGTTCCCTCATTTTTAAGTGTTTTTTTTCAGCTCCCTTTTATTTCCGAGAGTTAAAAAATGGACAAGTGAAACATTTGTTTGACAAAAAACAAATGAATCATTTGTTTGACAAAATGAGCTGTTACAATATATATGACGTCATATTCATCACGTTCACGGTCATCAAACTTTGAAAGGAAAGTGTGATTCCAATTCGTTTAAAATAGTTTTTCTAGATTGCACAGTTTAATTTTTTTCCGCAAATAAATTGTCTGCTCGGTTGTAAGAATGGCTGTCCACACAAAACGAAATCTTTGGAATGCCAAAAGTGTCCGCGCGTTTCCAGAAGCGCATGAAATTCTATTTCAGTATGCAATAAAAACTGAATATGAACTTATTTATTTTAGGTGGACGCAGATGAACTATATTGAGTGTAGACACATTTTCGTCAAATGTTTTTTCTAGCGCCCGTAGTAACTTCCTCCACAACAGGTTTTGACTTCTAGTCAATCCCTATTCACTTAAATATCCAAATTATAAATCATGCATATCAGTCCCTTCAAAACGGAATCCAGTGAACTCATTAAATTATTTTGATCAACGTAATCATTATCACCCAAATCAAAAATGAGATAACTCATACGCAGTTAAATAACTGTCAGGCCATAAGATTTATGGTGGACTCGCGCTAGAACGCGGTTTAACTTACGCGAATTGGATTTTACGCGAGTTTTTCGTCCGCAATATGAGATTTTTCACCAACACTAAGAAGCGCCAAAATTCATTTATTCATTACTTTATGTGGGAAATGGTAATAGTCTAAGAGCCAGCAACCGCCAGACCTTCGTCATAGTATAAAAGCTGAAACTTTCTCTGCGCATACCCCCCCCCCCAACAGAGGTAGGAACAATCGGCCACTATAAAGTTTGGATGATCGTGGCTTTGGCAGGTAACAGGTGGCAAAGGTGTATAAAATTGCCGAAAATTTCGTCATTTCATAAAGCTTCATTTTTTTTATATGCTCTTCTTCGCAGTACTAGAAATCACTTTATCCCTTGCCAGACGCTTTTCCATCGTGGCAAACCCCCGCCAGACAACCTCAAAGTCATGGAAAGGTGTTGTGTTCGTAAACTCCCGCGACGAAGTACGCCAAGCTGTCACAAAGTGCCAAGCGCATTTTTATTGCTACTTCTGAACTTTCTTACGCGCGAACTTTCTTGCAGCGCGCTCGTAATAGAATTACGTTTTTCAAGACTTTGAGATTGTCTGGCGGGGGTTTGCCACGATGGAAAAGTGTCTGGCAAGGGATAAAGTGATTTCTAGTACTGCGAAGAAGAACATATAAAAAAATTAATCTTTATGAAATTTTCGGCCATTTTATACACCTTTGCCACCTGTTACCAGACAAAGCCACGATCATCCAAACTTTTTAGTGGCCGATTGTTCCTACCTCTGTTGGGGGGTATGCGCAGAGAAAGTTTCAGCTTTTATACTATGACGAAGGTCTGGCGGTCGCTGGCTTTTGCTCTATAATGCATGGTTAGGGAATAGTTTAAAACTGTTTGAGCGGTATATATAGATACCTAAAAAGTTTTAAAAAATCGTATTTATACAATATCCCACAACGTGAAATTTTCAATTACGCGAGGTGTCTTGTAACGTATCCCTCGCGTAAGCCAAGAGCCTACTGTATATTAATTTGCATAGCACGTACACTTTTATGTAGTTGGGAGAGACTAATTCTTCTTCTTTTAACATTTAAAAACCGTAAAACTAAGAGAATAAAACTATCAGGCTGTCCACCAATGTCAGGCGGCAAAAATAGTATCATTAGCAGCCTCATTGATGTAAAAAAGAAAGTTGCCAGTTTAGTAGCCGTTATATAACATAGCACATACAGTACATTTATTTTTATAGAACGTTTAAAAATACAGACTAGAATATTTGATGAACGACCAATCGAAGATTTGAAAGGAAAAGGGAGTTAACAAAAAACCGCAATTTGATTTTCAAATGAGCCGTCTGAAGAAAAAGTACAAGCAGTCCAAAACTTGAAAATAGAACGAAAATGGTAATTTTTAATTCAACATAGTCGACCAAGTCGCCTTATAGTTAAATTAGTAGCACGGTGGTGGACACTCTGAAGCGTGCAATGTTCAGAGCAATATGTTTAAGTGGCGCAATGGGTGGACAGTCCCTGAGGGTGGGGCCTCTCCCTGTCGGAGTTAATTGCGCGTGGTTTCGTTCAACCTCGGAAACTGAGTAGAAAGGTATGGCACGCTAACCCCCGAATGGACTAAGGCCAGGACAATTTAGCATGAGTGAGAAAAATTAGATCAGAGCGGAGTTAAAACACTGCGAGGTGAAAGCATGCGAGTACGGGAAAAAAAAAAAAAAAAAAAGATAAAACAAGAATAGAAAAAAAAAATATTTGTGGATAATATTTGTAACGCAGATAGCCGTAGTTTACTTGTTTTCTTTTTAAGGAATTTGCATATCTTCAGAAATCTCCATCATCGTTCAGTTTTAGATTTATTGAAAAAGATATAGTAAAAATCTCTAATGGGTGATAATTTAGTATTTTTTAAGAAAATAAAAAAAAAACAAAAAAGTGAAAATTATTTAAAAAGAGCGTTAGAAAATTGAAATGAACTTCATGAAATGGTTTAATATTATGGAATTCGTGTTAATTGCCTGAATTTACGCTTGTACCATAAGTTAAACATTGGATTTCCTGAAAAGATTGCCCGCCCTTTGGCAGAGCTTTGACTTTGGTTATTACTGTGATCATTTGTGTGAGGAAAAAAAAGGGGGGAGGGGGCAAACAAAATTGGAGACTCATAATTTTTTTTTCTATTGCATATTTACGAAAGCCTTTTTAAAAAAATGCTTCATAATGAAAATCGAAGACACGATTGTCATAAAAAGTTATCTTTATTTATCTGCAACCAATAGCGAATGAACAGAAATAATTACTTCAGTTTCTTTTAAAGAATAAATACAGAAATAATTACTTCAGTTTCTTTTAAAGAATAAATACAGAAATAATTACTTCAGTTTTTCTTTTAAAAATTAAGCAAAATTTTTGATTAAATAAGAAAAAAATAGTAGTTACGACTAAAACACATACTTATTTTTTTTTTCGAAATTGAAAAAGGAAAGGAGTGTCTTTGCTTATACATAATCTATGAGTAACATTAAAACCTTCATTAAATCTGGTAGTCAAATAGAAATACAAATAACCCTGGTAGCACAACTAGCGCAAAAGTCGTTCAAAACACGTTCAACCTGCATTCTCATAGCACAGGCTGAATTAGTAGTGCCACTGCGGAAAACACGTGTAAGAGTAATGAAAACTGTACGCACTTCACAAGGGTACAAAATCCACCCTTCACCCTGCAGAAAAGCATTTGACATCAACAATTACAACATTGCTTTCAAATCAAAGCGTGAGTTGGCTTGCTACTAAGGAAAAATGTTCTGTACATATTGAACCGCACGTTTTACATTTTTTTTTTTTCAGTTGACTGTGCTTTAACTCATTTACGCTTTACTCATATACGATATTTTCGCAACTTTCTTTGATTTTTGCATACCGGCAATAATAGATAAATTTCTGATATCATTCTATTGAATAAGGGATGAATTATTTTTTAATCATTATGTATAAAAATTGAAATGTCAGCATCTTACTTGCTCTTGTAAAAATATTTTGCGGAGTTGGGGTTCAATACTTGTGAATAAAAGCTAGGAAAAATAAATAACTATTTCGACTGATAGCGAAAATACCGTCCCAAATAAGGTATGCTAGGCATAATTGGGTTAAAGATGCAATTATCTAGGATGCTAAACCTCGTAAGGTTTTCTCTTGATTTTTTTTTTCTGAAGCATACATTGTTAAACTTTTTTTTTTCGCCCGGGACCGGCTACAAGCTTTTGTCACTACTAAGTCCCGAAATTCTAGCCATTTCATTGTGGGAGTATCCAATCGGCTGCTAGGATTACCCCCTATGAAGGGACAGACAGTTAAAGGCCCAATACGAAACCAGGAATCGATCCTGGATGTGTAATAGGCTCTTTAGCCACTACACCACCTAGACGACTATTGGTAAACCAGTATTTGGATAAAACATTGCGTCAAACTACAATTACATATACGTTAATTACAGCTTATACGGAAACTATCGAATTCCTTGAAATCATTACTTTTAAATGCTTGTAAAATTATTACAAAACTGGAAATACTCATTTTGCGTTATCCTTCGGTTATTAACAAATTTAAAAGCTTACTGATAATCAGCAATAATGCATCTCAAGTTCGTCAAAATTTTGGCAGTTTAGAAGACTTAATTGAAGCCGCGCATTTCAGCTTCACTGCTGATGGCTTAAAACTTTATTAATAAATTTAAGAGCACTATACGGAGAGAGGAATTTCCAAAATTCCTCCTTTTAAAGATCTCTGTGTTCATTCAATTACTCATTTCTCTAAAGTAAATCAATCCACAGAGAAGGACCTCTCTGGAGGGGAAACACATATATTTATTCAAATGCGCTCATTAATAATTAATAAAGGGGAAATATTAAGAATCAACAAATATTCAATTTCGATAAACTTCAAGAAGTGTGTACTTCCAGGTTTACCTCTCCAAAATTACGCTCCGGTGCAGACGTTAGAACCAACATAATTCCCAATTAGTTATTCAGAGATTTACAAAAGCCTTCCGGGCCAGGCACTTCTATGGAAATTCCAAACTCGTGCCCCGGCGATGTTAATACAGCGATCACATGGTCTATAGCCAAACATTGAGTTGCCTCAAGAGGTTTGTGGATTCGATGTCTTCTGATTCGCATGTAAAATTTCCGCGGCTGCAGTGGTAAAGCTGATCGATTTGAATTAAGTAGGGCGTAGTGAGTGGAGCCTATATATCCGATAAGGTCATTTTAACAGCAGCGCGTTTCAAGGAACATGTTGGTTGTTTATGCAATACCGAGATCTATCATCACCTGAGGACGATCCCAGTCCCGAAATTATTAATCATTGTTGTTTAGAAGGAAAGTAAATTTCGAGACTTGGAAGAGATTGCCAGTGCGGATTAGTTGAAATAGTAATAAGAGTTCGATTATCATTAAAGTTGCTGCCGTGTAGACTAACTAGAGAGTGGATTGCTGTTTGTGAGAATATCAATGATTTACCTCATTATCAAATTCTGTTTCTGTGATAACGGGATTCATTGTCAGAGTACCCCGTTTTGGCAAATCATTCAATAGCATGCCAAGTTTATTTATTTATAAATCTGAAAGAATATACTTCATCGGAAGATTGAAAATAAAATACTTAAATCATAAATATATAAATACATTGGATGGTAGAAAAACACAACTCTTTCCTAAACAGTATATGATATTTTTGATATGAATAAATAGCAAGAAAATTAGTCAACAGATAATTATTGTAAAACATATATAATTTTAAGCAAGCTTCATATTCATGCATAAGTGTAAAAACTTTACCTGCACGGTCACTTTTTAAACACAAATTTACATAAAAATTACTACACGTTAGAAGATGCTATCTGAACGTCTACCAACTTTCAGAAAAAAGTTCTCTGAACGTTAATATACGCTGAGAGAAACTATGCACGTGCTGCCTAGGCAGTTCACAAAGCATTCACCTACAAGTAGCCTAAATGTTCATTGGATTCAGATTAAATATTTCTTCTCTGTTAAAAAATATTTCAATCTCTCCTTATTTACGTGAGACGTGATGAAAGATAAACCTAACCTTCTTCTTGACATACCCCTTGTATTGGCCAAAAGTTATAATTTCCATTTACGCGAATTAATAAATATTAAAGATGCATATTGTATCAGTCCACAACTTTAGACATTTCCTGTGCGTAATCCCATTTATACACATTATCACAAACTTGAAAGTCAATTACTTTGCCATTAAAGATTTGTGTCTCTGTGGCAATGGAGACACAATATATATTAATAGAAAATGTAACAATAATATTTTCCTTTATATATCATTTCTTTACTAAACTTTTTCCCTTATATTAATTCAATTATCGACATATAGATTCTAAGCACTTTCCACTCAATCAAAAGTTAATTAGGCACAAAAAGAGCGCATAACACAATTAGTGCCATTTTTTTAAAAGAAAAAATTCAATTAAGCCATTTTCCAAATACACTCTGCCATTCCTTAACTCATTTTTAATCTCTTCGCCATCTTCCTATTTAGATAAAAAAAAAGAAAAAGAAAAAGTAGAAAACCTCCTCTTATATATCTCTCTCTCCCGTTCTCAGAATTTCCACTTTACCAAAAGGACAGTACCCGAGTTATATTGAATTATACATATTTCCTTCCTGTGTGACGCCGGCCGAACAAACTTGATTTGGAACAGCGTTAATCCGTTTTCCATTGGAAATTGAAGAAGGGACAGGAATGAGAAAAATCTTTTATTCTTGGGCTCCTGTTACTGATATGCTGTGATGGCGCTGCCGACTAAAAACCGAATTGAAAAGCGATGGAATACAGTGCAGCTGAAAAGATTTTATATATACTGCTTCATCGGATCGATAGTTTTCTGGGAATGTTTTCCGTTAAAAAAAATTGCGTACACTTTTTCATAATGTAAAATTTTCTAATCTAAAAGGCTGCAAGAGTGCAAGAAAGTAAAAAAAAATTCTCTAAAATCCGATACGTGGTTATAAAGAAATGATTTTTGTTAATCAAACACCCAATGAGTGTTAAAAACATACATTCTTGACGCTACAAATTTCACATTAAAGGGCGGACATTAATGATAATTATCTCCTTGTCTTTTTTTTAGTTACTTCTTTTCTTTTTTTTTTTTGCTTACAAAAAAAAAAAAAAAAAAAAAGCTAATAGATCAAAAACCAGAGGTTCCTACGGACATTGCTGCAGTTTTCGTATTTTAAACGAGTAATGATCATAATAAGTTATTAGTTAAACTCGTGAAAATTTTTAGTATGAAACTAATAGTTTATGAAGAATATACAACATGGAAGGAACGAAATATCTTACCATAATACTGAAGAGGAAAGAGGTAATGTTCTAGCTTACCTAAAAGAGAAAAAAAAATCTTTAATATCCAGATCAAACTTCATTATACATAGATATGACACATTTTATTTTCTTTTAAACATGGCATACAACTGAATTAGAAAGTAAAAAATAAGACAAAAGAGACTTAAGATTTTATGACTTAGTATTAATGTGGATTAAATATAACTAAATATCTTTAATTAATGCTTGCATTATTATTGTTTCTCACTTCAAAAAGAACTTAACCTTTAAAACATTTTATAATTTTGTTATATTTTAAGATAAAAATACCTGATTAAACAAGTTTATTACAGTTGTAGGCAATATTTTTAAATTAAAAACTAGTATTCCCCAGACAGCACATAAGCTTAAATCAAGCTTTACATTTCTTTGAATTTGACGTATTAATACAAGCTTAACAGTTCAATTCATTTTAAGCTTGCAGCAAGCTTGGAGAAGTCATTTGAACTGTCAAGCTTGAATACAACTTGATTACTGCTTGATTTAGTAAGCCACATCCACATAACAAATAATTTATCATTAGTCATAAATGTACTTGAACATAGAATTAAAAAAAAGATTCTATATTTCCAAATATTGAAATTCTTCAAAATAAAATACAATTATACTACGAAATTGATTTCAAAATCAGTCGTTTGTCTCGATTTTGGCCAGTATTGCCCAACATGAGTGTCGCGATATTGACAGTTTTAAAACTTGTGCTGCTTTAGTTTATATTATGCTTATTTCCCTATTAGTAGAGTCTCTAAATAACACATAACATTATTTTGATTTTGATTCATCCCATGGAAAAATAAAAGAAACAGATCAACACATCGGCCACTGATCGATCTCACCAGAAAACGGCGTGATAACGATAACAGTCACTTCAAACTTTAGTCATTTGAGCACAAGTCAGGTTGGCCGAGTGGTTAGGACGCTGGCTTCTCGACTTTTAGATAACGAGTTCGATCCCAGCGGCGGCCGCTTGATGGAAACAAATTAAAATAACTTGAAATTTCAGCATAGAGGGGGAAAATTCGTGGAAAGATAAAATATGTGGGGCGAGTTCGTCGACGGGTGCCCCGTGTATTTAGGAAATTTTTTAAGCTTGAAATTAACCTTACTATGTCAAGCTTGATTCAAGCTTGCTATGTCAAGCTTAAGGCAAGATGGGCAAGTGTAAACTAGAACACTTGGTTCAAGCTTGCATTAAGCTTACACACTTGAAATTTTCATGCTTAATTCAAGTTTATTGACTTGATAAATCAAGCTTGCTGCAAGTTGCATGCAAGTTTGCTGTGCTGTCTGGGTCATGAAACCAATAGATATAAATTGCTGTCAGATAAAAGTAGTATGTTTCCTTAAACTATAGTCCCTAATTAAAATCCTAATAACTTGCACATTAAAATTATGTAGTGTTTAAATCTAACCTTTGAAAAAAAAAATTGTACACAGACAAAAGACACATTCCTTTAAAATAGACTAAACTAAGCATAATTATATCAGAGTATACATTAATTAAATAATTCAATGTAATAGTACAATGAAACTCAAGAAATTCGGACACTTGCATTTCCTACAAAAAGGGGACACATTTTATAAGTTTGAAACTTATAGATATATTTTGATATTAGGGCCAATTACTTATATGTATATTTCCATATTATGACCACGTTCGGTTCCCCAGAAAAGTGTCCAACTTTGGGAGATGTCCTGATGTCCACCTTTGGGAGGTTTTCAATTTCGGAGATTTCATTCTAATAGTGATGGCTCAATGCACAATAACAATTATGTTAGTAGTTTAAACGTGTAACGTGTAACTGGTGAATTTTTAGGATTTCAACTACGTTTTAACAAAAGCTGAGGTATTTTGGTGAAACATACAAAGAATATGGAATACAGTTTCTGCAATGTGTATGTTTGTAAATTTAAATCTTTCAACCTTTCTAAACACAATATACTATGAATATTTTCAATAGAAAGCGAAGTTTAAAATAAAACAAAGCAAGTAAAACTTATAAGAATACTAAGAGCTTTTCAAAATAAATAAAAAGAACGATGTTAATAAGATTTCTCAAATGAGCATAAAATAAATGTAAAATATACTTCTTTCATTTTAACAAGCATAAACAAACACAATACATTTACTTCAGTCATCATTTCAGAGACATTTTGTAAAAACTTATTTTAATATGACAAAAGAAAAATGCTTCCGCACATAAAACATGAAAAAACAAGAAAAAAAAAATCTAACACTCGTTCTTCTAAAAACAGATAACGCTGCAAAAATGCCTTTATGATAAGCCAGACAAATAAATTGTAAAAAAAAAAAAAAAGCAAGAATATAAAAACGCGAGATCCATCTGAAAAGCGGGCAAAACGTGGAACAATAACCAGAAAAAAAATATTTTAATAAGCAAGACTACAAAAGATTGTGGTTTTAAATAAGCCACAGAAAGGTAGTGAAAGCCCAGACAATAACAATAAGGAGGAGAGACCAGAGAGAAAAAAAAAATTAACAAGCCACAAATGCATTTAAATAGGATTTTTAAAGAACTTGGCACAGGGCCAGAGGGTTTTCGGTTCATATTTTATTCTAGAGCCTGACGTGGTACTACGAAAATTCCAGCTTTCTTCTAGGTGCATTTTTAACATTTATTGAAAACGTCACCATAAGCGAACGAAAAGACAAAAATGTTCCAGCTGAAAACAACACAGCACATTAATATGATCCGTGTTTAGTTTTTTTAAATTAAATTTTTATCTTAAGTTAGGAAAAAAGTTTTCGTGATGGATAAAACTTTATTGAATAAATGATACTGAATGGCATATGCGCTGACTCTATACGGGAACTCGGGAGAGGGGGGGGGGAATCTACCCCCTCCCCAATATTATTCTTGTGGTTGGTTTAGCTCTTTCCCAATAATTTTATCCTAAAATCACAAATGTTAATGATATTTAAGAACTACGTGACAGCTAAGAACTTTCAGATCTATCAAGCATTTTCGACTGAAGAATGGTAAATTCTTGCAATTAACAAATGCTGTTTTCTAAGAAGCAGAAGAAAATTTTGAGTTGAGAAAATGTATGGCGCAAGAAGGATATTGAATTTTTATCTGATACGGCAATTTGTTTTTACCCCTAGTCTTCTAACATATTTTTTCAGACGTTATGAGGCAGAAATTTATTTTTTCAGACAAGTGCAGAGAGCTTTAATAGTATTATAACGTATAACAGCTAAAAAACATCTAGTTATATATATGTCATGATTGGGTATACAATATTTTGTTTATAACACAAAATGTATGCAGTTCTTAATGTGAGAAAAACTATAAAACTATCCATTTTGAAACATGTATTTCTAAGATTTTTTAATATCATATGCTTTAATTTGGAAGTTGCCCCTAAATATCCCAGGTACAGTAATTCCTAGATATTTTTTAAAACTACGACCAGTGTTTATTAGACATGAGTTCGGGCTCATTTTTTGAAGCCAGAGCCCGCCCGAGCCAGAGGACTTTTAATCCGAGCCCGAGCAATATTATTTATGTCGGAGCCCGAGCCCGAAAGTTTAACTAAAGATGAAAAAAAAAAACTCAATTACTTCATTGATAGAATACAATAAATTTTGCCGTTTGTGCAAATTAAAGACAAATACAGTTGCAAACTCCCAATGCACTTTCTAATTCTTTGTATCCATTCTTTATCAAAAAATGTCGGATCTCATGACTAACTAAGGAATATAAACCGCCGTTCTAAAATACCCAAAGAACTTCACGCATCTTCTAGGCGCCCGTGCCTCTATTTTTATTTATTTTTTTTTATAAGTAGTTTTATTTTCCTCATGAATCGCCTTTTAAAAACTGTTTCAAGCAGTATGTACAATAAAGGAGAAATTTTTCACGAGCCCGAGCCCGAACACAATTGTGAATTACAGAGCCCGAGCACGGTTCGGGCCCGGGCTCGGGCTTTCGGGCTCGGGCTGAGCCCGTCTCATCTCTAGTGTACGCAACAGTTCTAACAGGACTACTATACTAGCTATACAAATATATGACTACTATTATTCCAATTTATCATTTTATGTAGCAACAACAGAAAATAAATAATTAAACGTTTATTTAAATCAATACCATTCACAGTAAGGTGTTCTTGCTGATAACATACACTCCTGCTGATAACTCCAATTAATAGGGATCGACCGATACCACATTTTCGCCGATGACCGATACCGATACTTTACCTATAAATTTATTTTCAGAAATAGCCGATACCGATACTTTTAAGTTGTGGTATCGGCCGATACCGATACTTAACCGATACCGATACTTTACATAATTAAATGTCATTTAAACCTACATCTGTTGGGCAGTCTTTGTAACGAGAGTGTAGTTCTCCTTAAAATGAATAACAGAATGATGAAATTTGATCCCAGTAGAAAGCATTAAAAAGAAAAAGCAGTGGATACATTGAAATGTGAATTTACAGTCGTTCTAGTCTTTCTTTTCTATTCAATCATGCTGACGAATGGCCGAATTTATAAACAGCTGAGCACTGGGAAGCGTCTTAGTGTGCAGGTTCGGAATTATTTCTCCTCGCATGGCTGTCGATCTAGTGGTCTAGAGTTTGGGGCGATTTTCTCCAGATGTTACGTGAATATGCGTTAGACTCCCTTAAAAAGTCCGCCGCCCAAATCCCCCCCCTCCCCACCCTTATAGGTAGATGCCCCTCCTTTAGGCTTGACGGAACACAAACACGGGGAGGGGGTTAAAGGGATATATTAATAAGATAATCCATTCAATGTTCACTGGATTATTGGACAGTTTTCAAGTCACTGCCAAAAAGTTAACTTCTTTGCGTCACAAAAAAGGAGTAAATTGTTTTTACATATAGGTTTCGTTTATAATTTTAGTATCATTAAATTTGTCATTGAAACAGCTACAATATGAAGAAAAATATTTTTGCTCGTTTTCAAGCTACGCCTTGGAGAGTCTAAATAAAAGATGCTTAAAAATGACGAGATTAAATGAAGATTAAAGAAAGAAAAATACAAAAATGATAAACTAAATTGAATTTTCAAGTCTTAAAAAAAGTTGCTACTTAAAGTATCCATATTTAATGAAATTGATCTTCAGTGTTTTTGTTTTTATGATCATTGTTAACATGATTTTCTATGATTGATATGAACAAATTTTATCTGTTTTAATTCTAAGCTGTGAGCAGGGGCTGCATGGCACGGTAAACAAGGTCTGGGTGCCATCGTCGAAAGGGGGACCATTTCGAACTAAAACTGAGAAAATCTTGATCTAGAGCAGTGGTTCTCAAACTTTTTTGTCCTTCTCTTCAAAAAATCTTCAACTAGATTTTTTTTCGCGACCCACTACTACATAACGATAACCAATATAGGCTATATAAAATAGTATAGTTTACTATATATATAAAATATTAAAAATTTAATTTTTCTCACCCTTTTCGACCCACCGAAATTGATCCCGTGCCCCAACAATGGGTTGCAGCCCATTTGGGAACCACTGATCTAGAGCACAAAAGGGGCGCCCTTTTTTTACGTTTGCATAGGGGGCACCATGGGGAAGGGGGAGGAGGTATGTCTGACAAACGGTCTGACAAACGTCATTCGGTTCAAACCCTATCTCCGTTTGCATGCGTAGAAATACGATTCACTACTGATAGCAGAATGCTACTTTCGGTTTCAAATATTTCCGGCTGACTAATATTAAAATGTCTGTATCTGAAGTTCTATAAGCTAAATAGAAATAAATTCCTCAAACGTATTTGAAGGCTGAAATATTACACTTTAACACGCATATGGGCAACCGCCGGCCCGCGGAACATTTGAAAACTCTGTATAAACCATTCAATATCCCATATAAATCTAAATTATACGGCCCGCCACTTCGCTAAAATCCGCAAGTTTGGCCCGCGACTTCGCTAATATCCTAAAGTTTGGCCCACAACTTTTCAAAGGTAAAGCCCATATCTGCTTTAACACTTTAAAGGTCGTCATCCCCTGAAATATCAAACGATGTCAGGGACCGTCTCCCCCATCAATTTTGATATCTATATCATACCCAAGCCGAATACAGATGTCCTTGCGCCAATTTTTTTAAATAAAAATTTAAAGCATGTGTCTTAAGCGTGAAATCTATATCAAGAGCTAGACATTCTCCAACGATATCAAAAGCCTATATATACAGTAGAATCTCCCTATAACGAAGTCTCTTTACAACGAATTTCTCCCTATAACGAAATTTTTCATAGAAACGTAACTTTAAGGCTTAAATAACACTATAAACACTCTCCATATAACGAAGAGCTTATCTTCCCATAGCGAATATTTCTGATTTACCTTTGATTTTTTTTTTATTAGTTTTGAAGAAAATTTTAATTTTTGAACAGACCACTTAGTGGAAGAGTAACAGATGATAAAAAATGGAGGCCAGGAAAGTGATACTGACTCCGATAATGAAGACACTTCACCAGCGCCCGATTATGACAACTGAGGCAACGGGCATTGATAGATTTGGGGGCCCCTAAACAATGAAATTTGTTATATTTTTCATAAAATTTTGATATAAAAAAGAATATTTCAGAAAAAACATTTAAAATTGGGGGGGCCTTTCAAGTCGGGGGCCCTGGGGAAAGTCCCGATTTGCCCATATAATAGTAAGGCCCTGCGCTTCACCACCAAAACCACATCAAACTTTAATGCTTCAACCGTTCAAAACCATTAAAAAGAGGTTTCCAAATGGAATAAAATGTGCCTCATTCTATTTTCAGAGGAATTTTAAAATGTGAATATTTTTAGGAAAATTTAAAATTACAGAATGCAAAACAATGTAAAAAAACGAAATTCTGAAGTAAAATAAACGTAAGTGCATTACATATTTTTTTCTTTAAATTCGTGGATTGTCTTTACTTTTGAACATTTCATTTATATAATGAAAAGTAAGAAACCGTAAAGTTTAACAAATTTATAATAAATACCAATTTATTTTTATTTGAAAGTCAATTTAATACTTTTAAACATCGAATTAACTAAAAAGTTTGTAATATTTGCTAAAATAACTGCAAAAATCTCTAATCTCTGTACAACAAAATTTTATCTATAGCGAATTTTTTAACTGGAACAGAGCGAGTTCGTTATAGGGAGATTCAATTGTGGATATAAATGTATGAATGAACTCTTTTTCGAGTCAACATAGTGAGAAAATACACGTTTATAAAACTGAAGTAAAATTATAGCCTACCTCTCGACATTTGTGTTTTGCAATCCTTGCAGATAGCATATTTAGTGTTGGGCACCAATTCAAAATAATTTAGAAGAATAGACGATTGTCCCGTTAAACTGTCATCTAACGATTCTTCGTCCATAATTTCGACCACACTTGGTGATAAGACATCCATTTAGCGACGGTTAGAATTTAAAAAATAAAAAATAATAAAAATAAAAAACAGTTCGAAAACACTCGCACAAACAAATGTGCCAATGAAACGACGCCT
This sequence comes from Cheiracanthium punctorium, assembly GCA_038373885.1. Lineage (NCBI taxonomy): Eukaryota > Metazoa > Arthropoda > Arachnida > Araneae > Cheiracanthiidae > Cheiracanthium > Cheiracanthium punctorium. Next base: position 600,511 of record JAWZYV010011719.1, read on the forward strand.
CTCATCTCATTACCAAAATAAAAATTCTAGAATGGTGTTGCGACTGCGTGGTTTCTTCTGAAAAGCGAAGTATCGGTTGAAAAGTATCGGTCCAATTAACCATATTTCGCTTCTTGAAAACTTGGACAGTCTTGCGTAACGTGAACGAGAAATCATAAATATTTTTTTTATATAACTTCCGTTAGATGAACAACTATTCAAAGATAAAATTTTGATTTACGTAAAATAATGCTGAAGTTGATATATTTTAAAAAATAACTGTCAGTTTAATATACAAATCAATAATTTACTATTATTTGAAGAACTCAAACATAGGGGGGGGGGATTTTTTTTTTCCTTCTAGCTTTAATATACACGTCTGGAATAGAAAAACGTGGTCACAGGTGCCGTAATTTGAAACGGAGCGGGGAATGAACTTTTTTCTGGATTGAAATGTGTTCATCTCAATGGCCCCCCCTCCTCTCATACTTTTTAATCCCGCTCATTTTGTAGGGATTGGAGAGGCGGTCACAATTGAAATTAACATAACAGAGAGGCCCCTTGCCCTCGGGGTGGCCACACATGCAGCACATGTCTTATTTGGACAGCTTTCATGCTGAGAATGGCCAAATGAAATGGGTTCTATAAGTATATAGATGTGTGATACACATGTGTGGGGAAAATGGAATTATACCAAATGCTATAAAACTTAAATGTATTTTCAGAAGGTTTTAGGATTAGATTTTCAGAAGCTTGAAGATAAACAAATTCATATTTCGGTGTGCCTGAAACTTCCAGATTTTTAAATACTCTTTAAAAAAAAGTTTCGTAAATATGCCAGCTACAAAACTACAACCGTAAAAATTAAAGTAGTTTTTATTGATAAAATAAGTGAATGAGCTAATAAAAGACAAGAACATTTAAAAAGCATGATTTCTAATTTGTTAAAATTTGAGTAAGAGACAGCTTTTGTGACACGCATGGTCTTTGTTGATTTACGTCATAGTGGTGTAAAATATGGCATTGAATTTAGATTAGTGAATAAATTTTACGACGCTACTCCAGAAATACACTTGTTGATAATCAGGCGCGTAGCCAGGGAAATTTTTCGGGGGGGGGGGGATATGCGCCTGAAAAAATTTTCGGGGGGGATATGAACTTATATGCATATAAATAGATGGGATTTCATCACTAATCCAAAAATTTCGGGGGGGGGGATATATCCCGATATCCCCACCCCTGGCTACGCCCCTGCTGATAATATATAAAATAAGTTTCTCGATGAAAACATTTTCTAAGCAGTATAAAATAATAGAATAACTAGTAAAAATTACCTCATAATTTTTATTGTAGGTAACAATCCTCATACAACCTCCAACTTTGCATATTCTACCAAATATATACACATTCGAATTAACTGTTGAAAGTTTCATATTTAACTCTAAAATCACTGCTTTATGTAAAGGATCCTAGTATGAAGAAAAGACTGAGAAACCTCGAAGAAAAAGTAATCATCAATTTGCGTTCCTGCATCTCAACGACTTTGAAAGCAAGTAGAAAGATTAGTATTTGCTCTTAATAAAAATTTGCTCTTAACTACAACAAGACTTGTTGATCTTATAAGCTTGATTTAGAAATTTACTGTACGTCAACATAATTTTCATCCTAATGTATAGTACTTCATTTCGCAAGTACATTATTTGAGGAACGACTGATTGCTGGTAGTAAGCCGTAATAGAGCCTTAATAAAAAAACTGCTTTTAAAACTGCTTAGTTAAAAAATAAACTATAATTATACAGTTGCAAGTCTCATGACCTTGTAAGAACTATTCTGTTTAATTTACAACCTTCTCCCAACGTCGATAGAAGGGAAAATATTTTGTCCCAAATTAACCTAAAATGTAAAAGATCGAACTCAATATGTGGGAAACGTTTACCCTAAAAAATTCATCTTTATTCACGGATATAAATTAGAATCGTCAAATGCATAAAAAGAAAGAATACATTTCCGGCACAAGTAATGTATACCACATTATTTAAGACACTGAAAGGTCAATGAGTAAGTTGCTATTTTATATAGAACATGCACACAACACATTGCCAAATTTCATGTTTCTCTGTACTTCATGATTTTGCATTGAGTAGTAAAACTCGTTGTTTGTGATACCCTTTTGTCTAAGCACCTAGCGGCGCGCTCTGTCAAAAACAACAAGGTAAACTTAAAAATCATAAACACTTAAGAAACCAACTTGTATATGAACTTCGGAAACATTCCATCCAAACCTTACTCCACGTAAATGGTTTTCGCAGAGTAGAATGAGGTTGAAACGAATCCGTTATATTCAAAATAAAAGAAAGATACCGTCTCGCTCCTTCTAAAGCGACTGAATTATAAAATATTTATCTAATCAACTGAAATCCCATGGCGATAAAGGAGCCACGTACCTCATTCCATTAGGAACCAAAATAGCTCATACCGTGTCACAAAACTCCGAAAAATCCCATCTCAAAACTTAATACCTCGCGATCGTGCTCGAATCTTCATCTAAACAATCCATCTCAAAATTAATAAATCGAAATTTGATATTTATCGTACAAACCTAAAATGCACTGAGCCTCCCCACCCACTCTCCAACCGGCACCTTCTTCTTCTACCATTGTTATTCCTCCCCCGTTCTTCAAACAATAATATGGACACAGGTGTTGAAACATGAAACAGGGAGTGAGACAGACTTTGTAAAAGCAAAATAAATTTGTCTCAATACCTCCAAACGGCGTGAAAGGAATTGCAAAAGCGAAGAGGGGCTGAGGGGGTGCGGTGGAGGCAGGTGGGGGGGAGCCAGCTCATCGCGAATCGCATTTGGGATTAGCAGTACAAGAATACCGGAGAGAGAGAGAGCTATAGCTCCACATGTCCATGAAAGCTTTAGTTTCATTTGGGGGGGGGAGGCACCCTCAAGAACTTGCTTTGTATCGCAGCCCGGAATGATTTCCAGGAATTTCGCAACAGAAGAACGCAACAATAGCACGGTTCTCGGAAAATAAAATGGGGGGATAGAGGGGGGGAGGTGTGTTAGGAAATTAATTTTTCGTGGATTTGTATAAATTCCGTTTAATTGAAGGAATAAAAGCAGTTGTGTTTCAACCGGCGATATGAATCTTACTCCGTTTATTATTTTTTCTTAATTTTCAATGGGATTTACAGAAGATTTTGGAAAAATATTCGATATAATAATTTTTGAGGCAATACGGCGGAAATCGTGAATTTTATTACTGCTTGGGATAAAGAAAAATAAATTACTAGTGGTACAGGTTTTTTTTTTTTTTTTTTTTAAAGCTGTAAGCTCATCTTAATTTTGAGCATTGAAAGTTTTCTAGTTTTCTAAATCATTCACTGCTCGAATTTAGATGAGTAATTTTTAGATTGTTTGCAACTATTCATGATTACTACATGGAAATTTCGCAAAATAAAAGAATCCAGTAGTTATTTATTCAAAAAGTAAATAAATAAAAATTTAGACATATCATATCATGAACAAATATAGAAGTTATTATCAAATTTGTTCTATGTGTTTTTAATAATAATTTAAAATCAAAGATGCACATTGCCAATCAAAGCTACCTTATCCTAATCATGCGGTAAATATAACTTATGATATGAATATAAACACACCTTTCCAAAATTGACAACGACCACTGTGAGGACTTAAAGAACCAAAAAAGCAGTTAGCTTGCATGCTCACCCCATAAATACTGTGTTCTGCGATGGTCGCTGGGAAATCTTGCAACAGCTTTGCAACGTACTAAGCCATGCAACAGTACTAAGTTTCGGCTGTAAATTGATCGAGACATTAGAGCTAAAACACAATATTTGACCGTTGAAGATCCATACCTCTAGTATATGAAAGGTATAAGAGGAAAGGGGATTATGTCAATGGAAAAACACATCAAGTTCCAATTTCACTCACGGAACCAGTAGAATATTCCAAGATCAATTCAGTGAAGCGACTTTGCGTGCAGAAGAATATTTGCAATATTGGAAGCAAGCAGGCTAATACATAGATTCAAGACCTCTTCAATGATTTGAAGATTGAATACTTTGTCTCAATGGGACAGAAACACATCTTCTTGCGAGTTGTCCAGAATATTTGGACTGCATGCTTGCACCGCTGAGAGCAGTCCAATCCAATTCTCATACAATATTGGTATTCTCCGGATTTCCAAATAATAATTGCAAGCATACTTAGTCTAGTTTTTTAAATCATATTTCTACAAATTTATTTGTGACTGTTAGTACAATATTCCATCGTAAGGCAGTAAATCGAATTTGGAATGATTATGGGGAAATTTTCGTTGAGAGCTCTAAAGAAAATTCAGTTACACATAATTATTGTACATTACTAAACAACAAGAAAAAAGTGATAATCGATGACTGAAACTATAAGAAAAAGTATTAAACCACAAGTACTTCAAAAGTTTTGGCATAAAGCCACAACTATTATTGGAGAGAAGAACACGTCTGTAACGGAGTGATTGAGAGGAGAAAAATTTAGGACAAAGCAGACATATTACAGTTTTTTCAGTGAATTTTCTGCTTAAATTAAGCAATTCTTTATGTTTTGATAGGACAAAAGTTAAAGGTATTCCTAACAGAAATAATAATTCTTGAAAAGTTCAGGATTTGAACTTACGGCAAAGTATTTTTTTTCATCAAATGAAAACAGGTTATTCCATAGTCATTTGATTAGGGATTATTATGTTAAGGCATAAATATTATTGTTATATACTTAATTAAAAATAACGTTAGCATTTTCTTATTTAATGTAATTAAAATTATTAAATTAATATATATATATACATATATATATATAAATAATTTTATTTCAAAAAATTTGTAGACACACCTTACTAGTACATTATTTTTCTTCAACAATTTCTTAGCATAAAACGATTGATAAAATATAAATTTTCAATACGAAATTCATTTTAATTTTTAAAGTGCTTCCGACTAAAAGAATTTTATGAGATATATTTCTTTAACACTGCGAATAATTCTTTCTTGAATACGACATGCATGATTTTCAGAAAATAAAATTTAGCATTTTTTACATGCTACAAACTGATTAACAACACAAACCAAAATTAAAATTTTAAACAAGTAAGCCAAAATATTTTAACACAACTGCATTAGATATACTTCTTATATCCCCAACATGGGGAAAAAAATTAAAATTCAGAGATTTTTCAAAAGCTTCGACGTAATTAAAGTCTTGCAAAGTACAGCTTCACGGCACAGCTGTATAATGCCAGGTGCTGTGACATTTTCATCGGAAATGAACACACCACTGAGGGGGAACGAATTCATTTGCATACTCTTTTTTTTTCAACCAACCCTTTTCACTTCTGAAGTGAAAGAGTCGGTGAAAATTGGGTTTTTGAGACCCTGCACTAGCTTTGTTGGATTCGAATTTGCAATTTCAATTTAATATGACACTCACTGCTAATACAAGGAAATCGTCCTTGTAAAGAAAAAAAAAGAGAGAGAAAGAAAGAAAGAAAAAGAAAAGAAAAGAGACTAATTTGACCCAGGTTCCCCCCGAAAGCGTCAAATTAATTAGTCATGAACTTATGCAGTTCACAGACGTTGAAGTTGTATTTACTTTTAGGATAAGTACAGAATGGAAAGAGTAAGGATTGGATAAATTTACGATCGCACCAGCTTTGACTCAACACGAATCATGGTCTAAAAATTAATTTTTAATAAAATATTTTAATATATGAGCGAACTGTAGAAAGAACATATGCTGGAATTAACGAGAGAATGAGATCTCTAACGACGAAATTGATAGGTGTTTGTGCGAGCATTCTAAAAATTTAGTTATGTCAAAGATCTGAATTGAGTTGGCCGTCTTGTTGGGCAGGCGTTGAAATCTGTATTTATGCTGTGTAGATTTTAAAATTTGTGCAGTTCAAGAATATTTATGTTTTGCCTAATTTCACGATAAAAATTTGAAGATTCGTCAAGAGTATAGCGAGGAATACATTACAAGGTCATAAAGCATGTAAAAGGGACCCCGTTAAAGCTATTTCTTTAATAAGCTTCAAGCAAATGATTGAGATAAAATGAAACAAAGACTCAGTTTAGGTCTTACTGTTTGGTGCAACCTATACGAATCATTTTTTTTTCTGCTCAAAATAACACTTTTCCTCATTTAAAATTCCCTTCAAAAGAGGATTTTTCAAATTCCAGCGTATAAAGATATTTTAGAAAACATAAAAAAATCCGGAAATATATGATTTGACACAAACAACTTTTGTGGTATTTTTTATTTATTCCAGTATTTTGTATATGATATATTATTGAGATATTCTCTATTTATTTGTTTAAAAAAGTGAACAAATAAATAGGTGAAACACAAAGGTCATTTTTTATTTTCAATATCTTGTGAAACTTTGTAGATTGTTGACAATGAACGGACAAGAACATCTTTTTAAAAGCTTTACAGAAATTATTTAATAAACTTTTTATAATTTTTAATAGAATTCTTAAACGTATTTTTTAAACATAAATCTCTCAGCAGATTAAAAATAAAAAATAATAAGCAGCGTGGAAAGAATATTTCAAATCAAAAAAAGCGGTGCTGATTTTTCTGGCATTTCAGTATGTTAAAAATAATACTTTTTGATGAATACCAACTGAACGTAATGTGTTTGGATATATGAATAAGTACAATTCTATGAGCTATTAAACTGTATTATTGTGACAGATTATAAGGAAGAAAATGACAAAAGCTTGTGACATTTCCCATAAGTCAAAGTGCACGTACAAATGATGTGGAAAACACGTAAGCAACTACCTTGTACATATATATATATATACATATATACATATCATCCAAATATGGCTAATAATTCAGGAACGAAAAAAGTTAAGTATAATAAGTTGAAATGAAAAAATAATTATGGCTCCTCCACTAAAAATGGCTAGAAGAAATGCAGAAAGCAACGCCACTGCAAACAGAAGCAATGCATTTAAACTCCATTATACGACTTCAAAGTCGTGCGTAATAACCATCAGCATTAGTAGAATTACTCCTGCCTCCCCTGCATTAATTTTGAGGTAGATGGCAAACATAAATGACTTTTTTAGGTGGGGGCGTGAAATGAGCCGAAAAATAGCTCGTTAGACGAACAGACCACTCCCAATATCGCGACACGAAAGTTCGCTTTCTATCCCCCACCATTGTTTAATGTATTTTTTCCCCAGTTAATTACAAAAGTAAACGTCGGTGGCGGCTGAATTAAGGAAACAACTCATTTTGGAGAAAAAACTCAGAAAAGATAGCTTTTACTTGAAAAGCAAATCATGTTTCGGTGTTTATTGATGGAGAACAGTGGACGATACGTGCTGAATCAAAAATTGAGGGCAATAGATGTTCTGGAATAGTTCATAAACGTGGTGAATGCAGTTTTACTTGAGACGTGTTACATCGCGTAGTTGGACTGGCGTACTTTTTATAGCACTGTACGTTTTTTTTAGTTGTATAGCATTTTACTAGAACTCTCATTGCTAAAATTCTCAGCAAAATCAATTTCAAAGTAATTTTCATGACGACGAGCTAATTAACTTTATCGTTCCTCAAAGAATCCTTTGTCACTTTGAATTCATAGTTCAGTTATCAATTGTCAGTGTGGTTTGTCTTATAACGGACAAACTAAACGCGTCTTTAAATTTAGAATTAAGGACCACATAGCTCTTGTTAAAAAGCATAACATCAACAAGTCTGACATCGCTAAACATTGTTGGAATTTCAATCATACTTTCGACTTAAGTTCAGCTAAATGTGGTTGCCCAAGTGAATTAGATTTTCTTGAAGCTTTCAATATCCACAAAAATACAAATAGTCTTGCAAGTGATTTCTTTGTCCTCGCTTCCCTTTCTGAATGTTGGGAATCCCTCTGTTCTCAGTTATCTTAAGTTCTTGCTTTCTCATTGGCTCTCGTAAATACTATCTTGAATCCCTACTTTTTCTGTACAAACAGAGAAATACATTGAAAACACAGTTCATAAAGGATGAAAATTCAATGTGATCCATCGTATTTTAGGGTTCCCACTAGTTCCTTATAACTTGATTATACTAATTGCAAATTTCAAAAAATAAATTAGAAAAAATTGTTTTTTTTGTAACGTAAGAAGAAAAAAATGCAGTGTATTAAAATAAACTTACGTACATACGTACAATAATGTGAAGTAAAAGGAACTCTTAACCATTACTGTAATTGGTAAGTGATAGAAAGGTAAACATTTCTCTAGAAAGATTTCGGTCCTTTTTAGAAAATATGATTTTTTACAACAGAACAGGCCTCGTAATTTATATTACACAACGACTGTAGTTTAATTTAGAACCACCAGTAAGTACTGTCTGGTTACGCTAAAGTTATCAACATACATGTCAGTCTGCTTGCATAGACTAATTAACTTACAGATGAGAAACATACATAATGCTTTATACAATACTAAAATTTCTTTGTAAAATGACATGGAAATTTAACAATAGAGTTTGCACATGTTCCAATGTTTTTAATCATAGCTTTCAAAGTAAATAATATCTCAATGCAGTAAATAGCCTGTGTATGATATATAATGAACAATCACTTGTCATAAAGGCGTTTAAAATTTTAAAGACACGTTATTCTTATAATTTTAAAGAGACAATGTACAAATGAAAGTTGACAATATCATCTATAAAAAAGATTCTGAATTATTAATATCTTGAATCTTGAGTACTGCATTATTGTATTGAGGGAAAGCTATCGGTATAGGGAGGAGTGCCTTGGGCGTGATGGGTTTCTTGCTCTTGAAATGTTGAAAAAAAAAAAAACCAATAGTCATGTCAAAGTTGTTGAAGTGTGTAGGAAAAAGCTATATATTTTTTGTTGGTTTAAATCGCTGCAAATTATTTGCATAAACAATACAAGCAACTCCTAAAAATGATTGATTTTATCGAGAGATTTATAGTAAATATTTTCATTTACAATTCTTTCCATTAAAAGTATCGTGTTTGGAAAGATTTATCTAATATTTATTGTTTCGGATGACTGAATAAAGAAAGTTTCTTTAAAATACGATGTAGTAATATATCTAATCGTAAAATCATTTCATACAGATACAAGAACGCAAAAACATCATAAACGAAATTTTAAACAAAACTAAACAGTACGCTTGAGTACGAGACTATTTCATAATTACAGACATTTATCTCTCATGTTTCAAATACAAATGAAACATAAAAAATTTCTTCTGCAACGAAAAGTAATGATAGTCTTATCAACCGAGAGAGCCACTGGCATAAAAATCTCGCAAAAGTAATTTAAAAGAAGTGATCACTTTTCCAACGCACACCATTATTCAACTCCAGTGGAAGTTTTAACACGGTTTGTTAGCTGACATGACTCTAGATAATTTACTCAAGCAAGCTGTAAAGAAACACGGGGCGTAAAGAAAGAAAAACGGGAAAAAAGCTTTCATTTAACAACTTATCTTGGCAACAGTCAAGCTTTTAACTAAGAGAAATTGACAAACATGAATAATGACTCAGAAAAGTAATTTCCAACATCAAAGTAGAACGAAAAACATATTCCGCACAAAAAAAGAAAAAAAAATCCAATTAACATAATTGAAAACAAACTAAACACTTCTTTAAAAAGTATTGAAATCGTGTCGGCGTTTATAAAAGAAGAGGTTAAACACTTAGTATTAAATTATCAAACGAGACCCAGCCATAAATTAAAACAGTTTTTCCGAAAAAACGTGAGATTCCAGTTCTGAAATTACTTCATAATACGCTCACAAGTAGAAACAGAAAAATTAAAATTTAAACGTAATTGCCTGTTAAAACCTGGGTAATTCTTTCTTTAATATATATATATATATTTTCCAAAGCAATTCTTAAAATTAATGAAGCTATTAGCAATTTCCATTCGAGGAATTAGGTAATAAAGCCGGTGTTTTCGCATAGAAAATCTGAAATTATTCCAGATATAATTTAAATGTTAAAAAAAAATGCAAACTCTTCTTGATTGTTTTTTAATACTTAAATGAGATTTAAACGAATCTCACACAATTATTATTTAAAAAATGGAAAGTACGCTAGGACAAGAATTTCATATTGTTTGATGTGGCTTTTAAATGTTTTTTTTTTTTTTTTTTTTTTGTTATGCGTTTGATAATGAAACTCAATAGGTTTTTCAATACATACAAGTTAAAAATAAACTGAATGTAATATCCAATATAAATAAATGAATAAATAAGAGAACTGAGAAAGAACGCAAAAATATCAATCTTCTCATTTTATATAAAAGCAAACAACAAAGTGATAATTTTAAAGCACATTGTTTTGGAAATTATCAAAAAGTTGCTTTTAAAATATTGTTTTTTGTCAAGGGGAAAATTTTTAATTTTGTGCAAAAGCCTGTACTCTATCAAAAAGTTATATCTCAAATTAGACTAACGTTTTAAAGATCTATTTTGACTAGTTGATATATTTGTCAATATTGTTTATTGTAAAAAGTAAGATGTTCAATTTCACTAATGGTGCATTTAAGAATGTTTATTATTATGATAGTTACGGATCTTTAGTTTAAGAATTGTAATTGAAAAAGATTTTTTTCAATATTCAGAAAAAAAAGAAAACTTTTGCAGATTTTGTTTCGATAGTTTAAAAATATGCATTATTGTAATGAAGATGGTGTATAGAATCTGTATATTCCAAATGTTAGTTTAAGACATTAAAGCATAGCTACTTATTGCACACTAAATAAAGGCTTTTAAAAGGCTTTTAATAATTTTGAAACGAGTTCCTTCCACGTTTTATGATGCACAACTTTAAAGAATTTATACGAAGTAAACTACACTCATACTAAGTAAAAAGCAACTGTTTCCATAAAATTTATAATAACTGTATTTGATTTAAGTGACACTTCAGTTGTCTCTCTTTGCACTGGCAATAATTAACAGTAAGTATAGCTAAAAGAGTAGCGTTTAATATTTCAAAGAATTAAGAACTCCTTGAAGTTAGCTTTGTTTAAAATGAAACTAATTACCAATTTTAAAAATTAAGCTGCAAGAATAAAACTAGTTTTTCAAAACACGCTTTTTTTTCCCTTTTTAAATAACTTTCTTCCTTTTTGTAACCTTTTAACAAAGAAAGCAATAAAATTTTAGCCATTAAACTATTCTAAAGAATGATTAGTTTTGAATAGACACGTAAAATCCCCAAAAATCTTTGAAATTTTTTTTTCTTTTCCAAATTGAAAAATTTGTATGTTAAGGTTACAGCCTTTGTTCTACAATAAACTGAAACTTAGAGGAACAGTTTCATATAAAGGTAGAAGTTTAATACTATAGTGTACTAACGAATAAAAGATATTTTACGGAAAGCACAAGTTAAATTTGCTTTTATTAAATTCTAAAAGCAATAGTTGTCGTAGTTAAACGTGTAACTATGCTTATAAACACAGTAAAGAGGACTAAAACACTAAAGTATTAATATTGAAAATAAGAAAGATATCAATTCTCTTTCGTCCAATAACAAGAGCTGGAAAAAAAATGGAAGTTATCATTTACATATTTAAAACAATGAAAACATATCTGCAAGAAACGCACAGAAGTCACATGAAGTAGGCTACACATTCATAGACATAATATGGACAATGATATGCGCGAGATGCAAAATTTAATAATTCTTTATCAAACTAATTTTAACTATAATTTTAATGGTTCATTCGTTCACTAGTCTAATTATCCTAGTTATATTACATTTCAATATGTATTCTCAGGATAATATTATTTTAACAAGAGTATACAGTTTACAGAAAATAATTCTTTTAAGTTAGGCAATGAGATAATTGTGTAATAAGAGTCTGCATAAAGGAATAAAGTGCAATAACTCAAAATCGAATTTAATGCAGTCAACTACAATGCTAGCAAACCGGATGCCGAGATATTATTACGCAGAACCATTTAATTATTTAAAACGCTTTCAGTATCATTTCTCGATCAACCAACCCCGGTTTAAATATTGATTATAATATACGTAAAGTAAAACGCCCTAATCTGTTTCGACATTAATATTCTCGTACAAACCCACTTTCGCACAAAACGCAGCTTTGACAAATTCATCATGCGATAACAATGCATATTTTCTTAAAGCGCATTTTACAAGGATGATTTATGGCATTAAATTATCCTTGAAACAGTTGTTCCAATTTTTCCGATTCAATTTTTGCAACTGAAAGATTGGAAACTAATTGTAGTTTATGACCCTGTGCGTCAATTTCTCCGAATTAATACCATATTCTGATTTGACCGATTTATGTTTTTTTTTTTGTTTTTTCAAGGCATACTACTTTGTTTTTCAATATCAAAACAGATTCAATAAATTAGAGTTAACCAAGCGTATCAGTGTTTTAATGTAACAATTACGTACGTTTTACAGGAAAATTTACTACGAATTTGAAGAATTTGTAGGAGGGGGTACATTACACTACTGTTAATAAAAATAGCTAATATTTCGCCATAAAATGGTATTGAATTAGCTACAACCTTTCTGCGGCGAAACGTTGAACTAAACTATGGTTTGGTACTTAAACTGGCCGATGGAACCAAATCATGGTGAAGCGTTTCTTCATAGAAAGGATGCAGCTTATTTAGTTCCACTGCATGGTGAAACGTTGAACTAAATCTATTAACGGTGTAGTAAAAAATGATTCCCAATCTCATAGTAATGTGGAATCGTAATATGTGCTGGTTAATAAAAACTTTAGTAGTTTGGTTTTTGGCTACGGCATAGCTATATGAAAGTTGAAGGGAGTAACGTATATGCACGTTGCATTCGAAGAAAACTGCCCAGAAATCCAGAGCGCTAGATCAACTGTTGCGCGAAAAACCAGACCTTTCATTTAGCCATCTACCACTGTCGTATCCGCTCAGCCATTCGACGTCAAAATAATCACTTTTTTGATGCAACAAACAGCTTTCCGAAAATTCTTCTTGAAAAATTAAATGATCTACGGAAAATATTACAATGGATAATTGAGGAATAGATTTAATTTTATGGATGAAGTTTTGGGAGGCAATCTCATTGCTTTTATAAAACCCAGCCAACAATTCGAGTGCTTCGAAATCCCCCATATTACTATTAGTAATAACACACTTCAGCAGTGCGTATCATATGGCTATCACAGAGTGTCCAAAAAAGCTGTGGTGTGGACATGGTAACTTCCAGCCATACTGTAGTTTAATAGCTACCATATTCAATATAATTTGTCTTTTTGCACTGATAGGCATCAAATGTTTTTCAGACATTCATTGCATATTGCGTAGCAAATCCGTGTTTCGTTTATAAACTTTTAGTAATGTAAAAAAATAAATGAATGTTGCATAAAACGTTAAAAAGATTGTCAAGGAATTAGTTATTGGCACTACGCATATAATTAAAAATGTATACTTTGACAAAAAGTCTGGGCATGCACTATTAAAATTAATTATTATTGATTTTTTACTACAGGGGAAAGAGGAACAAATCAGATCAAAAGTGCACAATCTAAAATATTTTCAACAACAAATGACAAAAGAATATAATAAACTATAACTCCTGCTGATACATAAATAAATACTAGAACAAACGTGCGATAAAACAAATAAATTTAGATGCAACACAAAATTATTTTTTAAAACCTGCAACAAGAAGCAAAGTTACCATCAGCTATGAAGTTTAACAGCAAAATATAAATACTAACTGAGCAATTATTTTTCGGTGATAATGCAAAATATTCGCCGAAAATTTCTCACCAGAGAATAAATCACGGAGTAAATCACACTGTAAAAAGTTTAATTTGTCTTTCTTTTGTAAGGGATGTACTTTTTCCGGATAATTAACAAAATGGATGTTCAAATTAGTTTTGTTGAGAAGTGGGGGGGAAACTCATAACGTTGCGCCGGTGATGGTTTACTGAGTGTTCTCTCCGGTGATATTTATTACTAGTAATTATTTAAGACACGGTACTCGACAGAAAGACACTGCAACAGCTGAAAATAAGTTGAAAAAGGATTAACTAGTAACAAAGTATGCAGCCTTTTCCTCGGGTGACTGCTTCATGGACGAATCATTGTTATATATATCTGCATTTTTAAGATATGAAGGAAATATTGGTGAAGTATCGGATCTGTAATGGAGTAAAAAATGTTATCTTAGCGTATACTGAGGGCTTGGATCCAGTATATTAAATTAAGTAACATTTTTGAAGAAATAAAAAATCGCATATTCCCTTTACTTTTGAAAGGAATGTCCGTGTTGTTATTTGTCAAATGGGATAAGAGCTTTTCATTCTAAGGTAATTATTACTAAGATTACACCCCTTCAATGAAGAGTTATCTAACTTAATAACATTGCTCCGAATTTTTATACTGATATGCTTGGACTACAGAAACATGCGGAAACATTGATATTTTAATGTTAAAAAAAAGCGTGTACTGAGTGTTTGGATCCAGTATATTAAATTAAGTAACATTTTTGAGGAAATAAAAAATCGCATATTCCCTTTAATTTTTAAAGGAATGTTCGTGTTGTTATTTGTCAAATGGGATAAGAGCTTTTCATTCTAAGGTAATTATTACTAAGATTATGCCACTTCAATGAAGAGTTATTGAACTTTAGCATTGCTCCGAATTTTTATATTTGTATGCTTGGACTACAGAAACATGCGGAAACATTCATATTTTAATGTTAAGTGTTATCACGGGCTTAGCTATAACATAAATTACAGCACTCCGGTGAAAATAAAAACTGGAATGAATAGCGCGTGTCGCTCATTAGTGTTCTCGTTAGTATAATTAACTCGTATAACATCGGAACAAGACGCAGTTTTGGAGAAGAACAAAAGGACAAACCTCCCAAAACACATCCAGGCTTACACCATTAACAGTGTAGCCTAGCATAATCACTCATTTCGCGGGCTTCTTTGATTCTCGTGGGTGTGATTACCAGGCTAAGCCCGGCATCTCGAAAAGCAAAAGGTAAGGGCCAGAGAATTATGGAATTAAAACCCCAGGAACAGAAGAATTTGCAAAAAAAGTGGCAAAACAGGGTGTGACTGAGGGAGGAAGGTTGTAATTTTCCATCGATTCAGGCATGCACGTACCTGCAATGATATTATTACGGCAGAGGAAGCGTAGGATTGTCTATCGATTTAGGAATGTTGCGAAGTAGGGGGAGGGGGAGAGGGAGCAGAGGAGATGATATAATGAGTTGGGAATTAATGGACTCAAGATTTCAGAACTGTCAAGTATTTTCGGTACGTTGTGTAGAACCTCGCGCCTTTTCCAGAGATCTTTGCGCAAGTTGCACAGGTGGAAGTTAACTCATTTTGATTAATCAATCCTTCACCAACAGGCTATTTTTAAAATTATAAACTAAAATCTCTAAAATTAATCACACTTTCTAATCACTAAAACACCACAGCTTGTTCCAAAATCGGTGTCTTATACTTCACTTAAAAGAAAAGCTACTTCGCATTTCCCCCTCCTATTTATAGCCATACAGATATTATCTCTATATGTTTATAGCTGTATCGAGTCCACTAAACAAGAATACTAGGTTGCCTATAGCTACACATATGAATATACAGTGAAAACAAAACCGGTTCACTAATATCAAGTGCTAGCTTGCTTAAGAATCATATTTTTTTTTAGTACAGAACATGTAACAATGGAAAATTACTGGATTTAGAATAATATAGTCAACAGCTTTCTCAAGTGAAAGAGAATGGATGAAGTCAGGGAGGTATGAAGCCCTTTGCATGGGATACGAGCTCTTATTTTTTACCCTAAGCAGTAAATAACAATACTACTACTACTACTAGTACTACTAGTACTACTACTACTACTACTACTACTAATAATAATAATAATAATAATATGTGCTGTTTTGAATGCTTTCAATAAGCCCTTAATCGGAAAGATGAAAAAATGAACACGAACAAAACTAAATAAATTACTAAATAGTGAACTCCAACATCTTTTCTTCAATGGTAATGAATTAACCTGACCAAATTTCAATTTTAAGGCAAAACGTTAGGCTTTAAAATGTGAGACTTCGAAAATGTAGAGAGTGGTTACGTAGTCACGACAGTCTCAGAGACTGCCCATTCCTAGTTGAGGGTTAACATATCACCAATCTCATGCCACATTTTCCTTGTATATACAATGTATTTACAAAAATGAATATAACTTTAGGTTAGGAATGCAACTGACGTATGGATATTAATATGTAGCCTTTCTTTCATATAAAATATTATTGTTTGTATCAATATCAGAATTTTAGGAAAAACTAAATGCAAAATGTTCAGGCATTCGCATGAAACATTCTGTATACACAGTTCTAGAAAAATATATATGCCTGCGCGGAAAAAAAAAGAAATTTTTCTTCGCATTTTTCTCTGATAAAACATGCTTTATAGGAGAGAAAAAAAAATCCAGAGTAGTAATATTACAAGCATAAAAACTACGGAATACTTGAAATAGTTCTAGTAATGGAATCTTGGGAGCAGAAGTTCAGAACGAAAGAAGAAACTTTAAAAGAAAAAAAAATGGAATCAGAGAATCGAAAAGATATAGAAAATGTGTTTGGAGAGTTAGGCCGCTCGATTAAATTTCTTCCATAGGATTTCATTTCATTGATAGTTTGTTTCTTTACTAAACAGTAAACCAGAAAAAATAATGCTGAAGGAAATTAAAATTTAATGCATCCCCCAATACGTAATTTGTACATATTTACATATTGTGTTATTGAAAGAGAAAAAGGTTTTAAACATATTAAAAAGGTATAGTAAAAACTAAATTCTGCTTTAAATTTTTTTGTTAGTCTTTAATGTAAATTGAATTTTTAAAATAATATTTAAATGCTGAGCATTTTTTATAGGTCTTTTTCGCTTTCTTAAGGTTTAGAACACAGGACAATCCCACAATGTTTGAATTTCAAAAAACATAAGCAAAAGTCTTACGTATGCCCATCAAACACAATGTTTTGGTAACGTGCCGTTCAACAGTTAACAACAAATTGATCAGTTTTTGATACTTAATGATCTTCGAATGTTCACTCCGAAGGGATTAAACCACCTTTATTTCACCAAAAGCTAAACTATTTACCGAATAATAAAGCATAATAGATGGAGACAGTTGTCACTTATGCTTAAGCGCGAATTGATTTATAAATTAAAACCCTCACCGCAAGCAGAAAGTAAACGTTAATATTACCCAGAATAAATTACGATGATTATTGAATTTAGAACTATTCTACTTAATTATCTCTTGTTTTCAGAATGACATCTTAAATCCCACAGGTGTAATTAGCTGCTTAAGAGTGCGCCTTGTGAGAAAGTTTCTAGGAATGCGGATAATTACAAAAAGGGCACATTAAGGGACTGGATAGATAATGTGAAAACAGATTTGAGCAAATAAGTCACTCTTGGACTGTCGCAGAGTAATTCAATAAAAAAATTAATAAATAAAGGACATTGATAGTAATAAACAAATACCGAATAGAATTCATATTCTAATGCATTTCATGAAGTGTACGGATTTATCACCAAATTACCGATTATTGCCGTCCAAATTTTGGCTGTGGTAGATTGCAGGAAGTGCATAAGCGTATTTCCATATACCATCTTTCCAAAGACAGCAGCTTTGTGTAGCTTTGATAGTTATGAGTGATATAGCCTGTGATACAATGAAAAAAATATAATATAAAACGTTATAGCATTCTATAGTTTCACAGAAAGTGATGATTGCTTTTACAACTCAATTAATTTGAAAGACTCTTGTCAGCGAATAATAGATTTTCCTAAGATCACTCAGATTTGCATTCGTTCCTTAACGAGAAAAAATAGTAATGTTGATAGTATTTTCAAGCTGTTGGTTAGTCTTTAAAATACAGACCCTTAAAGTGTCACGACATGCGCAACTATTAATTTCTTCCTACCAGATATGGTACGTAGTAACCATCAACTAACCGATGTGATTACATGTTTAACTCAAGCGAACACGATATTGTAAGTTCTAAATGGATCTTTTAGTCCGTAAGGACCATAACGCTCGCACGTGATGTCTACAATGCTGAAAGATATAAAGCATACCCTAGCTGGCATTGATGCTTCCACTTCTGCTGATAACATAAATAAACAAGAGTGCATATAATCATTATTGTTTAATCTTCCTAGTAAACCTCGGGTGAGTTTAAAATTCTGCTCTAGTAAAAGCAGAGATTGTCTTCGAGGAATCTTGAATTGAATGAAAAAAAAAAAAAAAGATAAATAATCCCCGAGTTGAACACGGTACAACAATTTGATAACTAGGCGATATAATTGCAGGGCCAAGAAGGTTGTTAATAAAGGTATTCCGAATCTAAGGTGATTCGAATCATGATTGCTCGAACGAATGAGTCCAGTAAGCAAATGGGGGTTCGAGGTACGTTCGAGGGTCATAATCTAAAGTTATACGACCAATAATAACCGTCCTTAATATAGTTGCTATCTGTAGTAAAGGAGTTAATAAAAATGGACAGGTAGTTGAGATTAGCTCGTCCAAAAATACAAATTCCTGAGTTTTATGTATTAGCATAAATAAATATATTTATTCTCATCTTTGCACAATCTTAATGGCATAGATTACCCTTCTGTGCTCGCTATTGCCCTTACGCATTCGTCTTTGAATTAGTCTCTTTGGGAGCACATCTTTACGCAAACAAACTGAAGGAAGGATATAAACGAAAAGAAACATTCTAAAAGCACCTTAATTTTGATCAAGATTAACTTCTTATCTTGATCAAACACTTAATACAACTGTTTATACAATACCGAGAGATCAAGGACGAGATTCAAGTGAAATACAATTCGACAGTTTTCCGCGTCGAACAGGGGAAGCTTCGAAATATATCAATGTTTCTTATTCAACTGAAACAAACCAATCGTGTTTTGATCACGTGACAGCGCGATAGGTTTGTTTATTGGAAGCATTCTGGGGACTGAAAAACGTTCGATTCAAACTTGATCGCGCGCGTTTCACTTGAATCTCGCCCCAATTATGCCGAACACATTGTTTATGAAAAAAAAAAATTACAAAACGATATTATTTGTACTTTACACTTTTGCTTAACTAATGGTAGTCTTTTTAGCTCCTATCTTTTTAAAGACGTATGACTAACGATGTTCGTTGCTTTTTTGCGTTATAGCACAACACACTGAGTGGGAGCACTCAAAGACCCACGCCTGGAAGCAAGGTTGGATACAGAAACAGAAATCACTATTTCTCGTAGCTCTAATGATGAGAGGAAAGAGATAAATCCCAATAAGACGCTAAAGTGTGTATTTTATAATCATTTTCCTTACATCTTAATTCCCAGGCATAAAATAATGGTACAAATGTTACACAGAGAAAAAAAATACCTCTCTCATTTAGAAGGAAGAGATGGTTGTTTTCTGTGTTCCAAAACTTGAAGAATAGATCGTGTAATTATGCGTGTAGGTGATACACACAACAGGTATACACGAAATAGTCAAGAATTTCTACTCCGTAGTATTCTAGCTATTCACAGCAGAATGACTAGTTAGTGTAACGAGAAATTATAGTTCGAAACCCTCATGCACTAGAATTACCATTTGTGCATTCATTCGCAAGTCTACGCATCGATTTACAAATGTTTTCATCTGGGTGCAAGAACCAGATTACAGAGGAGAGTTCTAAAAATTGGATAAGTGGATTCAGAAGTGTCTCGTTCTGTGATCTAATATTTATAGGCGATGCATAGACTCATAAATTCTTCTTTCACCAATTATTTTCTAGATGTCAGCGGCATATTTATAAATATTTTTCAGCGTATGTACAACATTTTGGACTGAGAACTTTTTATAAACTTCGCGAATATACAGGATGTTTCAAAAGGTCATGTTAAAATGACACGCGTGGCTGAGCCAGATTATAAGAAGCAAACGTAGTAACTGAGGCAAAGGAAACGCGATCGCGATGGCGCAAATGCATCGTCACCAACACTGAAAGAAATGATAACAAATGGTTTAAAAATACCTTTATTTTACAAAAAAACTTATTTGAGGTACAAAATACCAAATGAAAGGTGCTTTAATTCATAACAGCTGCACAAAGCGTGCAACATTAGCCACGATTCTTCCTTCACATCGACGTTACATGGAATTGCAAATACGTTCCAATTGGTCATGACACGTGCCACCACTTCAATGATCCGTACCATGAGATCGCTGATCACTGGCCAATGAAATGGGTGTCTCTCAAACCAGACATTTACGGTACCCCAAGAGGTCCAGGAAGCTTACGATCGGGGATTGCGGTAACCATTGTACTGGACCGCGAGAGTTTATCGCCTTCAAGCGGATTACCTTTTTATAGAACCCTATAGTTTCTACCATAGAGATATGAATACCAGGAGACGGCATTAGCTATCTGATACTGAAGCCGGAACTGTAGCCGATCCGCCATATTGCTTACCACATTGCAATATGACTGTGTTATTCTATGGTGACAGTTCCAGTTTTAAAGAAGTAATGCTGCCAAAGTTGGCGCCAAGAATAATTACGTATTTGAAATAACTGTAAAACTTTTAACTGCAGAATACTGAGATTTTGTATTTAGAACTATTGCAACACATAACTGAGCAACATTACTTTTTAATCCGTAAAATCGAGCATCTTTCACTTTTATTCAAATAGAAACAACAAAATGATCCGCCACACTTAGACCAACTCAGTTACTTCATTTCGTCCATCTCCTTGCATTCATTTCTCTATGGTTTCTGCGTAGGTCCTTTCCTTGCTCCACATGATCAGACACGTTCACACGCGTCGTTTGGACATGAACCTTTGAAACACTCTGCATATTTGCCTTTCTATTCTTTCTTGTTAAAAATACATTAAGAAATGTACTTTAAAGAATGGCTGCAAGTTTGAAGACTTTTGGGTCTTCTTGTAAAAATCATTCAATGTTATACATCTTATTTTTTCAAAAGCGTTTATTTTATACTTAGCAATAACATCTGTCATTTTGGTAGCAATATATACATGTTTGCAACAATTAAGAGAACGTGCATTCCATGCAAGCCGAACAATTTTTTTTAACTTGGTTGAAAAATTGTTAAAAACAACATTGCAGTTTCACTCACTCATTTGGAAAACTTAGAAAACAGAGAAAACGTGAGACCTGACGCACGTTTACGTTCTCAGATCGATTCAAAGAATGTTTGACTCTAAAGAGACTGTTGCTGGTATCGTGGATTACCTATCGATTTTTTGAGAGCAGGAACGCCAGAAAAAGGACGAAGTTGGAAAAGAGAACGACATAATTAAGGAAGAATTAATTATCCCCGCATTTTTCATCGCGTCCTCTGAGTTACAAAATATTTCCTAAGATTTACTTAATTCTTAAAAGGTATGCTGTTTACCGATTTCAGTGAAGTTTTACAAAAAGGCCAACTGTACTTTTTCCTGTCTTTATTAAGTAAAACAGGAAAGCATCATAGAAAAAAAAAGAAGTGTGATCTATGCATATGAAAATAAAATATTACAATGGTAAAAAATTATTTAAGGATGGTGAGGCTAAGATACTCATAACACTTTACAATTAAGTTGAAATATATTTAAGATTTCGGTTTGTTTGTCTTGTCTGTCCGTGCTCTAGCTGTTGTAAACATGTAGAGGTTATCACGAACTTTTAATATGGTACTCTGTACTCAAATGAAAAGGGTGTACATGGCACTTCTTTTCAGAAGCACAAAAAAAGAATTCCAATACACATTACACTCCATGGACAGTCAAAAGAGTTTTAGAGATTAATGTTAAATAATAAAACAAAATTTTAGCAAAAAATTATTGAATCTTTGATCGAAGAATGCTTTTAAAAAATACTGAATATATACTCTTATGTAGATGAAAACAAAAAATATCCCTCTTAGATTAGGATTAAAAGCAACGATTAAGATATAAATACTGTTGTCTAATTTTCGATTTAATTTATCCAAAGATGCCGTGATCAGGCACGTAGCCAGGAAAATTTTTCGGGGGGGGGGGGGGGGGGGAATATGAACTTATATGTGCATAAATAGACGGAATTTCATCACTAATCCAAAAATTTCGAGGGGGATATATCCCGATATCCCCCCCTGGCTACGCCCCTGGCCGTGATATTAATTTTTCATAGTATTTTTTTGCATAAACTATGCATTTTAATTTAATAGAATGTGAAATGAGGTTTACATTCTAACAAATAATTTTATTATTTTATTTGTATTATTATTATTATTATTATTCTGGCACATAATACTTAGTAAGTATTATGTGCCAGAAGTTTTAGTAAGTTTTACAATTACTTAACTTTTTTTTTATAGAACAACAAAATACTAGTAGTGATTAATTATTTCACGTTGAGCTAAAGTTTATAGTACAGTTCAACCATCACGATCTAGCGTATGAGTGACGTGATGTTTTGAGGGTTTATTTCTGTGTTTTACTTAAATAAAGGAGAAATTAAGAAATAAATCAGAATTATCTAGATGAAAAATTCGAAATTTACTTCTTGGTTTCTACTTTCTTAAGCTTAAACGTAGAAATAAGCTCACAGAACACCACGTGACTCATACATCACAGGCGCCATCTCGTGAAGGTTGAACTATACAACATTAAGAAGTAAATTCGACAAAACCTTGCGGAATAACGCTAAAAAATAGTCTATCGATCAAAAGGAATGCTTGACAAAACTGGTTATTTTTCATTATACATACCTCCATGCATTAATTAATTGTTTAATTCGCTAAAATAAAAAATAAGAAAACAATAATAATCTAAAAACAAGTTGTTAAGAAATTTTTTCATAAATTAAAATATGGCTGACCGACTTTATACGTATTGTCTGTCATATTTAATGTACCTCATTAAAATTTAAATCACACCTAATGTAAAATTTAAATCAGAAGTTTTACAAATAAGAATGACTATATTTCTGGTCAGGTAAATTACAACAAAAATAGCAACCTTCCACATCCAATATTTGCTCTTGTCATACATTCTTCTTGGAGAATCAACAAGGTCGCGTAATTCAAAGCCCATAATTAACACCCTCTGACACAGGACACAACGACGCACTCTATTCTCGGGAAGATGTTGCCAAGTTTATATCAATTCCTCATTTCCATTTCTTTGCGTACGCACCGCCAACAAGCCAGCAATGTTCCGCCTTTTATTCGCTGGAACTTTTCGCGCACATAACAAGGATCCTCTTCCTACGATATGTAATTACTTATAATTAATTCACTCGGCAGCCGCCATATAACAAGACATCTTCAACAGAAGAAACAATAAAGCAGTGCCCGGGTACATATCCATATTTTATTATTAGGACTCGGCGCATAAATATTCAATTTTCGGATTTTGCTCTGACCTCGTGGGTATGATTACGGTACTAGTATTCTTAAGGCAGAGAGTATATCAGCGGAGGGTTAATGAATTAATATGTTCGACGCAGATGAAAAGTGAGCCAGGGCGAAAAAATATTGGAGCACTACATGGGTGTGACCAGAAACGGTGCTTGTAATTTAACATCAATTTGGGTTGGGAAGGTATCGGTGATGATGTTATTAACGGCAAAGCGAATGAAATGCAAGTTAAGTTTAAAAATAATTAAATATATCTATATATGGTATGCTGTTGGGGCGAAAGAAAACCAATCTGATTATTGGATGAATATTTGAATATGTATCAGGCTTCTCTTTATTAATCTTTGATGCGTAGAAAAATAAATGTAACGAAATGTGTGTGTTATTAAGGCTCTGAAGATTGACGGTATGAATGCAAAGCTTTTTTCGTCAACTTTTTTTAAGAAAGTATACAATTCCGTTTCTTTGAGCGTTTACAGAAAAAAGGAACCCACAACTGGAAAGCCATGGATTCTTGAGCAATTTTTTCAAGTGATTATAAAGATACATGATACAAAAGCATATTTTTTTTCTAAACAGTGACAGGGCACAGCTTTCAAAATACCGAAAAAATAGTCTTAAAAGAACAAAGGGTTTTTCCTTTAAAAAAATGCATTAATTTGAATCCCTCATGAATGTTGATAAAATAAACTTAAATGGAATCAAAAAATGAAATTTCACACATTAATATATTGAAAAAATATCCATGAGATTAGAAAAAAAACCTAGTTTTCTCCATTAGTTGTTCAAACAAAGTTTTTCAGTTGCTTTTTTTAATTACTTTCCTCCATTAAATATTCAGCAAATATAAATACCAATTAATTTTTTAGGTACAGGAAATGCAATTAAGAAGTAAGTAGTTAATTTATTCCAATTAACAAACAAAAGACTAATGGTTATACATTTTATATAAAAGAAGATACGTTAAGTTGATCTTTGTTTCCTTTATTTCGTCTAGTCAGTAAATCATTAGCTTACTAAGTACTGTTTTCACTTTCTTAATTCCATGTGAGATCTTTGCAACAACAACATTTGCAGAGTACTTTATAACTTAAAGATCTTTTTTCAATCTTGGCAGGTACTCAAAATACTAATAATTTAAAAGTAATAAGATGATCCAATTTTTAACAGGGAGGGGGGGGGTCAATAACAGATCAACAATTATAAGACAACAAATGCAATGCTGCAAACAGAGTATTGACAGCTTAAATGATGAGATATTGAGATTTCGGAATTTTTTATTATTTAAATAACATACTTACCTCTCGTCTAAGTTTCATTTGTAAATGTTATGCCAGTTTTGCTCAAAAGAAGATTGATTAAAATTTTACTACAATTTCAATAACTATGTCACCTTCCCTTTTAATAATTGAATAGAATGTCAATAAACAGTTCAAAACGATTTCAATAACTAGTTATTTCATGTCAATATTATAGGGTGTTTTGGAATTTCATCTCATTAAAACGGAAAAATATATTAATTTGACAAAGTAATGAGCCGAATTGCAAGTTCAGACCTTGGCCGTAAATTAAAACCTTGAAATATAGAGATTGGTTTATAAATGGGAAAATTATTAAGAAAATAACGAACGCACGTTTTGCACGTTTAATTAGGTATTCTTCATTTGTATTGATTAGGAAGTAGTCAAAAATCATGAAATCCACAATTTATTCAGGCTGATATTTGTAGATCAGTTATAATTAAGGCTCTAAACTCTTAAAACCATTATAATTAAAGCTCTAAACTCTTAAATAATGCAGTATCATTTACAGTTATATATATATATATATATATATATATATATATATATATTTATTTATTTATTTATTTATTTTTATTTATTTAAACTTAACTAAATATAGAAATAGAAAGAAGGGAAATCCACACTAAAGTATATCTAAAACATTTTGCATTTTTGCATATTTTTGTCTATTTTTATTCTTGTGGTGCTTTACTTTCTTCAATAAACAGATATTTATTTCTTCTTTAAATCAAGACTTTTGAAGCAAGCTGTGTATTTATCCCTCGTCCAAATTCTCTCATAACTATTCCTTTCAAATCTAAATATAATACGGCGATAAAAAAAAAAAAAAAAATTCTGTCTCTGTCTGGCTCATTGCACAACGGAAAATACGAAAGTGTTCAACTTCAAGATTTTTTTTTTCTTCCTTATTCCAAGAGAACTAAAGAAAAGCTCAGTTTACAAACTTCTTGACTAACAGTGCACTTCAAGAAAGAACCGAAAAAAAGGTTAATAAAAGACTAAAATGTATAACTTGCATATACCTCAGCTTTTTTTTTTTCTTCCTGAATAAACATACTTCAAAGAAAAGTTAAGTACCCTATTGAAAAAACGACAGCTAAAATGTTACGTAAAAGGAATAAAAAAAAAAGAAAAGTAAAAGAAAGAAAAGATTTTCAGGAGAAGGTGGGGTGGGGGGTGGAAAAGGAAAGAATCACAGCGTAGAAAAGTTGTTGCCTTTGCGCAAAATATCTCAAGTCCAATATATCGACTTTGAATTTTTGCGAAAACGGGGAGTTACTTCTGACTCCAAAATCAATTTCGGATTTTCAGCTTCGCCACATTGTATTTCGCTCATAATAGATGGCGCCACATCTCTTCCCGCGATAAACTACAGTACCGATCATACATAAAAACCCAGGAGACTGCCGCCTCTCCAAAATGGCCTGCAATTGAGCATTTCCCAATTGAAGTGTCTTTGCTTTGATGGTTAACAGCAGATGCATGATGATGTAGTAAATTGATGCCGTAAAGATGTCGCAAGATTGGTCGATACTTATGATGATTCGAGATCAGTTTCCTAGTGGAAAAGACGTGTGTCAGTCAGCGGGCGTTTTGGGTAAAGGAAAATAGCAGCAGATGTCGTCTAGTCTCCCAATTTTTTTAAATGTTTCGAATCAATTAAAAGCTGTGCATACAATACAAACATACGCTAAATATATTGGCTTATTTAATCTTAGTTGTTTTGTTACGGCACAACATTCTAGGACTGTCTGCCAAAGGGGAGAATGCCCTGGGCGACGGTCTTTTAAAGGAGTTCTGACACCTGCATATGGAGAAAACCGTCCAAAACTCCAAACCGTTAGATCGACATCCGCACGATAGGGTAGAACGCTGGACGTTCACATTTCGGCCATGTACCAACGTTCAGTGCTTTATCTATTCGGCAAAGTATCATCGTTTTTGCTTTTTTGAAAAAGAGTTACGATAAATAATTAATAAACATTTTTTTATGATAATTTGAATTAGTATTAAACCTAAATATAATCAAAATTTTCTTTTCATAGGAATTTAGTATTAGGATTGTATAATATGAGACACGAAATAAATTAATATTTAATAATTAACACATAAATATGCTAAATTTCAAGTGTCATATAGTACATTCGTATCACAAAAATGAAAACAATTATTATTAATTTGAAGCAATAATTATAGAGATAAGTTTATACAAGCTGTTCGGAAATATGGTTTAATTCTATCCGTTAAAGATAAGTGGGCAATATAAATTTATGAAATATTCAAAAATCGGTAGGAAAAAAAGATAAAAATTCCTCGCATTAAATTTCAAAAAGTGTCACTTTTTTATTTGTACACGAGATCTCGCTAAAGAAAAATTCCCGGTTGGCAAAATAAACGCCATACACCAATTAGGCGATGAACAAAATTTGAGAATTGTATCCTCAAATGTCTCCTTAAATATGTAGATAAATATATATGGACTAAACCAATTTTCAATGGCTCTCAAAGAGAAAAAAATCTCGTAGAATGATTCTGTTTCAGAGATAGTACAGAACCAAATTTTTTTTTTCTTTTTACTCGAGCAATAAACATTTTTATGTAAATGTTTATTGCTAGAGTCAAAAAGGTTCAAATCCTTCAAATTCAGATGTATCCTCTGACTATGTTTAAAGATAGCCTTGAGGCATTTTGCGGTGAAAAACTGAAATTATGTACATCGCCTCATTAGTGTAAGGCAGTACAATTTACTTACTGGAATTTTTGTTGTTGTTATTGTTGTATACAAATTTTCAAAATGTCCTTTTGAATATACCTGGTCTAAGATGTAAATTCGTTTGATCATGGTAAACTTCCTCATTCGAAAGTATACACAGAACTAATTAATATAATTAATATAAACACAGCTAATTAGCAATAGCAACATAGTGATTATTATAAAGTTAGCCATAATAATTAGTAATATGACACAGTAAATAGTAGCTAGAAGTAGAAGAAAAGGAAAATACACACACGCAGAAAGCAAACTACACTTAGAACTGTAGAGAAAAGAAAATAAATGAGCACTTTTATTAAAAATTAATCTACTCACGACTAAAATTTAATGTAAATTTTGAAAACGCGCTCATTTTGTAACATTTAACTGGAAAAAGGAAAATAAGAAAAAAATATCATGCAATTCATAACCTACTTAAAAGAATAATTACTTTAGATGAACAGGACGAAATACAAAAAAGATAATCAAAATAAAATATATTTTTTTTAAAAAGATTTCACAATTATCATTTTTATCACGAGAGCGGAAATGAACCAGCACAAAAAGATAACAGATACATCGCAAAAAAAAGTAAATTGAAATTCTGCAATTAAAATGTATTTCGATATTACATTTCCTAATTATAATTCGCATTAAATGGTTGGAAACAATTTTTAGTTACATTACGTAACGTGAAAATAATTCAAATACAATTAAAAGAAAAAATTATGTGATGGTCTTTAACAGAAATATTAATTATTTTATTTTCTTTCACGAATGCCTATTACAAAACGTTGTTTCGTTTAAATAATTTATTTGATTTCAATTGAAATCTGTTATTTGAGGAATTTTCAATTTATAATGTAAATACAAAAAACTATTTGCAACATGAATAAATAGCTTTGACTAATTAATGAAAGGACAAAAAAATTAAATTGAACTTTAATTTTTCTAATTCCCTAAGGAGTGCAGTTAAAGAATCGGAATAAACGCCTAATTAGAATTTATTGGCGTTCATGTTTTAATACGAATATTTTTAAATAAAATTAAATAACAATAAAAATTGTTTCGACAACTTTTATTTGCAATATTTTTATAATGCAAAAGAGATGTTGCAAAATAAAACTATTTTCACACATTTTCTCGTGCTTCACGAAGTCCCATTATAACAGAAATGTTTTTCATGCGATTCGAATTTCAACTCTCTTTTGGGAAATAAGCCTTTACAAATCAAACAGATATTCGTTTTTCTTTTATTTTCTTTTTTAAAATTTACTCATTTATTAAAAATCAACTCACTGCAAGCGAAAAATGAGAAACAGAACTGGTAAACAAGAGACAGAGAGACAGAGTATCAAGTATGAACTAAAAATAATGCCTTCAGAAAGACAATCAGTAGATAAGCAAAGAGGAAATGGGGAGCAATAGAACAGTATACCACAAAAACATAAAAATATAAAAAAATTAAATCTCATTTATCACAATGCTGTGTCGCCATTTGCACAGACAATGGAGCTTAAAGCGCTTTTAATGATCAAACCATCACATTCAGCTATAAATGAAACAGGAAAGAGATATGAATTTAAAAGACAAATAAATAAATAAATCTGAGGCTCTGAAAATCATCCATGAAAATCCACCAAGATATGCACCTTGATTTAAAACGTACAAAATACAGTCAACTTCGGTTATAGTAAACCTCTAAGGACCATCAAATTTCGTCCACTGTATCCGAAGTTCACTAAAACCGAAGTGTTTCTATGGTGAACCAAAAACAAAAACAACAAAAAAATAGGTATTTTATGGCAGTAGTGAATATTTATTAAGCAAATCAAACTTAATCGCATTTGTGATTATAGAAAATATTCATTAAGTAAATCAAACATAATTAATCGCATTTATGCATGTAATAAACATTCGTTAAAAATATTTATACATATTTGCATTACCTTTATTAAGCATGACAATAGTCTGGTATGCGCTGCTGCTTAGTTATTTGCAAACGAATGGTATATGCCAAATAAAGAGCATTTTGCGCAGCTGTACATTATTTCCATAAGTGCTATTAATTTTGCTGGGTTTAAATAATAAACATTTTCTATAACCATAAAAGTATTGTGAAAAGAATTACTATGTTTGGTTTAGTTAATAAGTGTTAAGTATTTTAATTATGTATTATTCAGTACATTTTATTGTATAACAGAAATGATCAATATGGGTTCCGGATGTACTGAACGAAATTTGCCGTTATCCAGAGGTTCAATATAACTGGAGTTGATTGTATTTATGTAAGATGTATAATATTATAGTGCTGCATGGATTCAGCAAATTTAGATTTCTTTTCATGATAACGTACAAAAAAGAGGGTACTTTCAACGAAAATTAAAGGAAATATATACTTCATAACCCGATTAGCATGGATTTTATAAAAATAGAAAACCTAAAAAAAGTTATCAATAAAGAAATTCATTTCTTCTTTATCGTGGTTTAAGATTATTGCGGACCTTAAAGTTCATTAGTGAATCGGGGTCCATAGAGTAACATATAAAGTTGAGAGTTAATGTAAAATTACTTAATGTGGAGTTTAAAAATAATTATTTTAAAGCATGAGTTATGTTTGGAAGAAGTAAACAGCATAAAATGATAAAATTCAAAGACCACGCTTAAACACCTGCTCTTTTATGCATGAATACTTGGGAAAAATTATTATTAGTTTAATAATGTTTTATTATAAGTAATTAACTTTTATTATTGCATATTGCTTTTAAATGTACTCTTATCTAAACAGTTCATTAAAACTTATTATTAAAGAGTAATTAACATTAGTTATCGTACTTTTTTCAGTTGAAAACAATAAACATTTAATTTAATTAAAAAAATGGAGTTTATTTCATAACATTGAAAAAATAAAAAGTATTTTAAACATTACTGCATATAAAAAAGAGACAATAATGTGTTCACATGCAAATATCTTATTTAATAGCTGCTTTTGATGCCCTGAAATCTATAGAAAACTCATTTTTATTACTTTTTCACCAATGAACGTTTTATCAAGAGAAAATTTACATAATTTTCTTAATTGCGTTAATCTCTGAATTTAAAATCTCTTCTCAGCCGAACATCTTCATCGAAATTAGTTATAATAGCTCATTACGTTTTCTTTATTAATAATAAAAGATAATAAATTATTAGTTAAGCCAGGCTCTTTTGATCATCTTAAACAGCACAAAAGCAATGATTTAAGATTATTCTAATAACATTCCTAGCTTTTACTGGAAAATAATGAGACTTTAAATGCAAGATTAAAAATAAGTATTTTTAGCCAAGAATAAATCTATTGTACCGTTAAATTTTCATTTATAATAAAAGTATCCTTAAGGTCTCTGTGAAATTCATTACTTTGTATCATCCAGAAGGGCGTACGAAGATAATGAACCTATTAAAATGCTGTAGTAAAAAGGATGCAAGATATCTTCCCTTAACTGATTTATTATAACAAGGATAAAAAAGGAATGAATGACATTTAATGGCATGACATAACCAAAACAAAAGTTCTCAGTAACAAAGACAATTAAAAACATGTGTCACAATTTTCAAAGAAGAGAAAATAGCGGGATATTTCTTTGTAGAGGCGTGCAATGAACAGAATATTTTATAAAGCTAGGCTTCGTAGAATGTTTTAACAATAAAATAATCACGTTGTAAACGAGAGGAAAAAAAGAGCGATTAATAAAAAGCCCGATAAAATTAGATAATTCGCCATTTAAGTACTGCCTTCAAAAAGGCAATAAAAATTAATGTATTTCTTTATAATTTTATTTGTAATTTGTAATTTTGTGGCTTTTAGAATTTTTAGATACAGTAAAACCTCGATTATCCGTATTCCACTTATCGGATGTCCCCTGTTAAATGATATACTAAACTCAACAGAACTGCCCGCTTTAATTGAGTCCCTCCTCGTCCCTCAAGAACTGTGTTGATACAAAGTGAAACCAGTTCGAACCAGTCGAAACATTCTAAATTATAACAAGTCATTATTATTGTTACAAATGTCCATAAATATAATTACAAGTATAGCAGATCTTCTGTTAGAATATGTATTATTAAACTCATGAGTTAATTTGTCAAAAATATATTAAACGGTATAACAAAAGACTCTGATTACCGTTTCTCTGTGTTATCCGGGATTTCAGTAGTTCGATATATCTTCGGCCTTGACCACCTCGGATAACCGAGGTTCTACTGCAACATACAATTTTTTGACATTGGGTAGGCTATTTTTTTCATAGTTCCAATCAGCAAAAAATTTATAAACTTCAAATGGGTGATTCGTGACACAGATTTGATACATTTTGTGTTATAGAAAATTACATATATATATTTGCAAATTACAAAACTAGGACTATGAAGAAGAAAAACCAGTATTTCATATGGGTAAGAGTGGGCAGAATTACAAAGAAACAAAAATAATCCGGCAGATCTTTGTTTTCGGCACATACAGTACAGCCGTCAAAAAAGAAAAAGAAAAAAATCTTGATATTGCTAAAAGTCTAGTCAGACCTGGTTAAGAATGTCTAATTAAGGTAAATTTAATAATCAGCCAAATTCGTGTTTTCACATGTTTGTACTGAAGTTGAAATGATAAATATACTGGGAAGAAGCATTTCGAAATCCATTTAGTGAAACTTACGGGAAACTGAAAGAAAGAAACATGTCTCAACACGGAATTGTGAGAAAAAATAATGAAATTAATTAAGATTTTATAACTTTCAAACTGTATTTTGTTCTTGGAATAACCGCTTACCTTAAAAATAGTTGTATTTTAGATTTTTGTAAATGTAATTAATGTACGTCACGTTTGCGAATTAGAATAAGAGTTAAAATATAGTTTAAATTTAAACGGTTCTCAGAGCTTTATTATTGCTGTCCCAAGCATTTAAATCAGAACTATATTAAACTGAATAAAGGAATACTTTCACAGATATATATAATAATTTTAACAATTATTACTTTTCTACTGCACTGTATTTAAAAAAAAATATATTAATGAAGTGCAGATTTAAAATTTACTAACACATATACGTGGATATCTTTGCCAATGCGCATGTCAAAACTATTTAATTGAATAACAATTTATGATTTTTTAAATGAACAATTAAAAAATATATTTGCGCTCTTCCTTTTTAAGTGCACTAAACTTCATATTCAGTACGAAGCTAAGTACACAAAAGATACAAAATAGTTATGCTCTTCCTATTTTGTGCACTAAACTTTATATTCAGTATGAAGCAAAGTACACAAAAGCCACAATATAAACTATAAAATCTTAAATTTTTAAATTTCCATACTCTAAAAAACGAACTTTACATTTAATGGAAACTTTCAATGAAATTTAACGAAAATTCCCTTTTTATACTTGAATTTCAGGACAATGTCCGTATATCAACGACCAGTTCCTCCCTGGAACGGAATTTCATCTCGAATTTACAGGAATAAAATTCTGTAAATATATGAAAATAGTGTTGCCTTTCAATTTGCCATAACATTTCCCGTGTCTTCATGTAATTTTTTTACCAGTGATAAATAACTCAAAAGTTTACAACGGCCCACATATAAGAAGTGTTATCCACTAATAACTGGGAATACGTTAATGCTACAGAAGTAAATCAAAATTATATTTAACTCACAACTATAAAGGGCCGTCATGTTTACGCACATTCAAAAGTTTTTTATTTTAACAAATGAAATTAAAGTTTCAATTTATATTACAGAAACAATATGTTTGAGAATTAAACTACTAAATATTTTTACAGTTAAAACAAAGAGTAACTAAGTACTTCTTTATAATACATTATGTCCTGTTAATGCACGTATTTTGAGTAATATTAGTGGTTTACAAATGTGTGTGTTATCATTGCCTATAAATAATTATAAGTCCTGGAACGAAAGTAGGAAAGAGTAAGGATGATAAATTTCTAACTAAAAAAAGGGAAGACAAATGAGAATACACATTTTTCCTAATATTTATTACCAGAGAAAATGAACGATTTATAATGAGACTGCAAGATTAAAAACAAATTTCTAAGCAAAGGACAATTTGAAACAGATGTTGTTGTTTCATAAAACACGTTAATGCTATATTAGTACACAGATTTTTTTTTCTCACGCTTAAATAGATATTAAGTACAAGAAAAATGTAGTTAAGTAACGACTGCTTTTGTATATGTATAATTAAGAAAAAGGAATTATTCTTAGTTACTATTTAAATTTTCATTCAATACATTTAATGTTAAAAACTTTAAAAAGACTGTCAAATTGTGTTGTGGTTATATATATATATATATATATATATGTATGTGTATAGACATTGTACATTATAGTGAAATATTTAAAATTATTCTATGGTATTTAATAATTATAAGTAAACAGAATAGTTTCATTATTTTTCAGCAAATCTAAACGATTTCTTATTTATCACTAATTTATTCACTGCTTTAATATGTTTTCATTTAATTTGCATGCATGTTCATTTAGATTTTTTTATGAAATACTAGCTGAAGTACCCGTTCTTCGCACGGGAATGAATGGACTTTTTGATATTACGATTTGTGGTGATTACTATTCATTGTAATAAACTGATATAGCAAAGTGGATATCGCGTTATATTGTGTCCAATAATCATGCATACCGAATTGCAAGGCAATCGTTTGTACGGTGCAGAAGGCCATGCGGCGTAGCGCAATCCAGTGGAGAGTTTTAGCGAAACGGATACGTCGAAAATATTTTTCGCATTCAGATATCGATGTATACGAATTTTCATGACGATTGGCTGGACAGTCCTGAAGTTCATGAGTTGACGCGACATCTAGTGGCAAGTTATAGGAAAATGGATAGCGCCAAACTCTTCCCCGTGTTCAAAAATTATGTATACCTATTTTCATAGCGATCATTTGCACAGTCAAGAAGTGATACACTGCAGGGCCATCTAGTGGTTCAATAAAGTAATGATTTGCTACAGCGCCGTCAAGTGGCGAGTTATAGCAAAATGGATAACGCCAAAATATTCTCATTGTTCAAATAGCTATGTATACTGATTTTCATAGCGACCGTGTTCAACTATCTATGCATACCAATTTTCATAACGATCATTTGCGCAGTCAAGAAGTGATACACTGCAGGGCCATCTAGTAGTTAATTAAAGTAATGATTTGCTAAAGCGCCGTCAAGTGGTGAGTTATAGCAAAATGGATAACGCCAAAATATTCTCATTGTTCAAATTGCTATGTATACTGATTTTCATAGCGACCGTTTGAATGGTCAAGAATTTGGCCTGCTGCAGCGTCATCTAGTGGCGAGTTAAAATAATAATGCACTGCAGTGTCATCTAGTGGTGAGTAACATCAAAAGGAACGCAGTTAGAATATATTCTTCGTGCTCAAATGTGTAAGTATAAAAAATTTTATGCCGATCGGTCGAACGGTATAGAAGTTGATTCTTTGCAGCGCCATTTAGCGGCAAGTTACAGCAAAATGGATAGTGAAAAATATTCTCCGTGTTCTAATATTCGCGTGTACCAAATTTCATCGAAATCGGTTGGACGATATTCGCATAGCAAACGGCTAAACGGAATAGAATTCAACGTTGTGCTGCGGCACCAAGTGGCAAGTTAAGGAAAACGGATAGCATAAAAACCTTCTCCATCATAAAAGACTTAGGTGAACCAAATTTCATCGTGCAACGGTGCTCAACGGTGCTGGAGTTTTTCAACCTCATAAACACATACCAACATTCATTTTTATCTATAACCAGTGTTATTATATATACCAGTCTCAAATAAAATCCAGTTTCAAATCTAAGCCTCGCCAAAGTGTCAACATACGCCATTTTGCAAGAGTTTTTTCAGGGAATCATTCGAAGCATTGATTTAGCAGCAATCAATATGGGAAATGGTTCGACCGACAAAGAGTAGCACGCATTTATTTGAAAATTGGAATCCCTTAATACAGCCGATTTTTTTTTAAATTATCAACTATAATGTGTTTTATTCATCGTTACTCCGATGTACTAAATGAGAAGATTTCAATTTTCTGAAATTTGGCGGAATTCCCACAACTTAAATCAATGTACTCAATTGGCGAGAATTCTGAAGTTAGATCGCTTGAAATCCCTTAATAACTGCATTATTTCTTCACGGATCATTAAAATTTAACGCTGTATTCTAATAAAACCTTTGCACTTGTTTTCAAAAATCTATTTCCTTAAGCTCTCAATAAATTGCGCAAAGCCGAAAACTGTGCAAACCGCTAGAACTCACTTACTCAAAATCCATATTTCAGCCATTTTATTTTTTCGCCAAACTAAAAAAATTTACAAGATGCCTCGGAAATCTTCAATTCTTATTGCTTTGCGTGTAAAGCATTTCATTCCTGCTCTGATTTCCCATTCACACGATATTATAATTTTTAAAAAAATAAACTTACGAATATAAACTAACAAAAAAAAAATCATTATTATTCTTTTATTTTTACTTGAGAACATTATTACACTACATTGAGAATTTAAAACATTTTATTCGGCAAAATCGCCACACTTGGCAACCACGATCCTTATTTCACACTTTTTTCACTACAGGGGTTACAATTACGGAAAGCTTTTTGCATGAAGAGCATAAAAAATCTCTTAAATTCCGGGAACGGGTGGACTTTCAAAGTTTTAAAGTGGACTACGATTTATTCTATATTATTTTACATATCTATGCTAAATTTCAGGCCGATAGGTTCATTTTTGTGGATTTGTATACGAACGACATTTTATTCGGCAAAATCGCCACACATGGCAACCACGATCCTTATTTCACACATTTTTCACTACAAGGGTTACAATTACGGAAAGATTTTTGCGTGAAGAGCATAAAAAATCTCTTAAATTCCGGGAACGGGTGGACTTTCAAAGTTTTAAAGTGGACTGTGATTTATTCTATATTATTTTACATATCTGTGCTAAATTTCAGGCCGATAGGTCCATTTTTGTGGATTTGTATACGAATCAAATCCACAAACAAACAAACAAACAAACAAACTAATAAACAAACAAACAAACAGAATTTCATTTTTATTTATAAGATTGTTTAATGAAGACCGAGGGATATAAAATAAAATATGTTTTGGTTTATTTAAATTAATCAAATCACATCTAAAACAATTCGTTACTCCATTGTATTATTTTTCTGGAATTCCCATTGTTTTTGTTACACGAAAAAAAAAATACTAAAGAGTAGGAACGTTCATAGTAAGTATCAGAAGTTGTTTACACTCTCAATCAAAATATTGATAGTTTTAGAATAAAAATAATTAAATACAGTTGAATGTTAAAAAAAGGTTATGGGGGGATGCTTTAGGAGCTATAAATTGCGTTTTGCATAACAGACGATAAGATTTTATTAAAAGAAAAATATATATATTGCTCTTAAAGGACTTTCTGAGTGCTACTTCCTTATATGTCTGGAGAGAAGAATATTTTTGAATGCTGAATAAAAGAATATTGCAAATAAAACTTACAGTAGTTGAATATTTGTTCGTGAAGTTTTTAATGTGTCCACTTATACAACTAACTGATCCCATATAAATCCTAATCCCCTTTGATCCCAGTATTAGTAGCAAAAACCCCAATACATAAAACAGAAGGGCAATGTGCTTCAAAATAGATATTATAAAAATAATTGCGCTTCTTGAATTAATAACTCTTTGGACATGCATTTCTTTATCCTTTTTTTAATTAATTTTCATGATACTATAATGAAGTACGAAGGTAATCACTTTCCTATGGCAAATAAAAATTTCCAATATCATCCTTTCATTGTAGCAGTTTAATAAATACAGATCTAGAATTCTCGAAAAATTATCACGTTTCATTATGTTTTCTACTACAACTATGCTCTTTTTTTACTGAAACTGCTGTAATTTTTTGCACTTTATTTCTTTATAAACTTTTAGCTTTAGTTTTTGTTTTTCTAAAGGTGTAAAGTATTCGAAAGAAATCACAAAGCCAAAACATTTTTTTCCCAACCTTCATATCACTTTCCGCTACTTTCAACCTGCGAAGCAAGCATTCTTTTACTTCCAAAAACATTAAATCCGTCCGGTAACTTTTACGATAACTTGTCTCCTTTACCCCTCCCCCAAGCATGTTCCATTTATTTATCGGGAATAGTAATATCTGTCATTTTGCTGTCAACTTCTTTACCAGCCAACATAATTTTGGATACGTCTCTTCTATTTGTTTTTTCTGATACATCCACCCTCCCTTCTTCCTTCAAGCTCAATCAGCATCTTGTAAAACTTCGTATTTTTAAAAAAGAAGTATTCGGTTCGCTTAATATCTTCTCGCACAGAACAGGGTCACTGTTAAGTAAGATTTTAATGGCTTGGCAGATTAAATGATTTTCGAAACTAGAAGTATTAAAGGAGAAGAAAAACGAGAAATAACATTTTCCACATCTTGTTTTTGGAAAGTGCAGCAAGCTATTGATTCAAAGCATGTAAAATCTAGACTATTGATCGAACTTCAATACTTCGTTTATGCATTAAATCATGAAAAAGTGTGTTAAGAATTCTTGTAGCTCTCAACTCTGAATAGACTAATTTGAATGCTTATACTGAAGTTATCTGTTAAATTTCAGGATTTTTTCAAAATAAAATAGCGGCTGTTACAAAATATTTTAACAGTTATAAGCCCGTTACTTTTGATCTAGCATAACTAAAAAAAATACTGCATACTTTTTATTTATTTTGAATGAAGATATACCAGTTAAACTTAATAATCAGTTAATTTTAAAGATTTCAGTACTCAAGTAAAGAATACCTAGCTTCGTTTATTCTGTTATACACTGCATAAACATGCCCCAATCGGACCTATTTTCACAGTGAAATTTCATATTATGAGGTCCACATCTGCGAATAGCATAATTCAATGAATTAACTATTTCTTTAGAAGACAATCACATAGAACAGATTCAACCCTAAAAATAATTCATTTTAACGATTTGAAGCGCGTTGTACAGAGATTTCACTGTAAATGGAAGCTTGTACAGTTATAATTCTCTGTACTCAAATAACACCAGCGTTTAACCCTTTAAGACGCAGTGATCCCGCTCTGGGAACACCCAACTCTGACGTTTTGACTGCTGCCAGTCACGAAGAATAGATTTGATTTCTATAAAAATAGTTGTGGGTGACGTAGCTCCACGAGAATCCTCTACTTTAAAGCACGCAATTTCCCGTAAGAAAATGGTCACGATTATTTTTAACAGCACTGACATCTGCTGAAAAATGGAAGAATGCGAGAACATCTGCAGAGATTGTCCAATGCTGAAAAAAGGGCAGCCGTTGCCATCGCTCGACTTAACTACCAGCAAGATGGCGGACGATTGAAACGTTCATCGCGTGCCACAGATCTAGAGACCCCTTTTTTGACGCAGCTGGCTGTGCTCGCGCCTCAAGGGTTAACGGGGAAATGCCTAACGTTTCCGCTAACAGTACCATGTCAGTTTTTAATTTATTTCTATTTTTCTCCAATGTACTGTCGATTGAACATGTTGATGACTCTTATTGCTGTCGATTTTTTAAGCCTTTAATGTGAGCATTTCTCTAGAAATATGAATATTTAATACACGCACTCAGAAAAGTATTATAGTATGAGAGAAATTTTCTATATTAATTTTTTGAGTAACTGATAAATAATTTCACAAAATGTACCTCAAAATAAGTTAGTACCTCAAAAGAATTTGTTATTATGCAGGGTGATTCTAAATTGTTTTTATATTTTAAAAATTTATTGTTTGTTTTTATATATGAAAAAAAATTAAGGGGAGATAGGGCACATAATAAGGAATCAGAATCACATAGCAATGTGGAGTCGGAAACGTCATTCACGTAGCTGTTAATAATCACTTTAGAGCGGGTGCTGAAACAACAGTGAAATTTCCGACCATTGTTCGTGAAAATCTAACGTATTTTCCTCAGAAAACATGTGACTAAAATTCATAGTTTAAATATTCTATTTCATTTCATGGATGAGATTTTTTGAGACAAGCCCATTGTATATGAAACTTGCTTAAGAAATTAGACAAACACTTCAACACTTTTCATAAAGTGATTATACTAGGAAAGTGAAAACGGCGGCGTTTTTGACCCCATATTGCTATGTGATTTTGATTTGTTATTATGTGCCCTATCTCCCAAAAAATGTTTGTAAAAAACAAATTTGAAACTTCTTGTACACTGCGTAATCTACTTTTTATAAAGAACACATTTTAATGAAACTGACGCTTGAAAATTGACTTGTACTTGAACAGTTTTTAGGTTTATAGTTATACACATTTGCATATAATGTGCAAAGCTATAGCTTTAAAGGTTTAGACCTTTCCAAAGGAAAAGCCCCTCATTTTTCTAAAATGAAAACTGATCTGCGCAATGCATCTTGGGCCTTCTCGTACACCTTTATCCAGAGATAGTAATATGTGTCGTGCGATGTCAGGAGCTTTACCACTTTAACACACCTTTCCATGCAGCTTTAGCCGCTTGTTTTTACCCCACTAGTTCAGTCAGCTGCTGCTTTAGTGTTTTCGTTTCCCTTTATTATTTATTTACCAATTTCTTTTTTCCCTGCGTCTTCGACATTCCGTAAAACAGTTTGAGTAGCATTTTATTGACGAGAAAGTTCTAGAATTCCTCTAAGAAGTATGCACACGAGGGGAATTGGATCGTGTTAGACATCACATTATATACATGAAAATTTATAAAATACTTTTTGTATTTGTGCTCTTAATTTTACTAGGTTTTATTTTTCAGTGTTATGCTTCAGGTTTGTTTTGTTTTCTTTCATTATTTCTATGGGTATGATGATTAGTAGTACTTAGTTTAAATAGTTTCTAAAAAAATAGTTTTTGTCTTAAAGAAAATATTGCACATACACTTAGCACTCTAATAAGATATAAATTTACATCAACATATAAGCTTTAAAAACTGCAAACATAAAATAAAAAATGAAAAATAAAATCAATCCGATTATTAACATAATTTTTTTTAAATATACAAGGGTGTCCTAAAAACACTGAACTAGGCTTTAATTCCTTAAATACTGATCAGAGACATGTACAAAAAATTAACGTAATAAAAGTACAGAATGCTATGGTGTCAGCTAAAATTTCCAAATATTTAAATATAAAATTTAAAGTTCTATACTACAGCCACCATGGAAAAAAAAAAAAAAGCTAATTGAACCATTCTTTCGTGGTTCTCGAAGGGGAAAAATAAAGACGGGCAATGGGATTCAATGATCGTACGCATACGAAAAATAAATAAATAAATAAATAAATGACTGCAAGATTGCAAATGCATACTATTACTTTCGTTAGTTTTGGTACCTATAGCCTCTCTCCAACATTGCTTAGCCATATCTTTGAGTATTTATTAGGATAGAGAAGCCTGAAAGTTTGTACTTCATTTCATTAATGCACGACGCACACTTTAGTAATGGATTTTTTTGTACGAGAGCCGTATAAAAATACAAATTTTGTTTTTATTTAGATTTTATCTCCTGGAAATTTTAATCGATACCATAAAATTCTGTTCCTCTTTTTACGTGTCTTTGTAATTTGTTGTATATATCTCTGAACAAAATTTAAGTCTAAAAAAAACCTAAGACATAAAAGTTTGGCACGTCTGTCTATATATATATATATATATACACACGCACGGACATACACATATACAAGCACATTTTTCTTTTTAAATTCTAACTTACGTGTAGAATTTTTTTAAAATAAAAATTGAACTCTCTATCTTAAAATGCTAATTACATTGGATTTAAATTTTACAACGCAATTTTACTTACGCGAATTGGATATTAAGCGCGTTTCTCTCGAGTGCGCATCTTAGAGCTTAGATTGAAGGGACGAGAGTCAGTTAAACCCGCGCCAACAGCTATCAATCAAATCGAAGAGCGAGTTGCACCGGAATCCTTATCTTGTTCTCCAATCAAAAATATGCTGCCGCTGGCGCTTTGCCAGATCAAAAAAACAAAAAAAAAAAAAAAAAAAAAAAAAAAAAACGCCACTATGTCCGTCCATCGCTGTAGGGGGCCCCTAGAAAATATGCTACCGCTGGTCCTTTGCAAGATCGCGGGGTTCCCCCTATGATTGTCCCCCTCCCCTCCATTTCTCGGGTGCAACTTGCCTGTGGATTAAATTCATCAGCGATGCAACGCGCCCTTTTCTCCTTTTGCTCCGTGCAACTAACTCATTTCTACTCCGTGCAACTAACTCCTAGCAAGACAAGATTTTTTGCTGCCGACACTCATTGATTTATAACTTATGTGAGGAATGGTAAATGTATAGTTAGGGAAGGTTTTAAAACACAGTTTGAGGGGGTGTTTATAATTGCCTAAAATAACTGTGTATGGGCTTCAAAAGCCGTATGACAAACTCTATCTCACAGCCCGAAATTTTCACTTACGCAAAGGGTCTTGGAGTTCTCGCGCAAGTATGGACCCTACTTTTTCTAAGTTTTTCCCCTGAAAAGGAAGGGGGGATGCTTTGTACAATGCATTTTAAGATTTTTCCACCCACCGGAAGCTGTAATACGTGACATTTCAAGTGAACGGGACCTCTTACAAATTTTCAACATTGCATATTTTCTTGTAACTTTATAGTGTCATCTTTTTCCACTCTTTGAATCCGTTGCTTCTTCGGCTTTTATCCTATTTTATTATTTATCGACTGCTCTCCTCTGATTCCCATAGCACCAACTCTTTTGGAAGCAATTTTATTGACGCCAGAAATTGAAAAGATCTCAATGATTTGCTAGAACCGTAAACAAAATATGCATAGAAATCTGAGGAATAGGTACGATTTGTGTTCAAACAGTGCTCGTAGTGCAATATGTTCAATGATTATTGAAGTGTTCAGGAAAGCAAATGAAATATTACAATGAATCTGTGTATTTTTTTTTTTATGGTTCTGGTGGTGACATACTTGATTCAACGCAAGTTTATTAATATTTATGAAAATATATTGAAATAGTAAGATTGAAAACCTGACAATGATCAAAATAAAGAGGCGATTACGCAAAGCATGTTTTTTATTCCTGATATGAAATACAATATTATGGAAAATACGTATGATTTACATACTCGTGCGGCTCCACAGAAAACAGCGAACGAAAGATTTTTTTAAAGCTATTTCTTTAACATTATTAAACTCCAAAAAAGTTATTTGGTACAGGTTTTTATTTTCATTTTCCCTGCTTAGTCTGCGTCTTTTAATCTTATGTGAACGAAAT
The DNA here is from genome assembly GCA_038373885.1 of Cheiracanthium punctorium. Classification (NCBI taxonomy): domain Eukaryota; kingdom Metazoa; phylum Arthropoda; class Arachnida; order Araneae; family Cheiracanthiidae; genus Cheiracanthium; species Cheiracanthium punctorium. The sequence continues at coordinate 643,394 of JAWZYV010011719.1, forward strand.
TAGACACATAGCATAATTAAAATTATTATTTGAAGTACGAGATAATTAATATGCAGCCTTAAATTGGGCAATGAGCTGAAACATTTACGATAAACATTTATGAATTCGGTTTATTAGTGTAATAAAGTAGTCGATATTCTCAATCATTAGTTGGCAGGTGATTTCTATTCCAAGTATCTATAACTTGTCTAACATGTATCTCGTCACTTAAAGCTTTTCAACAGTGTGCTCTTTTTCTTTAACATGCATACAGCATTAGTCTACTTAACAGAATGACTTTGCTTAAACAACAGAATTTACATCATACGAAATAGCGTTTCACTCATTCTGTTTCCTTTATTTTATTTTTTTGTTTATAATTATTTTATTTTACTGAATATTAATTCATATAAAAGAATATAATTGAAATTTTATCTCATATTTGCAAAGTACACAAATACAAAATTAGTCTGTATATCAGCATACAAAATTAGCCTACCTAAATAAATAACATAATTTACTTTAATAAAATTGTCGTTCTGTTGATACTATTTAATTAATTTGAATTTACTTCACGGACTATTAATTGTTATGAAAGAATATAATTCAAGTTTTGTACCATTGCGGCAAAAAACTCAAAAATATACATTAAAAACTTTTAAATTCCAGTATAAACTTGAACATCTTTATCGTTGCAAAATTGAAAAAGAAGAGATTCTGCTTTTGTGTCTCCATACTAATGTTCAAAAAAGAGAAAGTGTGGATTTCATAAGGCCAGTCTCCAGAGCAGATCTCTGTTTATAGATCATCATGAGCACTATTTTCACATTGACCTATATTATAGATATATTCTATTAACCCTTAATTCCTCTGAAACATTGTTGTTCAAGACTTGGGCGCATGTTCGAAATACACAATTAACCCTCTGACACGCGGTGGTTGCGCCGAAAAACCACCTTATTTATCAGCACTTTTACTGTACTCGCTAAAATACATGCTTAAATGGTTCCAAAGCTGAAAATGCGCAGGCAGCTGTGTCAGAAAACCTCTTTAACTTGTGGCGCCAGATGGGTTATTCGATCGACCGCCATGTTGTTGATAGTTAAATGGATTGATGGCAACGGTTGCACCTTTTTCTGCGGCAGCCTATCCAGTTGGTCTTCTAAACTGATGTGAATATGCTGCACCTTCAATGGGTTAGTGTTTTCTTTAATCCATTTATGCCTAGTGTCCCTTTTTTGGGACAGCATTTTCGCTATCAGTCGAAAACGTTATTTATTTTTCCTAGACTTTACTCACGAGTATTGAACCTCAACTCCACAACAGTGGCTATGTCACCGAAAATGGTAGACGGCCGAAGTGTGAAGGTCCCGGGTTCGGGTCCCATTGCACGGTTGTCGATCTAACCGTTCGCGTTTTTCCGTGGTTTATTCCGAAACCAGCGTAAATGCGGGATAGGACTCCTTAGAAAGACCCCCCCCACGGAGGGCATCCCCCTTGTGCAGTCCTTCTGACGTGAATTTATAAGCGGGCTTCGGGCCAAGCGCATAAATTCGAAATACATGTTACACAAACAAACAAAAAGTTATACATAATGATTTAAAGAGAAATCAGTTGATATCGGAAATTTATCTATTATTGCTGGTTGGTATTAGCAAAAATCGAAGAAAGTCGCAAAAATGTCTGGGCACAAATGGGTTAACATTTCTCCTAGTATTTCATCGAATTCAAATATATGTGAGGAGACACAAAACTAAGGGAGTGAGAAAAAATATATTAGTCCGTTGATATCACACTTCAATTCATTCTGTCCTCCTAACCTAAGCAAACCTTCTTTCCCTTCAATAAACATTAAATGTGACTGGTGACTTTTACGATAACTCGCACCTTTTATCGGAAACAGTAATATCTGTTATTTCACCGTCGAGTGCTTCACCACCCTAACATAATTTTCGATGCCGTTTTTATTTTTTTATATTTTTCTTGTGAGCAGGCGCGTGGTCCGCTAACGTTCCTTTTTGTATTACTACTTTTGTTTTTTCTTGTTTTTACTTGAGTACCTTTTAGAGTTAACGTTTTATTGATGGGAAATACTACTACTGCTTTTTTTTTTCCCCTTAAAAAGCAGCTGTTCCAGGTCTGTTAGATTGTTTTGATCAGAATCTAAAAGAAACAGTGAAGGAATTCGTGGAAGTTTGGATTTTTTTTTCTTTTCAACCCTTTACCTACTGACGGCACCTAGAAGTACAGTTAACCCTTTATAAGGCGAGTTTATGTGCAGACAGTCGGAAGGGACTTTTCTGGCCCATTTTTTAAGATTAACTGATACATTTTCCCTCCACTGTAATATCCCACGTGAAAATTAGAGAAATAAGCATTAAACAAACAAAGAAATTTTGTGGGAGAATACATTACAATTATTCACAAAATCAAAGTCGGAAAACTACCTGCTGCTTCTACACGGAATTAAACGCAAAAATGTATAATCAAAAGCGATGATTCTTATGCTCAATTTTCGAGTAATTATTCGAGCTTTCTTTAAAATTACGAATGAAAAAAAAAAGTTCATAAGCCAAATATAATTTAGAACCTAGATGTATGGAAAAAATATACATCCAACATAACTGAACAAAAATTCGAAAATTCACTAATGATAATTGATTTCTGTATTTAATATTCCGTAGATGGTAAGTATTCTTACCACGGCCTCATAAACTGTTAAATCAAAATTGTCAAGAAAAAAGAGAAAAAATTATTATTTGTAATCATTCCTTTGAAAAATCACTACCAAATACTTCATTTAATCAGCTTACATCGCGATTGCATGTTTCATTAGAGCAGATTGCTTTAAATAGTCAGCTTTCCCGCTGGCTTTCTAATCATGTCGTGCCCTCTCCTCCACAAAAAAGAGCATTAGTGAATTTTCAGACACCTGTTTTATGATTAAAGGATTGGATTTTATAAAAGTGCGTCAATCAAAGTATTACTTGACCCCTTCAGATGGGTTGGTCCAATACTCTTTTGAAAAAGACTCGTTGGCTGTTTATAAAACCAGTCATCAAACGTATAGCTTACGCTTATTATTTTTTTCGTAATTCTCTTTTTTATTGCATTAATCAGTATTTATCATTCATTGCCTAACTATAACAAGAAAAAACAAATAGATTTAAGGTGATATTCTTGACAATTCTTAATTCGGTATATAAGTGTTAAGCCTAAATTATAACAAAAATTTCGAATATCTGCGCATTTCCTGATTACTTACAACGATTAATTACTTATGTACATAAAACATAATCTTTGAACGGCTTGAATATTCTTAAATTTATAATAAAGTATAGCAGGTACTAACATTCAAAACATGATTCATTTCTTTCTTGGTAAACTAAACTATTAATGAATGTTACTTCACTCGGTGACGCGACAGCCCAAATTTGTGTCAAAGCCTGTGCTGCCCCACCACGTTTTCGCGACATGGGCTCTGGGGTGCGGTAGCATATGAGCCGGCAATAGGGTCAGTAGCCCCCAGTGCTTAGTTCCCGAAACAAGTTTGAAAACGCTGAATACACCTTGTACAGCCCAGACATCGAACTCCGGACCTTTAGCACAGCAGCACAATGTTCTAACTACTACACTACTGGACATCTCCACTTCTTATATTAGTTAGAAATTTAGCAAACTCAAAAAATGTTCTAGATTATAGGAAATAAAAAAATAACAATAATTATGTTGCATAACTGGAGGAACAATTTACAACGACAACAGAGAATGCTAATTAAGCTATGTGTCTAGCCACAATAAAAACACGCCGTGAAAAATAATACAGCCATAAAAATTAATTATGCCCACACAGAAAAGTTTGAACATCGAAAAAGAGAGCGATAAAAGTTCTCGGCGTTACCAGTGAAACACCTTTCCATCAATCAGGATCACGGAAAACGATAAATGGCGTTATTCAGATATGATGGCTTAAATCCTGAATAACAAGTAATCCTGAATAGCACACTTTGAATTACACGCTCGCTATCAAAAAGAGAAACTGACAGCTCATTTATAATTTACACTTTTACAGTTTGTGGAAAATTGAATAACAATGCGCTAAAAAAAAATTAAGCTTATTATATGCAAGAACGTCAGAAGTCACGTGGGCTTTCCAAAGAAAAGGATTTCTGTTTTATGTTCATTTACCTGTGGAGTGAAACTTTTATTCGACCATTTATTTGATGAAATCGAAAATTAAATTAAAAAGTATATTCAATGGCGGATTCATTGAAAGAAGCTAAGAAATTTAAGACACCTCCCCCCCCCCCAAAGAAAAAAAAATATTGCTAAAGGGTAGCATTTTACTTTGCTATACACTTTGGACTTTAAACAGATTAAATAGATCAAATGAAGATTTTGTTTTAATAAATGAGCCCTTCCCAAAAATTTTTACATTGGTTTAAAATAATACTTTGCTATATTGTAACTTTGTTTTGGTCAAGTGAACGTTCATCAAAAAATTAGCATCTCCAAAAAATGGTTTCCTAATTGGGTATAGTAACAAAATAAAGCTAAAAGAAGAAAAGTACAGGCATACTCAAGTAAGTAATTTGTCTATTACAGAATGTGTTGATAGAATGAGTAAGAAATCGAGGACCTTTGCAAAACAGTTTTTATGCTTAAAAACATTGTGTTGTAACGCGATTTTATAAATAAATGCAAATGATGATGTCAGTTTATAATTAAATTAAACATAGTGACACCCAAAAAAATTGTCGATAAAACATATCCTTTCTTTCAGATGGTGAAACTTAAAAATGTACTTTCCCCTTTACATTTTATATTATTATATAAAATTTTCTTTCCTTTCTGTATTCGTGTGTGTGTGTGTGTGTGTGTGGGTGGTGGGGTGGGTGGGGCGTGGGGGGGCAGGACCTATAAAACCGTGAAAATATCGATTTTCATATTTTAACATATTCTGAGTATTCGTACATTTATAAACACTGTACAAAAACCGAATTCAATAATTCCCACTAGATCGTGAGTTATAACGACTTTGGTAGGTCATTGTGCAGCCGGCAGAATGTAGAAATGAAACTTTAAATCGTATTTTCTGAGAATGACTAATTTTCAACTTGCGCGCACGATTACTTTAAAACTATAAATGCTAGCCTTCTGAAATTTATTTTCCAAGTGTATCTACTTATAGTGTACACATTAATACCAAAAAAAATATCTCATTATTGTTTTTTGTTTTAATTAGAAATATATTATGTATTTTAGACTATTTTTGATAAATTTTCAAAATTTTGCTAAAATTTTAAATTTTAATCCCTTTTTTTTCAATGTATTCTGGTTTTATGTTAACGATATGTATCTTACAAATATAATTTGTCAAGAATTGTTACTGTGTTTGATTTTTTTCAAATTTTACAGAGCGCGCGTACTTTGCGATTAGCATTGTAACGTACTTTTCAAAACTTACATTAAAGAATTAATTTGTAACTTTTTTTTTATTTTCATATATCATAATACTACATTAGTATATTTTTGGTAATGCAAAAAAAAAATATTCCTCTAAGCAAAAAAGGAGTAATATAGCTACAAATAATTTTTCCTTACTGTATAAGTTGTATTCGAAAAAATTAGTTTTATAGATAAATTACTTTACCAATTCCAAATTGTAATCTCACAGCAAAGCCAATCACCTTCTTTCCTCTCTGCCTAATTTGTTATTTAGAATAACATAAGCGGAATGGGCTGGAATCAATGGGAGGAAGAATTTCTGAAATCTTTAGTAGTTACTATATTTGAAGAACGCCAAAATGATAGAAATGCTTTCCAAGATGCTATGAGAAGATACACGCTCAAAACTCATTTGGCAGTGCTGAGCATGTATGTACATTTTTTACCCAGCTAAAACACCGATGATCAAACATGGAAAATATATGGACCAATCAGCTTTTTACTTTAGAGTTCATCAGGGAAACCATGCAACTAAAAAATCTAAGCGAGAAAGCCTTAACATATGTATTTTAATCATCTAGAAAAATCGATATATCACTGTATGATTCTACTACATAAGAAATTCACTTGTTTGTCTGGAGAAATTAATTCACATCACCGTATGTGTCATTTACAGCTACTTGCGCCCTTTCTTTAGTTTCTCTTCAACAATTTGGATCTTCATCGATTGAAAAAACATTCGGAACCACTGATTTAGCATACACGTACCCTACATTTGTATGCATAAGATGACCTTTAGTGATAGTTAGCGAATTAATCATTAAATCATAGTCCGGCATTCGAACAATTAAGCTAGGACATACTAGTATAAAAGGAGTTGTGGAGAGTCAAATTTTTAAAAATCTTGCATTCAAACTCTCACTCTATATACAATTTAAATTTAAATGAAACTATCTCTTCCCACTATACATTATACAAATGTAAGGCAGCCTACTTGACTGTTTTTAGTTTGATTTAGAACGAAAAAGAAAACACTGCATTGTTTCTTTTCGTATTTGTTACTCCAGGATGTAGCAAAACATACATTTCTGCTCTAAAGATTTCACTGTAATAAACGCAAAACCTATGCCAGATTGTAGACAGCATATATTTGTCTACGAAACACATATAACTTCATACATAAATAAAATTTTAAAAAGAGCACTTCATTAATGGTTTACTGCATGAGGTTACTTACTATAAGTTACTATAAGTTAACTTACTATAAGTTAGAAGCTATCGCATTGCTACAAATTTGTTGGGGAAGTCACCAGTAAAAATAAAAAAAGAAAAAATGACTAAAAAATTAGTCAGTAAGCTCAAAGCCGATATCACCTTTTACTTTTCAGAGCACTTTTCAATTTTCACATCATAACAGACTGATAATGCTAGCAATAAGCATTATTACTGTTACTATATTGAAATACTTTCAGTGACCTTCTTATGAAGTAACAAAATTAAATTTTGCTAATGTATTAAATATTTTTAATGCTTACTAAAACTAATATTACTAATAGGAGAGAGCATAAAAAAAAAGAAAAAAAAAACATAAACTATCTGATTTTTTGTACCTAAAATTCTTGTAACTTGGCAAAAGCTCAAGTGATTTTACTCAAGTACCAAGTAAATATATTTAGTTTCGCCAATTCAGTATTAAAGTACAAAAGCTATGAATTATGAAAATCATCAGATCTTTCTTTTTTTACTTCATTTCTTTTTCAATCAAGCTCGAGTATAAAAAAATTAATAAACGTTAAAATAATTGGTAGGAAGAGTGGGATACCGGTGATTCACGGGTAAATATATATCTTTTGTATCCCACAGACCGTAACTTCGCCCTCGGAAATCAATTAGTCCGCACAAGAAATCTTAAAAGTAAACCTCTCAAAATCAAATCAACGGGAAACAAAAACCTTCCCCCCCCCCTCCAAAGATAGAACCACTACGAAAAACTCTTCAAAAGAGATAAAAAGGGGATATATACATAATACATATATATGTGTGTGTGTGTAAAAAAAAAAAAAAAAAAAAAAAAAAAAAAAAGATACTTGCGTGCGGCACGTCACCACACGACAGCTTTCCATCAATCTGATTGGCTAGAGACGGCACGTTCCCCGGTCCCTCCACTCTTGCAATTCCCGCCATGTGGTCGTTAGGCTCTCGGATCGATTCTCGTCTAAAACGCGGTTCAGGTTTTTAGAAAATAATTGCTCGGTGTCAGGGCAATATACCTTCGGTATCTGCTTCGCTCATGAAGATGGAATACGGCCGTGGAGATAAAAGTCATAAAAGTATGTCGACAAATTGCCCACTGTAAAATTAAAAGCATTTTATAATAAGCCTAGAAGGTCCCCCCCATTACACCTAATGGCGATATGGCTGATCAATTGTGAAGCAAACGTGTTTAGAATAGCCTCTGAATTTCGTAGGCAGAATTCAAATGCAGAAAAATAGGGTTTTTTTTTTCTTTCTTGAGCACGTGGTATGATTAAAAGCTATGCGTCATTTGATGGTGATAATAAAAAAGGGAGATGCTTAGAAAAGTCGTCTATTTTTTCTGTAACTAACGATAACGCAAATTTTCGAGTTAAATTCCCGTATTTTTAAAATGTAATGAAAAGCTTTTCTGATGGAAAGTTTCCGGATTTTTAGGAAGTGCTGTACAATACGAAGTATGTCAAAGATCATCACCCGTTATTCTGTTTTTATTTCAAAATTTTTATTTGAAAAAGTTACATGAAGTTGCGTGTTTGTTGCGAATTTTTGGGGTGATCTGCTCTGGTTAAATTTAGGCTAAAAATCGTATTCTACGCCTCAAATAATTAAATTTTCCATTTTGTTGCATCAAAATCGACTAACTATCGAACAAGGTAGGAAACTTTGTGTTTACCTCAGAAAAACACGAGATTAGTCAATTTCTCGGTAAATATAGGCAATATCGTTTAGCTGACTTCAATTTTGTGGAGTTAATTTTGCCTATATTCTGCCAAAAACTCGCAAAAGCTTGGTGGTACTTGGCGCGATTTTATTAATGGGTCTGTGATGTTTGCTTCCTTGCATTAGTATTACGTCATCGATATATATGCGACTATACTAGGAAATGTCAATGAATTACAATGCTGTGGTAATTAGTGGAAAGTTCGGGAAGAATGTGCGAAAAGTATAAAAGCAGCAGGACGCTTCACACAGAGCTGTTGTCAGTTGTCGCTGCCAGGGAAACTTTATTCCTTCTGAGGGCCTACATGATTCGCATCGAGCGAGAGACACTTTTTCGCTTGAATTGAAAAGCCTAGTTTTAAAAAACTGTTAGTGAATTCTTCACTATTATATTCTTAAGATCAGTTACGAGTTATTCTCAAGAATTTCTCCCAAAATTTAATTTGGTGAAAGGATTTTATTACATGAGATGAGAAATACAGCATTTGACGACGCTTCTGTGATTAGCTGATTGTTATAAAACGTGTTAATACTTGTAAACTTCTGTGAATTGTGTATTCAATATTGTTCGTTGAATTTCTAGAATAAAATTTGTGTTTTATCTTTTCAATTGGACTGTTTATTAGAAATTTCCATACACGCTGGACTTTTTTAAACTACGGACCCGAAAATTAATCACAGTTTTCTGCAAGAATACCTTCAATAATGGATGAATGAATCAGAATTTATCTTTGGTTCTCATTTCACTCAATAAGATAGGAATTTCTCAAAAGTTTGACACGCAGTTAGTTGCATACCGAATTTAAGACATAACAATAAATTTTATAGAAGAATTAGGGGTTTACAAAAATACTATATTGAATAAATAAATAAATAAGAACTCACTGTGACGAGCACAATAAAATGTATCAGCTTACCTGAAAAGAGAAAACAACAATATAATTACCTCTTTATATAAATTATTTTCAATACTAAAATTATGAACATCGCATTTGCAAACAAATAAAGAGTAGTACAAAGTAAAAGTCACATTTTTAATATTTGTATACATGAAGGGTTAGATGCAAGAGTCACATTATCCATTTTTTAGGTGGAGTTATTTATACCACCGTATTCGTCATTTTAAGGCCAATTGGACTGTTATAGTGATTTGGACCATAATGAAAATATTAAAGCTGAACAAAAAACTTCTCGTTTTGATGCATAATTGACATTATCCAACAACTGTTTGCAACAAGAATTAGGGAAACTTGCAAAGGATCATGTATTTGTTTTTTAACATTTGTGAATGTTTTTAAGGAATAACCACGAGACCTTTTTAATAATTTTTGCGTGTTGATTTTTGTTGTTTATTACCCTCCAAAACAGCATAATGAAAACTAATGTTCAAATATTTATCGGTTGTTTCGATTTAAATGCATAACTATTTTGATTTATAATTCAAATTACCCCAAAAAGTTTGATGCAAAACTTTGATTTTCAATATTTAATTTTAAATTCTAGGTTCACTATAATTATTACTGTTTAGAACTTTGCGCAAGTAGTTGTTATGACAACAAATACACCATACAAAAAAAATGGGCCAGCATATCATGTTTGTCAATAATGATCAGATTTTAGCATTTTTCTCAGAACTTAAAAAAAGACAATGCGCATCTGCACCCTTCATATGTATGTATGTATATATATATATATATATATAACTAATAAGTAAAACACAAAACATACTACAAATAAGACATATCTCGCATAAAAATATAACAGCTATTAGCAAGAATTAGAAACCAAATTTTGAAGCCAAATAAAGTGCAAGAATTATTGTGATAATATAATGGAACGAACGGTAAACAAACCATCATTTTTTACATCTCATGAAGTCCCTACCATTTCTTGGAGTTCTGGGTGGTTTTTCCCAGATGTAAACATCAATCCGCGTTAGAATCCCTTAAGTCACATCACTGGCCGAGCACATAACTCTCTGAACTGGAAGCCGGTAAGTGCCTGGTTCAAACCCAGGTCGCGCTCGTCGACCAAGTCGTTTGGAATTTTCCGTGGTTTTCCTCAAAACTTATTGTAAATACGGGTTAGGACCTCCACGGTAAGCACTTCACCCGCTCACGGGCCTACATGCCTAGCGGAAATAAGTGGCCCTAATACCCACAAGCAAACAAACAATAGAATCCTTTTAAAAAATTTTCCGCCTGAGGCACCTTCCCCGTAGGCAGATGCCCCTCTTGTATGCTTGCCCTAGAATAGAACACTCAAAATACATCTTATGAAAATTTTACATCCCGTTCGAAAGCTTAAGAGAAACAACTATGGAATTTTTAAAAAATATTTTACTCCGAGGAATCTAGCAGAACCAAAACGTTTCCTTCTTATCCCGAGCGCAAGAATATTCTCAATTCCATTGATTTCCTCCGAGAGCAAAAGAGATTTGCTCGTTGCCAACTTATGGATTGAAAAGAAATACATTCGGCGACATTTCTGTTCCTCAATCTAAAACCCATTTGTCTGTCTCTTCATATTGCTTGGACTAACTGACAAGTGACGCGCATTTTCTTCTCTCTTGAAGAGGAGAGAAAGTATTCCGAGGAAAGTTATTTCCCTATTCCAGAGATAAGTTGAAAACCTGGAGAAACGCCGTAATCCGCTGGCGATGAAATGTCTCTGAAGTGTTTTCATCCGCCTGTTGTTTTCAACGAGAAGATGCGAATTTAGCTTAGTAGAAGGAGGCATTTATGTAGGTAAACAACGGATTTCGCGCGAACATCGGGACAGTATCGGACCCAGAAAAGATTCACGGAAGAGATGATCGTAATGATAAAGCATATTATCAGAGATAGGCCCCTCTTTTTTTTAACCTTTTTAATTTTTAATCCTGAGCCCATGTTTAACCTTTTCGCTCTTACTATTCAAATGACCCAACGTAGAAGACTCTCCTTCTCCGACTCCAAGAATGTTTCTTTGGACCTTCTGCGACTTCGGTCAAAGAAGACTTCCCCTTGAACCTTCTCCCTTTTGTTTTGTTTTTTGAGGCTGTTCTTCGAAAAAAAAGAACTCTGTACACAAATTGAAATAAACTAATAGCACCATGGTCTCCAAAAAATTCCAGATGGTTCTTCATAAGCTGTTTTACACACTGCGATAAGCGAAAACGCTGTGGCTTTTTTGAAATTTACAGAAAAAATTCTTAAACATGGATCTGAGCTGCAAGATTTTTTGAGGAGTGACACGCTTTGCGAAAACTTCCGATTTTTAAGAATTTTTCCTAAAAGTTTTGAAACTGATACAGATTGGCCTGTCTTCGCAGTATGTAATACAGCTTGTAAAGCGACAGCTTCAAAATTTTGAAGAGCCTGGAATAATTAGTTTATTTGTAATTATGTACCAAAATCACATGATTTTTTCGAATAACACCGTTAATGGTGGGAGCGAGGGACGCGGTTGCACCCCCAAATTCAACAAACATTTTATTTATTCCATATTCTAGATATTAAGACTTTAACGCGCGCTGTCTTCGCGAGACATAGCTCTGTTTTGATTGACAAAGAATTATTTTGATTTCAATAAAAAATACTCAAGGGGGACATAGTTACAAGTGAATACTTTTCCATTTAGCACATCATTTCTCGTAAAAATTGTCAATTATTTGTAAAACTGTCAGGATTATTTTCAACAGCACTGGCATCTGTTGAAAACTGGAGAATGTGATGGAAATACATGATAGAAGAACAGTGCCCAATGCTGAAATTCATTTCGTATTCATACATTGTTTTTGTGCAGGGCTCGATCATCACGATATTAGGCCCAGGACAAATACAATTTTATGGGGCCTTTGCACTTACAAGAAATTCCATACTACGCATTTAATTTGTTTTGGGTGCATATAGCTGCATAAATATATTAAAAACTAAATACTGAGTTAAAATACTATATATGTAACCATATTACTATAAAGAATATTTAAGAATTTTTGTTACACGAATAGCATTCATTTTCACAAATAATAGCTATCTATACACATTCGGCATGTATATACTTTTTAAAAGTATAAATGAAAAGAACTGCAAACCTTACCATACATATCTTAAAACCTATGAGATATTTTTTATAATAAATCTTACAAGAAGAGGTTCAGACTTTGAATTCAGGGATTTTGACCCAATGTTGATGGGTTTTAGAAGAGCAAAATACTAGAGAATTAGCTGCCAACTCTCGAGAAAATGACATTTAATATATTCGAATGGCATAATACATTCGAGAAAATGGCAATTAAATTTTTATACACGTTTTTTTTTAAGAATTTATTTTTTTAACACATAAAAATTTGCAGAAAAATATAAAATTTTTGGGCTCTTAGACCCAGGGCAAGTGCCCCTGTTGTCCTACCGATAAACAGGCTCTGCTTTTGCAGAGTCCTGTTTCATTTTTTGGTTATACAGTAATTTTCCCCCCACCTTAACTGTCACATATGTGCTGTATGGTTGGATTTTTCATATTTCATTTATTTATTTTTTTTCCCTGGTAGACTTACATAAAAATATTATAGGTCTAACATTTTTGACCCTATTAATTGGTGTATATTATCACAGCTGTTAGGAGAGAGGAAGGGAAACAACAAAGTTTGAAAATAATACAATTTATATTTTCTGCTACTTAAATAGAATCTTTCTGCATGAGTTTAAATCTACCTGCGTACTACTTCATTACCTTAAATGCACGTCACCTGAAAAAAAATTGTTCACACGAAACGAAACCCGATATCATTCGATTTTTGGCAAGGCTATTTCAACTGGTCTTCTCAAGGAAAGCCTTATGCTGGCCATCTGTTGTTGCATAGCATCGACAGGGAAAAGCATTAGAGATTCGTTATTCTTGAATAAGTTTCTTTGTGTACCAATAACTCGTATATCTTTTTTCCTTTCGGAGTACGGTGGAAGCATAATAGATAGGTACCCTTTTTTTTTTTTTTTTTTGGTCTGTTTATTGTGGCGCCAGGTAGGAACTGAATAGGTAACTACTCAAACCTACCCCTAGGGAAAAATATCCCAAGCCGTGAAGGGGGAGAAAGAAGAAGGCGCATCCTTTTTAAGTCTTTGTTGAATAGGATGTAAAGGTTGTGAGGTCACAAAGGAGAATTTAAATGGTCCCAAAGGAGAATTTAAAACACCTTATAGCTGTTTATTCAAGATCTAAGCGGTTTCATTTTGGAAATAATTTATAGAGAGTTAACTGTAAAAATCTGGTATAATTTGTGCGAGTGTTCTAAAATTTGCTGCATTAATATATTATACATACATACATGCATATATATGTACACTGTACACTGTATATATACACTGTATATATATATATATATATATATATATATATATATACAGTGGCGTATTGAAGGGGGGTTTGGGGGTTTAAAACTCCGCTTGACACTAAGGGTGATGAAGGAAATTAGGCTGTTCATTACACTTTTTTCACACGTTTCAGAAAGAAAAGTGTTCCTAACAAGCAGAACTCTTGGAAAAGTGGTGAAAGTGGTCCTCTTTGGGAATCCACAAAGACATGTGCCCCGTTTGACCCCCCCTCTCTGGATCTTCCAATGCACCAATTGAAAATAATTTTGTTTAGAAAAATAATTTGTTACGGAAAGCGTGAACTTATGTGATTGAACCACGGTCACTTACGTGTGTGTGTGCATTACTATAACTGTGTGTGCATGTTTATATATAAGTAATCGGAAAAACGAAGCACCTCCCTTGAAAAAATCCTGGTTATGCCACTGTGTATATATAAATATATATATATATATATATATATATATATATATATAATAAATATATATATGTAATAAATGTCGTATATATATATATATATATATATATATATATATATATATATATATATATACGACATTTATTACACAATATGAAGAATCTATGTCAAATATTTTTTTTTAAAATCATCGATAATATATTAACATTTTGTTTTCTTTAATAAGAATACATTTTTTAACTTATAAAGACCTTCCAAACTTTTCCTACTCTTTATAAGATTGTACGTACTATATACGTCTCAAGGAACTTCTTAAAAAAGGCACAAAACAAATTTTTCACCTGAAAGCAACATGTTTTCAAAAATCAAATCTCAAACATGAAGGTTTATGTTAACCAAAATGATAGCTAAATAATTGAAGCATATTTCATAATATATTTAAAATACTAAAAATATATGAATTAGCATTTTATTTGCTGTTTATACTGTCTATCTGAAATATTATTTTCTTATCATCCATTTATTCTTGTAATTAGTTTATTCAACTACTGATTTCCTCATTTTAAATTACTTATAAGTAAGTCTACGTAATTTAAACGCATTGAATAACATATTTGAAACTTTTATTAATGTTTCATTTGTTTTATATCGATAATTTTATTTTCTTTATTTTCATATATTGTTTAGTTTAAACAATATAACTATTTTTTTCCATGGCTTACTGAGATCATAAAAGTATTTTTGAAAAAGTAAATGACATTCTAAAATATTAAACCTTAATATAACTTCATATTTGCAAGTTGCAGCCAATCTTTGATAGTTATTTGAAGTGCTGATTGTGTGTACGGTAATAATAAATTTTGCGTCAATAATTTCTAGTTAAATTGATTGTTTTATGGTATAAAGTAAAATGTTTATAATTTTTCAACACAACTAATAACATGCCTTAAACTCGTCCTAAATTCAGCTTTTCAACTTTCATTTCCTTTTCACCTTTTGATTGTATGTTTAAATGCCCCCAGTAACTTTAAAACGAACCATTGCATAGCTTAATTTACTGGATATTTAGTTCATTTCGAAATAGTACATATTTTTAGTATCAAATTCTGCTAGTGAATATAGCTAAATGTCAAACCACTTTATACAAAACAGACTGCTAGAGTCATGACAAATAGTGCCATTTTGAGATTTCAAAAGTAAATAATTCGTAACACTTAAAAATTGAAATATTTAAGATTTTTTTTGTAAAAACATCTGCTAGTAATTTATGTATCTTTTTAAACAACAGGATTAAATTCAGTACATTAAAAGTCATCCTAATTTTGAGTTTTATTTTATCACAACATAGGTTAAGGTAATGAATGGGACACAAACATTATTGATGAACAGGACTTCTAATCGCCCATTCATTGCAAACTATGGCACAGCACGCCTTAGTATATTTTCATTAGTTTTTACAAACGCTATTTTCAAATTAAAATTTGTTCTAACGAAATGGAATATTTTTATTACTCTAAATTTCATATATTCAAATATACTAACTAGTTATTTTGCTTGGGAATATGTTAGCAAATCCAAATAATTCTGCTGTAAGCAAAAATAAGGTTCGAATTAACCTTAAAAATATTTTATTTTATTATGTCCCATTCGTAACACTATCTGGCACGAATGGGATAATTTATGAAACTTTGTATTTTTACTTTTCTTCTTTATTATACTTTTGAATGTGCTTTTGTATATTTTTCTAAAAAGTAAGATACTGGTATTAATTTTCATGGAATTACTATTAAAATATTTGTACTAGATTAACAAAATCCAGAATACAAAATGTCCCATTCATGCCACTTCTTCCTTTAATTCTAAATTAAAAAGTATAGATATTGTAATCGACCATCATGAAAATCTAATCTTAACTGTATTTAAAGGATATATTAGTATAAAAAATGATCTACGATAGCAAAATTTTCTTTAAAGAGAATTAAACTAATTTCGTTTGAATAAGTTATAATATGATAATTATTTTTTAGCTTTATGCATTCAGTTACTAATTAGATGCAATGGTAAAACAGGATTATCTTAATAAATTTAGAGCAAAAAGTATTAAAACATACATTACATACAAATATATAGGCTGTTGCGAGTAGATAATTAACAAAGTTTTATAAAACGCAATCGTTTTTCAAAGCAGTATAATTTTACCAAAGAAGAAAAAAAAATATTGAGAGTAACTGCCTTTTTTTATTATTATTACTGCATTTCTGTCTCGCTCACAGCGGAAATTCTTAATGAGATTTTCTAGAGTACAGCCTAAGAAAACAAGAGCCTGAAATAAAAAAAAAAGTAAAAAAAAATAATTGGGTATAAAAAAAGGGGGAAGAGATGTCTCTCTCAAAAGACTGACTAATTGCTAAAAATGGAAATATCACTAACAACCAAAAGTGCGACTGGAAAAATTCATCAGCACATTTTTTATACATATCACTCATCAATATTAAGTCTTAAATGAAAGAAAGAAGAAAAACAATATATTTATGCAAATTCCTGTGGCAACAACGGAGATGCGCGTAATGTAATTTGTCGCATTTTATCTCAGGACAATTGTTATTAAAATCGATAGGATGAAAAGCACCCAAATAAAAAAAAAAAGACTTCAATTTCCATTCTCAACTAATTTTGAAAATTAAAAGAAGAGTGGTTAGTGATTGGAAACAGTTCTGTCGGTATGCAAAATTTCTTGCGTTCATTTTAATTATTCCATCTGAAATGCAATTGATAGCGGATTGTTTCGGAGACGACATTAGAATTCGGGGGAGACACTTCTCTGCACTAAATTAAAGAAGATCTGTTTATTGAAGACATATATACTTTGCTATTAAAATAGCTGATGGAAATAAAATTTACTAATGTAAAAGATGTGAATGTACATTTATTTTATAAAATATTTTTCATGGATAGTTAAAATTACACATGAACAGATTCTTACTAATCAAAGGAAAAGAATTTTAAATTCAGAAAGGTATATTTCCATTATCTAATCAAATGTCTACTTAGTACTGAATACTCTGAGAGAACGTTCCTACCTTACAGTATGCACGCATCTTTTTATTTAACTAGACAGCTTGCATAATTTAATTAAATGTCTGCTCGGTACTGAATACTTTGATAGAGCGTTCCTACTTTACAATGCACAAGCATTTGTTTATTGAACAGGGCAGCTTTTAAAAAACAGTAAAACAACAAAAGCAGAAGGAAGCAATGGAAGCACGCATTCAACCTGCAAACAAATGCACCAATTAAAGTTGAAAGGTCATTTTCGAATATGATTTAAAACATAGTTATTTTATCGGAAACATTCATAATAGATAGCTAAATTTAGGAGGCATATGAAGTTACTCATTGTGAAAACGAATAGAAACCTTTTATTAAAATATTGAAAATTAACGTTTTAGTCTTCAGCGGTAATAATATAAGTCAGAAATCAGGTAATAACATTTAAGGGTTGATGAAAATAGCATATCACAGTGAAAAACCTCAGCAATGTAGCATAAAGACTATAAATAAATAATTTTTAAAAAAGCCACTCAGGAACGTTGTGTAAATCAAAGTTTTGTATTTCAAATCATGCATGCTTCCAAGGAATGTTTATTTTATATATGATTATCAGACTATTTCTTTATTGGTTAATTTTAATGTATTACAATATTTACACAAAACGTTCATTGTATAATATATAAAGATACATAAGAAATTTCAGATTCGTCTTTAAATCAATGACTGATTTTCAAGTTAAATGACAAAAAATTTATTTCAGAATTACAGTTTAAAATGAATCTTTACGCATACAAATTTATTGTATCACGATGCACTATAATAACAAATTTACTGTACAGTTTGTTATGTATGGCATTTGACAAGGTTTGCAAATATCAGAGTTCAACACTTTCAGAAGGTTCTACAGACAATTCTTACCAGTTACAGCATGATGTCTGTAATTACCTCTTTAGACTTTTATTACTAAAATTTGTAATAATCAGTACCGAAAGTAATTATAAAATAAAAATTAATGTTTTTCCCCAGCTGAATATATTGCTTACTTGTAGAGACGAAAAAAAAAACATTCTTTTATTGTTTAAACTAACAAATAGAAGTAATATAATATACATTTACACATAATACATATGGATGTGTGTGTGTGTGTGTTTCAGTGCATCGTAAGTTCATCTGGGCGTGCGCATTTCGACCTAGAATTTATCTACAGTAACAATGCAAAATTAGACTTTTATTACTAAACTTTGTAATAATCAGTACCGAAAATAACTATAAAATAAAAATTAATGCTTTCCTCAGATTGAATATATTGTTTACGTTGAGACGAAAGAAAAACATTCTTTTATTATCTAACTAACAAATAGAAATCACATTATATACATTTACATATAATATGTCTGTGTGTGTGTGTTTCACCGCATCGTAAGTTCATCTGGGTGTGCGCATTCCGACCTAGAATTTATCTACAGTAACAATACAAAATATTTGTCAAAGTATTGTCTTCTCTTTTGTAAAGAACGACAATTATGAAGTTACATTCCAATTACTATCAACTTGTGGCGACGGGTTTTCCTTTGATCTACCAGTTAAATTATTCACTGAAACCACAACTGAGTGCGTATAACAGCGCATCTTAATTCTCATCATAACACATCGCCGGTATCTGCAAACATTTTCCTCTGATAAGAGAGTGGTCTTCACTCTCCGCCCTTGATTTAAATTCCAGAAAACCTGGCCATTACTCGAAGTGCATTAGATCACTGCTGAATTCAACTCACGCTCTCCCACAACGAATAAAAAATAAAGGGGGTTCCAAAACTCCAAGCTACATGTTGCCATTCGGGAGCAACCGAATTTCGTTATTTTTCGCGTGCGAAGCCTCCTCATTTGCATGCGCAAGTGGGCGATCCACGAAATGGGAAGCTATAGTCGTGTGGTATGCCTTAATTACCATAATCACGCATATTCCTCCATGCTATCTCTCTTTCTTAACGAAATTAGTTAAGTGCATTTAAGTCGCATTAAAAGGGAGTAGCTTTAAGGAAACAGTTGAGGCGAGTTCTGATAAATTGTCTTCCAGGGTGATGTTCCTGATGGGAGAAAGGTGAGAAAACATATTATGTAACAAACACCTCCTTCTGCAAGGATTCATAAAATAATTTTTTTCTCAATCAATAGCAATTAGGATAGTATTTAATAACATAAATTTGTTCGCTTGTTTTTTTTTCATTCTTTTTATATTAATTATCGTATGTCTAGAGTATAACACGCACTTTCAATTTCGAAAAATTACTTCAATTTTTCGTGTGCGTGTTATACGCCGAATATAAAATATAAAATACATTTCTTAACATAACGTAAATTTACTGATGCGTATTATATGCCGAATATAAAATATAAAATATATTTCTTGACATAGCGTAAATTTACTGATGCGTGTTATACGCCCTGATATACGGTAAATAATTCCATGGTGTCTTTTCTGTAGAGGTAATTTTCCGATTGTAGATTTCAGAACGACTACAGTTTTCAGAAAATAAATCGTGAGTAAATATACTACACAAATACATACCGTTAACAGAAATAAGTTTTCGATAAATATACAACACAACTACATAGACGATTGATATGAACGCGGTTCATATTAGAATTGCAAATGCTTTATCTTTAAGACGAACAGTGCTGCAGAAAGGTAGCTGTACCGCATGAATGTACTACAATGATGCAATAAAAATTTTGAAATACGTGTAGAACATAATATCTTTCGGGTGAATCAATGCACGAATGGGATTGTTTACATGGTGAATTCATTTTCTACGATTTGTGGTATGAATCTTTCAAAGTAATCGAACTTTTTAAAAGTATTCGAAGAAGTACATTTCATGTTCTAAGTCAATCCCATTTCTGTTTGGTAAGAACTTTACGTAAGGTTTATTAACAGTGCAATGTTAAAACAAATACTTTGTATTTTATTACTTTCTATTTAGTACTTTGTATAGCTTTCAATGATACACATGATAGATCTGTTTTAGATTGATTATGGTTATTCATTACTGTTAGATTTATATTTTACAAATGTTAACTTTGACCTTCTCCGGTAGCTTTGGGTGACAATTATAAAAAATTATAATAAATATTTGTCAGTCAGGTTTTCTGTTACCTCTAATTTGCCAGTGTTAATGATGCAACAAATTGACTGTTCTCCAACTGAGTAAGACTTAAAATTTTACTCTGGAAGTTCTATCGCACATACAAGAATCTGTTAGCTCTGCACAAAGCCTGTTACTTTTTAACTGACAAAAATGAAAAGAAATTTTTTTTAACCTTGTCCTCAGTCAAATAAATATTTTCATGTGCAAGAAAATGTAAAAACATTCTGTGCACAAAAAAAGTACGCAAGCTTTCTATAAATTAAGACAATAGAAAAGAGCATATTGATCAAACTTATGCAATGGTGCTATCTTAATTTGAAAACTATCTAGGTTTTGATGAAGAGATGAAAAAACCGCAGGCTTATATTCGTTAACAAGCACAAACTCGACCTTGATGCGTGTATCGAAAATTATCCCCAAAATATGTTATTAGGAAAGAGAAACGTGAAAAATAAGAAGCAAAGAAAACCTCAGTATAATTCACGTAACTTAAATACATGATAACATTCTGTTCACACGCACAGAAGCTCATGAAAAAAAAATCGAGAACTGCAAGTGCTGCCATTAGAGAGAAGCTAAACTTCAAAGTTTATTTCGTGCCGAGAACCTCATTTGCATGTACGCGCAGATCTACAAAATAGACGATGCTTGTAGTCGTGAAGTACGTCTTAATTATCATAATCAGACGTTACTTCTGCGTTCTCTCTATCTTGTTGCTGCCGTTTGTTAAAAAGTACTTAAAGAAGCAACAGAGAGATAGAGGTTGTAAAAGTAACAGATGAGAGCGTTTAAACTTGCGTAACAAAGACAAAAGAGTGCAATGAGGGGGGAAGCTGCTAACAAAACTTGCGCAAGTCTGAATTTCTTATTCTTGCATTTGTAGACAGTTGATTCATGCCTCTTAAATTAAACTCTGTTGAAGGAACATTGCAGTTCAGAAAAAAATAAAATTGCAGTAAGACACGTTTTACATATCTTTTATTATGCGAAAACGTCTCTCAAATTTAAATGTAGTACTTAGCTGCTTGTATAAAGTTCAACCTTCGTTTAACAGAAACCCATTTCAATCAGAAATTTTGTGTCAAGCAATTTCATGTCAGACGTATTCATTGTTTACATATTTGGCAAAGCCATTTTTTTTCAAGGCAAGCTTTAACAATACTTTATGTTTGAGAACACATTGCTAAGCAACTGTTAACATTTTCAATGTTCTACATATGGAAAGCAATTTAAAGGCTGTAAGAAATCAAAATAATTAGTCGTAAGATCAAATGGAAAAATATTCTCACCATTTTTTTACTTGTTCTACTATTAACAAATTTGTCACTTCTAAATATTTCTGAGTGAACAAAGAAAGATTTAGACCAGTGCTACGAATATATTTCTTTAATTAATTCTGGTTCACTATTTTAAGTGCACGATAGAATGTAATTTTATATTTCAAAGTTTCGAAACAATATCCTCACTAATATTATCGTAAATATAGCATAATCTTTGTAAATTATATTAAAAGAATGTTTTCCAATATCGTCGATTTAAATAAAGCAGAATCCATTACAAAATATATGACTATTTAAAGGATAAAAGAAAGAAAGCTTTCCCTTTCAAATCATGCCTTTATCTGCATATGGAAATATTAATTGCTTCATTTTCCATCAGACACTACTACAAAATACTTAAATCAGAGTTGGCTCCCCTATAAGAACTCCTATATCATTTTTAAATGACAGAAAATGCATAATGAGCACTAATATTAAGCTATTATGAATAAAATCGTAATAAACTTTTCAAGTCGTATTAAAAAGCTGTCTTCATGAATTATTTCTTTTGCCATTTATCCGGATCATGGAAATATAATCTCATTTTCCTTCCACGCATATCATTTTGGAATATATATATATATATATATTTGGAGAAAGTCCGCACATGCAAAAAAGTGATTTCGACTCTACACGCAATCGTGAAAACAATTAGTCGATTTCGATAATTGCAAGCATAAGCCAGAAATGCAAAAGGATATATATTTACACACGCATGTATTAGAATAAAATACACGGTCCTCCCCCCCCCCTCCATCCCAAACTGTAGAGTTGCCATTGGAAAAGTTTTCTTGTCTTGTTTTTTTTCTAATTATGTTCGAAATCAAATAGGTAATTCGGGAAATAATTCGAAGTCATATAAAGTTGTATGTCATTTTGCACGCACAAGTTCTGGCGCTTACGAATATTTTACCGAAAGGGAAAACCCTGACATGACTGAAAAAGTAAATTATATCTGTATGTTTGTACATTAAAAAAAAATAAAATCAACTATGGAGTCAAAAATTGTGCTTTAAATTTTTACACAACTATTTATATTTTTGCAAATGAGAAGTTTTCTGAATTTTTTTTAAACACATTTTCTGATTCGAAAGAAAGAAAAAAAACAGTGTTGTCCGGTTTTCTTTATGAAAAAGTATTTTTGCTAAGATGAATCCTTACTATTCAGGTGATTACACATATTATTTAGTGAAATTCTCAGATTTCATTACCTTAAATGTACAGGGTGAATCTAAACTCTTGGGCAAAACTTTGGGTGACAACAAAACTTTGGGTGGGCAAAACAAGAGGTGAAATGGCACATAATAAGGAATCAGAATCACATAGCAATGTGGGGTCGGTGGCGTCGTCTTTGTGTAGCTGTTAATAATCACTTTGGATAAAAGTGCTGAAACAACAGTGCTCTTTCCGAGCATTGTTTCGTCAGAAATTAATGTATTTTTCTCCGAAAACAGAAGACTAAAAATGGATAGTTTAAAAAGTTTATTTTATTTCATGGAGGAAAATTTCGGAGAAGAGCCAATTTTTTTATGAAACTTGGTTAAGAAATTAAACAAACACTTCAGTGCTTTTCCAAAAGTGATTATTACCGGGTTAAGTTAAAACTGCGTTTCCACCCCAGATTGCTATGTGATTACGATTCCTCATTGTGTGCCCTATCACCCCTTAAAATTTTTCCCAAGAGTTTAGATTCACCCTGTATAAACGAACAGTTGGATATTAAAGCAAAATGGATTCACAAATTGCTTAAAAGGAAAAAGGTTTAACTTCGCTTCAAACTCTAGCCGTGTATATTTTCCCAGCTGCAGTAGATGACGTAATTTATATAACTGATAGGTATTCAGATACACGAGACAATGATCTATCAATACATCATACGTATAAATAAATGACTTTATATGGCTGTCCAAAGAATTTCTAGTGATATTTACGCAGCAAAAATTCTTTGACAGTTCATTATTTTGGCCCGGTTTCATGTCTGAATATTGTCAGGGGTGATTCCTCCTGTCTGATCTCCCAGATAAACCGAAACTGGTATTTCACAAAGGGGATGTGCAAGGGGGCAAGAAACACACCCGGCCCTCCCCCCCATCCCTGAAAATAATGTTGAGATGAGGTAAAGAGTTCAGTGGACAGCTGCACGTATGTATACAGCTGAAGCCATAGAAAAAATGACACCACCTTAAAAGCTACAAAAGTACGCTTTTTTTATAATGCACTCTTTCAAGCAAAAACAAAATTTTTTGAAGGAATCAAAATAGTTACTAACATTCCTTCGAAAGCTTTTAAATCGCACTTCTATAAACAGCAAACCATTGAGAATTTCAAAACAATCACGAAAAGAATTAGTGAAAAACACTCGAAATATGTATGCACGTACGTTCAGTATTATGGTTTATTAACTCCGTAGAAAAAAAATAAAGATCCAGGACTTTAGTTGTGTTTTAGTTTTTGTGTTTCCTGAGATACAACTACACAAAATTTCAAACGGCATACTAAAAAAGTACAAGACTGAAGGATCTTGCCGGTAGTTTTAGAAGTCGTCTGAACTACAAAAATGAATTCCCCCCCCCCACACACACACAATGTAGATAGAAAAGTTTTCACAGTAGTAATGGAGATTTTTTTTCTATTACAATGTTTATTTTTGATATGGAAAAATAACCCCATATCATATTGCATTCTGTGCTGTATTGTCACAGAAGCAATACAGCATTTACAGGATTTTTTTTTTCCTTGAAAAGATCAGACTACGGATGAATTTGATAATATTAAACCCTCATAGTCCAGTAATAATTTACAATACCTTACATATATACTTTTAGATATGTGTAATGCATATACTGTGTAACCTCGATATCTGAAATAAATGTATTTTCCGTTGCTTTCGAAAATTTGAGAACTCGAAATTTTTCCCTACCCCTTTGACTTCGAGATATCGAGGTTGTACTTTATTATACAGTAAGGTATATTGGCACCTCCCTAGAGAAGGCGTCTTGTGCGGTTGCACCGTTCAATCCACCCTAGGACCAGCTCTGGATCTTGTTCCATATTTATTTTACATTCGAAGGAAGGAATTAAAATTTTCTTACAGCAAAAATATTCATGTAAACATGTGACTGTATACAGTCAGGGCGTGATAAGCATATGGATGCCCTAGGCTTAGAATTTTTGTTGGCCGTCCTATAGTCATACCTTATTGGCTCCTGTAGTCACAGAGTACAAATATTTGTTCGTAGTTGCGAACAAAAAGAAGCGCGGAACTTGGAATTCAAAAACTCTTGCCTAAAATTTTTTGTCGATACATTTTTAGTGTACGGTGCAATTTTATGCATCAAATGGCGTCTAGCCGATGATGAATTGTCAAGGAATGTTTCTGATGGCTTGCATTTGACCTTACATATTTCTTCAGACGTAATGTGGATGTTCGTTAGAACCTTTTGAAAAGTCCTCAGCCAAGAATACCCAACCCCACGAGGCAGACAGCCTTTGCTTAGCTTTGCCTTAATGCAACGCATACTTAATATTGTCCTTAATACATATTCCTGAATACAGTGTAAGCAAACAGATTTGCATAGCGCCATATTTTGTAAAATTACCCTTTTTATTTTTTATCATTAATGCTTATATGCTAACATTTTAAGAACAGAAATTAAACTATCTCAATTATTTTGAGGACCCTAAAACTTGACAGACCTAGTTACCGTGCGCGGTAATCAGGCCCTGTATACAATGACCAAATGCACGAGAGAATACTT
This sequence comes from Cheiracanthium punctorium, assembly GCA_038373885.1. Taxonomy (NCBI): domain Eukaryota; kingdom Metazoa; phylum Arthropoda; class Arachnida; order Araneae; family Cheiracanthiidae; genus Cheiracanthium; species Cheiracanthium punctorium. Next base: position 668,843 of record JAWZYV010011719.1, read on the forward strand.
CGAACATTGTAGAAATATTTCACAGGTTGGTATTAATATTTGTATTTGTAAAATAATAAATGGAGTTGAATTTAGATCCATGTAAGAATATATTTTTAAATTAATTTTGTTATTCATTGTCTAAAATGAGCAGCAACCTAATCGACACAAACAGTTTTTGCAACTTTATAAAAAGAATTATTTCTACAGTAATATTTGAATTTTGCAGTAGCAACAAACGTGTATTTTAAAAAAATGTATAAAAATTGACCTAAATAAAAACTATTTTAAAAATAAAATAGCATATGCGGCACTAACTTAAAAAAATAAAAATATCATATTTAAAATATGAAACAATAAAATACTACCTTTTTTGTTATTTTGTTTCTACTTTGTGTTAATACAAAATGTACATACAGTCATATTTAAGATAGAAAGTGGGGAAAAAAGATTTAAAAGCATAATTATTCTAAAAGAAATATATGAAACACAGACTGTTGTAAAAGCCAAGCAAAGTTAAAAGAGTTTATGCTAAAAAATGCAAGATCATTTACGTTTGAAAATCAATCGCATTATAACCGAAAGGTTGAAGCGAATAAAAACTGTGTTTACCATCAACATAAAAAATTAATGTTCTTCAACAATAGTGGTAGAAAAGCAAACACATAATTCTAATTAAAAGGAAGGATGTTAAGTTAACAAGAAAGTAACATAAAATATGTTAACAACGTTACGTAAAAGTTTAATTTTTAAATCTAAAAGGATAAAATGTGAGTTTGCACGGGTTGTAAGTAATTTATTTTAACACTGAAAAAAAATAAGAAAAATACATGCAAAATGCTTTTTTTCCGTTTAAAATTAAATGATACAAAAAGACTATAAATTGTGGTGCGCAGAGGGAGAAAGTAAGAGAGCGAAAATATTTTGATTGCGAAAAACATTTTTAATTTGAGTGATGAAAATTTTTTTATTATCCCTGAAATTTCCTCCCGTTAAACCGGAGAAAGCGAAATTACAATTTTTAATGAAATGAATAATTCCAAAGGGATGTCAGCCTCCATTAAAATTTAGATTGCAGTTTACTTTTAAAAATATTTACATTCCAAAACAAATTTGAGTACTTCTTAAGTTCAAAAAAAAAAAAAAAATGTTGTTTATTTTCATCTACGAAAGAAAATGCATTTACGGTTACGTAGGTAAAAATATTTGACGTAAAGATTATTTTTTAATGCACAGACAATTCTGGCGGTATATTCAGGAAAACATCCGTATTTCTGGCTGTAGATGTTTACAGAAACTGTTTGTTCAGCTAATTGAATGAATTTCCATGCAACTGGAAACGCCATCAGGATAACAATCTCATGGATTATTCAGATTTTGATCACTCATAGAGAGGACTGACATATTTATTAATAATGCTTCTAAGTCATATTAGAATATTTGTTTAGTTCGTTATAACACAAGAATACGTTTCTGCTTTTCAATCATTTCAAGGTAATGAACTACATTTTTTTTATGACACAACTCAAAGTTGTTTGTAATTTCATCCATCAGCCAAATCTCCACCAAATTGGCTAAAACAACTTTTGACGAAATGGAAGATTCTGCGAGCGTTGAAGCAGTTGCGGTGGGGGGGGGCATTCCTCCGAGATTATCTTTGAGTGAAACAGTTGTAAAAAGCGGTGGCCAATTTGTGGGTTAATTTTACAAGTTTATGTTGACGGTTATGGGCTCTAACCATTGGCGTATCCAGAGGGGGGGGACATACTACCCCAGAAGAATGAAGTTTACACAATAGAATATTGGCTTGCTTTGCAAATTTAAGTGACTTTATAAGAAAATGTGACAAAAAATGTCTTGTGCCCCCTCCAGAATTTTTTTCTGTATCCGCGACTGGCTCTAAGCTCATGAAGAGATGCAGCTGCATTTGATTGACCCCCTCCCCTCCCAAAAAAAAAAAAAACCTTCCCTAAAATCATGTGCTTGAAGTTAAATGAAACAAACATTAAAATTTGATAGTTGACTTCCAAACTTTTCTACCCCGTTCAGCCGTTAGCGTGCTTAAGTGTGGATTTACTTACATTATAAAAATCGAATTCAAATATAATTATTTCATCGGACAAAGCATACGAATTTGGATGTAAGGGTAAGCTAAAATATAATTAGTAATGCAAAAATGTATAAACAAAAAGATAAGATTTATGCACACGAATCTTCTACTGTGTTTCCGTAACTTTTTATAACCCACGTACTGCATTGAAAACGAGAAAGAATTTATTTTCGTTGCACAGTACGTTTAGACAGTTGCGTACAGAAAAGGAAGAGGAATTGCTAAGTTTTAATCCCCTTTGTACTCACATTTATGCTGACATAAAATTTGTAAATTGGCAGAAAATAGTTAGTCATGAAAGGAGCAGCGTCACATACTCTATTAAATTCACATTCAATAATTTAGAAGACTTTTTTGATACTCTGAATTCCAGGGACATTTAAAAAAAATAGTCATCAGTGCAGTTCATTTCTCGCATTAATGATGTATAGGTCATAGTTACCGATATTGGTTTATCTAACGTTGTACCATTCAGTGTTAACTATTTTTTATACTGTTACACCTTTCCTTTATCTCATCGTTACAAAGACGGGAATTACAAAAGGCGTGGAAGATTACCCTTCACTATCCAGTGATGATTTGCCGTTTTCGGTAGTTGTTTAAAAAATATTACTGTCCCTTAGTACAATATTATACCAAATTTCAATGTACGTTACAAAATACCATTGGCATAAGGTGTAATAAAGTTTATATTATATCCATTTTGTTTTCTTTAAAGAAGAACAACGTCAGCGAAACGCAATTGAAAAGTAAAACGCCCATAGGGATCAAACGTATATTCTTTTTTTGTATGCCCTTACAAAAGAGCTGAAAAGGTTTCACAAACAATATCGGAATTTTTCCAGAAAGCCTGAAAGGTACTGCATAAATGACTATTGTCCTAACTATTTACGAATTCGTAAACACTGATACACAGAACAAAGGCATTTATTTTTATGATGAAGTCAATTTAAACGAAACGTATAGAGATCAACGCAAATTGCACATTAGCTTTTGAAACTGTTTGCAGAAATAATTTATTCCATAAACTAAAATGTACACATACTTTGTAAAACAAACATGTACACAGTTGACATAAATAGACTAGAATAATAATCTGCATCGATCTGTCTGAAACAGACGGTTCATGCATTTAGATACATCACTGAGGACAATTTTGAAACATACTTTGCGTATTATTTCGACAATGGGTATACATTCCAAATCTTTCTTTTCGGGAACAATAATAGGTTATTTGCATGAAGTTTTTGTACACATATTTATACAAATTGCGCTAAATGAATACTTATATTTTTGAAAAATAAATATAAATAAATAAAAACCGATATGCAATTATAGTATTTTTGTATTTCCCAGAAAGAAACTTTCATAATTTTCATTCGGTTCAGTTCAGTTCAGTTCATTTTAAATAAAATCCAAAATTCACCAGACGTTGGATTAAGAAAAGGAGGTCAAATTATTGGCCACCTAAATTTCCAGACTAAACACTTTTGAGCTTCTTTTTATAGGTAAGGGTGAAAAACATTGTGCTTATATCACCAATTCGTGATACTGATGAACTAAAAAGTCAGATTATAGCAGTTATCCAGATTAATGATTCTGGAATGCTTATAAAACGTGATTAACAAACTCGTATGGATTTCAATAACTAATGGTTGTATGGATTGAAATCGTGCAATGGAACATTGAAAGAAGGATTATTATTTTTTTTTTCAAGAAACACAAACATGACAGTTTGTTTATTTGTAATTATTTTCAAAAGTGTGAGCAATACACGTATTAGGAGCATACTTTTTTCAAGAACTTCTACTTTCACTAAGACTTTTGGAAAATGATTTAAAGGTAAGTAACACCGAATAATTATTCGTAGCTGAATCGGATAAACTTTCTTGCTTAGCACACGGCAAGTGAAGCAGCATCCGGCTTGGCCAGTGCTTGGAAGGGTCAACTTCCTCTCGGCTCGACTACTGTGGGACCGTGTACGCTAATGGGAGCTGGTGCGCCTAACATCTGTCGTGGCTCCAATGTCCTCCAAGTTGTTAAGCGATACCTCTGGGGGAGGCGATTTCAGGGGGTTGGTCCCTCCTCTGGAATTGGTTCAAAATTAGGGGACCACGGGCTAAATCGTACTTCCTCCCTCTGGGGCCCTCAAAATGGAAGGCGCACCCCCCCCTATGCCCATCGCCTCCCTATCTAGGGGGGGGGCTGTCACCACCCTTGCGGTTGTCAGGGGGAGGATCAGAAACAATAACAACAACCTTCTAGCTCATAGTTAGGTTAGAATGTTCTAGTACCTCTCTGGGAGTGACCTGGACACCTGGATAATATTCTTTTCTAAGATACCATACCATATCTTAGTTATATCGGTACGTACTAAGATATATAGGGGGGATAATGTTGGTTTTGCATTTGAACATCTTAGTTGTGTACTAGAATTAGACATTTTGTATAATATCAGAACCCTAAAATTTCACAAAAGAAAACAAAAGCTTGGAAATACCAAGCAAAGCATGAACTAAGAAGGAGAGCTTTACTAAAATATCTTTGAATAAACGATTTATCTCTCCATAAAGAAGAGTTTAAGTGAAAAATAAAAAGTTCTACTTCTTAATACAATATATATTCAAGTACTAAACAAAAATGTCTTAAATTGCTTATTTTTAACATAAAGGCAAAACAATTTCAATGCATGCTGAGAAAAAAAGTTTACACGAAGTAAGAAAAAAAAGTACTTCAGCTTCATTCATTACAAAAAGTAATAGCTTTTTTAAAAAGAATTCCTCAAATGCTACATCGACGTCAGTTTTATTCAAAACGATTAAATTTATCGAACTGAAAGATATATATGCAATAATAATAATAACAATATGATCCTTTCGAATTAATTTATCAAATTACAAAATACGAAAGACTGGTTTTTCAATCCAATACGTCACATTAAACTAACTTATAAACCTCTCATGCTACAATAGAAACGTTACAAATCATTTTGATCGAATTTCTAATGACTTCATATATAATTTTAGAGACTCCAGAACACTTTTTTCTCTCTTTCTTTTCTTTTTCTATCGAAAAGGAAGAGAAAAAAAATTTTTTTTGTTCAAAAAACTAAGGCGATCGTTAGTAGAAACCGTACTTTAAAAAAAAAAAAAAAAGGAGATCATACAAAAACAAATCAAAGAAAGAGAAGACGAAATTCGAATGAGCACGGCAATAATTACAGGATGGCTTTAAAAAAGAAAAAAAAAAAAGAAGAAGAGGAATGGGGGATCGCAGGTATTTCCCCCAGGGAAGGGGAAGAAATCACATTTGTTATCCTGTTCCTTTTGTTTTTTTAACGTTTATTTTTAGGATTCGAATATACAGGTTAGTATTGGAAGGATGCGCAATTAGAGTACTTTTTTTTTGTCTTCTTCCTTTGCTTATTGCCATTTTTTTTTCCAACAACAGAAACGCAGAAGTTTCTTTAAAGAATTTTTCAAAAAGACGAATGAATGAAATACGCCAGAATAAGTAGAAAGGTTTTTATTTGAGAGGAGGGTTTCAAACTATGTAATAACGACGACTCGAGTTTGTTCTTCATAAGTCAAAATCAATTTTCAGAGTTAAATTTATGGTTGGGATTTTTCATTACTTTATGTGTGCGCAAAACACGTTTCGGCTATGCTTAACGGAGTTTAAGTGTTTTACAACTTTTGCATTGAAAAGAGTCTAATTTATTTTTAAAACATGTAATCGTAAGATAAAATGAATAAACACAAGGGGGGTATATTGAACTTCTGTCAAAATTTACAAAAGTTGTCAACTTCTGGATAAAGGTCTTCATAACAGTTGCGCGCACATGAGGGTTGTAGCGTTTGACGACAACTTTTCTTTGAACAAGGATTTAATCTATTCACTTTCATTATTGCAAAAAAAAAAAAAAAAAAAAAAAAAAAGTATCGGATGAGATTATCTGACGTGTCCGGCGTTATTTTCTTCATGGTTCTGAATGCCCCGCTTGGTTCAATGGACATTACGGGGCATTTAGATATACATCATGTGCAGTAAACAGAGTTGAATAAAATGTCTAAAGTTGAATAAAGTATAATAAGTAAAATATCAGCGGTTGAATTTTTTTCTAAAATTTTCAAAGTATTTAAATATTTTGTCACAAATCAAAGGGGAAAAATGTTAGGATAATTTTTTAATTAGTTCCTGTTTGTATGCGTCATTGATCAAAGAAATACGTAACTATGAATTATTTATAAAAATATTAATATCATCAAACTACATTTTCGATATATTTTTTTTTTATTTTCGAATAGAGATTTATTCTACTTATTTTTGGGTCATAATTAGCATTATAAGTTTACTTTTTTTTTTCTACATCAAAAAGTTCTTTTAATATATAATATATATTAAAAGTTTTTGATGTAGAAAATTTTTTATGTAGAAAAAAAGTAAACTTATAATATTATATATTTCATTTTTAAACTAGACTTTTACACTCTAAATTCTCTCTGTATGTACAATTTTTTTTTATATTCAATATCAAACATATTAACATTCAACAAAACTATATTTTAAAAATCGCGCACCCATACTTTAAATAGACTAAACAAATTTTAGTTAGTTTTAATGAAACACATTATTTTGTATATTTTGTTTTAAAATAAATAATAACTTTAATTTAAACTTTCACAAAATATAATTGATAGGAATAAAGTAAAGTACATTTTATTGAATTTTTAAAGGCGACTTTCGTTGCATCACTTTTATTTCAGCCACTCTTAATTTTATTCTGCAAAAGCATTGCTTCAGAGTATCCATTTAACTGCTCTAAGTCTGAATACAAAGACAGGAAAGCCAGCGATAAGAGAATAATTTGCATTCTCCCACCTTAGGGACCAATAGCCTAGCAATATAGTTCACTCCACGTCACAGATTCAAAAGAGCTTTTATCCTTTAAAATTCCTTACGCACCCATATTGTTTGACTCCTACTCACAAATCATTTACTATCTTATTTTCGCCGCTTGTATTCATTCTGCTAATATATATTTCCGGGGGAAATCTAGCGGGATTACAACTTGAAACTTATCCAAGATTTGAAACATAGTTGCAATTTTAGCGAGGTTATTAACTGTTATTAGATACGTAACGGCGTAACTCTCCTCGGGAGTTTGAAAAATAAGCTTAGGGTATCTACGCATGCATAACGTAATTAAAGTAATTTTCTGTCGTTAAATTCGGGTATCTGAGCATTGTCAATAAAGCAAATGTAAAATCATGCTGAATTTAAGAGGTGGAATCATACGCTGTAAAGATATAGTTTATAAATATCTTAAAATAAATCAGTTATATAAGACCTACTATAATACAATATTACTATAAGAATTATAATTTTGTTATTTTTAATATTTAATAGTTGTTTTAAATATAGAAGAAAAAAATGAAGTGGGAGTAAATGTCTTAAAATTTATTAAAAATAATCTACTGAATTTTACATACTAGAATGCATTTAAGAGAATGAAGGCACTCTATTTATGTTTTAAATATATTATTTTATTATTTTCTTGAAAAGTAACACAGACGGACGAAAACATTAATTGGATAGTAAAGAGGCGAAACGATAATTATTGCTTTGTACATTACCTTTGTATATTACCTTATTATACAATTTAGTAGGTTTTATCAACAAGCAACAATACAAATTATCAAATAAAGAAGGACATTCTAGAACTAAAAGAAATGAAAACAAGCAGCGATTAGACATATTAATACATTTGACAAGTGACACTTTTACCAATTAACACTGCTGACACTTTGTATGTTGAAATACACCGAAACCCCTGACATTATAACGAGCCAGAAAAAAACAACAGTGACAATTTCTACACTTTATTGTTTCCGTCAGCGGGAAGCCAGAGAAGGGGACACACTGTATCTTTTTTTTTTATTGTTGCTTGAGGACAATGAATTTACTCTCTTTTGAAATCATTGTTGTATGAATTTACTGGATAACGATTTAAGAATGCACGTACATGCATTGGAAATACGGATTAAATAATTATTGAATAAATAATATAATATTATTTATTTATATACTATATTGAATAAATAATATAATAATATTTATTTGATATTTTTGTAAATGTGTAATTTTAAAAACTAAACAATTGATTTAAACCTTAAGAAAATGTACACAATCAATCAAATGCAGTCAGTGAATAAAGTTTAAATGTAATAATCGCTAACATTTCGCTTGTTACTGAATCAATAAACTTTAATCTAAAAATATTATTATAATAGAAAACGCATTATTTCAATAACAATATGGAAAACAGTGTGATTATGCAATATTAATTGTAAATGTTGTCTGTGAATGAAATTACTAGACAGTTATTGTAATTTACGATTCAGTATGTTGCACAAGTCAAATGAGAGCAGATAGAATGTTTACTCATTATACATTTATGTCAAATCATTTAAACAATTTATAAGAATTGATATACGATATAAATATAAAATTTAAAAAGAAAGTTGGTTCTAAGTTTTTGTAATTAAAAGTTTATGAGAGTTCAAAGTATGGTTGATTTGTCGAAACCTTAACTTAAAATGAAATAGCAAGAGTGATTTTTTTTTAATATTGTAGTTTATTAGTATTTAAAACTCCGAATTTAAGCCACACGACAGAAAAAATTTGTACACGACAAAAAATTAACATACGCACTCTCAAATATTATTTCAGTGAGCGTAAGTACAGCATTTCATTAAAGTAACCGATTGATTGAATAAATAACCCTAAAAAGTAGTCTGAGACTGTTGTGGCTACATAACTACCCTCTTTATTTTTAAAATCTCATATTTTCAAAGCCTAATTTTGCTTTAAAATGAAAAGCTGGCCATTAGACACATTACTACTAAAGAAAAAAATGTTATCACTCATTATTTAGTAACTTATTTACAGTTCTGCTCATGTGCATTTATTTCATGTTTCTGGTTAAGGGTTCATGTGATCGTTCTATTAAATGCACGAACTCAAAGCATTCATAGTCTAAATAATCATCAGTTACATAAATGTCCGTAAAAGAAAGCAAAACCAAAAACCTTCCGTAGAAAAAAAAAGGAGGGGGGAAGAAATGCAGAATGACATCAACTTGACGACTCAAGAAAATTAGGAATACTATTAGAGGCTATTATGTCATAAGATATAGTTACGAGAAGAGAAATTATTAACTGCTGAACTCGGTTGTTCTTAAGTAAGAACTCATCAGTTCCCCGGTGGGATTACATTATATCCATAATTCCTCTAAATAAGTCCCTGCAGTTAAAAAGTTAGCAAACTTTGGCTCTGCAGGAGAAGATGAATGGTCGTATTAAATAAGTAGAATGCTTAGCAACTAAAGATCCGAAAGTATCTCATCACTCAGAAGAAGATATTGATTAAAAAGATAATAATCTAAAAGCGTGACATTTCCGTAAGGTATAATCTTGAAGGGATAGAGAAAATGAAAAGGAAGGGTTTCTCGTGAGAAATTATTACGCTAGTTAATATTAGTTTTGCGATTAAAAAACATATATATCTAAATATTCGGAGATGTGCAAACAATCATATGTTTTTCATTTATTTCATCTTCTTCGTTTTGCTTAGAAAGAATTAATATTTATGTGAATATACATGCAGAAAAATGTATGATAAATATTTACATTAGTGAACAAGAGCAGTATCTTTATTTGTTCTATTTCTATGCATTACAGTAAAGTTTTTACAGACGAGCCAGAAGTGAAAAACGGACAGAAAAGTCTTCTTTTTTAAAAAATTCATTATTTTGAAGTGATGTTGTTACGAATTTTCGGGGTGATCTCTTGTTTTGGGGAATTTATCCTGGAATTTATATTCTGTGTGACAAATAATCAAATTTTGCATTTTGTTACATGTAAAATTTAATGATTTGAATAAATTTTTTAAAAATAAAACGCGGGGTATAGACCATTAATTTTCCCACTAAGATAATATTTGTGTCAGTTTCTCACTATTCACGACATTGATTAGCCAGGTTCAGTTTTGAGGATTTAATTTTGCCGAAAGATCTGATAAAATTCGCGAAACTTGGTGACATTTCGAGAAATTTTATTAGTGGGACCCGTAATGTTTCTTTTACCACATAGCATAAGTATTATGCAATCCATCTACGGAAATAACAGCGAATTACTAGACTTAGTTTTCAGGAGAACCGAGAAAACTTGATACAAACACTAGAGCAGGTCGCCCGCTGAGTTAATAAGCTGTCAATTCTCGCCAGCAGCGAACGTTACTGGGAGTTAGTGAGAGCTTAGTATTGTGCTATCATAAGCTAGGTTTTTCCTTTTGCTTTCTTGCTAAGCTTATTAAGTTGTTAGAGAAATCTTTACTGTTGTGTATCGAAGATTGTTGATCGTTCGTCTAATTTTTAAAAACAATGAGGTATGTTTTTCGCCCCAAGAGTTCGACTGGTTACAGGAACTTTCTACAAGCCAGACTTTCAAGCGCACGAACTCAAAAATTCATCAGTTTCTCAAACAATATATAAATAAAAGAAGATTTTATTTACAGTACATGGGATTTAAATATTTTGTTATTTTTTATACATTTCATGTACCTTGGAATCAATCCAAAACGACCTGTAAAATATATCTTTGTCTGCTGTTCTATCCATAAAACGAAATTTGATACACTAATAGAAGGCCACTGAACCTTATAGACGTGATTATAAAAAATATTATAGACGTCATTTTAAAATTTTAATTAGATTTTGTGAAAATGTATATATATCTACTTTTCGACGTTTCTTCAAAAAGAGCTCGGAGGAAGGGATGAAAATTTGGTTATGGATAGGCAGTGATTCAATTTATGTAACAGATGTCGAATGTTTTTCATAAATTCGAATAGATTTTTAGACTTCCTGTTTATTTTTAATTTAATCTTATTTTGCTGTAACATTACATTAGAACGGTTAGAGGGAATGTATTTTACACATTAGTAGTATAATAGTTAGTTATTCCAAAGAGGATGCTTAAAAACAACTTTTACTGGAATTTTAGATTTTGTCAAAAAGAAAATCTCATATCTATCATGAGAAAACGGCTAAAATGAATGAAATGCCATTTTGTTTTAGAGTAAGGGGTACTAAATTTTAAATATAGGCTTTTAAAAATTCTAAAAAATTGATCAAATTTGGAAGAACGACGTAAGCTGTGAATAAAATTTATAGAGCATGAAGTAAAATCATCTAAAATAATCGAAATAAAGATGCAATGTTAAATACAGGCTTTTTGCTATGAAAAGCATTACCCAGGTTTTTCCTTTCAATTTAAAGTTAAAAAACTGCTAGGGATATTTTTTTAATTACTAGCCTGTACGATGTACATTCGTGGAAACGCACAGCAAGTAGAAAATAAATCCGACATGAGTAGAAAGATGGAGAATTAACGTATTTTCAAGTAGAATATTTCTCGAAACTTCATGGTGTTTTATAATTGCTTGTCTTACATTCGTTACTTTTACCCACACGTGTTCTGAAGTTAGAAGTACAGTGCTTGTAGCGGCACTGTCGTTAGAAGTTCAACTCCCATTAGGATACCGAAAGTTAAAAAGCAGCGACCTTGGTCAGTGCTTGAGAGGGGAATAGTCTTTCTCCACTGGATTGCTGTGGTAACCTGTACGCTAAAGGGAGCTATAATATAAAGGGGTTATACGCACTATAAAGGGAGCTTTATAGTGCGTATAAAAGTCTGCCCTGGCTCTTATGTCTTCTATGTTGAACGGTATCTTTGAGGATGTCAATACGGGTGCAGGTCACTTATCTGGAATTTTTTCAAATTTAGGTCCAGGGGTCGGGCAGTCGATCGCCAACGTCGCAAATTGCGAAAATAAAATTGGTTTGGCGAAAATATTGGCGATTATACTTCTGAATGACTTCCGCCAAAATCAGAAATGACAAAATGGTTTGGCGAAAATTTAAAAAAAAAAGCCAAGGTAACCCCTGGCCCACCTTCTTAGTTTGTCACCATAATGTAAATGGTTAACACTTTCTGCCTTTGTACAAAATCAATGGCACAAAATCCAATGTCCTGGACATTTGAAATACATACAGGTAACTACAACATGTCGTGAAGGTGAAAGAAACATTTGCATTGAATATGATAAGGTGTATCGGGTATTTAATGGAGTTTTATCAGATTCTCTGGTAGACATTATTAAAAATGACGATGGCAATGACGTTAGATTAATATATATATATATATATATATATATATATATTGATTTTTTGAAATGTACGTTTTGGTAAGCCCTTCTTTTGTGTAGTCACAGCATTCCAGTAGAGCATTATTCGAAAAGCTGTTCTTATTGTGTTTTCTAAAATTCACAGACATGAAAAAACTTTCACAGTAATTTTAGAAAGCTTTTAACGAAATTAATGTTTGCATAGCTCTTAACATTGCTTAGACATTTAAAAACATGAAATGATACAAAGTAACGTTACAAGCTCTATATCACAAAAAAATCTATGTTATCCCGATAATACTACGACACCCGATAATGCTGAAATTATTTAGTCAAAGCCCAAATGGTTATTTACATTACAATAAGAATACTTAAATGCATTACGAGAAGTATACTATTTGCACAACAAGGAAATCAATGTAAGCGAGATAAGTGAAACCTGTATTAAAGAATTAAAAAAATGAGTAAAATTGGTTTATAAAAATACAAGTGACGCAGTTTATTGTTTTAAGAATTGTTGCTATGGTTGAATTTGACATAAAATATTTCATATTTTTTATTAATTTAATAAACATTTTTATATTCATTTAATAAACATTTTATTTAATAAATAAGATAAATAGGAAATATATGCGCGCGTTAATAAATAAATAAAACAACTTTAATAAAACAGCACTCAGAATACATAAGAACCAAATTGATTCTATGTCCCTGTATATTGATGTTTTTAGATTCCCTAGATGTGTCAAGTAATCGAAGTTCAATAGAATTAATTATAACATCTATCATCATGCAATATTGTTTTAAAGTTTGATTTCTCACATAGATTCTTATAAATTATGGAAATCATTTGTTCTACATTTCCTCAAAATATAAATAAATGGTGCTTAACTACAGGGCTCGAAATTAAGGATGGTACGCTGGTCCAAAACAAAAAAGTATATAACAGACCAGTAGAATGCAAAATTTGTGGATCCATCGGACCAGTAACGTTTTATTTACATTTTTCTAATGGAAATTTTACTCATTTAGTTCCACAATACATGTAATATAATTGTGTTATTGTGTCTATTTAATGTTTTAATAATAGATATTTGCATTTTTTAATTCAACCGAAATCAATACATATTTCTCATGTAATTTCTTTCGTCGTTTTGCATTGCTTTAAAATCATCTATTATACAGCCAGTGATAAATGTCACGGACAAACTAAGTTATTAAGTCAATTGTCTTTTATACTGCTGACTAAATATTCCAATTTCCAACCCTGCTTAACTGCATACACAAAATTTGCAATAAAAATTACATGAGCAAATCTACAGATACCAAAGTACAGGACAAAATGACGATAAAACATAAGTACAGGTGGAAAATTTCAGAGGATCAAAATAAAACCCAGCAAAACTTTCCCTACAAAAACTGATAAATATTTCAGTAGAAGCTAACGAAAAATAAGTTTTCATGGAATTTTTCAATGGCGACCTGAGATGGAAGAAGAGTTCTATATTTTACATAGCAATATACTGCGTTTCGATATCAACCGGGGGAAAAACCACTAAGACTCACATTTCTCTAAAAAAAAAAAAAAAAAGTATCAACCATGAAAAAGGAAAAACATACATATAAAACCCTTAAAACCCTCCACTCCACCCCCACATAAACACATACGCCCCCTTTGCCCTCCCCGCAAAATATATCCATCATAGATCCACAGAAGTAAAGTGATGGACAAACACTATAAAAATGAGACAGGCTCTTTTCAAACTAAAAACACGTTTTTCAGGGAATCCTATACTGCTTCTTCAAACTGTTTCTTACGCCGGACAGTTGAGACTTATCTCTAAGATTGAGTGGCCAGTCGATAAATCTGCTGCTAAGCACACAGATAGTTTTTCTTCTTCTTCCTTTTTTTTCCTGGAATCTTTTAAACGTTTTTCAACGTCCGAGTTTATATTTATTTCGTTAGATAAGGGACAAGTATTTTTGATGAAGTGCTACTGGGATGAAAACTGCCACAGTTGCCAAAATGTAATGATATTAGCGTAAATAAATAAATATAGATTTGGCAGAATTTTTATATACAACTAAAAAACATTATCTTCCATAGAAATATAACTAATATAAATCTACGCAACCGCTTATAGTTAGAAATAGCAGCATTACTTTATTTCACAAAGACATATAAAATGTGATTAAATTTATGACCATGCCCAAAGTTTGTAGCTCAAGCGTACATGTTCAAAATCAAGCGTTCCAGTTTACACTTGCATAACTTGCTTAAAAGCCAGACTTACGAAACTAATACATCAAGCATGAATTCTGCGTGATCCACTTTTAGATATTGACGTCAATAGGTTTTCAAATGGCAAGGATCAACTTTGCTTCAGTAGGTATGATTTTTGAAGTGCAAATTTGAAAGATGTGAAATTAAGTTTTTGAAATTACGTTAAATTTTGAAGAATTTTCTTGAAACAGGTATGTTAGTTGGGTAAAGTGTATCCATTTACCATAAATGAAGGTGGAAACATTTACTAATGATCAGTGCCAGTTAGTTCACTAATGATCAGTTGCAAATGATAATGTTTTGGATGAGAGTCATGCAGAATATTTTTTTTTAATTTCGCTAAAATATAAGCAAATTCTATTTACTGATCTTCAGTGATGTTTTTTGCGATTTTTTTTTAAATATTGTGGATATATTGAATAAAAAATTATTTTTCTACTACTTTAAAAGGATATTACAAATTTTTTTTAATAAAACAAAAAACCTAATTGATGGCCCCGGGTAATCTATCAAAATTTGCGCAACGAATGCATCCAACTTTAACATACACGCTATAAACAAGAAGCAAAAACATCAATTATTTACATATTTCACCACTGTGGAAAGCTATTCCAGTCATATTAACTTCCATCGGGTGACATATCCGACACAGCGTACGACAGAAAACCTTATTGCGGTCATACTTCAGCGAAATTATGCCATAAATCAAGTTACCACACGTAGCACGCGAGCTCCAATATGAAGCAGAAACTATCTTATCAACTGACGTGTGACAATTAATCAAGATTTTTCAGGCCTTTGCAATAAATGATCGCCTATCTGGTAACCATTAATCTTTTAAAGTTCGCATCTCATTCATAAAAACGCCATTACAGCTCATAGTTTGCTTTGACAACTAAAAAAAAAGGCATTAAACAATAATGGTATGTCATAAGACAGGCTGGAGGAGAAAAATTATTTTAATTCTTATTTTAACTTTAGTGCGTTAGTTAAATGCGGAGCAGCATGCCGTTGGCCTAAGCATTAGTTTTATTAAACTATATATTCCAGTAGAGGAATATCAGTCGAGGTATCACTCACAATCAAACAAAATGCCCCAAGTTTGGCAACTTTTTGGGAAATATCGCAAAAACTTGGCGCCACAAAAAGCAACGTAATCGGAGTCGAGATTGGAGATATCTGCTATATTTGGCAAAAAATTGTCAAACCCTAATGCAATTTAAAGGGATTTTTAAGATTCGTGATTCGAACTCTGATTAAAATATTTACATGTAACAAAAAGCAAAGTTTGGTTATTTAACCGTCGTTGCAATGTTATTAAACAAATTAAAAAAAATTACCGTATTGGACAGGATTTTGATACAAATGCTCCGTTGTGCAATAGGCCATTTGCTATATCGAGTACTAGAGTACTCGATATAGCAAATGGCCTATTGCACAACGGAGACAAAATATGCATAAAACTGTAATATAATAATTGCATAAAACTGTTCACTACTAATTAGTGGAGCTAAAAGACGCTTGATTATTGAACTAATAAGTCAATAAAAATATGCATTTTTGTTGAGAAAAATATTGGATAATTTTATTTTTAAGGTAAAATGACGGAAATCATCAGATCAGAATATTGTCATAAAAACATATTTAGACACAAATTACTTCATTTTTGTAAATATATTTTTATAATTTTAAGTGACATACTTAAATACAGAACTAGACTGAAACTACAGCAC
The DNA here is from genome assembly GCA_038373885.1 of Cheiracanthium punctorium. Lineage (NCBI taxonomy): Eukaryota > Metazoa > Arthropoda > Arachnida > Araneae > Cheiracanthiidae > Cheiracanthium > Cheiracanthium punctorium. The sequence continues at coordinate 685,197 of JAWZYV010011719.1, forward strand.
CGGACAGTTTCTTATCGGATTCTAATAAACCAGCAGCAAAAATAATGATTTTAAAAAAAGCATCTCCTAGGAAAAAAAAAGAATGACAAACTTGTGGGATTAAGGCCAATTATCTGCACGAAGAATCTAGGCCTGTGGGTGGGCTGCTCTCCGTGGGGGTATTTCGACCCACACTTTTCAAACAGTATTTCAATGAAACAGTACATTTCAATGAAAATACACAATTTTGTATGTAAAGGAATAATAAACTGTTCAAAGTTTAATGAGACTGTATTTACGAACGTCAGTAAGATGAGCTAAACTTTTAGAGAACATAATAGGGAGAGTCAATGTTTAGAAGAAAAACATCAATATGGCAATATAGGAAACACTCAAAACACATTAGCGTTCGCACTACCTCCCGAAAAAAGCAATGTTTTAATCAGTGAAAATAATTCTGTGCTTGCTAAAGGATTTTATTTCAAAAGTATGTGCATAATGTATAAAAAAAAACGTACAATTTTGTATTTTTTAAAGTTTTAAAGTAGGGTTAAGTTTCTTTATAAAGGTCTTATGTAAAAGAAAAACAATTATTTATCAAGTTTCAATATCACTCCGTTAGAAAAATAATTATGTGAATTACGTGAACTGGGTTTAGTATCTGAGATTTCTTTTACTAGAGTGAAATACGTGATGTGACAAATTTTTAAAATGTGAGAAATTGATAAACTCTGCCACATAATGTAACGTCTTATTAGTATTTTATTCAATTCTCAACAGCTTTTTGAGATTACACAGATTAGTATTTACCCCGATATTAAAATAAATAATAAATAATTTTTTTTTCTCCTGAACCACGAAGGGTTGAAATATTTAAATTGAGCGTTTCAGGGGAAGAAACGAACTATAACTAATAGTTAGTGGATGTGTTACGATAACATGGATTAAATCACAATATACGGTGTTAATAAACATGTTGTGCATGTTAAATTAAACATGCATGTTGTATTCATAAGTTTTTAACTGGCGCCTTACAACTAACTAAAGGATAAGTAATATAACGCTATGTTAATATGTCCCGGGGCAGTTTCTGTGGGAATGACGACGTGAATTTTCTCCTTTATTTTCCTTCCTTTTCTTTACTTTTTCGTCTTTATTATTGTTTTTTTTTGGTCTTTTTTGTCTTGCTTTTTAATTTTGAAACGGACGAAAATGGAAAAATAAGAAGTCTGTTAGCTGAAGAATGGTTCAAAACGATAGACATAAATTAAACACACAGGGAATGCATTTTTAAAGGAATTCAGTTACATTCACTTAATCAACAGGTCAATTTAAATCTCAACGTATAGAATCAATTTGTTGCAGATAAATTACGGCTCTTTTTGATACATCTAGTTTAGTAAAAATTTAATTAAATACCACTTCGTTTAAACGAAAAGAAATGGAAGTGTGATCATAAAACTACTTTTTAAAAGGTGTCTTACTGATATTTGCTTCAAAATAATTATAATTGTAAACATAAAAACAACTGAGATTGCAATATGTAACAAATCAGCAAAAACAAATTAAGGTATTAGAAATTTTTGATGTATAAAGCTTTCAGTATAATTAAATTTCCACAAAAATATTATGTGTCAAAAACATACGATAATTAAATATACGAAAATGAATATTTAGAAGGATAAATTAAGCGTATAAACTAAATTAACTGAGTTTTAACTAAAAATAAATATGCATTTTCTTGTAAACAACTGTCTATGAGATGATGAAAAACCTTGGATTTACATAAATTAAATAACTGGAAATCAAGTTACGCATTAAGTATGTTAAATAACACAATACAGTATTAAAATTCTAGCAATTAAAATTATTACAGCATTTATAAAAGCTGTAATTATATCATTTTCAGAGTTCTAATTAAAACCGTGCAGCTCACATAGAAACAAAAGTGAAAGAAAGAGTATAATTAATTACACTCAAAATGTGTTCGAAAGAAATTAAGAACGTTGGGGAAAGAAAAAAAAATAAAAATTCAAGAATGACAATTTACATTTGAAGAAAGATACTGCAGGATTTTACAGAATTTTATAGGAAAAAAAAACTGTAAATAAGATAATACTTATTAAAATTCAAATAAATTAAAAGTTGATGAAATTAATTTAACTAATCCATAAAACATGATAGTACAAATGGTAAAATATACTAAATTGGGTGTTTTAAGTCATTATTTTGTCATAAATCTTTTTGCTCCTGCTTTATCAAGATCAAAAAATAATTCATTTTTGAAATTCAAACTACGCTCACATTAATACACTTATGTGTGATACAATTTAAACTGCTTTCAATGATATCAGCTTTTTAACGATTATGCAAAATTTTAACATCGAAAATGATCAGCAGCTTCATATAAGACAATATAATTTTAGTGGAACAAACGTAAAGCAAGTACTAAGGTATACTATGATAGTTATTTTGAAGAAAATTAAATAAAAATAAACTTCTATATGTTAATTTAATAAAACCTTTATGGAAATGTGCATATTTTACTTTATTTCATCTTTAGCACAATCATATATATTTTTTTTCTTTTTTCGCATATACCAAATTAAATATAGTATACTACGAAATAAAGATTAGATAAAAATGATCAATTAATTTGATGTGTATACAGATACTTTCAAGAAGTAAGACAAATATTAAAGTTTATATTTCTTATTATGTAAGAATAGCCACTGTTGAAAGATCTTAAAAATACTCTTCAGGTTTTTGAAGCTTCGAAAATCCCTTCGTAAAATATCATATTATTAGAATACGTTTACAAATACTTCGAAAAAGCAAGATAAACACTAAAGTATCTAATTTTACGCAGTATTAAAGTACTTTAAAAGTACTCTACAGGTTTTGGAAGCTGGGAAAATCCTTATGTAATAAAAAATCTTCTCCATGAGTGAAAGAAATACTTATTTAACTTCCAAATAATAGCTCATAAAATTGGCCGCTTTTACGCAGAATGGTCTTTCCTTTTCCTTGCAAAAGAAACTTTCTTTCAGATTACTAGACTTTAATTAAGTTGAGCACATTAAAAATAGCGCAAATAAACTAAATATTGAAGATTTACGCCACCGGTTTGCTTCCTAAGAATCTCTTCTTTCATTCACAAAGAGCTGGTAAACAGCCCGAGAAAATTTCTTAATCTAATTCTTGATTCTCCGTGAGAGCATTTGTCATCGCGAAACATCTCGAAAAGCATGGTAAAAAGTTTTTTTTTCTTTTTATTTCCAAGAAAACGCAGCACTTACTACACTGACCTAACAAAACGCGGAGTTAAAGTTCTGTGTGTTTATTTTTCCCACACGATCAATAAAATGTTACACGGAATGACATATTTTAACTCTCTCCGTTATCCTCTTCAGATATGGAGTTCGTCTCTTTAAAAAGATCTCGTTGAAGAAGAAGAAACAAATAAATTGCATTCAAACGTAGGAAGATGCAGTCAGAAATAAATAAATGGCAGTAAATATCGAGTTAATGGTGAGTGGAAGAAGCTGGCACACTGAGTTGCGAATTGAAGATTCCAAATAAATTTGGGATCTGCTTTATTTCCTGTTTCCATCTGAAGCAACGGTGCTATGCTATTTATTATCCTATAGGAGTGTTTATAAATCACACACTGGTATTACAAGAATGTTTGAAATAAATTTATCGACAGAAATAAAATTAACTTTTTACTTATTGATAGAGTGTTTATTTCCACGTTTCCTGACAATGTAATATTTAAATGTTAATGGAAATTTTTTGAACAACGCACGAAATTGCATGATGTTAGTTTGATAAAATTAGGTCGTTTTGTTACTAAAAATATTAAAATGATAAACTATTAAACCAGTTAAGGTAGTGGTTACTAAAATCACACCACCTAAATATAGATTAGCAACATCTTCATTTATTTTGGCTATATTTATATTCATTGTTAAGTTTAATTGAATCCTAACTTTATGTAAGCTTATTTTATGCATATAAATATTTTTTATTATAATTATCATGAGAAAATGCATCACAATGTAGGGGAAAATATTGCCAGTTTGATTTCCCTGAAAATTAATTTTGTTAATAGATTTTCGATCTGTATATTCCAGCTATATATATATATATATATATATATATATATATATATATATATATATATATATATATATATTCCAAAAAAATTAAAATGCTGACATTTAAAAAAGAAAATTTTTAGTTCTACAAATGACCACCAAGAACAGTTTACTACCTACAGTTCAAGCATGAAGTTCAAAGTAAAATTATAAGAAAGATATTTTATGGATTGTAATTCGATATTAAAGAAAACCATATAAAATAAATTAATACTAAAAATATTATAGTTTTATTTTAGTAATATCACAGAGAAAATAACACAGAGCTTAACTTTCGTCATGGAGAAAAAAGGAAACTTACGTATCTATCTAAATAATTATCAATTAGTCAGTATACGAAAGTATTTATACTTGTACTTTTTATCTGAACAATTTTTTACAATTCTTTTTGTTTTTAATAATACCAATAATAGCTAACATAGAATTTTACTATGTTAGTTTCTAGTTATTATATTGCACACAAGATTCTCAAACAAAAAATGGATAATCCAGTTTAATAAAGAATTATGCTAGTGACGAGTTTATTTTCCTTAGTTGTCAACTCAGCTGACATGTTTATATGAATAAAACATAATTCCTGAGAGCAATGCTTTGGAGGAAGAAAAAATCCCTAATATGGCCTGCATGATTCCGAGAAATCCTTTTTTCAAATGTTGAGCTCTTAATTTTCGGCAGTGAAAATTAATTTTGTGCAAGGATGTCCTGCAGTTTTAGAACTTTATTAACACACAACGATGAAAGGATTTTTTTTTAGCTCTCACACAGCTTGAAAATCAAAAGAACAGAAAAGAAGTAACAACCAAAATCCCAAAATGCAGCAAACTAATATGTATGAAGATAACATGTCACAGTTGTTCATTTTTCGCTGCTTTTCTTCTTCTAAATAGTTATTGCTGAGTGTTGCCAAAGGAGGAGGGAGCCTTTATGATTGAACTTTGCGACATTCGTTCGCTAACTCCTTGGAGACAACTTATCTGATCGTTACTAAATTTGGCTCCGTGATAGTGGCCATAGTGTAGATGGTATTAACCCATTTATGCCTAGCGTCCCTTTTTTGGGACGGCATTATCGCTATCATTCGAAAACGTTATTTATTTTTCCTAGCCTTTATTCGCGAGTATTGAACCTCAATTCCACAAAATATTTTAATATGGCAAGTAGGATGTTGACATTTCAATTTTTATACATAACAATTTTAAATGAAATCATCCCTTGTTCAAAAAGTTGACATCAGAAATTTATCAATTACTGCTGGTGTTAGCAAAAATCGAAGAAAGTCGCAAAAATATCCAGGCACGAATGGTTAAAGAAAAATAGTAGTGATCACGTCGTTGGGTAATAGAATAGATCAGAATAATTAAATTTTCTGACATATTCCCGCTGGCTCTGAGATCGTTATGCGACCGCGAGCAAATTTGCCACAGTGATAGTGGCTATGGCGTAGATAGCTGTAAAATGAGATGGTAGTGGTCGGTAATGCCGTTATGGAATAATCATTGAAAACATTTTCCCCTGACTTAACATTGCCCTATAGTTTTGCATTTTTACGGCCTCACACGAGAACATTCTTCGTTTATTATGTTTGATTTATCTAAGGGAATCTATATAGAACAATACATTCTAAAGTTTATTTCATTCCTATTAATCTTGGAAGAACTTTTATAGAATCGGAAGTTTCACTTACTGTTAAAAATAACTTAATAGTTTATTTTTGTAAAAAAAAAAAAAGTCAGTACAGGTTACTTCTTTTTTATTTAATGTATGTCTAAAATTCGTACTAAACTAGGATTTATGTGATGAAATAATAACGTACTCTTATAAAAGAGACTAAATCACACGAAAAGTAACATGAAGTAAATTTAAAAGTATATTTGATGTTGAACTAATATGTTTCCCAACATAAACACTTTCAATAAAACGAAAGTTTAATGAGTTATATATTTTATGTAGTAACTTCTAAAAATAAGTTGATCCAGTATTTGCATAACACTTTATTAATTCCCTGAGCCAAAACACGTTTGAATAGCTTTTAATTCAATGAGTTATCAAATAAATTCATTAAGAGAATAAAAAATATCATAAAGGACAGGGATGCGCAGAAATAACAACAAAAGTAAATAATTATCCGAATTAATGTACATATAAAAATATTATAAATGATTTCAGATTATTTATTACGAAACAAAGTTAATTCATTATGGATGTATCTAGTATACATACTATTAGCTGCATAAAAAATAAAGCAAATGCCATGAACAATTTATGAAACAGCGTGTTGCTCACAGAGCGTATTTTCCGACAATTTCCCTTTATGTTTCTCTGTAAAAAATCTGATAAGGCAAAGCATACTTTACACAATAAGGAACATTTTGTCATCCAAACATTTAAAAATGGGAAAATTAGTTTTTAAACCATGATATATGACGTGTTTGAATTTTTATAGAAAAAGCGCATTAAATTACATGCAATAGAGTGACTGACATATTAACATTTTATGCCAATCTAATCTTAAATATGTCAAATTTACAATCGTATACAACACAACTGTAAGTGATGCCTATATACATAACAACAACAGCACCCCTTTCAGATAATTAAAAACATATTTCAGTAAAAAGTAAATAAATAAAATTTAGTTTAAGAGTGATTACACTCATTTAAAAAAAAAAAGTGTTTTAGTTAATTTTCTAAGGCAAACTTTCAAGTCAAAAATTTTATTGTATAATAAGGATACGTATTGCTAATATAATACTATGAACAATTGTACTAGTATGCTGTAACAGTTTAGTTTTAGCTTTATAACGCATATTTATTACAGGCTATATAATTCTAATAATTTCTCTGATTTGAAGTGGCAAAATATTATCTAAATGCTTAAATGAAGTCAGGTTGAAAAGGTGTTATTTATTATTTCACATTATAAAACACCACCTTCAGTTGAGAACATGGTTAGTTTTGAATTTTCACGACTTCATAATTTAAATAATAAGTTAAAAGATAATAATAAGCTGTCTGAATCGTTCTTCAACATCACATGCAATTTAAGGATAATTGAAAGTACTTGAAATAACTAGATACCATTTCTCCACATTTACTAGATTCTGACTTTCTCTGCAACACACGCATTGCTTAAAATCTTTAAGTACAAGCTTCAGCTGGATATTTTCCGTCCAAAACATTCTGTTTAATATGAGTAGGTATGTATTGTAATATTTAATTCTGACAAAATAAAAATGAAACAATCTAAGCGAACAGCAGTGTCCAAAAAAATTAATTTAATTATTCAAATTTAATTTACGCTTTTATACGTTTAAAATATGTTTGCATTTTACGTAAAACATTCAAAATATTTTAGATTTAAAATTGCTCAATACATTTAGCACTGAAAATCTTACATCAAAATTTACATCGACGTGACATTTTGTGTGGAACTGTTTACATTTGTAAAGATAACAGGATGAATAGGAGAAAAATGATCTCTATCACGAGCATATTACGAGCAAAAGGCTTTTCCAGCTAGATACATAAACAATTATTCTAGGGAAACGCTATAAAGTGGAAGAAATTCCCTGGAAGATTATGTATCCTTATATTAATTCTAAAAGGTAATCAGTAAATAATAGTGACAATTTTATTGTTATATTACTTAATGAAGTCTGTATAGTGTTTTAAAAACGTGACTTTTGACCTATACTTATTATTAGAGCCTACAAATAAAATTCAAGATATCCTATAAGATTACCAAAACATGCATTGTCTTTTCGCAAGTTGAGAACATTCGAACTAAATCACCTAAATTGCACTGCTAGACCTCCCCCTCCTCCGTATTTCTAAATTCCAAACAGCAGTTATGTGGCACCTCCAGTTAATTTCAGGTAAACACCCAAAACACGGTTCTCTGTCGGAAAGCACTCATTTATAGGGGGGCAATAACTCAGGAGATTCCTGCCTCGTAAACCAATTATCACCGCATTTAACGATCACATAAATTCCAACTCTCTCTCTCTGTGTGGAGCTGAGTAGTTTCAGGCCTGGACCGTATTTCTCTGTCAGTCAAAACTGCCATACTTGGGAGAGATAGAGCGCGCGTGTGTTGTGTTTCCCCCGCTTAAAGCAGGTGAGCTTACCTCTGTGGTGTCTAATCCTAGTCTCCCCGGGTGCCCACGGGTACCTGGGGTGGTGCCGGTATCCCGCGGCCAGCCCCAGCCAGCAGCATGCGAGCATGACAGTAAGCATGCTTCCGATCCGAAAATAATCCGCACGAGAGCGCCTCTAGATATCCGCGGACGGTATCATCACTCGGGAACGGTCACACTGTTCTAAGTGATGGAGCGGAGCAAGGGAAGCCACGTTATGTACGAATGGGACGTGATGATGGCAGGGTTGGTGAGGGACGGGTAGCGCCATCTGTCGGCGGTCGCTCGAAGCAGAGAGCGCGAGGCGGAGAAATCGAATTCGGTGTTTGCACATTGAGTGGATAAATCGATGTAAACAAAAGGCAAACAAGGCCTTCTAGCGAGTTGGGCCAGGGGATGGGAATTTTAGGAAATGCGAATTTAGAATTGTTTAAAAGATAATACAGCGACTGTTGCTAAGCAATCATATAGAGATTTTTTTTTTCCCCTTGGGGATGAATGTTAATGTTTTTTTTAAACAATTAACAAATTCATTGATGAAATGCGCACAGGTTGTGAATGAATGCGAGAGCGATATGAATTAAGGCAATCATAAGTGTGATATGACTGTTTGATGACAAGATGAATATTAAAAATATCTTCATCATTTGCCAAAATCATATGCTATAACTTGATACAGGGTATTTCCAATTTGCTTAGACTGGTGTTTTACTAGTATAGATGTAATAAAATCTCTTAAGTAATCTTAACGATCCTGATCTCTTAAATAGTAAATATTAAAGAAAATTTCAAAATATTTTATTTAAAAATAATTAAAATCTTCTTGTTAATATTCTGGAACGTTGCATTTTAAATTGGAAAAAAAAAAAAAAAAAAAGGTTTTTAGTATTGTGTAACGTCTAACTCTATTGAAATATTGCACATTGTATTTGAATAAAATGTGATCGTGTAATGTCCTATTTAAATATATTTTACATCCTGATTTTTACCAATGATGTAGCCAAAGAAAAAATTATAAATTATATAATAAACGAATACCATAGACACAATTTAATAGCCAAATTTTTAACCTACAAATATCTATAATTTTTTATACATTTATAATTTGGTTTGGAAGCATCATTTTTAGAATACTTTAATGCAATGAAAATTAAAAAAAAGAATTTGAATAAAAGAATGATGAATAGAAAGAATATACATTAAAATAAAACCCTTGAATTCTCATCTTGTTATTTATACTTAAAGTTAATTGAAATGTTTTTATAACTTACGTGAAAAGTTTTCTGATTAAAAGTTGATGATCAGCTTATTTTTATTCGTACTTTTCAATATTTTTATTTGTACTTTTCAATTCCACTTAAATAAAATGTTTAAAAACACTTTATGTTTATATTCGCGGCTTTTTTATTTATTTATTATTTTTTTCATTGTTATGCGCATTCTAAACTTAATATGTTTAAGTTTATCGAATTCGATTTTACAAATTTTTAAATCGTAACGCCAATATTTTATATAGCTTTTCTTCTACGATAATACGAAAGAATACATACTATAGTTTATCGACGAATAGCTGAAAAAATAAGTTGTTTTCAATAACAGCGAAAAGATAGATTCAGTGGAAAATCCGAGAATCACTAATATTCCTTTTAAATCCCTGTTTCTATTACATAGCTTTTTTTAAAAAAAAGATTGGAGATTTCGAATTGATTTTAGCATGTGCTATATCCTCAAATAGGAAATTGACTAAATGCTCGTTTTAAGAACAGCACTAACGTGACAATTTTAAAATTCTAAAAAGCCCACATATATGATTAATATTACTTTCAATACATTTCCATGTTTTCCCGTTATTTTGAGAAGAGATGTTTGTGGAATTCAAATTGTAAGAAAAAATTAATTTTAGTTCAACCAACAAGTGCATTTGAAAACTTTCACACAGTGTTGTCTACGTCTACTGCAATAAAGAATATATTTTGGAAGCAGTCCAAAATAGGATTCTGAAAGACCTTAAACTCAAAGAAAAAGTTAAAAAATATCTTTTGAGGAATATGACGATAAGCGGAAGTAAGCAATCATTCTGTATATTGAAAAATATTTTTTTTTTCGTCCACATGATAAAGTTTATTTAATATTATATATATATATATATATATATATATATATATATATATATACAGGGGTTGATCAGAAATTTTTTTCAGAGTCCCATTTTTGTGAAAATTACTTATTTTTGAGAATTTCAACATTGATTTTTGAGAAATTTTCTTACCAATTTTTAGTAAGTCATATCTTTTGTGTAAACGTAATTAATAAAACATATTAAAATGTAGGGTAAAATACCAGTGAAGGGACGTTTTAATCGGTTTTATTTTTGTGAAGGGGCCGTTCTAATCGATTATAATTTTGTGAAGGAGCCGTAAAACGGGCCCAATTTTCGTCTGCATCAATCCTTGATATATGTATTAACACACACACACACACACACATGTATATATAGATATATAGATAGATATATAGATATAGATAGATAGATAGATATAGATATAATAGAATTATTTATTCATGTTTCAAATCTATTTTATAAATTTATAATTTTTTCAAGCGCTAAATTAATACACTCACTAGCAGGAAAATGATGTTGCTATATGTATCCTTATTAGTTATATTTTTATATGATTAACCCCTTCGCGATGGGGAAGCGCAAACGCCCACTTATCTTTGAGACCGGCAGTCTCTTTCACTTCTGTCCAAGGCTGGAGAATTTTTTGCTATTAACCCTAAATCCATGAAATTACAGAAATATTATCAACGTGTTGTTTAATAATGTTCCATAGAGTGAGTATTTAAACGGTTCTGTAATTACATTTAAACGTTTATTGCTGGCACGTATACGTGACAGTCGGCGCGAAAGGGTTAAGGAAAGTTTAGGTTACCAGAAACAGTTAGTATGCTCTATTATTTATTACGAAATGTCAGGACAGTGTTGTATAGCTTCAGGTGAATACCACGCCTATCTCACTATGTGATAATGAACTTTATTATTTTATAAGTACATTACAGAAACTAAAAAAGTAACATGATCACTACATGGCGCAATGTGTATTAAAATTCAGTGGTAACAAAATAAACACTTTCTAGATATTGGGGAACAGTTGTGTTATGTCTATGCAATCCATTAGCAGTTCATTGTCAGAATATTAGCTTGAATTTTTCAGCTATTGCCATCCACAGTGAAAAAAATATATTTATTTCTCTGTAAAAAAAAATATCTTTCTCTGTAAATGCAAATCCTGAATGCACTAACCAGTTTAGACAAAGCTGCATAATTCCATGAGGTTTTTTTTTTTTTTTGGGTACCGTGGTCGATAGCGATTTCAAAATTTACTTAAATCATTTAACATAAGTATTCTTCAAATAATGCAAAGAAAAAAAGAAACCGCACTCTTCAGAAATCATAGAAACTAAGCCCTCGCTCTGTATGTTTCATGCAATCAGCGAAGAGTCCGACACAATCAACCACGACGAACTCTTGCCTTCGAAAGAACAAACGTCTGTAATCAATCATATTTTACCATGCTCTATATATTGCGACCCAGTTGTAGGAAGACTTGGGCAGCAGTGTTTTCTTTAGTGAAATGTGAGCTGCGACGAATAGTCAAAAGTTTTAAGAATTGGTTGTAGGAAACAAAATTTGAATATCAGATAATAATAAAAAAATGTCTTCTTCAAGTTTATAGAATTCCAGTGCATGTAACATAAATTTTCAGGAAATTTATCATCGTAAATTTTAATTAGATGAGAAAACTTTAAATACGTATATAGATATATGAGAACCTGGAAAAGAGCTGGTTATACGATGAAATTTTGTGAATATTATTAACGGTGTTGTTCGAAAAAATCATGTGGTTTTGGTAAGTACAAATAAACTAATTATGCCAGGCACTTCAAAATTTTGAAACTGTCTCTTTACAAGCTGTACTACATACTGTAATAAACGATCAATCTCTATTGGTTTCAAAACTTTTAGGAAAAACTCTTAAAAATCGAAAATTTTCGCAAATCGTGCCACTCTTCGAAAAATCTTGCAGCTTAGATCCATGTTTAAAATTTTTTTCTGAAAATTTCACAAAAGCCACAGCTTTTTCGCTTATTGCAGTGTGTAAAGTAGCTTATTAAGAACCATTTGGAATTTCTTGGAGACAATGGTACTATTAGTTTATTTCAATTTGTGTACCAAGACTAAAAACAGAGTTATTTTTTCTTCGACATACAACCTTAATGGACATTGCAAGATTATAATGTTAAATTTAATTTCAAAGAAAATAGTAACTAACAACCATTTGTCCCGTGTGAGTTGTAGTTGGTACTCATCTTGTATCACACTGTACTAAACATAAGTTCAACGTTTCACCAAATATCCGGTGAAATAAGAGAGTTACAAGCAATGTCATATACGTTGAACCGTATTAATGGTTCACTCGAAAATACCAAGTACCGATTGAAGCAAGATTTTGGTTCAACTGCAAAAAATAGAGTTTTCCTGTGAACTCACATAGCCACCGTTAGCTCGCGTTAGGAGGTTAGCGGCGACTGCAAAAAATAAGAAAAAACAGCGCCATAAATTCTTCAAAAAGAAAAATCTTTCGATAATGGAAGAAAGAACCTTTGTTAAAAAATATTGGCTGTGTAAAGGAGGTACCACATTTGGCATCGAATAAACACGTTTGACAGCAATGGCTATCTACATTCATTTAAAAGAGAACAGACACTGATTATAGCTCATAACTCATCAATATTTCTGAGTTATTATTACTTTACTGAAATCACGTGTAAAATACTAGAGCTAAATATTCTATTTTTAACAAGAATTTTTTTATTGAAAACTGAGATAAAACAATGCTGTAAATAATTTATTTCTGCTGAAAAAAATTTGTCAGTCGTGACTTAGTTGTCAACGCGCGATCGTTTGAGCGAATTATTATGGGTTCGAGCAGAACTTTTTAAAAATTTTCTTCTAGTAGTGTGTATTAATTTTGCTGTAAGATGGTGCTTGAGGACACCGCTAAAATGGTGAATCTTAGCACCACATTAAAAAAAAAAACTTTTGCAGCTAAATTGACACCGGAATTTCGGTGAAACCTAGAACTATATTTTTAAAGAGTGCAGTGTTCAATTCATATTTGTAAATATTTTTACACTTAAAAGCATCCAATTAACAAAAAAATAAATCAAAACTATTAAATTTTTAAATAATTCATAAGCAACTCATGATTGTTTTAAATTTATTTCATAAATTAGTAACATAAAAATGTGTACTATGACTGACTTTTTAAGTAAACAATATTTTAATCTGTGACAATTCTGTCATCTGAGACGTTACCATAGTTTCTAAATTTTGCAGATTGCTGTATCGATAAAAATATCGGATAAAATCAGGTAAACGTACTATAAAAATTTGAACAGTTAATTTAAATTTTACATTAGAAATGTAGTTTAATTTATCAAAACCTGTGTTTGATTATTAAATCTTATTTAAAATTCGCCGTATTTATACAAAAACATCATTGCTATTTTTATTCGAATTTTATTGCATTCGAATACTACTTACAATTTAAATTGATTAGTTAAAATATCCCCAAAATTGACTGAAAAAAAATATATAAACCAAAATAATTCATCAACATAACATCAAAATAGCATAAATATGCATGTACATTAACTATAATTTTCAACTATAAATCTATCAGAGTAAAATGCTTTGTTCAAATACATTCAAACCTTAATGTCATTTCAGACAAAGCCTACTAATTCACGCCATCGCCGCACCAAACCATATTTGCGCTGAACGATACGCATGAGTTAATAATTCCTGATAGTTTAAGCGAAGCAAACAGTACAAAAATATATCATTTCGCCTTAACTCAGCGAATTAACTATTAACAGATACATGTTTCTGCTAGCGGAAGAGCGATCAATCAGTTCACAGTGCACGGTTTTTCGCAGGCTAAAGCTATTCTCTCAAATTCCCTAACACACTGTGACACTACCGAATATCATAATGTGCACTTCGCTCCAGAGTTAGTTATGATTAAAAATAATGAATGGAACTAGAGTTAATTGGTGGAGTTAGTCGAATACAGTGGTATGCATATTAGCTTTATAAACCGTGGGCGAGCTGTTTCATCTACTCGTGAATTTAGCCGAGGATGAGGGGGGGGGGGGATTCACAGAATATTTTAGTTGGGATTAGTTTTCTATTTGCAGTTCGAGGAACGTACAAATCCGTGATAATTAACTCGTTTTGCCAGTTCATGGAAAATTATAAACTCGCGTTCTCGAAAAGTAAAATTTTCGCGCTGCTTTAATATATAATTTTAAAGTTAAATTGAACATAGGTCAGTCAGGAAAATAGCTTAATGTAATATTATATTATAAGATATTTTGAGCGTTAATTCTCAAAGCTATAGTTTATAAAGTTTAAAATTACAGTTTGTCAAAAATGAAAATTAGCACATCAAGAAAATCACTCGATAGATTCGATTATGTTTTAACCATGTGGAAACTGAACGAGTTGAATTTAATGAACAGAAAGCTAACCATGAAAGAGAAAATAGACCCTCTAAAAGTATGATTGAAAACTATTATGTTAATTTTCGTTCTGGTGTGTGTAAAAGAAATTAAAATATACAGTTTTTGAATTTTCATACATTTTTCATTTTTTAATTTCAAGTTTGTTTTGGACTTCATAGCGATGTGCCCTCATTTTTTTTTGCTTCTGAACATAAACATCTTTGAAAATTCAAGAGCAATAATTTTCTAAATGAACTAATAATTTGGAAATTCTAGCTAATTTTAAAATACATTATTTAAAATTTATTAAATATTTTAGACTTTCTTAAAATACTTTTCTTCCAATTTAATTTAATGAGACGAAAAATATTATAAGAAACTGTATCAAAAGTCCCTCGAAAAAAAGAAAAAAAAAGAAATGTACTAAAAATAACCCATTCCCGACATTAATTATCCCAAATTAAAAATAAAATCCTCTAATCTTACTAAAACATTAGTCTTTTTTGAAATATTTTAATTTATTGCCAAAGGATTACCTATAAAATTTATTACTTTGCCGAACTACAAGAAGGAAACAATAGGAAAACGCTCTTTCTTCTTACGGTGCCTGTAAAACATATTACCCTGCATGATATATACGATGGCAATAAAAGCAACTCTAAGAGGAACGACTTCATAATCGGATCACAAGTTTCAAATCGGAGAGGATTCAAAGGAGGTTTAATGGCCTGGAAAATTTAATTCAATAATATATGTTACGAAGAAAATAAAGCTAATATCCTCAAATGGCAACGCATGTAATTTGTCATGGCATGTGGCATTAATGTAGATATTCTTGGAAAATTCGTGTCATATTTCGTAAAAACATATTTATAAAACAGTCCAACGTACTACATAAATTCAAGTATAAGGAAAAATATTTATTTAAACTGTAAACAGTGTATTTATAAAATATAAATCTCTATGTTGGAAATGATTCATTATTTCTTTTTATTATTGTAGAATTATACGACAGTATCTAGTTTCAGAGTTTTATTTAGAAACATACTTCGGAATTTTAGGCATAAATTGATAGGCTATATTTTAAGCATAAAGGAAAATACTTTCGTTAAAAATAAGAGCGATTGATTACTGGTTCTTTAAAATGGTGCACGATGCCAGATGTTCATTAAAGAAATATTCAAAAAAAATTCTTTGGAAGCTTTATTTTTTTTTAACTAATACATTTAGACAAAATAAAAAAAATGACGATAACATGGTTACATTATTAATAAAAATAAAGCATTCTGATTTTTTGACTAGTTTAAAAGTAAACAATTCTAAATAAAATGACTCTAAAAGAACAAAATAGTATAAATCTTGTTTATAACGGAGAAATACTACAGTGGAAAATTCAGCAACTTGTAGTTCTCAAAAACAACTGAAACATACTGAATGAACTAATAGCAATTTTTATGCATCCCTGAAATCTTGCAATTAAAGCAAAGCAAAGTGAAAGACAATAGCTTAACTTCTAAATTAAAGAATTAATTTACGAAGACAAAATATCTTTTACCTTAAAAAATGATTAGACTTTAAAGTTACAATAAAGCTAACAATTGTAAGAGTATCTTAAAATGACTAGAATTTTATGCAATTAATACCAACAAAGAAAACTATTATTACTATTACCTTTAGTACACAGTAAGCTTCTAAAAATTACTGGAATAATTTATTCTTACCTAAAATAAAAATAAAATACATTTAATACTCCGGTTTAAACATACAAATATAAAATTATGATACTCATTCAAATTTGCAGTTACACTAAAATACTGTTCTGTTAATTAGGTTACACAATTTTGTCGAAGTTGTCGAATAGAATTTAAATTTAAAATAAGGATGACACAGGAAAAACTGAATGAGAAAAAAAATAGCTGAAAGAAACAGAAATTTAGTACAATATTGAAAACCTCAAGTCAGGGAAAAAAAAGGTTCTTTACATTAACTACAAATCAAGAAAGTTTTTCATTACTTCCCTGTGTACATTTATTTATTTAAGTAAACTGGCGAGATTGACTGCTCTTTTTAAAATTTTAAAGATTTTAAAAACTAATTTTAAAACTTAAAAATAAGACATCGATTACAATTCAAAAAATAAAATATTTAACCATTTTTCAGATAAAGATTTTTGCTTTTGCTTGAAACAAAATGTTGAACAGTTAACTTTTCCGATATCGCATAAAGATTTCAACAAAAGTACCATAAATAACAAAGGAAACAGAATGCGCAAACTACTCTAAATTTTATTCCTTAACATTTAAAGCCAATTATATTTTCAAATAACCAACAAAATCACCAATATGAACACAAAAGAGTCATGCAAAATTGCTAAATATAACAACAAAGGCTAAACACAGTCATGAAAAATCGCTAAATATGTCAACGAAGGCTAAACATTGCTATGTAATTTACTTCAGATGTATTCAGAAAATCTGTAGCACTTTCCTGAAAACAATTTATAAATATTTTATTTCGCTAGTTTCTAACACGTACTGACGGGGATGGTTAAACTTCCTGAGATATTTTTGAAAAGTTTGGCACTTTCAACACACAGCATGACAAAAAACATGCAATTCAAAAGCCTTATGTTAGTTTTCCAAAAAAGAATAAATTGCCATATAATCCAACTGGTTCTATTGATTTTTAAGTTAAATATTTATCGAGAAATAAATAGCAACGTAAAATGATTCACAGCACTCACGCATTTAACAATTTCAAGGAATCGAACAATTTATGTGCCTTTTTGGAGTTCTAAAAACTCCGATTTGAACAATATATTATTTATCCATGCACTACAATGCCGTGTTTCTATTGTTTAGTTAGTGGCTTCATTTCGAATAATCCGATTTTATTACGCTGAGAATGTTGATAAGGACAGTTCGAATATTATAAAAAGATCAAGGACATTTTTTAGCAATTTTATTTTGACATTAAAGCCCTTAACTTAATTTAGTTATTAACATAATTCTCATCCCTATTAAGACACTCAACGTTCAAATTACAAAATTTTTGCATTCTTATTTCACAGAAATTGGTGGCTTCCAATGTAGCAGCCATAGCTTCAATTTATAGTAAAATGTTGTCGTTCTTATATTTGTCTGCGAGCTGCGTCAATCAGTTTTTATTATTCAAGGCATATTTAGTACATACTATTTGAATATTATTAAATATCAAGACTACTTTTAGTAATTTTTTTCCGCAATGAAAGCGGTGAGCTTTATCAACATATTTTCATTCGTGTTAAGCACTCAACATGTAAGTAGTCAACTTTTGCATTCACATTTCAAAAATATCGGCGAATTGCTGTGTAAAGGTTATAGCTGTTTGTTGATTGCGTGATATTTGATGAAACATTGAAACAGGAAATATGATTTTCAATATAAAAATCCTGAAGTAAGATAACTCCTCAGCATAAGAAGCACTTCAAATTGGTAGTTTAAGTGTAAAAATATAATACGAACGGCAAAATTTAGAATACATTTCTCCAGTGCAAGATTTTAATAAGTAAGTTTCCAGTTTATAGCACCAATAATTTGACATATTATTGGCAGTAATTATTATTCCAGTGCAGCACACACAAGTTCTATGAGGTTCTCACAAGCTCATAGAACCTGTGTGTGCTGCCTGGATTTGTATATATTACTGTCAGTTTTACCCTGTATATAAATGCACTTTTTCCAAACACTACTGATTAAAAAAACTATAGGATGATGTTTAACTTCTCCTCAACTGATACGCTTTCTTTTTCACTCTCTGCGGGCATCACAATGATGTACTGTTAGTGAGACACACGCTGTTATTGCACCTGTGCAAGCATACAGGTCTACATCGTTGAGCCGGTTTTGGACTTTTTGGATCGAGACTACGGGACCAATAGCCGAAAAAAATGCCGTTTATTAACACGGTGTCTAGGCATAGTAAGTTAGATATGCGCTACCGAATGAGACAACTCACAGCGCCACCTGGCGGAAAACTGCGGAGCTAGCTTTCGTATCTCGAAAACGATACGAGATGGGGGAAAAACGTGAGATACAAAGTTGTAGAGCGTTATGGATTTAGTACGAAAAGACATCTCGTTGACATGGATATGAAAAACAGAACGGTTAAAACGTGCATTTGTGTTTTCGTGATCCCCTACTCTGCGAATGCGAAACAACGATCAAAGAAAGAAGAAAACAATTGTTTATAACAATATAACCTTTATTTAAGATGTTCAAACTTCGCACCGTCAGTTGCAATGCATATTTGAATCCTTGTATGAATTTCTCATTGCACGCGTTGGAGCATAGAGGGTGACACGCTGGCACAAGCGCCTGCAATGCGTCGTTTAAGGTCCGCAATATTTGTGGAGGGGTCGCATATACCTGCTGTTTTAGGTTCACCCACAGAAAAAAGTCCAGTGTAGTCAGATCAGGCGAACGTGGAGGCCATTCTTCGAAACTGCCACACCCAATTATTTGATTCCCGAATTCCGTGAAGAGGTACTGCTTCACCACTGTGCGGCGTCGTGTTTAGAGATAATATTTTCTCCTTCTGTTCACATTTCGTGTCGTCACAGTGTAGGAAATCACGAAAATACAAATGCATGTTTTAACCGTTCTGTTTTTCACATCCATGTCAATGTAGTGTCTTTTCTTACTAAATCGATAACGCTCTACAACTTTGCAATTCACTTTTTTCCAACATCTCGTACCATTTTCGAGATTCGAAAGCTAACTCGGAAGTTTTGCACCAGGTAGCGCTGTGAACGGTCTCATTCGGTAGCGCATATCCAATTTACTATACCTAGACACCACGTTTATAAAAATATAGCAGCAGCCTTTCCGAAATTAAGAGGGTGACAAGGGACTTTAGTAGGCATACTATATACGTTACATAAAGCACGAAGTCCTAGCAACAAAGTCACATATCTCGATACAAGTTACATGATTGTTACACAATATTTTTACTAGTTTCCTGAGTGCCATGATACAAATGTCGCAAGTCTCAAGTTTCGCATTAAAACGGGGAACATGTTGGGCGACATTACCCATGTCTGCGCATTGATCAAACTCAATGTTGTAGGCAAATTAGGAGCGGAAAAAAAATACCTAAACTGGAGAGCAATTTTTTAATAACTTGGTTCATCGTCATTTTTTGATTTATTAATGGCAGCAAAATTGTTGGGGACATGTCATATACAATTTCAACATATTAAACATATAACTTGAACGAAATCGTAGAAAAACTAACATATGAATAACCGCCAGGTTTTGAATAACAGATTTTTCTGAACAACCGGTTTTCAGCTAATGTAGAAATTTCCAATAAAAAAAATGTGGCTTGATATTAGGCTTGGTGTGTTTCTTTAAGTTCTTGTTGACGTCGCCTCATATTATTTTCTTATGAGTAGGGGCAAAGAGAAAATCACATTTATGCACTATTTTTCTTGAATCCATGCATCTTGCCACTGAGAAAGCCGGCAGGACACATTCGCACAGTAATAATAATAATAATGCAAAAAAATAAAAATGCAAAACCCATGGCATCTTCAGTTACTCGAGAATATTCAACGCAAATGTAATACGGCCCTCCACTTGTACCGTTTAGATTTCTGATTTTTCCTTAATAACAGTAATTCTTTACGCATGTATTAGAAACCCAAAAGGCAACCTGTGGTGACTTCGAGGTTTTATTCTTCTAGTGCAATAAACTGTAAGTGTGGACGTGCGACTATGTACAGCGACTATTCCGATACAATGGACTTTATCGTATTCGTATAGTGTGTACAGCCTTAGAAACTATAGTTAGTGATTTTCTCATGGATTCTACAACAATGACATGTATTTGGCTTGATTCTTAGCGACCGATGATTCTTCATACCCAGGATTTTGGAAAGATTTCGTTCAGAACAGATTTGAACAAAAATGACTTCGTCCGTCACAGATACAAAGCACCTAATGCAAATCAATCTTTTTCTTCTCATTCGACGTCCCTCACACGAAAGTTTCGATATTTGGAAATTTAAACTTTTTTTTCCAATGTTTGATATTTTTAATTTTGAAAAATTTTTACTTTTCTTTGATTTGAAGAGGAGGAAAAATCTGTTTTATTTTAGAAAACTTAGATATTCTTAAATATTTTTTGAGGAGTGTATTTACGACGGTACATTTCGACGCTTATACGCTTTCTAGTAAAGCAGTGGAAACACTTCAGCAGCTTTGGATGAAATTTGCCGTTCGAGCAAAATAAAGTAGTAAAAATCCCCTTTCTTTCAAAATATGGCGCACATACTTTTCGGATAATTGCATCATTTTCTTATCCGAGTTTACTATTTTCAAACATATTTCGCGAGACTTGAAAAAAAAGAGTGAAAAAATATACCGTCGAAAGAAGAATAAAAAAACAAAATAAAACCACGAGGTCTATATCTGAGAGGGGCAGTACCAAGAGACCATATTTCAGGGAAAAGTAGGTTTTCGATAGCCCCGGAGCGACATAATGGTGATTGAATCGCTTTTGACAATGGGGTCTTGGGAGCACTGCGCAGCCTGGAACCCAGACGTAGAAGGGTGCGAAAAGGGGTTGTAAACACCTGGCTGGAGACAGGCGATAGGGAGAAATTCTCTTAGATATTGTTCACCAAGTGCTCTTTTCTGCCCTCCTTAGATAACGAAATAAACGTTAACTTCCAGTCGTACGTCGGCATATTGTTTATCAAGTGTAGATTTCGTCCTGCAGAATGACGGCATCAATATATAGTTTAAAACACTTATTCAGAATTTTTACCATTCTACTTTTTTTTAAAGTATACTTTTCGAAACTATTCAAACTTAGAAGAAAGGCCATATTTTAAAAAGCTGTGGAAATGTAGAAAAAATGAATACTATTTTCTATGAATACAAAAATATATTTCTCATTTAATTATGAAAGAGAGGTAAGATTCATTTTATAATATTTCAAAACAAAATGACTCTAGAAATTTAATACGTAAGAAGTAAAATATTTTTAAATATATATAGGTTCCGACACAGTGAATAATTTTAAAAATTACATCGAATTCGTCTAGAAATTTCGTTTTCGACGGCAAGCAGATATGTTTACAGATAAGTGCATAAGTAGATATTCAAACGAGCTTTCATAAGCACCAATAAATGAATATAGTAGTATTTTTATTTTGTAGTTATTTGCACGTGGTACCTTATTTTAAGAAAATAACAAAATTACTTAAAAAAAAATCAGAAATGATATGTATGGACTATATAAAATATCATATATACTTTTGAAAATTCATTTAAAAATCCGTGTAAGCATTTCATGTAAGTATTTATTTAAAGATCTGTGTAAGCATTCCATGTAAGGATAATTATTAAAATATCCGTGTATTCACTAACGTATGTTAAAAAATTATTCATTCTAATAGATATTTTTAAAATGAAAACAGTTATTGTTCTTTTCTGCAGTTAATTGTGATACTATACTATAACTAATAACTTTTTTCATGCTAAATTTAAATTTTAATATCATCTATCTTTAAGGATCAAAGATCATAAAACCATCTACACAGTATTCTTTCCTTAATATAAGCGAATGAAATTGAGAATACCAGAGAATGTCCGCTTTGATAATTGCTTTTTCCAAGGCGCTTATGATTTCTCAAGAATTTTGCTTGTGAGTATTATATCAAAAACTTAAATCATAAAAACATTCCAGTGAAAATTTATTCAGATTCAAGACATGATATGTCACACACTAATATACGCATATGTACAATGATACATGTTCATAAAATAAGTAGAAAAACGTTCTTTGCTTACACCAGTGTTTACACTTCTTTTTCAAACGGAACAGGGCAAATTTATTAAAAAAAAGCACTTTCTGTTTAGAAAAGGGCAAGTTCCCCTACATCCCACAGCAGAGCCGTGCTTAGGGGGTGACAAACTGGGAAGTCGCCCAGGGACGCTAAAAACTGTTGAATTCATGGGGTTATCCATGAATCAAGTAGTCAAATAACTTTCCTGACCTAGAACTTAAAACTGCACATCAGTAAACAGAGCCGAGAAAAAATACAGAATTTTGTAATTTCGTGTATAATTTTCTTTTCAAATTTACAGCATGGCAAGTAGCAAGAATGCAGCTTTTATATTATGGAAACGTATTGAATTACAATCCTAATTAACTAATACTAAGTAGAGTCAATAGCATCCGGGGGTTTTACTTGGGGGGGGAGGTCAATATCCCCAATTTGTAAGTAGACAAATTAAAAAAACCTGCAATTATTCTTTGTCTTGGTCCTACGGAATGCAATCCTGGCCCCGCACAAATATTTGCCGGACTAGTCCCGCGGGATTAAAACGGAAAAATAAATTACTTTATTACAATTTCATGCCACTTTCCCAATCATCAACTGGACAAAAATTTTTGCCAGTTAATGATTTTGCCAAAGATGAACAACAAGAACCAGTGATCATGACAGCTCATACCTATTGGCCTGTAGGGGCCATAGTCCCCCGCAGCTCCCCTATTGTTATGATTTACGTACTGATATAACGCAGAAGTGCTTCGGCACTAAATATTGTATCTTTCTGGGACAGGATTCTTGACTTTTATACCATGAACAACCATATGACCGCCCATGCTAGTGATATCTTTAAAAGGTAAACTTCAGTTTAACCACTAAAAAATGGGTGGCTCCTTCAGAGTTTCATACAAAAAAAAAGATCCTTTGTTAAGCGCTTTTGTATTCTCTATCAAAATTAGATGAAGACTAGGAAGACCAGTGTCTCTTTACGTTGTATTTTTTTCATTCTTCTTTTTTAGCAAGTAAGAAATAACAGTATATTATTGAATATAAGGACTAGAATATTCGTATTTATTTAAGGTATTGTATTAATTATCGAATAAGATAAAGCATTATTTATAAAGATAAACTTGATAGTGCTTACAATCTTACTTTTTCCTACTTTTCTCTATCGAAATGAATTTTTAGTTGGGTGAAATCTCAATCCCGCAATCCAGTGAAATGACAAACAGTGTGTGTGTGTGTGCGGGGGGGGGTGCATTCCCTAGGGCCGCTAAATATGTTCTGCAAAGGGCCGCTGAAACGCTAATCACGTCCCTGTCCCACTGGACTCTAGGCGCACTTTTGAAATCGCTCTTCGAAAAACGCTCCATTGTTGACCTTTGCAAAACGCGAAATGTAAACACTGGCTTACACAGCTTGATTCTACAAAATGATGCAGGATAAATACACCCATCCATCCAGCATTCAATGAAACAGCCGAGGCTGCCAACACCCACAACATGCAGCCATTAATTTCTGCTCGGGAGATGATTGCTGCTAACAGCAAACCTGATCGCAACTCATCTTGGCATTGACTTCAACTGACGGACAAGTCCTTTGAAAATAAAGGCTTGGAGAAAGAGAGAGAGAGCCTTTGTGCCACACGTAACAAATCGATAAACATCAAAGAAACCGATACGATTAATACACTTTATCCGCCTGGCGCATGCTAATGAATTCGAGGAGAGTGCAACAACAATCACGAAATCTTCAGAAGGCGCACACCCCTCGTGACTCAAAATCACGCAAGCGGCGCTTCGTGACCGCTCTCATTTGCCTCTCACGCAACAAGTATTGGAATATCAAGTACTGTATATATCACTCTTTTGCGTACTCCAACAATATCGGTCGCTGTAAACTTAAATGTCTCCCTAGTTTGTTTATCAAGAACTTCATGGTGTTATTGAGTTATTACAAAATGAAGAAGAGAGGAAAAAAAAAAAACATAATAGGTTTTTTTTTTCTTTTTTTTTGCATGAATAAAGTCGGGGAAAACTTTTGCTAATTTCGTGTGTGGGGGGGAAATCACTTGTGGAATGGAAAGCTAATTTAAAGGTTCATTAGCTTTTTAATTGATTTAAAAGTTCATTAACTTTTTTAGACAGCCGGGAGTAAAGTTGTCTAACAAAAAAATTCAATAATGTTACGCGTGAATAATAAGAAAAATTAAATACTCGCAGAAGCTAAGCACCGCACTTGACATGAGTGCAAGCGAAAACTTTAAACAGGATTCAAGTATGAATCGAAATACGATAAAAGTGCACTTAGTTGTTTAATTAAGCATTTTTATCCTCTCTAGAAAAAGGCAAATGAACAAATAAATAAAATATGATTAAAAAAAAAAAATAACCCTAGTTGCTATTGATGTTCCTAAAATCAATCCCTTTATACATTACTTTACAGCAATGGAATGGAATATTTTCTTCCATCTGTTTTAAGCTAGCATGAAACATTCATACAAGCGTATAAAAGGCCGCAAGTGACTTCTTATTTTTGTTTTTATTTATTAATTTAGTGATACATTTGAACAAGTCTATGGATTGCTGATATCCGGAACTCGTTTATGAACCTTAACAGAATAACGCAGACAACTGAGCCAAAGTGTTTATAAACACAAGCAAATGGCATTACAGCTATAGGAAAAGAAATTAGAATCCAGTCCAGTTTATTCGCCAGATATTAGCGAAGTGTATGAGTCGCTGATCAATCAAATGTAAATAAGCAGAAGTAGAAAGATTGTAAGCATCGCGCATGTGTTTTGAAAGTAAAGTTTTTCTTTTACAATTTTAAGTTCCACAAAATAATCCATTCATAAAAAAATCTCTTATTTCAAAAGAATTGGCAATAAGGAAACGGGATTAAATAAATACAATTCCTGCAAAATTACACTATACTATATGTCTGTTTATAATCAAATATATGCTTGGGAAAAATCCAGCCGGGAAGTAATCAAAAGTTAAAATTTTTAAGAGACAGATTATTGCCATAAGCAAAAATTTTTAAATGTAAGTAAGCAAACGATGTATAAACATATATTTTTAAACAGTCAAAGTGTATGTTTAAAATTTCTCTTTTAAAATTCCTTTTTACGAAAATAAATTACATTTATCTCTTATAATACAGCCTTGATTAAGTTACATTTTTTTTTCATTTTTAGTATAATTAATTCTAAAAACCGTATTCAAAGAACTTAGATGCATTTAAAAGTTCTGAAAAAATGCACTTTCATATTTGTCAAAAAAATTTCTATTAAGTAATTACGAATAATAAATTTCGGTATTCAAAAAGATTTTGTGTTTTAAAATAGTTTTAAAGAAACTTTTTCATTAATAACATAATGTAATGAAAGATGCCTTACAGAAAGTACAAACCTAAGTAAGAAAAAAAATGCTGTGTGATTTAAATTAAGTTTAAACCTCAAAGGCATGCATACGTAAATTAAAAAATAAGAAAAATAAATAAGTTTTGCGTTTATGGAATTTTGATTTTCATCTTTACTTTTTTAAGTCATGAAGATAAGTTTAAATGAAGGAAAGCCAAACTTTTTAGTTTTATTCAATTATTTGCTTTTTATCATACTATGAGTTAAGACGCTTTAAATGGCCTTCATATTCTACAAAAAATGTAGTTTAAAATTATTTTTTTAAAGAACAACAAATAGAAGCTCATGTCTATTCAAAGACATGTCATAAGTATAATACATTTACTTTTTTCTATACACGAGAAAGTCTAAAAGCAAGTTATTCTATATTATATAAAAGATAATTTTACAAAAAGTTACGAATAGAAACTAAATATTCTATGGTTATAAAGCGAAAAAACTACGTGTGTTCTAGAAATAAATTTAATTTGTAAGATCAGGCATGCATAATATGAAAGCCATAAATATTTGAAATAGAAATTTGCATGAACTATACATTATGTATGAAACGAAAAATATGTTTATACTAATAAAACTTTAAATGAATTTATGATATTGTATTGAAATGATACAGTTCGAAAACACTTTTATACAAAGTAGTGAATTAAAAAAAAAGAAAAAGTCGGAAGAAAAATTTATATATTAACATTAAGGTTATATACTTGTATACTGTTTAGTACATGTCAGGAAAAAGTTTTCATTTAATAAAAAAAATAAATCATAAATTACAATTCGTATTTATCTTACTGCGTAAATATTACGAAGAAAGTCATAAAAAATACGTAATCAATATTTAATTAAGAAAAAAATCCAGTTACTTCTGATAGGAAACATCACAGGAAGGAATATTTGCGGTACAAGGAGATATTTTACTAATTAAAAACTACTAATTAATGTCATTATTTTATGTATTTAGTATAGTTTTAAAATAAAACTAAAACATTTCCTAATTTTACTAAGCTTTGAGAAAAAATAATTATATTCAAACATTAAATTTGTTGCATTCTTATATATGACAACAGGTATTCAATACATTTAATGAAAAAGTATGTAACTAAGTTATACACGTAATGATGGACGAGTGGGCAGAAGAATATGCTTAATGAGAACCAAGCTAACATATAATGAAAAATTTGATACATTCGACGAAAACGTAATTTCGGAAAGTTGACTTTTTGTCAAATTTAATTAAACTAAGGCCTTTAATAAATAAGTAAATAAAAGAAAAAAAAACTCTTAGTTTTAGCTGTTTATTATTTAAAATATTTTTATTTCTCTATATTAGAGAAACATCTGCTTCAAATAAAGAATTAGAGACAAGAAAACGCATTCGGCGTGAACTGTATGCAATTGTTTATGTTTGAAATTTTAAAGAGAGATGACATATTTATTTCTCCATAATAGACAAACATCTGCTTCCCTTCACTGGTTTCATATGGAATACGCCGAAACCAAGCACGAGGCAGAAAAGAACACCATCCGGACCTACAATGGCCGCTGTCTAGGATTAAAAACCAAAAAACGCACATGGCCGCAACCAAACACCCGGCACGGGTTTACCACGGCGAAATATGAAACATGATAAATCTACCGGCCGCCTTTTCAGACATTGAAAACGTATTTCGAAGCCATTTCACGTTGAATAACGAGAAAAACAACTCCACTTCGAAAGAGAGTTTTCTAATTCATTAGCGGACATGAAATATGCATTATGATGCCCTTTCGAACACCAAGCACCAGATGTCGGTTTACCAGAAATGCGGAGACGGCGGGCTTTTCCCCCCCTTCAGAGAAAATTGCCCCACGAAATATTTATTTCTGGTTATATGCCGATTTTTCGTAATACGACTGTTTGATAGATGGCGACGAGTCCGCAGAAATTGAAATGGATAGAAATATGGAGGGATGACGTATTAATACTCCCGATAAATAATTTCAGATGTGTGTGTGGGGGAGGATCAAATTGAAAATAAAAATGTCCTAAATGGACCTCTAAGTGAGGGTTCTGCGAAAGCTTTATGATATCTGGACATCAGACGAGGGGGAAAACTGTGACTAATAAGCTGTGGAGTGAAGTTTTGTGTAGCGTTTTCCTCTATTGCTTCAGAAAAAACTAAGATGAAATATAAAGATTGATCGATACGTGGGATATTCAACAAATGATTTCATTAGTCACTGAAATTAACCTTCAGAACCAAAGTAAACTATTAAAATCAAAACGATAAATAACGCAGAAAGCATAGCTTATAAAATAACTTCAGACATCAGACGAGAGGAAAATTGTGACTAATAAGCTGTGGAGTGAAGTTCTCTGTAGCGTTTTCCTCTATTGATTCAGAAACGCTAAGAATGATTTTAAAACAACGCTAAGATTGATTTGAAAACATCGAACTGTGAGATATTCAAAAAATGATTTCCTTACTCACTGAAATTAACCTTCAGAAGCAAAGCAAACTATTAGAACAAGAATGAAAATTAATGCGGAAAACATAGATTATAAAAAAAAAACATCAGACATCAGACGAGGGGAAAGTTGTGACTAATAAGCTGTGGAGTGAAGTTCTCTGTAGCGCTTTCTTCTACTCATTCAGAAATGCTGAGGAGAAATATAAAGATTGATTTGAAAACATCGAACTGTGGAATATTAAAAAAAAATAGTTTCCTTACTCACTGAAATTAACCTTCAGAAGCCAAGCGAACTATTAAAACCAGAAAGATAAATAACGTAGAAGATATAGATTGTATAAAAAAAAACTTCGGTATTCAGATGAAGGGAAAATTCTAACTAATAAGCTTTCGAGTGAAGTTCTCAACTCATGTTTTCCGTTTGTTCACCTCTCCGTTGTCTGTCCATCCTCACTCAAACAGCTGTAAATACTCATCGATTACCACAAAAGTTAGTTGTGCTGCTCCTGTGTACTATACTATTCATTCAATTGAACTTGGTGAATGTAGCAGTTAAAGTTTTTTTACAGGAGCGCCCAAAAACAATTGCTGTACGCTCTGTGAGCAATCATTGCTTAAAGCGTATTTTAAGAGACTTAAGTCTTTTAAAAGAAAGCAAAATTGATTTGTGCAAATTGAAAGCAAAATTGATATTATAGATAACTAAATAATGTTCTCGGTCGAAAATAGTGCTTGTAGCATTAATAGTGCTTCTACAGGAGCACTTAACGAACATTACGTTCTACGGCAGTTTATTATTATTATTATTATTATTATTGACATATTAATCTATTTCAAGCACAATACATCAAGTTGTATATAAACGCTTTGTATATAAATTAGCTTAAAGTTATTTTACAGGGTTCTCGCAAATTGTTCAATCCAGTTTTTCTAAGGTTATCTCCAAAATATCAAAAATTTTAACGACGATATAGCGTCAAATTTGACGCAAAAACTGCTGTTCAGTGGTGTTTTATAATCGATGCCTTTGACATCATTTATCTGTCTGGCATTTTTAATTGATTTATTATATATATTTTGCATCATTTTCTAAAATAAACGACAAAAACTAAGCACATTATTTATATTATTTATGTAAAATATGTCACGATATTTGATTCTTTTAACCCCACGAAACTATTTCTCATTTTTTTAAATTTTATAGTGAATATAACAGCGCATTTTCGAAATGTTTCATCGGTTCTAAATAAAGTCTTAAAATTTTCTTCGATATAAACAAAATAGATGAAACTGCAGAGGAAAAATTAATGAAACACTAATTATAAGAGAGCATAACTAATGAAAAATGTATCTCCGCAAAGCATTAAAGTGTCAAATGGAAAATTTTAATATCCTGCTACGTTCTACATTTTTTAAATTTTTGACTAAGTATGTTCATGTTAATGGAGGTTTATAACTAAATTAAATAACCAGTATTAAATTTACAGGAAGAAGACGAAAAAAAATTGATTAGTTAAAATCAAGTGACATTTTATTTAAAGAAATAGTTTGCAAATCGAAGGATTTTCATACTTTCTTAACCATATATTCTTAAACATGCAAATGTTCTGGGATACAGATGCAAATTAATGTTGTCGAATTAAAAAAGCTAAATGAATTTTTTTTTGCTTTTTAATATTTTCTAATAAGGTTAAAAAGTATTTATGCTCTAACTGCCGTAAATATAAATAAGCATAGATTACCGCGAAATTTATATATACCACTGTGCTAAACCATGTATTACATAGTATATATAACATGAAAGGTTCTTTTTCAAGATCACACAATAGACTCCATAAAATTACGATTAAAAAAAAGTTTACAAAAAAAGAAACACTTCTTTAAAGCAAAAATTACGTATATTCTAATGTAATTTGTGATTAAGTCAGAAAAACGATCATGTTTAACTTCAGATTTTATTTATTCCATCTTCGTAGTTTTTAACAGGAGTACACGAAACAATTTCAATACATTGTTGCCTGAGGGCAGACGTTACTTTGATTTTTAAAGACGTTAATTTATTTCATATTGCACTGCGTTTTGTGGCAACATATTCAAAAATAGGGGATGCAACATTTGTTGCTAATTAAAAAGGGTCACACAATTACTCTCATAGGTTTTGATCGAAAAACTGTGATTATGAAAGTACAATAGCTTCTTTTATATTCTATCTTTTTCTCTTCTTCATTACAAAATGGCGACGACAAAGATTCCCGACTGTGCCCTTCGTTGCTTCCTTGATTCCGGCTTTGAATGCCTTTGCGCAAGCGCGAGAAATAGAATCGTGCGCAAACACCTAAGAAAAATCGTTGTGGTTGCGCATTTGAAATGATTTGAGGGAACACACTAGCTATTTGCTACACTTTAGAACATGCGCAAATGTCGTAAAGTTTCAATGATTGCGTTCGCTATCATTTATATTTCTCGATTATTTTTTTTCACCCAAATTTAGAGCGCATAGCAACACTTCATCAGCTGCGGATAAACACCAATATTTCCATGGGAGACGGTGCCTGCTCCCGCCTGATTGATGATGGACTCCGAAATTGAAATTGATAGAACTCCAGCAGCTCACAAATGACACCACGATTAATAGACTACTAAAATGATTTGCGATGCGTCACAGGGCGCCGTAAACGGCACTTGAATATCTTGCACGCGCCGCAACATGGGCATTAATTACGCCGGTAATGATTGCAGTAATTGGAAGAAATAATTAACTATTTTGAAATAGTTTGATTTCCGTGCGATCGCTTAAGGGATGCTTATAAATCAATGCGATCTTCATTAAGGGCCGAACGACATATTTAAATTGTTGGTGTTGCTCAAATGGCGAAGCTTGGAAGGCGTGACACGTCGTGGCAGCTGGAAGAAGTGCGTTTCTATAATTCAATCAGATAGATGCCGAGGGATTGAATCGTAAATTTTGTGCTTAAGCATCGCAAAAAGCATGACTCAAACACCTTAGAGATTAAAACCAAAGTACTTATAAAAACTTATAAATCTAAGTGATTTTATTAAGACCGATGGCATTGTTTTAAGCTGTTAAGAAATAATTAACTAGAATAATGGTCCTTCCTCCTGCTCGCTAGCCCTTGATAATCGTTTAGCGATGTTCTTGGAATCAGTACATCATCACAGCTATCCCAGTTCAATTCACTAGGACGCCTTGCAACTTGCAATTTTCAATTAATGTCCACATTAAATAATCATTGCTGGCATTTCATTCAGTCTAAGTATGTTAATTAGCTCCCGAAATGTAAACCTTTGAAAATCCTATCGGGTAGCGAAGGAATGGCGATTGCTGGCCAAACTAAATATTGACGATGGAAGCATTCTGTGGAGATTTAATCTGAGTTAAGTACAGCTCACATTTTTTTTTTATAAATTACATGTCTTTATACGGACATATACCATTTTCCGATAGCTGATTAAATGGACAAATTGGTACTTACGTATTATCCCGGTGGTCATTCCCGCCAAACTTTTGCCAATCGTATTCAAAACAATTAATAATTTCATATGCCCGACATTTTTCTTGACAAAAAAAATCTCTCGTCTTGGCTGACCGCTGGGATAATACGTAAAAACCGATAATTTTATTAGCAATTTGTACGCTGACAGATATAGTGTGATTTGAGATAAACAACAATTTACATTTTTTGAAAGAAAACATCAATACAGTTTTGAAATAAAAATGTAAATTTAAAATTTTACAAAATCAAGTAAAGTGTGTGAATTTAATTTTTAAATTTACTTAATTTAATTTTTAAGTTTAATTTAAGTTTTGTGATTACGTTGACTTACTTAGAGTGTCAACTGTTAAAGTAAATCAAAATGAAACCCATTTA
The DNA here is from genome assembly GCA_038373885.1 of Cheiracanthium punctorium. Classification (NCBI taxonomy): domain Eukaryota; kingdom Metazoa; phylum Arthropoda; class Arachnida; order Araneae; family Cheiracanthiidae; genus Cheiracanthium; species Cheiracanthium punctorium. The sequence goes on from JAWZYV010011719.1 coordinate 717,623, forward strand.
ATTATTAGATTTTTTAAATGTGCACTTGAATGTCAAATTTTGGGTTATTCAAGAATCTAAAATTCAAATTTTTCTAAAACTTGATTTTCGGCCATACTTATGGGGATTGTAGCATTATCCCATACTAGCACCCTATTTCATCTTACCAGAAATGTGTCGAGGTATCACTAACAGTGTATTACAAACAGTAACTGCAAAAGTCTTGAGCACAGCTTTTTAATATTATTAGTTAAAAATTATATTGGAATATTTTAAAACAACATAAAATAGTTAATAAATAAAATACGTTTCTGACAATAGATAAATTAAAAACTGCCCTAAAATAATAAATATAAAATCTTAATCTTTCATGCATCTGCCATTATTTGAAAGAAATTTTACTGCATCTTTGTTTATACATATTGTTTAAAATTACTTTGTAATAACAACATAATTTTTACACAATTTTAATTATCTTTGCACATTGTTCAAAAAATAATATTTTGCTAATGATACTCATTAATTAGTTTTAAAAATATTTTTAAAAAAATATTATGTTTTCTTGATCATGTAATATGATATTCAGACATGCACATTTTTAAATAAGTAATGTTCTTTTGCAGGCATAATAAAATATTAGAGATTGTATCGTTTTCTAAAAATATAAATAAAACTGTCAGAAAACAAAATAAAAAAGATTTTTATTATTGCTACAGCACAACTGTTTTGTAATGATATCAGAAATTTATAGAATTTTAATTATCTGTGTACGCTATTCAAAAAATAATATTTTAGTTATGACATCCTTTAATTTGTAAAAATAATAATACGAATATTAATAAAAATTACGTTTTCTTGATTAAAATATGTAATCAGATAACCGTGCGCGTGCAATTTTAAATAAACAATTTACTTTAGCAGGCATGATAAAAAGAAGTTTTGATTTCTTAGAAGTATAAATAAATTGTTCAGAAAACAAAATAACGAAAAGATTTTTATCTGAAATAAAACATTGTCCAAAATATAGTTTAACAATGAATTTCAGAGAGTACAAGCTGCGGTTAGGTGTAACTTCAATTTGCAACAGTTCTAAAAATTTTATCTTTGAAAAATCCAGTCTTATTTTGTTTCTTTGTCTAAGGATTTACTTCGCAGAGGAAATACTGCTCGACACAGAAAGTAATTTCCGATTTGACAAAAATTTCATTTCCCATTTTGTATCTCATATTAATATTTCCTTCCATGAGATTATCGAATTTGAGGTTTCATATTTTGGAATTCCTTATCCTCTCTAAACGATTTCGATGCTATTATCGATCTGTATCCAGTGATTCGCAAATGCTATCGATTGTGGTGTTTACATTGCTTACATTTTTACGGTGGGAAAGCAGAATCGATGATTCTTGCATCTTATTCGTTTTTGCATTTCTTCGGACGTATTTCTTGTGTGCTGGTTTATGCAAAAATAATTATACTTTCTTTACATTTTGTAATATAAAAGAGAAATAGTTTAGAAGAAATTTTTAGAACGGTTTACGACTGCTTTATCTCTCTTAGTGGAAGCCATATCGTTATTATTTTGTGTTACTTTTGTGCTCTCTTTATTTTCTTTCCCTTTATCCCCCACCCCACCCCACCCCAATCCCCACCAAATCTTTTTTTTTTTTTTTGCTTTTTTCATAAACCAAAAGTTGTTGACAAAAAAGAAACAATTTTCAAAATTGAAATAAAACAAATTAAGAATTTTACTAAACAACTACATTTCAATTGCAAATGCCTTATAAAACAAATTTACCCCACTAAGCGTCTTGAACAGAGCAGAGATGTGAGACGGTTTTCCCTCCACAAAAATTTCAGGATGTTGAGTACGTGTGCGAAAGTATATGCTATTTGAAGTTTAACCTCCCACAATCCCATCGAAGCTAGGTTAAGTTACTTAATGCCACAGTTGAAAAAACACACCAATGAAAATCCCCTTCTGTTCTCAGAGTTAATTCCTAGAACTAGTACTTGAATTCACCACTGAGACCCAAAGAAGTAGTCCGAGATCAGTATGGAGGTGGAAGGGGGAGTTAACACATAGAGGTCTGTGAGTTAACATGCGCGCTCGCCCATACTTTTGGGCAATGAGGGGCCCATCACCCCCCCCCCCCGCTGCTCTCCCGAAAACTATATAATACCGAAATAATTTACAAAGCAGTATAGTGCAGATATGTGGTTCAACACTAAAATATAGTATCTTTCTGGAGCAGCACCCCTAGCTTAACCTACCCCCCCCCCCTTATAAGCAGTCATATGGGCGACAGTAAAGGATTATTATATATGCCCATCGTATACTGTTGAAAGAAAGAGAAAGACATATTTTAAGTTTTTCTGCTGGGCCACAGTTTGTAATAAATTGTAGGGGCTATAATGAAGCCTCTTATTGAGAAATTCTAACTTTTACAAAATTTTGTCCCGATCCTGAATTGTTTTTTAGGTCACGGGCTTGCTTTAATGCGAAAATTGTTTTCTCTAAAGTTTACTTTTTTTCCTATTTATGAAAAGTTTAACGAAATATCTGTATATGTAGTTTCATGTCGATGAATATCATTTACACATTAATTCTTATTTATACGTTTTTATACACGTGTATAATTCTCAAAATTGTGCAAGTCATCACGAGAGAAATCACTATATGCTTTTTTTAAACTGTGGAAAATATGTTTAAAAATTTATTCCTCCAATTGAAATGGCATTAAAAAAATAAGGTCACCATTTACATAAATGTCACTGGAGAAATATTAATGATTATTTGAATATAAAATAAAAAAATTGCTTTCTTTTTAAAAACTGTGAATGAATATATATTTAAAACTTCATTCCTGCAATTTAAATGGAAAAAAAAGAAAAAATAGAAATCTAAATATAAAGTGATGAAATGTTTTTTAGACGGACAAAACTTTTCGGAAACATTTTGAAAAAAAGACGTGTAATCTACTAATGAAAAAAAAATATTCGCACAGAAATATGATACTTAATAGGAATCAAATTGCTTGACATACACTCATGTATAAATACTGCTCAAGGCTATGAAACGTTACAAAATGGAAGTTTTTATTGCACGAGCGTGTTACACATATTTTTTTTTCCCTAAGCACTCCAGCATCTTTATCAGAAAACTCCTAACTGCATCAGATATAATGAATCCGCCTGCAAAAACTTCTGCCCTTGTTAAGTGTCAAGAATTTTTAAATAACTCCGAAGAGAAAAGTCATCAAAAAGTTGGAAATTATTTTTGTCATTCATTTCATTTATTATATCTCAACGAATTTCTCTCTCTCCCCCTTTTTTTTTTTCTTTCCAGCTGAACTTCTTTTTAGTGTTATCTAAGTACAGCGGCCGGGCCATATGAAAAGAGTCTTTTAAAATGTGTATAAATTCCTTTTGATTCAAATTTTCTTTTAATGATTTGGAAGAAACTGCAAGAAGAATTCCCGAATTGAAATGATTCAAAATAAATGGCTCGAGTATTATGTAATTTTTTAAAGGATTTCATTTTAGTACAACAGAGGCGACTTTTTTTTTAATGATACTTTTTTTTTCCTTTTCTCCACCATTGAAAAAAGTTGACTTTGGCAATTCAAAAAAAGAGACGCCATTGCATTCTTTGAATTGGAAAATTAACGGAATGCAGTTTTTCACTATTTATTAGTGTTTTTTTTTCTCTGGTGAATAACGGTGGCCATAAATGAAGGCCTCCTAAAAAGACTTTTCGGTCTGTAATGCGGTTATTAATCAGTTCAGTTTCAATCACGGAAATAAATTTCAAGTAATAGGAAAGGACAAAGGGAACTTTTAAAAGAGAAGCACAACTTTTAAAAAAGACATTTTTGAAGGAATGAACCAACAGTTCGATAAAAGTAACTACAGTTAATCATAGTGGAAGCTTTCACGGAACAACAAAAGAAATTTTCATGAAGATTAGAGGTAAAATTCATAATATTCATTACAGCTTTGCAAATGTCATCCATTTTCAGAATCTTTTGTTCAATAAAACTCATAAAAAGGAAGTGTGATGCACAGTGATTATAATGTCACCCACTTTACATTATAACATACACAGTGATTATAATGTAAAGTGCGTGGAAAATGATTAGCACAAAAGCATAATTTAGCATGTTTGTGCAATTCAGTGTTTAGAAGCCTTTAAAATTGACACGAATTAAAATTGACATTGGCGAATTAAAATCGACATGAATTGGGAAAATTATTATTATTTTCATTCAATCCACACTAATTTGGGTTGCAGCCAAAGGATTATTATTAATCGAATGTGGTTTAGTCTAGCCACTGCTTATGAGGCAATTTTTTTTTAAATTATTGATTATATATTTAAAACTAAAGCTGCATTCCTTTTTCCAATAGCAGAGCAGAAAGGTTTTGGTCAAAGCAAGGATTTAAAAAAATAGCTCCTAAAATGAAATAATATGCAAACGATGCCACATTAAAATTTTTTTTTTAATAATTAGTCATTTCTCCCACAACATTCTTTGAAATGCCACGTCATTAAAAAAGAAAGGAAGAAAGATAAAAAAGGATAAATTATTTGAACTATGCTTACAAATTTTGTTTTAGAATTAACAGCATCGAACACAATATAGCCTGGGGAGCCGGTGTCTTAGAGGTAAAGGACTGGTCCCTAATCTCTAAGCCACTGTAATCGTGCCACTCTTTTGTACGCTTTATAAATTTATTTGATATGTTTTTGCATACACGCTTAAATCTATTGAGTAAAATAATAATCAAACGGAGTATATTTTTACTCAATTTTTGACTTCAAACAGCCATCCTCCCGATTGAGTAAAATTTGCTCAATTTATCGACAAAAATCAATGGAGCGAAAAATTCTCAATTTTTGAGCATTATACAACAGCTCCATTTAGGCTAAATAATAATCAAAAATGAGGAGTGTCTGTCCGTTTTTGATTAATATAACTGTACTCAATTATGATTATTATTTAAGATATAGAATGAGCGTTTTTGCAAAATCAGCCCTTTTTTAATTAACATATCTGTACTCAATTAAGATTATTATTTTAAGCTAGAAAAAGGGTGTTTTATTAAAATTTGCTGTCTTTGATTAATATATTGAATATTTCGTTTTCTTCATTTTTTATTATCAGAGCTGTAATCTATGATTATAAGCCCGAGAAAATAAGTTTTAAATCAAGGCAAATACATTACATATATCTTAATACACTATAAAAAAGAATTTTTTTAATAAACAGAATATAATTTCACTACAGTCTCTCGTTATAAAACGAATTCACAGTTACAGTCAGAATACAGAAATGCAATCACGGTTAAACCAGCTGTGAGATTTAATGAAAGCAGCAACCCAATTTATTGACATGAAAAAGGTAAAATACTACTTACTCACTTTGGGTGGAGATATCATAACTTCATTTGTTTTACAACAGCTTTTTATAATCCAATCGTAAGAAACTATGTCATTAAAGCGAAATCTTTACCAAAAGCATCTCCTCCATATCTAGGCTGAATTTATTTCCCAACTCCGAATATGAAAAAGATGCATTTGACATTCGGATATAACATAAAAATATCATCAGCGAATACACACACAACTATGCCCGTGTTTTTTACTATGAACCGTTATCCGTTAAGAGCGTTGGTCACGTGATAGAAATAGGATATGGGTCGTGGGGGAGAAGAGAGAGAATACTCAAATATACAAGATTTTTGCGGAAAATGAGTTAAATAGAATATAGCGGATGGGGAGTGCTGGGGCGAATTGAAGCATTCACAAATTATTGTTTTGAATGAGTATTTTTTGGCGTAAAAGGATTTAAATCGGCCTATAAGAAATTTAATCAATAAATGAGCGTTGGTTTTAATCAATAGATTTAAGCGTGTAGTTTTGATTACATAGCTTGGGTATACAAGGGAAAACCTACAGTAGAATTATGAGTCACATGAGCTCCAAACAATTAAAATAGTTTCATAATATACCATGTGAAAATTAAAGCATTTTTTTTCATAAGTATAAGGAAACTAGATTGTAAATATAGTAAAACACAGAGACTGTTTTATTACATTAACTGAAAAAGCAGTACAATTATAACAAAAAATACGAAGTACTAAAATGTCCTGAAATTTTAAGATTGATATAAATTGCATTTTGATATCAAACAACAAACAAAAATATTACATTTTATTTTACCTAAATGGAATATCTACATTTTAATAAACGAAAACGCACTAATATCAAACAGAGTTACGCTTAAACGTTGTTTATATTCCCTTATGCCTAAATATCTGAATAGACGCAAAGCCATTATAGTTGGGTAATGAACGCATAACGTCACGAAAAATGGGAAATTAAACTAGGTGTCATATGATTTAGCACAGCGGGAAACGAAATGAAAAATATGTATAAATGCATTCCAGAACCTTTATTAAATAAAAGATACAGAATGGTTATTTTTTCATGTGATATTAGCCGCTCGCTTACAGAAGAAGTATTTGGAATGGTAAAATGGCTGAAGCATTTAGTTCTAAAATTAGATTTCTATAATGTACTAAAGCCTGGAAAATAGAATTGAATTTAGAGAATTCTCTGAGAGATTATAACTTTAATGCAATGACTGCTTAGTTTATAAAGTAGGGATGGACGCGAGACGACTTTTTGCGAGACGAGACAGAGATTTACAGCTTTTTTGCGAGACGAGACAGACATTTTTAACATTATGATATAGGGATTTTTGCGAGACGAGACAAGCTTTTCGGCTGTTTTGCGAGACGCGAGACGCCAATTTTTCGTCTCGCGTCCATCCCTATTATAAAGTAATACTAAATATACGGTGACTATGATGTAAAGTGCACGGGAAATGATTAGCACAAAAGCATAATTTATCATGTTTGTGCAATTCAATGCTTAAAAGCCTTTTGAATGTTCATGCATTTTAAAATATAGCAAATATTGTGCAATCTAAGTTATTTAAATTTTAAAACAAACGTTTGTAAGAATTGGTATTTGTTAGATAGTCATTATCTAAATATTAGTATTTGCCAAATCACAGTTCAAATAGAATATTTGAGTAAATGTTTGCTTTCGTAAGCACTACGAGTTTCCCAAAAGACCACAAAAATTTTTAATTTCGGGAAATTAAATTGCAGCGCAAAGTATAGTAGATAAATGTCTTCCACAAAGTGCTGTTGTATACAGTGTTTCATTGCAATACCAACAAATGCAGATAATTTTACAGACAAATACTAATTCAAATATTCATTAGAAAAAAAATATTTTAATGAAACTTTTAAATAGAATAAGAAAATATAAATTTAAATAATTAAAAATAATTTAGAAATTTTCAAAAAGGTGAAAAGGCGATATGTATTTGGGGAAAATCTACTAAGCTTCCCAAGTTTTTTTTTTTTTTTGGAACAAAGAAATAGAAGCGAATTTATTATGAAACTTTTGCTAAATAATCATTCAGGAAATCTTAGAAATAAAAATAACAGTTATAACCCACCTCCGTACACACACACACACACACACACACACACCAACAAAAAGGATATGAAGAAATTTTACTGAGAACGCACGGGAACACAGAACATCAAGCTGATGTTCCAAGGGTCGATGTACTTTGTACTATTTTGCTACTGACTGTGCGACTGTAGCGATATCGTTGCTTAAGCCTTGTGTCAATGACCAACCTATTCGTATTTTTTAAGTAGCAGGTACCATGGTACCCACATCGAATATCTACGCTCTCCGTTTGTTTCCTTAACTGTTAAAGATTATATAATCAAGTAACAACTTACTGCACGACTCGAATAAATAATAATAATAATAATAATAAACAATTAAAAGAAAAAAAATTATTCATAATAATAATTATTTTTATTATGTTTGCTTAGATTTGTTATAATAATCATCTACAATCTGCATGTACAAGCGAGACAATAATGGGTGCCTTAGTACCTGGATTTTGAGTCATGATATCGGAAGGTATAACGCATAAAAACTCAACAATAATTTTCTTCCAAAAGGGATATAATGATATGCTTGGTTCAGATTCATGTAAATGACGAGGATTAAAAGCGACTTTACCTAGGCTTAATTAGAGATGATTGAATTACCATGACCCCACTCCCAAAAGGTACCCGGGTACCCGGTCACTGACGTGAGGGCTAAGTTTTCATCAACTTCATTGATGCGTTTGGGTATTGCAGAACAGCTTTGAGTTTAATGTACAAGATATGGTAAAGCAGATGTGAATATATTCTTGACAGTTTTAATAATTTCGATAAGTTCGTTCAGCCATCATTTGGATTCAGATTATAAAACTTGAATTTACAAAATTATACTGACAAATACAATGCATATGGTAATAAAACAAAGAACAAAACATACATAACATAAAGTGGATTTTTCATCTTGTGGCTTAAGCTTCCATCAACTTTATTTATGCGCTTGGGTTATTGCAGAGCAGCTTTGAGTTTAATGTACAAGATATGTTGAGACAGATGTGAATATATTCTTGACCGTTTTAAGGTTTTCGATAAGTAGGCTTAGCCATCATTTGAATTCAGCTTATCAAACTTGAATTTACAAAATTGTATTGACAAATAAAATGCATATGGTAATGAATCAAAGCACAAAACATACATAACATAAAATAGATTTTTCATCCTGTGGCTTAAGCTTCAATCAACTTTATTTATGCGTTTGTTTATTGCAGCCATTATTTGGATTCAGCTTGTCAAATCTGAATTTACAAAACTGTATTGACGAATACAATGCATATGGCAATAAATAAAAGCACAGAAGATACTCTCCAAATGTATAGCGTTAAGAGGCCTCTGTATTCGGCTTGCGGAGATTCAAGTACCAATGCTTTGCTATGGAGAAAAGTGCCTTAACGCCTAATCATTTTTCTCGGAAAGTATTAGGAATTTTTAAATGAAAGTTTCCTGTGTGAATCGTGAGAACTATTCGCAAGGATTACGCGAATCAGATTTGAGTTAATTTAGCCGAAAGAGATGTTATTGCGGTCCAGAATTTATGTTACTTTTCAGACTGCAATAAAATCTCTTTCGGCTAAATTAACTCAAATCTGATTCGCGCAATCCTTGCGAATAGTTCTCAAGATTCACACAGGAAAATTTCATTTAAAAATACCTAATACTTTCTGAGAAAAATGATTAGGTGTTAAGGCACTTTTCTCCATAGCAAAGCATCGGGACTTGAATCCCCGCAAGCCGAATACAGAGGACCAGTGGCGTACCCAGGATTTTAGTTTAGGGGGGGGGGGGCTGAGCTGAAAAATACTGCTGAACTCGGTTATAGTGAGATCGATAATAGTTACAACCCTCTTATAACGTCAAAATATTCTGTAGCACTTGATTTGCCCATACAACACAAGCCCACAAGCAAAAACTCATTATAGAGTCATAAATAATTATCTGATCTTTTCAGTGATATTGTAACCGACTTTAACAGTGTTTCATAAACTCTCTGTAAGTATTTATTTAAAAACTAACATCTTTTTAGGTAAAAAATACTTTAGAAATAATTTGAAGACAATAAATAATAATAATAGTAATAATTCATTAGTGACAATTTTCATTTTTTTAAGTTTTTCACTTCTAACTGCACACCTTTAGGGGGGGGGGGCTTGAGCCCCCATAGCCCCCCCCCCGTGGGTGCGCCTATGCAGAGGACTCTTAAGTGGCTTTTTTATTATGTGGATGAAAAAGTTCTGAAAAACGCCCTCCTATAGAAATAAATTATTTCTATAGGAACGTTTCTTTGTATGGCTTCCACAAATATTTAAAAACCATTTCATAGGAACTCGAGAATGCCCGCACCCGTTTAGTTTACACCGCACTCCCAAACAGAAACCATAATCATAAATAAGTAAAAATCTCATCCGGCGATGTCTGCTAAATCGACACATTCTCCGTTCGTTCGAATCACTCCCAGGAGCTGCTAGCCAAAAACAGGGCTTTACGGTGAGTGTTTACCAACTCTCCAGATAAAGCCGCCAAGAACCGGGAAGGTCATAAACGCAGCAGTGATAAAAATAACGAACATGACTATTAGCACGAGTGGCCGGACATTATGTGGTCACGCCGCGTCCGGCCATTCCGGACTCCCGGTGGTCATTTCGGTGTCCCTTTATGAGCTCTAGGGCGTTATGCCAGAGAAATTATAGGAAAATAAGTGGATGGGGCGCATTGTTGTTGAGGCGCATGCTTGCGGGTGTCTGTAAGCATTCCTCTGGAAGAGGGGAGGATTTTCTATAGAAATCCTTGATAGCGTGCTGTATTAAAGCGAGCAGATAATTTTTGTTGCGCACTCGAGCAAATGTCGCCCAGATGAGTGGGGGAGTCATTAGATAAAAATATCACATTCCTGTCGCTTACGCACGTCTTATTGAACAAAAGAAATCGTAAGAGTTACGTTTGCTATTGTGATAAGAAAGTTGGAGGAATAATAATGGTATAATAATTTAGATAATTCAGATTGTTTTAGAAGAAAAGTGTATAATATTTTTAATTTCATTTTTATTGTTAGCGAGGTGTAAAAATACATTTAACACAATTGCTTTAAGAGTATTTTAAGAATATTTTATGTTCATATACAAATCATTAACTTCTTTTTAACTTCAAAACTTAATTTTTTATTTAGAGTTTACTATTTTAAATAGAACATACTTTGATCAAAATTTATTGCTTTATTTTTATTGATGAAACTCCCTGAACACAGCAACGTAGGCATAATTCTGCTATTTGGCAAGGGAATATAATTATAGTCAGGTTTTAATTTTGTAACAAGATTTATTCTCCTTCACGTTATCATTTGAAAGACGTTCGAATGCGTTGAACAATCATAAGTGAATACTTAGAATCATAGCTTCATGAAGGTCTTTGGCGATGAGTTAAATAAAACTTACAACGGTTTTGCGATGAATTAAGCCAAACTTACAATGGTTTGGTGTTGAGTTCAACAACAGGGAGTGGATGTTAAGATCCACATACTTCTTTACATGTGGAAGTGAACTGACTTATTATGGAGTGAAAGAAAAAAGTTATTCTTTTCCCCTTTTCCAAATTGTTTAAAGGGTTAAACAACTAGACATGAACTTTTAGTACGTCATATGATTAAGGTGAAAGGGCATTCTCACTATTAAAAAAATCGAAATGAGTATCAGGAGAGTTCTGAGATATTTATAAATTGATAGAAGTGATGTTCGATAATTTGCATGAGACGCCATCACTGAAATAATTAAAGTTTTTGAACCCCACCACATTTTGATTAATCCCAATAGGCAAAAACTCAATTTTAAATTTTAACTTAATTTATTTTAATTTTTTAGTATTTGAACAAGAAGAAATACAAGGAACAAAACCCTTAAAGTCTAAAAGTGCTGATTTATCAGCACTTGGAAATGTGTAGGCGGTATTTACGCAATTTATTCTACATTGATAGTTTTTTTATAAAAAGAAAACAAATATTTGAATAACCTAATATCAGTTTTTACCTCTTATTTTTTTACATTCTGCAAACAAAAAAGTATCTAAGTGCACGATAATATATGAGATCTGGGAGCATTTGCATTACGCTTTTTTTTATACAATACTTATCAATAGAGATTTATTATACTGTGCAAACAGGCGCGCTTTCCTATCAGGCACCTTTATTCGTTGATAAGGATAAAATATGGTTAAAAGATATTTGCCAAGTAATTGGTTCAGAATAAACTCCGGAACGAAAACGAGTAATATATTCAGAGCACGCTATCAAAGACAAATTTGTAGAGTGGATTTTATTCGAATTCCTGTAATTACAAAAAAGGAAAAAAAAAGTAACATATGCTTCATCTAGAATTTGAATAGGATTATTATCATTGTAAATGGTCACGAATTGGAAAATCATTATATATTTTTTTAATTTTGTAGAAATACGTGGATTTTTAGGAAACGAAAAACAAAACGTAATCCTACATTGTACTTTAAACGAAAATGATTTTGTAATGATTCGCGTTGGCATGATTATTTATTTTTTCTTTTGGGTTAAGCAAAATTTTGTAATTTTTTAGTCTAGAATAATCTTGCCGCTTAATGGAAAAATGAATAAATAATATAATGAAATGAATTATACGTTTTCATATACGGATACACAAACTGATATTCATATTGCATGTGAAAAATCTGGTATCTAAATGATGAAAGGATGCGTTAAGCGAAAACATACTGCATTAGTGAATGCATTTCTGTATAATTAACGGAATGGAAGTATAATAACATTTTTGAGAAAAAAAGGATACATTTAATAAAAGTATATAGAAACTGATATTCATACTACTGAAATGATTAATCAGATTTATTTTTACACTAAATCAGTTAACTTTATTATATCTAACCAATGTAACTAAAAACTAATAACCTAAAACTGTTTACCTCTTGGCCACATAGGGCTGATACTTTAAATATTAAAGTTTTAGAAATTAAATATCAAAACATTTTTTATAATTTTTTTAAAGAGGCGTCAAAGTATTTTAAAAGACATTTTCACACAATGCCCTTTTTTTGGAAAAAAAAAAGACTGAATGGTAATACTTTTTGAAATCATTGAATAAAAACACGAAGAGGAACAACGTCATAACAAAAATAGTTTATGAATGACGTTTATGTCTATCTATGACGTTATGTCTGTTTATTTCATCAATACAGCTGCATACTACTGAAATGATTAATCAGATTTATTTTTCCACTAAATCAGTTGTCTTTATTATATCTAACCAATGTAACTAAAAACTAATAACCTAAAACTGTTTTCCTCTTGGCCACATAGGGCTGATACTTTAAATATTAAAGTTTTAGAAATTAAATATCAAAACATTTTTTATAATTTTTTTAAAGAGGCGTCAAAGTATTTTAAAAGACATTTTCACACAATGCCCTTTTTTTGGAAAAAAAAAGACTGAATGGTAATACTTTTTGAAATCATTGAATAAAAACACGAAGAGGAACAACGGCATAACAAAAATAGTTTATGAATGACGTTTATGTCTATCTATGACGTTATGTCTGTTTATTTCATCAATACAGCTGCATACTACTGAAATGATTAATCAGATTTATTTTTCCACTAAATCAGTTGTCTTTATTATATCTAACCAATGTAACTAAAAACTAATAACCTAAAACTGTTTTCCTCTTGGCCACATAGGGATGATACTTTAAATATTAAAGTTTTAGAAATTAAATATCAAAACATTTTTTATAATTTTTTTAAAGAGGCGTCAAAGTATTTTAAAAGACATTTTCACACAATGCCCTTTTTTTGGGAAAAAAAAAGACTGAATGGTAATACTTTTTGAAATCATTGAATAAAAACACGAAGAGGAACAACGGCATAACAAAAATAGTTTATGAATGACGTTTATGTGCGGTAAAATTTACTGCAAAAAGGCAGCTCAAATCTGCTGTCTATTTCATCAATACAGCGTTTTTCATGTTTTTCTAGTTTTCATGATCGGGTGAGAGGTTCTTGACAGATGAGCCTCAAAAGGATCTTAAAATTTCATTTGATGACTCACTATAGAATTAAAACATATTTCTACAGCCTCATAATTTGCCTGTCCCTAATATTACAAGATGCATTATCAAATGTGTAAAAATAATGAAGAAAAAACAAAATATTTACTTTAATATCAGCAAATCGGAAATTCTCACCTTTCCTACCAAGTTGTTAGGTCTCCTTTTTAGATTATTTCTTCAAAAATTTACAACAACGATCCATTTTTCACCCACGGATTTTATTCTTGTATATTTAATTCACACCTGCACTTTCCGCAGAATTCTAACTAAAAAGCTTACCGAATGGAGAAATTTTTTGGAAAGAGACAGAAAGATGAAACTCGCTCTTACCGCAAAATTGCATTTTGTACCCCCTTTTTTTTGTCAGACGCCGCTAGCTACCTGGAGAAATTTCCTTCCATTGTTTCGCTCTATTCCCTCGGCTGATATATATTTTTATTCTTACATTATTTGTCACTCAAGCGAGGGACAGCTTTCGGCTTGCGGTGACTTTATTTTCACTCTCAATTTTGGGTCCGAGTTTGATGTTTCTTGATGGCAACGCTTTATTAGGTTTTCTCCCTAAGAATGTTCTTTTTCTTTGGCTTGTCAGATTTCTAAGTAAGTTATAGAGACATTAGATGAAATCACGACTTTTATTAAACGCCTCCATTCTTTGTCTGAAGTGATGTAACGAGTCAGTTTCTTTCACTGCGCAATCCTAGATTTGTTACGTCATGAACAGCCAATTGTATTAGATTTTTAAATTTTATCGTGTTTTAAAAGGCTGGCACACCTCTTATAACTACGCTTTCCTTTCTGAATGGACTTGGCATAATCATTTTGTTTGTTTCAGTGATTCCTTTATATTAACCAATCTTGACACAGCTATTAAATCTTACCATTACTAAATCTCATTATTTTATTTAAATTCCAGCATTTTTTAAATTATGGATAGCTTATATCGTCAAGGCTATTTAAACTACATTAACTAAAATTGGCCTTTTTTTTAGAAAGAGTTGAGATTTCTTTTCTTTGCAACGTCATTTTTCCTTTTGAAAGATATAAATAAAATTCATTTCTTGTTTCTATATATCTCATTCAAAATATTAGCAAAGATTAATTCTTCACTAATATATTTTTTTAAATGTACTGAATGAGTTCATAATATTTATTGAAAAGCTCGTTTTAGTGTAACGCAGTATAATTAAACCATTCGATGTTTGAAATGATATTTTTTCTATAAACACATGAATATTAAATTCTAACGGCTGTAGTTTTATAGAACTATTATCTGAAATCTTGCAACAAAATATTTTTAACTGTTTTCCAGAAATTCAAAAATAGATAAATACATAATATGCATATGTGATGTGATGAGAGGGAATTAGTCAGTCAAATTCTACACTGGAGTATTTTTATTTAAAATTAAGAGAGTATACCCCGCAACAAGTTTTTCTTTTTTTCAGTGATTAGCTTAGAAGTACCCCGCTAGCAGATAGTTCCATCCCAGCAAGCGCACACACGTATATATTACGTATTCCCGATGTCGAAATGTCGAAAATAGGTCGAGGAAAAATTACAGCAAAAAATAGCGTTTAAAAGAGATCAAACATACATTGTGTTGTCGACGTTTTAAAGAGCCGTTGTATGCTGGTCAGGGAGGCGGCTATCTTCGACTCTTAATGTTTGTCACCCCCACGAGGTCTATAATCCGTCAATATATCGCCGATTTTCCGCTCATAGCTTCGGCGATCTGGAGAGACCCCCAGCCAGCCAAGAAGAATCAGATGGAGCACCGAGAAATTTTTCAGCTTAGTTAATAGTCAGTTTAACGTCGAATAAACAGTGCAGGGGAGACGAACGTTACCGTGTCCTTTCACACGACCTTTGACCTGTCCACCCCACGCGATTTCTCAGAATTTTGGAGAACGCTTAAGTCACGTCACAGATGCCTTTTTTTTTTTCTTCTTTTTGTGTGTTTATTCCGTCGTGGTTCGCTTCACATTTTTTTTATGCAAGGGCAGATCTAGCTTCATTTTCATCGCGTGGTCACTGGCTGAGCTGCTGCGCTGCACAGAGTACATTTTCGATAGTTTTAACTATAAAAGTGGATATTTTTCAAGAATCTCTTGGAATATTTTCAAGTTTAATGCTAACACGATTTATCGTTAGCTTGACATGTATTAATAAGTTTGTCTGGCTCTCTTTAAATTGTGTTGGCCGGTGTTGTTAAAGTTTGTCGGGGTAACTACTAATTTTAATTTCGGCTGTCAAAATTTTAGAGGTGAGTTACATAATTGCTTAACTAATACTTATGTGCTTTGTTTCTTTTAATCATTTTCTTTTTAATCGCTAATTATAAGTCTTGTTATTCCTTATTATAGAGTGAAATATACAGGTACAATTACCATAAAATCAACTGCTTACCTTAAACATATAAACTATTTTTTTCTCATAATAAGCACGATTTTACTTAATGTGAGCTTACTATAACAAAAGTCAACCATTATTGCATTATGGCTTAGAATGAAATAGGTTAAGCTTTTTTGTGCAAAGGTAATTTTTTTTTCTTTTTAAATTGTATACTAATATGTATGCATCTAGTATGTAATTTAAACCTGTTTCGAGTAGTAAAATTTAACAAATCAAAGAATTAAGAGAGATAAATAAAAAACTCTTTGTGTAATGAAGTAGACAAGATTTTTCTCGTGGGACGGGGGGGGGACTAAAATTTATAGATAGAAAACTTGTTCTCATTTTATTACATGGAAAAAGTAATAAAAAAAGCAGGCTTATTCGTCTAATAGGTCGTTCCTTGACAATTTCGTCGAATCCTGACAATTTATAAATGTTCTAATTGTACCTCAATTCTAGATAATTAGAGAATGTGTGAGTCACAAACTATTTACATACATCGTGAAAGCATGGAAATTCCAGCAGTTCTTATCTTGCGCACATGCCGTTTAAAAAAAAAGGAAACACTTTATATTTTTAAATATAAAACATTTTACTACTGGTTTTAGCTAATGAAAAGCAATTTTGAATTAAATGTTCAGTAATAACAAGTTTTAAATTAACTTCTAATCGTTTAGATAACGTTATAAAATATATATTGATAAAAGTTTGAACATATACAAAAAATATATTAAAGTTAAAAATATAATCTTGATTTTGAATTGAACTCATAAGTAAGTCGCATAAACAGCAGATGTCGCTTTTACATATTAAAGGGTTTCCATTTTTCCCTGGTACATTTTATTAATCATTTTGACTGTATTGGGTATTTTTAATAAAAAATTATTTAATCTACTGTTATAAAGAATCTATATATTTTCATATACTGGTGAAAAAGTAACTTTTTTATATAAAATAAGTAAATTATATTTACTATTAGTAAAATTGCATTTTAAACTGTATTAGTTAACCAAATTTACTAATATTTATTTAATTTTTTAAGTTACTTTTTCACCATTTTTCAGCAATATATGAAATTATTTAGATTGTTCATAACTTTGAATTTAACAATGCCCCCCCTTTTTTTATTGAATATACCTAATACAGTTAAAACAATTCATAAAATGTACCGGGGGAAAAAGTAAATCCTTTAAAATGTAAATTAGACTTAAGCTATTAATGAGAGTTACTGATTAGTTAAATTCAAAAAATCAAGATTATATTTTTCCTTTCATATATTTTCTCTGTGTTCAAATTTTTATGAATGTATATTTTGTAACTTTATTAAAACGATCAGAAGTTAATTTAAAACTTGTTATTTCTGCATATTGGATTAAAAATTATTTTTCATTAGCTAACAAACTAATAGTAAAATGTATTTTATAGAAAAATAAAGTGTTTCCTTTTAAACGGCAAAAGTGCACAAGATCAGAGCAGATTGAATTTCCATTCCTTCACGACGTATGTAAATGGAATGTGCCCATTCTCTAAAGGTCTGGAATTGCGGCATAATTACTACGTTTATAAATGGTCAGAATTCGACAAATTCTGTGAAGTCTTTAAGGAACGACTTCTATTAGACGAATATAAGCCGGTTTTCTCTGTCCTGTTGAAGCAATTCGACAATGTATAACGTAAAATCAACCACTATGAGCTGAATTTTATAAACGGATTCTGAGAATCTGTCTCCCTTCGCCGTTATAGCGACGAGTGTTCGACCAATGTCGGGGATTTTCTCTTCCTGGCGGTCACCCTTTTCCATTCTTGCGCCGTAGTTAAGCGAGATTGTTATCTCTCACGGTCGCCCCTCACGGGTGATACGCCGTCGAGAAGTTCAGCGCTCGACGGGCAAACAGGTGGACATATCCAAGGATTTTTAACGTCGATGATTACGTCGAAACTACGTCGACGGAGACGTTAATTCGATATATCGTGGCTGGCTGGGATGTTACTAGTTGGCTTGTATTATAATGTAAATATGCTTGTTTTCTGCACTGTATACATAGGGATAGGCCCATGGCGAGGCAGTACTCAGATTGACGGGCTGAAGATAGAAATCGTCGTCTAGACATGTTGTAAAATAAATTATGTGTTATCCAAGAACAAAATCAATCAAATTTAATAAGTCAAATTATGTCTTATATGTCGAGTTTAAAAGGGACTTCAAATAAATTAAACTTCCCAAAGAGTCCAATACGACACAAGTTCGAGTGAAAGTAACGTCTAATCGATTAAAGATAAAAACTTTTCGAAAAATTTTACACCTAACTTAATACAACAGTTTGCTTCCTTCTGGTATATTCTTTATCCATGATATAAAAATCTTTTTCAAAAAGAGAACAATCATTTGCCGTTAAAAAATGAAAAAAAAAAAAAGAAAAGAAAAATCTGCCACAAAATTGCATTCTGTCTTTCTGCAGATGCCTCAAGTCATCGAGGAAAAAAAGTGAAATAAATAAAAAAAAAAGGTTTATTTGAAAATTTTTTGATGGTGGTCCTTTCCGAGTTGAAGTTACTCTCTATTTTTGCCACGAGGCAACCTTCCGGATTTTTAGGCGTTCTTTCTTTTCATTGTCGACTGTAGCTATGTTGTGACGAACTCGATAAGACGCTTTATTAAGTTGTGGCGGAAATGGTTTCTTTTCGAGTTGTCGAATTAATAAATATTTCAAAATAAATCTAGTGAACATACCATATATATGTTACATAACGCACATGCACAAATATGAACCATTCAGTATTTAAAAATGTTTAAACTTTACAAAGGAAAAGAAATATTGTCACATTACTTTAACTATTTCGATACGTTTATACAGCTGCGTTAGTTTAGTGCACAAATTTTACAATTTCTAATTTATGCACTCGCGTGCATTTCGGACGAAAACAGTCAGATTAGTTATTCTAACTACAATTGTACCACAAAAATAAAATAACTCTCAGACATTCTTCCGGTGTTTTTTGGTTTTTTTTTTTAGATTCACTAAATGGAGTAATATAAAAAAGAAATAATTATACAGTTTTGAGATATAAAATATTTTTCGTCACAAGTATTTGATTTAAAAGATGGGATTGAATTGTATCACTCACGACGCTATAAACAACAATACCTACATTTTATTGTTATATTTATTATTGCTATTCGTTACGAGGCGGACCGGGTTAAGGTAACATAGATTAGAGAGGGGGTGGTATGATCTAAGCCTTAACCCAAAGGTCCTACCTTTCAGTTAAAATTTGAATTAGCAATTTTTTTAGCTATTACGGTTTAGTTATTGAGAAAATAAACACAGTGAATTCGCTTTCTTTTCTGAAGAGGCACAATCGGAATGCATCCCTGCATCTGTTAATTACAATTAAATACTTAGAAAATTATATAAATAGACTGCAAACTGACAAAAGCACCCTGGGTCCTTGTTCAATGTTTAATCGTTTTAGTTATAAGGGCCTATAATAAAATGTAAGCATAGCCAATATGCGTCGATCTACTTTCAGAAGATTATTAATAGACTGTATTAATTACAGTGTACAGTAATAATTGAAAAAAATCAACTTTAATTCTGTTGGAGAGCACATGATGAATGTAACATCTTAAAAAGTGCTACATAAAGTTTTAAACATTATCTTGTTCATAAAAATGCACTTAAAATTTTTCGATAAAAGTAATAATTCAATAAGAGTAACTTGACAAAAAAAAAGAGTTGTAAAATATGAAGTAAGAGACAATCACATTTTTTTAAAACATGTAAGAATATTATAAATAAAGCATTTCTTTCCAGAAAAAAATACGCTTTTATAAAAAAAAGACAATAAGACGTAAAAACGTGATAACGTAATTCAGAAAAAATACAAAACATCATTATATCCTTTAACTTTAAATAAGTATAAATGATTTTCAAAGACGCCAAAATTACGCCACTTTTAATGTAAATATCGAGAAAAAAAAACATGTACATAAGCTTTATCTCACGCCTTCTCTATCAAAAAACAAGCAGAATCCAATGCAATATCCCTTTCAATTAAAGTACGAAAAATAAAGTAACTAGGAAGTTCGAATTTCAAGTTCTGTCGCATAAGTGAGAACACATTAACGTGAGATTTTGTTTATAGATATCCAAATTGATTTTCAATAACAAAACTGTTTTTGTTTTCACAATTTTTCCTTTGCACAGATACAAAAAAAGAGAAAAAATAAGTTTAATCCCGAAGAAACAATTCTCGAAGAGCGGTTCGGCTAGTTTTTAAAATAATCGAATAAATCTATATCTTTAAAAGAAGAACATTAGTTTGACATAAAACAATTAACTGCTTAAGGAAACCTTTCTAGAAGCAATAAAACTGCTTTTCCCAAGATAATAATTTCTTCAACGGGAGCTCTTATAAGCAGTTTTTTTTCTTTACAGTCAACCCATTATCTTTTCTTCTTTTAAGTTAGTCCGTGTACATCAGGATATTAGATTAGAAAATACACTATTACAAATAAAAAGAAAAGTCAATTTAACATTATCACTCAAATTATAACGTGGTTAAGCATTTGCAACGATGATTTATCTTAGTGCGATCTTTCTATTCTCTCACATATGCTCTTAAATTATACTGTAGCAAAATCAATAATTTATATACATTTTGAACGCCAAGTCTTACTATTACTAAAGACTTTCTGACGCAAAAGTTAACTACTAATGAGCCACATATAGTCTTCATTCTTTCTGTACGGATCCTGAAGTGAAAAACTAAGGCCATAAAGCAAAAGAGGATGATTTTATTTTAACTATACTTCTTCGAAAAGAGTTCTTATTGGAAGCATTATACGTGCGAAAAAACAAAAAAAAAGAAGTATTTTAAATCATAATATTTCTAAACATTTAACGATAATTTTTATCACAATAAACAGTTTAAAAGTTATTGCTGCTCTAGAAGCACACGTGTTTGTAATAACAACTACAAAAGAAGCAAGTAATTATTCTAAAGATTCGTTTTTATGCCTCGTAAAAATAATATATCTTTTCAAAGCCAACGTGAATCCTAATTACAGCAATTTATAATGTTTGTTTCAGAATTAATAAAATTTATCATTGCTAACATGTTTTTAAATTCATATAAATAACAGTTTTTCAAGAATAAAACGGTTATGCCCGAAACACTCTCATTGGGTATTTCGTAGAGAGTTTATTTTTCAATTTAAAAAAGAAATGGATATATTAATTAAATTTTCTGAAAAACAATAAAAAGCAAATCTTGTAAAGTAAATTAACTAGAAAAAAACAGATATATCAAATTTTCCGTTGTGTAACATTTTACGATCGAGCTCTTACAATAGTATGCGTTAGAAATTGTTATTACTTTTAATATTTATTCAACGAAGTACAACAAATGCCCTTAAAAAACATTATTTTCTAAATTAATTTTAAATAGTTATTTCACAACCAGTTACATATCAAAATGAATTAAAATTCACGAGCGATATAATTCAAACCTGAAGCTAAGTCTGTCATTCAAAAGTTTGTAAAAAGTGCCATGCTAACACTTTTACAGGATGACCCAAAGTGAACAAAGCAATCTGCTTTCTTCATGATGGTAGAGTGTTCTTTAGCATATAGGCAACCATAAGTTTCAGGTCAATAACGTTTTGATAAATAAGAGATTCGTTTTCAAGATGTTATATAATAAATGAGAGGTATTTAAAAGTTTTCTAAAAATCACTAGTACTCAAAAAGCTTAAATATAAGCAGTTAGTAAGCCATCCCATAGAAGTATCTTTAGGATAAAGAAAACCGCAGCAGCTGAATAATAATGTAAATCAATAACGGCAATATTGTGCTGATGAATAGAAATATTGCTATAAAATGAATAGCCGATGCTCAGGAATATAATAATGCTGATGAAAAGATATAAACACTAATGATCTAGCAATTGTTGCATTTTTAAATTAACAAGGACTTTAACTTGACTCATTTCAGAATGATTGCATCTCCATTATTCCCATGTGTAGTATGTAAGTAGCACTTATTTTTGAAAATTTAAGTATGCAGCAATATTTTTTAGAATATTGCAATGAAATATTTTTGTTGGATTAGATACAAGTAATAAATGTGCTTATATTCTATTAGAGACCAGGTATAATGTCTTTTTTGTGTCTATCTGTATTTCAGAGAGCCAAAACTACTGTAGCTTATAATACGAATTCTGGCATGTATATCAGTTTTTAATCGTTGGTGCTAGATTGAGGAGCATTTTCCATAATTCCTAAGCTAGAAGCTCTGTTCACATATTCCGCGAGATCTCAAAGAATAAAAGATATATCCATAAAGTCTTTCTTTGAAATACAACACCCACAAATACCAAACAATCAGTTTCAGGGCATTTTGAATTTTGCCCGCCAAAGCGGGTAAACGTGTAAAAAGGGAGACAGTGGCCAGCTTTCTTGAAACATATGTATTGAAAAAAACCTCCATGAAATTTCTCCTTTAAAATGTAGCAAATGTGAATCGTTTGTTTAAATACAGATTAATCGCAGTAAAAAAGTTTTTTTTTTTTTCACAATTTGTACAATTTTGTGTGAAAAAAAAAGAAAATATTACTTTCCGATAGCCCTTAGTCCAAGAATCGTTTTTTTTTCACGGAAATTTAATTTATTTTCCCTTTAAAAAGTCACGACACAAAATATACCAATAAGATAAGCCCAGTGTTTCCTTGGTGCGATTCTGCATGCCCCTCTTCGCAAACAACCCTACAAACTCCCAAATTATCGCTGTTATTGCCTTTTACCATTATCGTGGTGGATTCGATAGACCCGTAACGATGCTGGGTATAATATTTCATGTTTTCCCGCCACGAGTTATCGGCGCCTTTGATCTGGCAATTACAGTAGCATGCTGCCCTCTTCACCTGTGGACATTCAGTTTAGTTTTTTATCCCAACAACATATTTACTTGTTATTATCTCCGAATGAGGTTAATTCCGCCATTGATTGGATGATGTAAGGCTGGAGAGGGGGGAAGCATAACTAGCCGATAATTGCATTTGGCCGGAGATTAAGCGAAAGTGACGGATGGGTCAGTGCTTCTTTTTTATATTTTTGTTTCTTGTTTTTGTCTTTTTTTGTGTGTGTGCGAGGGATATTGGTTAATAACTGTTTGTGACAGAAGCGCACAGGGGCGGAACGGCTTACTAACAATTTGGATCGGTTAGTTTATTTTGGTGTATCATTTCCTGTGTTTTTTTTTTCAGCAGTATGTAACAAATATAAGCTAACAAACAACAGTATTGATTAAAAAAAATGAACAGAAAGTGGCATGGAAACATAAACACTAAGTTCTGAATATTGGCATCATGTGCAAAAGTTTGCAAACGTAATTGCTACGTTTCAGCTACACTAACCGAATAATTTTTCAACGAAATTAACTTACAAATTTAAATAAAGTACTTTTTTTTCACAATTCAAAATATATTTTTAATAAATCATCATTAAAACAGAACCCTTCTAGACATTACAGCTTGATAAGATTTGTTCGATAGGAAAATGACTGTAAAACTGTTAACTGAGCACAGATGTAAAGCACTCCTAGACTGCGAAAAAAATCTGTCAGATTTACAGAAAAACTATCAGCCAGGATGCCAGTTTATTTCCGTTCATAAATTTTACAGATTCTCAGTTTATTTTACAGAAATCTTCCGTATACGGGAAAAATACGGAAAACTTCTGTAAAATAATCGGAAATAAACTGGCGTCCTGGCTGACAGTTTTTTCTGTCAGTTTAACAGACTTTTTTATTTTATTTTGCAGTCTACATAAATTACATCACTTCAACCCCATAGGTCACTAGATATCATTTCAAGAATCGAACAGAAACTGAAGTGATTTATACAGTTAGAAAATAGAAAAAAAATCATGAAATCAAAACAATCAATGCAGCTTTAGAAACAGAGGGGTTTCAATGATATTTTAGTTATTTTGTAACTCATTTTCTCCTCATGTGTGTGGCAACACATTTTTTTTAATTAACTGAGGCCGCACATGTGCACTATGTATTTATTCCGAATAGATGCAACACCCGGTTTCGAACAGCTGAATCCGTGCCGTTTTGAGAGCTTTAGATTCGTAAATGATTAGTATCAACTACTCTTAACTTGCGCTTTAAATATTTAACTTTTCTCAAAAATCTAATAAAGATATCTAAGACATAACAATGAAATTACCCTTTTCTAAAGATTTATGCAGCAAATTTGGAGAACTTCCAGAAGTAACTGAAGTCAATAAATTAATTTTCAGGCGCAAATGTTATCCATATGCCTTTTATATTTTCTTATTTCAGGTATAATTTAGTTTCAATTCCCGGTATATTCATTCTTTCGAGAGAAGTAAAATTAACGTAGATGAAACATTGTATAAAAAAGTTATAAAACCTACGATCACAACGCAACACATATTACACTTGGAAACAACGCTGATTTATAATTTTCATATGCTTTTTCTTTCATACATGTGCAGAAATAATGAATCGTTACGGCCAATCTAGAAATCGCATTCAGTGAAATACCTTTCCGAGCTTCCAAAAAAGAGTTTTATTCCTGCGCTATACAAAGAACAATAAAAATTCAATTTTCACGCAACATTTGCAACGTCTCTATCTTTTGATTGCATTTTTACCTGAATTTCTTTTAAACTCTTTCGTTTTTTAGTCTCATGACTCTTTTCACACAGAAAAAAAAAATCACACTGTTCTACTCTACATTCAAGTCTACCGACCTCCCTCGTATCGACCGTACATCGAATCAAAACAGAATGTTAAAAAAAAAAGGATCTTGGAACAAAATATGCATAAAAAATAAGGGAGTGTGTGTGTGTAGGGGATCGGGGGGTATAGTCTCACATAGATAATCTGAAAACCACGGTATCAAACAGCTGGGGGAATGGAACTCAAGTTCCGGGTAATTTAGTCAAGGCATCGAAGATTTGTTGATAGCGGTCGACAACAAAGTTGCGTTTTCCTACGTTTTCATTGGCTTTTTTTTTGCATGCGATGAGACCCTTTCGGAATGAATAATGCCGGTAATAGAATATCGAGGCAGTGTATTAAATCGAATTGCTTGGATATGCAATAGGGTATAGTGGAGAAACTACAACTGCATTTATACACGATAGAGCAATATTGATATCGAGTTGTAATTCATAAAAGATGTTTGCAAAAGAAGAGTTGAAAGGAAGAAATAGATTATTATACTTTCAAAAACGGCGAAGAGTTTATCGTATAAAAATATTGTTTTTTTTTTTTTTTTTTTTCAAAGATGGAAATCGATTTTTCGTAATTTTAAGCAGAATAAATTTGGTATCTTCCAACGCATGTCTCCGATTCGGTATAGTTTTAACTAACTTACGTTGTTTATTTATTAAGAAGTAAATTCAATTGTTATTAAAAAATGCCTGTACTTAAAACCCGAAATTCTTATGCATGTCAAACATTTAGTATGTTATAAAATCAAGTACGACAGTTTTTTAAATTAAAAAAAATCTGCAAAAAGGCATTCAAATGATAACGTAAACATAAAACTAAATTACTCATAAAAGGACGTGTCTTATGTATTGATCTCTTGCTGTTAAAGCTCAATTGTCAAAAGAAAGAACATAAACTCAGGAAATGTCATAGTAAAAGTATTTTATGTAAAAGTCTACCGTACGTTGGATTTAAAGTCAATTCTCTATGCGATGGACATAGGCCTGTGAAACAAATGTCATTAAGAAGAGCTGTTTAAATGGAATTCGACATGTGCTTTAAATATTCGTATAGAAATTTCGCAAATTGTATCTTTGTTCCTGGCTAGTCTCCATGAAGTTAAATAATATTTTTATAGTATAATAATATCTTTCACAGGATAAATGTTTAAACTGGTAACCATTCCACATTAATTTTTACGAATGAGTTTGATCAATAATATTAATCATAAATGATTAACCTGACCAAGGGGATAAGACACGGTACGTTGTAGATGAACGAAGTGTGCAAGTTCGGCCTATGTACGACAGTCGATCTAACAGTCTAGAGTTTTGGGTGGTTTTCTCCAGATGTAACAGGAATACATCTGGAGATACACAGGAATACTGTAGAATCCTTTAAAAAGACCTCCACCCCGGGCAGATGCCCGCGTATACGCTTACCACAACACAAAACATAAATGAATAAAGATGTAGACTTGAGCCAAAATTAGGATATGGTCAAATATTGTCTTTTAGGTGAAACAACTGCACAAAAATTTTGAAAAAAAATTATAATTTAATACTTTCATTGCATATAAATCTGTCGTATCAGTAAAATAATAATTGAAAGATAAAATATGAATATTTCATCCAATAACCTATATATAGAGCTGTTTGAAAATTCACGACAAAGCAATGCGAGCAAGTTTGGACAAGAAAAATATTTTATTCTCTTCTCTTCTATGCAAATTAGTTGTTTATTTACCAAACAAAAAATGTTTTGAAGAATTCTTAGAAGTTCTTCTATTCTGTGGGAAATTTCCTCACGCCGTAATTTATAGAAATGTAAAGGAATTCGATATAACGCCGAATAAAGATGTTTATTTTCCACAGAAAGGTTCATTATATTTCGAGACTCTAAAGTTTGTTTTTCCGATGCCGTCTGAATTGAAAAGATGCTCAAAAGACTGCGCACAGCTGCGCATGGATTTTTGAATCCAGAGACAAATAAACGGCTTCGCAGTCGCAGATAGTTACTTCAGATTTTAGGCTCTTCACCAAAATGCTTATTTTAGTGTAAATATGATCATAAGATTCACCTCCGAAGATCAAATAATCAAAGAATGAAAAAAAAAAATGCTATTTGCTTTCCCATGTAAAAGGTGTATTATAAAACAAACGTCGGTAATGTTGCTAAGTTACGCAAAACAACAAAGCTGTGATGTTGGAAGAATCATTCAAATTGTTTGCTGACTTTGCATGTGGGGACTATAAAATAAAATGCTTAGACAAACAAGTGAATGCACAACTTATTTTTGGCAGTAAAACCGATTGTGAGCATGTTATGAAATGAGTTACGGAAATTCAAAATGTTGGGGGGGGGGTTACCCATCTTGTCAAAGTTCTAACAGAAACATAAGCCTTAACTTTTCTGTTGATTACTTGCATTATGTTAGAATATACAAACACCAGGTACGTCTTATAACGCTTTACCAAAATTTATTTTTACTTATATACTACATTGAAATAGTGCCATAGGGAATTCATTATTCTTAAACTAAAGGTAAATCTTCAATTTAAGAATAAAGATTTACCTTTAATTTAAGAATTTAAGAAATTTCAAGGCAGTATGTAACTGCAGTGAAATTATATTATTTTTAAATTATAGGTAAATTTATGAGAAAAAAATGCAACAAAACGGATTGTTTAAGTATGCCGCCCAGAATCCTTCAGAACCAGGCAGAAAGAACCATTCTATCACGACTTGGGACCGGGTTAGAATCCCGGGTTGGGCATGGGTGTTTTAACTTGTCCGTCTGTTCACTGGGGTAACGCTGACTAACCACTGGCTGCCCACGTAATAAAATGGCCAGTTATCTGTGCCTAGTGGCAAATGCTTGAACAAATGCCCGCTCTTGGGGGGGGGGGGGGGATTGTTTAAGCCTAAATCTATCGTCTATCAGTATGTGACGTCTCAAAGATTCATCAAAATAGATTAAAACTTAAGATGTTTAACATTAAAAAAGAAAAATAATGAAAATAATAATTTATGTGCATACAAACGAAAAATCTTAAACGGATTTCATGAGTATATAATATCTGTATTAAAAATATTCATTATATTTAAGTCATAAACCCTACACTTCAAGAGTTTTACTCCTGCGTTGGAAACTCTAACCCCCCCCCCCCCCAGTTTATTAAATTCTACTTTATCCGACCACACACAGGGGGAATCGGGACTCAGTTGCAACTGCCTCCAAAATCCATTTTGTTGTTTATTCCGCAAGAAAGATGGGGGGGGGGTGGATTCTGAAAATCGATGAAACTACTCGAAAACAAAAAACATTTCGTCTAAAAACACAGATTCTTTTTGAACTCTACATTTAGCGCTACATTTCAGCTCATTCCTCCCTTACAAAATCGATGTTGCGCTATCTAGTATGCCGACCCCCCCCCAACCCCCCCCCTTCCCCTCTTCTTTTCTAGATAAAACAAATCCCCTTCAACAAATCTCGTATACCCTAGTTCTTTTCCCTCATATAGAATCCCCCCCCCATCCCCCAAACTCCCAATACGGCGGCAGTACCTTAAAGCCCAGGTACACAAAGACTTATCCGCAGATAGATAGTTTTTTTTTTTCCTCCGGTATATATTTTTTGCTACATACAAGCTCCAGAATGGAGTCGTCCGTATGTATACAATTTTTTTTTTTTTTTTTGGTTTTCTATTTCTTTGCTTGCTTTTTTTTCCCTGTAGTCTATAAATATAAAGGATACGGTTTCTCCCCTTGTTTGTTATAAGGAGAGGTTCATGCGAGGATAGATATTCAATTATGCAAGGGTTTGTTTGAAGAGAGGGGCTTATTTTTTTTTTAGTGAGAAGATTACCCAATTTTGCTTGGGCCATATTTTCCCCCACGCGAGCCCGAAAAAGAATATGGTGAATCTCGCTCGGTAAATCCCGAGAGACAAAGCCAGGATAATGAAGATATGTAAAAGTGTACGATGACACAAATGGAACATTATCAAACATTCTCAATGATCATTAGCAATGTTAATCTTTACCATAACAGAGGTCAGCTGCATCACAGGCCATTAAAAGGACATTAGAGCACAGCATTGCGAAGATAAAGACTTAAATGACCGCAACTTGAATGTTTACGCTTATCAGGTAATTGTCGATTCGGTAATTTGACTTTGTTCAAAATATGGACTTTGGCCGAATATTAATCGTCCACGCGGTTGCAGTTTGAGATAAAACTCAGTTAGATTGCGCATAATCATAATTTTTGAGTTCGCGATAAATGAGGCAAGTAAGTGAGGCAAGTAAATATTTTTACTAATTAATTGTCCACGAATTTGTCAGCAGTAGCACAATCCGCTCAACTTCTCATATGAGGAAGTCTCATTTAAATTAAATTTTGGGTACAAATTATTTATTTGCTTAGTTAAATATGTCTGCCTCCTGTCTGATTAAAATCAAGCAGGAGGTACATCTAAACAAAAGTAAGATTTTCAGCAAGGTAAATCTAAGCAAAATGAGGCACATCAAAAAAAGAACATTTTCGGAGATTTGCGATGAATAAATAAATGAAAGATACAATAATTGATCGTTAAAAATTAGTTACATGAATTGAGATAAGTGTCATGAACACTAGATTTTCCAAAATAGTCATAAATATGACCTACAGCAACGTAAAACATCATTAGTCAATTTTGAAATACTGTAAACTGTGTTTAAGTTGTAAGCATTCAGAAGGAAACTTATTAACATTTCAAATGCTTATTAAAA
Source organism: Cheiracanthium punctorium (assembly GCA_038373885.1). Lineage (NCBI taxonomy): Eukaryota > Metazoa > Arthropoda > Arachnida > Araneae > Cheiracanthiidae > Cheiracanthium > Cheiracanthium punctorium. The sequence goes on from JAWZYV010011719.1 coordinate 747,138, forward strand.
TAATCAATCCAATAGTACAATTAAATAAAAATATAAATAAAAGAAATATTTTGAAGAATTTTTGATGTTTTTCATGCACAAGAATTTACTTAAATACGTTTTCATTTCGCACATGATAAAATATTTGTTCCTTTTTTTGGAATATATGTTAGTTAAATAACATTATTGGCTTAGTTTAAAAAATTTTCCGGGATCGTTGGAAAATAGTAACCTAAAACGACTATTTTATTGAATTTTCACCATAGCGTAGATAAAGTAAATTTGATAGAGGATAAATAAAGCGCGTTAAACTGAACGATCAGAAAGTTTTTTACGTAAATATGCACGAAATAGCATGCAGATGCATACAGTTCCTAAAGAAATACCTTTAAAAATTTAAACCACAAATTATATTAATAAATAGATTTTCTCTGCAAATATCATGAACTCAACTCATTAACTCATTACTTTAGATTAGATTTCACTCGTAGCAGAGCTCATGTTTAGAATGAACGTCTATCGATCAATATAATTTGCTTTATTGTGTTATAAAACAAATAAACCCTCCCATATGTAAAAACTTCAGTTTAGTGTTATTGATCTAAAGGTTTTTTTTTTTTTAACAGAGGTTATTTTATATATTTCCAAAATTCTATGTAGATCGGTGAATTTCCCAACGCACATGGCTTTGCCTGTAAAACACGTTTCTCTGCAATAAGACTATCAAGGTAATGTAAACATTCATATTAGAGATGAATTTCTTAAAGTTGCCGTCAAGGCGGCCAGCTTTACCGTCCGATACCTTATTGTTCTTTGTACTTTACAGCATTGGCCAAGTTTATTGGACTGAAAAAAAGTGATGGCAGTGGCATTTTGACGTCATGGCAATAGAAGTCTGGGCCGTGAAAAAATTGTGGCGGTGGCGGGAAGCGGTATGCGAAAAAATAATAAATAACAAGAAACTTTTTAATTCATCCAAACTCGCGTGCTAAATTCATGGATAACATAAAATATGGCGATTTTACCTACCAGTTTAACACGCATGTTTGGATGCATACACCTGTAAAGTGTTTGGTGAATATGGCCGTAAATATCTCATTACGAAAGATCTCTCGATGTTTGCTAGCAATTCTAAAATGTATCGATGTTTTAAAAAAAAGCCATACAAAGTTTCAAATGGCAAATTCCACAATGTAAATCTAGTTATATTCATTCTTTTGTGGAAAATAAAATTATTATTTATTAGTTGTTTGCATCATTTTGACCTTAAGGAATAATACTTCATGCGTATATACTAATTTTGCAGTAAACTAGGTGTAACACTCACGAAAGCGCCATCTATATTTAAAAAATGAAAGTTATATTTTATTCGCAGGTCATATTAATCATGGAAATTATTATTTCTTCTACGTAAGCAATTTATAGTTTATCTCACATTTTCTTATTTGACACAGCTTGTTAATTTTGGATAGTTGGTACTGATGCAAAAAAGGATTTTTTTTTCCTCATTTCATTTGACATGATTAATCAAGTGAAGAAAAAGTTAATTATTTTCCATACCCCGACCAAACACGCCAATCGAAAAGTTATTTCATGTAAAATGTAGAGCTAATTAAATAAACTTTTCATGGGAGGAAGTCATTCGACAGTTCATTAGTTGCAAAATTTCTTAACAGGAATTCTAATTACACTGTCTTAATAACTTCTTTCGTCAATGATCTACATTTTCATAGCAAGCGAGATAAAAATGTCAGAAAAAAAATACATAACTTAACAGTGAAATCTTACAAAAAATATGTTAGGAAAAAATTCTTAGAGAAGATACTTTTTTTTTATTAAACTGCGTAGGAAGGGGGAAAAAATGAATGTGAGGAACAAAGGAAAAGAAAGAGGATTTGCAAACTTTCCTTTGCGGAAATTCACTAGAAAGATATTCAAATTTTGAAAGTTATTTCCGAAAAGAAAGTCAAGGAAGAAAAACATTTTAGACACTTGAAACCTTTACTTTATTTATAAGTATCTAATGTGGTAAATGAAAGAGTACTGTTGTTAATTTTAAAGTATTTCCCTTTAAGGAATATAAGTTGAAATTTTTAAATTCTAATAAACAGCCGTGTTATGCGTCAAACGTGGGAATTCAGAAAAATTAGAAATGCATGATTTAATTTATGAATTGCAGACGCTCAACTTCATGCACTGAAGGAAAAAAAATACAGTACGTTTACCGACACGTTATACTATACAAGTGTGCAAAATTTTGATTCAAATATCAGTTATAATGGTATAAAGATAATGGTAATAAATAAATATACCAAGGCAATATTTTCTGCTATACAAGTATACACAATCAATTCCAGTATATACATGAGAACCATATTTAAATATAATTTTTATGATTGCATTTTTGAAACATGTATTCCGTTACATACATTAAACAAATAATTATTGAATCAATTGGCATTTAAACATAAATAATTTTTTTCTGCTTTCAGGTATGACAGATTTTGCCAAGAGTATGAATAGTATCTCAAATGGTTCTACTAATATTGTGTCATATAATATTTTTATATGATCTGTTTATTTTTTAAATATAGAGATTTTATGAATCTCTCTAAGTAAAATAGAAAAAAGATTGAAAATTACTAGATTTTAAGAATCAAAACTTTGCACCAGATAAAAGGAAAAATAATGCAAAACTCGTTGAACATTTTAAGTAGATAAATACATTAAAAAATACCTGGACTAAAAGCATGCTGTTACTTAAACAAACTTCTCTAAAATACGTTAAATAAAGAAAAACTTAAAAAAAATCAAATTAAAAGCTTCAAAAATATTTGTAGGTGATACATAACAAGAAAAAAATTGTGTTATTATTCCAAGCTACGTTTATTTCGTGAAATCTTGTTTAAACATATTATACGCTTTTAATTCGAGACAGCGCACATAAAATAATACAAAAAATAATAAAAAACCAAACATTTTCCCATATTTTAATTTTTTTTGAGCTCTAGTGAAAATAGCTATGATTTATTATTATTCTTAACCATTATGACTGCAAACACGTATTCGCTTAAATTTTTCTTAAAAAGAACTAATAAATGAATAAATTAAAAATACACGTGCTACAAGGAATGTGAAGAAAACTTCTTGCATTTCATTAAATCTTAAAATTTTCCCCCAGAAAACTGCGCAAAAATAACATAAAGCAAGACCTGTTTATAAGGTAAATTTTTTTTTTCAAAATGCGTTTATACAAGAAGCGGAACAAAATATTAGTCTTCTTAATCCCTTTCCTTATGCAAAACTTTTTCTTTCGCCGCTTTTGCCAAATTGCGCTCTCTCATTTATAGAACCCACTTCAATATTTGAAGCAGGTTAATGTGAAGGGTAACATTATTATATATTCAAACCAAAGTTTTTCGCGCGTAAGAGCATTAGATAAAAGGAAATTTCAAAAAAAAAAAAAAATGCTGAATTATGGCGTGAAATTTTTCCTTGAAAACTCAGAGGAACGTTGAAATTCTGAGTTGGAAGTAATGAATCTGAAGTTCAAAACGACTTGATAATATTGAGAATTTTTGCAACATGCTGGATAAATGAAATTATAAATGTGAAAGTTGTTCAGTACAGAATTCTCTGCTTGTATTTGTCTTTCTGTATTATAATAAATCGTCGATAATTTTACATCAAAATTCCCAAGATAACATATTTATAATATTTTATAAATACATTTTATTTACTTGAAGAAGCCATTTTTTTATTTATAAAACTAATTAAAGAAAAAGCGTCATTACTATTCAATAATGCTAGTTATGATGCATGTGATGAAGGAATAAATATATTTATTTAGAGCTTGAGATAAAATTGACCCATTTTTATTTATAAAAAAAGACAAAACAGAAAGTATTTATTACGCATCGAACAAATAATTCTTAAGGGTTTCTTCGTTCAAAAAAAATGCACTGTAATTACTATTAACCCCCCCCCATCCGAACTTTCGATGACTTTATTGACTCTCGAAAACTACCATTTTACACGAAAATGAATTCATACTTTGACTCGATACTCTAAAGCACAATCTCCGAATTCAAATCCTAGCTGTCATAAATATTACCTCACTGGTTGTGGTAACAAATCGCAGTGTTTTCTGTCGCTTTTATTACAATTTTCGAATTCAGTCAAACAACGTATTTTCCCAAAATATCGGTTATTTCATCAAAATTTACCACGCTATCAACTGAAAATTTCTGCCAATCTGAAAACTAATCAGTTAAAATAGGGGTGAAAACAAACACGTGAATCATTTTCCCGCCCAACGGCACAACAAACCACATCCTCTTTTCACCCCTTTTCCGACAAATAATTTTCTTAGCGATGGAAATCATTAATTTTCCAGCAACAGGCTCTCCGAATTAAACGGAATGGGCAAAAGTTCCCATCAATGGCCAAAAACCTTTTCACCCATTCCTCCCTGGTTTCAGCGGATACGCCGCATCTAAGCCTTCCACCCTTAATCTACGAAATCGTTTGCATGTCGTTATTCCAAGACTCATTATTGGCAACTTAAAATTCCGCGAAACAGACGCATCCTCCGGAAAGTGGTGGGGTTTCCCTCCTCAAAAAATCGTGTGAGGCGTGAAGATCCGGAATGAATTTTTTTTCCTTCTCCTCACTCCCTTTCTTTTTCCTGGTATTCGAGTCACTGGGAGCCTGTTGTTCAATAAAGTCATGTTGGAGTATTTTTTTTTCTACTCCATTAGTCCCAGTCCGGAAAACGGGAGTACCCCCAGCCTCTTGCCACTTCCTGAAACTCATCCTATGAAGATGAGTTGCTACGAAAAGGGCTTTGTTAACATCCCGCCATTGTTATCTGTCTGGGGGGGGGGGAAGTCCTGCCATAAGAGATACGAGGCCAGTACAAATCTGTCCGGATAAGGGTATAAAAATTGTATGGATTAGTACGTGAGATATGAATGCGAGGGTGCGAGCGTAGTTCTGAAATATGCTAAAATCGAGCGCTGTGACTGTGAGAAATATTCTTCAAGTGCGTGGCAATTCATATGTTGAATAATTCTAAAACTAGGATGTTTAAACTTTGAATATCTTTGAAATCTTTGTATTTTACTATTTCTGATGCAAAACAACAGGTATCAAGTGTAGTAAAATCAACGGTGATTGTGTGAAATATAGTATAATATGGCAACATGGCAAATTCTTCTATATTTTTAAAAATAATTTCACATATCTCAATTATTTAATTTTTTAAAATTATCTTTATAATTTATCTGATAGTAAAATTAAAACCACGAATAGATATTTTTATCGCCGCAGTAATATAACTTCTCAATAACATGCTTTTAATATTCTACAGATTAAAAGATATAAAATCTGTATACATTTTTTTAAATATTTTTTCGCCTAAATTTATTCAATAAAACAAAAGACATTAGTACTACAATATCAAAAACATTAATCATTCGACAAGTGAATATGCTCACATACACATGAAAAAGAAATTTTTTACGAATATAAAAAGATGACTATAAAAATATATGTACAGTGTTTTGTAGAAATATAGTACAAAACTCTGAACTAATCCTCTTGTTTCTTAAATACTGATCATAGGCACATGCAATAAATTACGAAGTTACGTAATAAAAGAAAGTACAGAACTTTGTGGTATTGATTAAAATTTTTAGGGGATTAAGTCTTAAAAATTCAAAATTTAGATTTTTATTCGGCCTCCTTACAAAAAATTTCCAAATTAGTAAATATGCCCCATACCTTATTCAGGTGATGTGCAAAATTTCAGCCTTTCATCTAAAAAAGGCCTAGAGATATGACTAAACAAAGTTGGTAAAAGCTATACAGTGCGAGTAATAGTAAAAATATAATAGATATATAATAGATTTATTGGAACGTTGTTTTCTTCCGTTATTTGTGCACCATCTCGTAAATAAAATCATTTAACGAGATTTTCTATATTTTCCCTTCGACAGCCATCGAAAAATGATTTAAGTCATCATACATTTATTTTCATACTTCCGACATTTTATAGGATGAAATGCAGATATTTTGTACATAACCTAAATAATATACGGGGCATATTTTACTAATTGATTTTTTTTTAATTTGGGGTCCGTATAAAAGTTTAAATTTTGTATTTGTTTAGTCCTGATCTCCTGAACATTATTTGATCGATATCATAAAACTTCATACCTTTTAGCGTAACTGTGTAATTTATTGCACATGATAAATATTTAAGGAATAAAATCCTACTTCACTGATTTAGGTACACTCGGTATATAAAGGTTTTTTTTTTTTTATATCTGAAACTTTCAAAAGACGTACTTTGAATGCTGACGATTTACATTCTTTTTTTTTTCAGTTGAATACGATAATTTGAAATTATATTAAAATATATAAATAAAAAATTGCATAAACTTCATACGTGTAATAATACTTAAAGGCATAGTATTCTTGTAAGATTATCAATATAACGTAGCATTTATAACGATAAGCAATACTGAAGTAATAAAAGAAAAATACTGCCTTCTTAATCCTGAAATAAACGTCTCGAATACTGTTATACAGTCTAGTATACTAGATATTTCTTGACATACATTTCAAATTTCTAAAAAAAATGTCTTTTATACAAATTTACCTTTTATTTAATCCTGGTAATAATTAAATTTCAGTTTTAAATTAAATAACTGAATGCGTTATTAACATTTTTCAATATTATATAGAAATCTATGAAATACATTCATTATTGTACCTAAAACATTCGAATTACATTTCAATCCAAACTTAAACGACTAAACCAACGTCATTAAAACAACAATCTCGAATTTCATAATATTTTTTGTGTATTAAAAAGTTTAAAATTTCACTGAAAAAAGTAAATGCTAAAAATTCAAGAAACTACTTAAAGACGTTAGAAAAAATAAAATTATATAATGTGGACTTAAGAGAATTTTTAAAAACATTCTGAAGAAAAATATAAACTTAAAATGCTGACTATCTTTAAATAGAGAAAAAAAATATTGTTTTTTGAAGGGTCTTGTTTAAAATAAATATTTAAAAAGTATTTGTAAACTTTCAAATTTAAGCTTCTTCGAAAGATTTAGGATGCAGAAAATGTCCATAAATATAAAAGAAAATCCTTATCGATTTTTCTAAACGTATATTTTAATACATATTCAATGTTAAACTTCTTTTTTCTTATCCTGAAAGTGGGATTCATTCATTCTGAGAAAAATGAGATAATTCAAACCTATTTATTCCCAAGAAAAATTTTAACGCATTGCTTGCATTGTAAAAATGGCATTCAAGAAATTAAATAAGATGCATAATGCTCTTAAATGTAATTAAGGTAGCTCTGAATATTAAAAAAAGATTTACTCAAAATGTGAAATGAAAATGATCCTATAAAAACAGATTTTTTTTTTACAAAACAACTGAATTTTTAGAAAGCCTAAACGTAAGAACTAAATATAAAGACTACTGCAATACAATCAGATATGCAGTCTTCTTTGCACATCAATTTTCACCTCATTGAAATTTCTGCATGTATAAGTCCATGCATATGATCTTAAAGCTGTTCAAATAAAGCTTTAAGTGGTGTTTCATAAAGTAATACAATATGAGAGTATGTAAATCTTTTATAATGAGGAAAATATGCGAAATATGCAACCCAAAAAGCAATTTCCAAATACTGAATTTCAGTTAGCAACTGTTTCAGAACAAAATATTAAAACTACTAGATCATTTTTCAGTAGTGATGAAATTGTTTAGCATTATATTAACTGTTTCGCATTATATTGTATAGAAAAACTTTAAAAAGTTTAATTTGAGAAAAGAAATAGCAATAAAAATTAAAATGTTAAATATATGTATATGATTTAAAATCTGATATACTTTATTTTCTATAAGCATTTCTGTATGATATTCAGCAAAAAAGATTTAAAAAAACGGCAATGAAAAATTCCAGACGACATATTTTCACTTTAAATGACCTGAACGATTTCATTTATTGATTACTATTACAGAGCTGGCAGTTTACCAAAGTGAATTTGATGATGAGCATAGCTTTATATCAGGGCAATTTAAACGTGACAGACTAGGAAATGTAAGTGATGATCAAGACATCAGATATTGCAAGGAATTCATACAAGATTTTTTCAACTGGAGTCTTCTGAATAAAAATTAGCATTCGTTTTAAAAGATGATAATAAGATAAAAACAAATTCCACTAAAATTTTGAAACAGATTTAGTAATCTAAATACAGTGATATAAATTAATTTGATTTTCATTTAGTTAGACAGATGTAATATATATTATTTTAATTATGGACATGATTAAAAAGCATGCAGTTATACCGTTTACATTCTGCAAAAGTAATTATAATATTATTTTAAGAATTAGCATCCAAGGTGTGAATCATTTTTGAAATACCCAAAAACTAAAATAACTCACACGAAGGATGCTCTGTTTTGAAAAAATAACTTAAACTAAAATACTAATTCCCCATGAGATTTTTTATGAAATTGTGGGGTTCTTTTTTTTTCGTGATACTTATAAAATCACAGATATTTGCAAATATAAAATAAAAATACACTACTACCTTAGAAAAAAGTATTTTTTCTCTAAAATATGCTTATAGTAACAAATAAATATTATTGGTTTAAGTACCTAGTTACATGAGATTTAAAGAAACTGTAAACTATTTCCTTTTTATCAGGTGTTTGCCATTTATCGGAGAGAAATAGATATCCCATAGTTAAAATATTATGAGGTAGGATTCATTTTGTTTTGTTATTTACAATTCGACTAAAATACCACAATGACACTCTTATTTTTTTCAAATTATATTTTACCCAATGGTCAACAAAAAACTTAATAAAATTTGGAGAGTATTTTTGGTTGTTCATCCATGCATTTTTGCAACAGCCAAATAAATAGATAATGGTTGAGAAACGCTTAGGTAACGTTTTTATTAGTTTTATTTCAATAAAAAAATGTTGACAGATAAATGTAAAATTAAATAAAAAAAATCCAGAAATAATGCAAAGATAAATAGGCAATAAAAAATAAACTTCTCACTTTATATACTGTTAGTAACAAACAAAGCAAAAAGTAGAAGAACAAAACAATGACAATTTAAACTAGATATGAACTTTTACATTTCTAAAACACCGAATACGCTTGTAAAAATGAAAGGTAACTTAAAAAAGTACTTTTCTTTCCCTTCGCATATAATCGCACAAGATATAATTTATTTTTTTCACCTTCCAGTAACTAAGTGTCAAGCATCCTATTTACATAAAATGAACTACTACCCAAAGAAATACTTTATTTATAAAAATGTACGTGCATACGACTCATAAAATCAAATAGAAGGACAGCGAAAACATTTTGAAGACAAATTTCCGAAATAAAAATATGTTAGGAGGAGAAAAAAAGGCTGAAAAGGGACACTGAAATCTTTGCTTTTTTATATTCCTGCGACAGAAGATTTGGAAATTTGACCTAAAGGCGAATAGCATTCGATGCGGGGATAAGAAAAAAAAAAGATATCAAAGCAGAAAATGCAATAAACTAATCTAAATGACTTTCTCAGCGAACAGTAACAATGAAGGAGGCGAGGCAGTTATAGCGATTTATAGGAACGGGAAAAAGAAAGAAAAAGAAAACATGTTGTAATTTAAAGACTTCAGTTTGATAAAAGTTTTAAAATGAAAAGAAAACAGTGCAGCGTTAGAAAACGGAAAATAAAGGGGGGGGGAGGAAGGTGAAGAAATTTTGATTACGGTACCTAGTTGAAAACTATTCGAGAACTACTAAATGTACTGCATTAAACACTAGCAAGCTTTAAATAGAGACAACACTACTCTCTTAAAATGTTGATAGTAATTAGTGAAATAAACACTAACGCTTCTTCATTCTTACAAAAAGGATATACATTTACTAGCGAAGAGTTTAAGGGTTGTAAAAATAAATAAATAAATAAACAGAAAACAATTTTATAAACAAAATTCCAAAAGACAATTAAATAAGTTCAACAACATTGTATAGAAAATTTGGGAGCAGTAAAAATGTTACTACTTTTCAGCAACACATCTTCTTCCAAATACCCAAAATGAACAGAATTTCTCGAAAACCTTAGACGGATATTTTTCGGTTAAAATATTTATATATAATGACGCATTTAAAATACCCTTATACTATTATCAGAACATAAATATTGCAGTTAACACCGTTTTCCATAACACGGTAAATAAATTCCATCTCATTTATTTACGAGGTACTAAGATTATAAAAACACATGAGCAGTATGAACAGGGTACGAATTCTGTTAGCATGCAATACTGAAACGTCTGTCTCATTCTTTAGCCATGTTGTACGAGCCTCTGTTAGCTTGTTATATGAAAACGATCACACAATTCTTCTGCAGTAACCATTTTGTACGAGCCTCTGTTAGTTGTTATATGAAAACGATCGCAATTCTTCGGCAGTAACCATATTGTACGAGCCTCTGTTAGCTTGTTATGCGAAAACGTTCACAATTCTTCCGCAGTTGTATACGAATCTGTCTTAGATGAACCCGTGTTATACGCCTGTTGACTGTAACTTTTTGTGTATGTTTAGTGCACTCTTAAAATACCTTTACCAAGACACTGCATTGTGACACACACATATATTTACCAGTGTAAAACAATCTAATCGTAATGTAAGGTGATGAATGTATGTAAACAACATATAAACTAATTCGGTGGAAGATCACCACCTGTGGAAGCTGGGGGAAGACTGGCAACATATGCACTTTTTCAACGTAGGTCTATTGGATCAATCTGTCCAGTTACTCTTCTAGATGGTTTCGCCACTTTCCTAGTACCCTTTCTACTAATCCAGCTATGTACAATTTGTGTATTTTCACGTTAATGTATTCTGTTCTAAATAGAGACAATCCACAGGCCAAGTTTATTCTGTCACTGGAGTGCGACACCTAATGACAAACGAATGCATTTAATAACATACTTACGACAAGGGAAGAGCACCGAAACACACCCCCCACATACGCAACTAATCTTGACCGTTCCATAATGAGAGCCGCCTGTTCGTAATTGGCGCCGCAGCGCTTGGAAAGTATGCTTGTGGATACCTCTATTAAAGGTAACAAGCAAATTAGAGGCACACACCAGCTCAAATTTTAATCCGATAAAGCGGCCCGCGCGAAAACTTACCGGAGGGGGGGGGGTGGAATTAAATAAATTGAAACGAGAGGTTGGAGAAGCAAGTGTATTTCCAGATAATATGGAGAAATGCGTGTTTTGAAATATAATTAAATTAAAGTGCTGCCGTAAGATTTGATCTGCATTGTTTGCTGCTTTGGCAGCGATAGTTGGCGATATAGAATTTCACGCGTGCGAAGTTATTTTAAATACAATTAACAACAAACGCGATGGCGTCAGCCAAGTTTGGCTCTGTGAGACTGCAAAATTCAGCCACACGGAATTCCGGTAGTTAGAGTGCAAGAACTCGCTTCAGTGCTTCTTATACTCAAATACCCGGCGTGGCACAGAGATTAAATTAATTAGCAGTCAACAAACACTTCGGAACTTTAAATGTATAGAATATCGGCGACGTAACTCAATTTGTTTATCGAAAATGGGACAGTTATTCAAGTTCTATAACGGATGCATGTATGGAGTCCAACCTGCAAATGGGATAGTAGTGAAGTATACAAAATCCAATGGTGTTACAAACAATTCATATGCGTTTTAGAATATGCTAGAAAACTAGTTTGTAAGAGAAGCATTTTACTAATAATACTATTTTTAGAAATATGTGTGAGATGATAAAATGAACTGTGATTCTCTCTCAGACTTATATACATACATATATATATATATATATATATATATATTTCATGATTTATTTTGATTTGCATCCCTATTTAAACACATGGTACCACGTGGTACAATCATAAATAGCTCCGCCTCTGTCTCATCTCGTACCCAATCATTTACAGTTTATGGGATGACGTTTGCCCCGAAAATGATGACAATGAGTCTCAATATTCGAAAAACAAATATCATAACTCCAAGAAAAAGAACGTGGAAATTCTCGTATGACTAATAAGCAAATAATGCAGCAGGACTACTCCGTTTTTAAGCGAACAAAATCCAAACTACTTTTCACTGTCCCTAAATACATAGCAAGTATCCATATGTAGTAAAAAGAAATAAAATGTAAGTTTATCTACGTATTGTATGCATGTTCTTTCTTATAATTAAAGAAATATATAAAAATATCCATGTTTTAAATAAATACAAAGCGATGTTACCCATATGTAAAATTACAAATTAGAGTAAAATATCATTAGAGCTCATTAAATTTTTTATACCTTTGAAAACCATAGAAGATTATGAGAGATGCATATACATTTTGAAAAATAACAGTGCAAAGAGATATCGTTTCCCAGGAAGTAAACAGGCTGTCTGAACGACTTCTGAACGTCTATTAACGTTCTGAGAACCTCTGTGTGTGTATGGTTTGTAGCTCATTTTGCATTACAATATGAAATCATACGCATCTATGCATTTTACAATAAAATTAGTACAGTAGTATGCTTCTATCGTGAAATAATGGGTTTGTCTTTCGAATTACTGAGGATTTCGTTTTAAGTGTAAAATGCAACGAAAACATCGTATATGGAACATGGAAAATTCTGTGCGTGGAAAAATTTCATAACTAACCACGCGTATTTGTTGAGCTGTCATTGTTGTTATTTATACAGCTAGACGCGTTATTCTCATTGTATTTATCAACTATTTTGGTTTACAAAAAAAAAAGAAGCAAAATAAAAACCTGAAGAGTTTAAAAAAAATGAAGTTCTTACACGGTCTAAACAAGCATTGACTTAAATTACATAAAAATAGTCATCGATTTATTTAATCTAATCAGACACAAACATTTAAGCAGTTTCAATAAACTATCACGCGTAAATTCAAGGAAATTACCAAATGAAGTGATTTATTAGAAGAAAAAAAAAAGGAAATAAAAAGCTTCTACTGAGATCTGTCGCTTTCAGCAGGCAAAATACTGCTCGAAAATTAATGGTTCAAAATGTGGTTTTAACATTTCCTTCGTCCGAAATGGATTGATTAAGACAAAAGATGAATTAAATAGAATTTCTGGGTAACATATGATTCTTTTCTAGTTTATTGTGAAGACTGCAATCTATCAACGCAAACTATTAAAACGAATGTTTTTAAATAACCTAAAATAAATAATAATGCATACCTGATGTTTTCTATTTATTGCGATTGTAGACAGAAAAACATCTAATTTAATTAGGTACAAATACATTTGTAGGCTTAATAAATAAATAATAAACATAAAATATATGAAAGCGAAATATCATAATGTCATTGAGTAAACATAAATTATTTCTTTCATGATTAATGTGGTAAATGAATATATGCATACATAACATATAATTGAAAAATTCCCTTTCTTATATAATCTTAAATTAGACTACAATAAGATTATGAATGGGAAATGTATGCAACAAATAAACTCTCTATAAAGCAGAGTACCCTCCATTAGTTAAAACTGGAAAATAAATTAGCTTCGGAATATAAAATTAAGTCAGGTGTATGAATTATAAGTTTCCATACTAAATTATCCTGGTTTCCAAAAAGTAAAGAAACAAATTGCAAAAATACAGCGATAACTCTGAGAATTACATGAGCAATGTAATGAGACTGTATAAAATAGATGATTTAGGAATAAATTAAGAAACAAGAGGTAGAGATCATGAATGAAAAATAACAAACTAGGTGTGTGAGATTGGTATAAACAAATTCCTTCAATGGTCAATGTCGTAAATTATCCCCCGAACGGTGAAAAAGCACATATGCTATTCGGCCGTTGTAAAAGTGCAACGCTGGGCCCCAGTGGATAACTTAAAAGCTCAAGCTGAGAAACAACATTGGTCGCAGAAGGGGAGTCCCCTCCGCTCAGCCTTTTTTTGTTCGTTCGCCAGGCGAAGTCAGCCCACGTCACCAAAAGGACTATTCTCCCTCAGTTGCTGAAGATAATCGGTGGTTGGCTTTCAACTTTCCGGACCCAGTTGTTTATTGGAGACTGCTCTAAACTAATTTCTCAGGTGTCCCTAAACCTATTGAGCCGATCATAACCCGTTAACGTCCCTCCCTAAGGTTCCTCTTCAAAGTGGGGCAGAGCTAACGAATTAGATTTTCAACCGATTCGGGGAAAATCGACCCCGAAATGTACTTTTTATAGATATGGGCGTCCCTCCTGGAGTTTCTCGCTACAATTTGGATCCTCATCAGAAACTAAGACCTCTAAATATTGGTCTTTGAATACTGGACCATGGAGGCTTTCGGAAAGACAGAATTTGTTGGACGTATACCTCATGTGAAAGGTGGTCTTCAGTGGTACGTCAGAATCCAACCGCAACCATCAGGTTACCTGTCTCTCTAAAGCCTTAAAAACTGTGCTATCACGTCTTCTGAACAATCAGGCTGTGCCGGCACAGCTAGCTGCGTCAAAAAAGGGTCTCTAGATCTGTGGCACGCGATGAACGTTTCGATCGTCCGCCATCTTGCTGGTATTTAAGTCGAGCGATGGAAACGGCTGCCCTTTTTTCAGTATTGGACAATCTATCCAGCTGTTCTCGCATTCTTCCATTTTTCAGCAGATGTCAGTGCTGTTAAAAATAATCGTGACATTTTTTTTACTGGAAATGAAGTGCTAAAAAGTAAAGGATTCTCATGGAGCTATGTCACCCGCAACTATCTTTATAGAAATCAAATCTATTCTTCGTGACTGGCAACAGTCAAAACGTCAGAGTTTGGTGTTCCCAGAGCGGGAACACTGCGCGTTAAGGGGTTAAAACTTTTCTGATCTGGTCCCTTCACCACCGTTTGCAACTGGGCTGTCATAGTGCGGACATTCCTCAATAACTTGGTATCTGCGAGGTATTGCAAATATCTGGGTTAGGCACATTTTCACTGGGGGGGCTGTAGTTTCTATGGAAGAGGGAAAGAGGGCTGCTTGCTCCCCTTACGAGGGCGTCAAAACAGAGGGTGGAGTACAGCTCTTGTGAATGACACCCAAATCAACAGTCGGGGGGGGGATGTTGTACAGCATGCACTGATGATTGCAGATTTCGAGTGTGCGATGATGAGGGGGTTTGCTTTTGCCAGGATGCGTGCAGTAATTGTGGAGTACGCGGACGATAAGTGAAGATAAAAACACGCGTGTGCTATGATAGCGTCCATTGTATTCTTATCAAGCGCGGTCCGCGAAGATAATGGCAAATGGTAATTATACGCTGTATCCAGGAATTCGATGTACGTCCAATCAAGGGGTAGAAAATGGAATAAATGTACGTTTAGCGTTGTGAATTAGAGTGATGGAGAAAGGCCATGGAAGGTAATCATATGTCATTATTCCCGCTAAGGAAGTGTCCCGGAGAATAATAAAAAGCAGCTTATTTGAAATGTGAAAAATAGATAGAGCCACTTATGTTGACCAAGTTGTTTGAATTAAATTGCAATAAATAATAGAGGAGTAGGAGTTGGTCTAGCTGGCTTTTTTTTTTTTCTTTTTCGAAACCGCCTTGTTTGCAGATTGATGACTCTTTTTAACCCAGCAAGCGAACTTAATTTACACTTCATCGAGACAAGAAAGAGGCTAAAACAAGCAATTAGGAGGTAAAGTTGCCCTACCTATTAATTAATATCGGAGAATGGACGCTTTTAATAGTAGTAAAAAGTCTAGAACTTAAATTGAAGATGAGCAAAAGACTAGTGATTGAATATGCGATAAGTAAAAAGCCCAGTGCTTAAATGTAAGATAAGTAAAATGTCTGTACGTCTTAGCGAGTAATTTCTTATGTTTTAGCAGTCGTTGGTACAGTGACAGAATCCTAGATAGCAACACTCTTTGACGGTACGGGTAAAGACGTAAAGTAAACGTCAATTTACGATAACGAGCAGTAACGCGTATTTTTTGATCAATAAGGACCTTTATCAATGTCTTTTCTATGAAAGGAAACAGCCTTTTTTTGCAAACTTAATTATTGAGATGATTAATAAAAACCGAGAGTTTTCGGTGAGTGCAGTGGAAGAGCCAATAGTTTGACTTGATGTCACTTGAAAATATCAGCATGTAGACTTAAATTTTTTATTTAGTATTCTAAATGTTTTTCATTTTGTAAGGATTATATGTATAAAACTACGAATAATGAGATAGAAGGAGACAAGCATGTCACAATACCTGTGAAGAGAACAGCAGTAACAAATCACTCTTACCTGAAAATAAATAAAAAAAAATATTTAAGAAAACAAATCACGCAAATCTAACATCTATGTATATCATATATATACAATCACACACATTTGCATTAAAACAATGTTATGTAATTATAAATAACTATTTACTTAAAATCCGTCGCACAAACTGTAAAACTTCAAAAAAAATACTGAAAGAAACTGAAACAGGAGTCCTAATCAAACACTGTACACAGTAATAAAAATGTTTAACCGGTCAATAAAAAAAAATAATTTTGTTTTATATCAGCAGTTTCCAACCTTTGGACATTGTGGAAATCCCCCCCCCCCCAACAAAGGATAACTGACGATGGAACCCTCAGTCTTATAGTCCTCAGCATACTTACGAATTTTTTTATTCTTCAAGAATGGCCGCATTCGTAAACGCCGAACGAGTTGCACTCGCGCAACGAGTTTTTATATAAGGTGTTCGTAAAGGAAACTGAGTGCATTCAGTTTAAAAACTGGACCGTTCGTATACAAAACTGAGTGCGATTAGTTTCAAACGAAATAAACCGAGAGCGGATTAGGTTCGAGTTTGGTGAGAAGATTACTTGCTGTACCTTGTTTTTGTTTAGAAATGGCGTCCGTTGTTATGGAAAAGTATGTTGTTATGAAAAGTATTTTACTTTTGCTGAAACTTCAAATATTATTTTTTCGAGGAGGAAATTCAGGCATACGTTAGAAACTGCTACGAAGGAACATAATTTTTCAAAGATAATCATTTTCTTGTATTTTTCATTTTAGTAAATTCAAAAATGCATATTTTAGTGTTGAGATAGAAGTTGATTTAAACCGTTATTAGCGAAATTTGAACTTCTCATGCTAAATACTTTTGAAAAAATGAGGTTAAGTTCAAATTTCTAAATTTTGATCTGTGCACTTAAGGCTACTCTTTCTTTTAAAAATCCTATTTTTTATATTGAGTATGTACTGAAGACTCTCCTCAGCAAAATTAACGCATTCGCGAATAAACTTGTTGTAAGAAGTTGTTCGTAAAGTCAAAAGAAACTGATAACCACTGACAGCACTAAACACACGCATTCCAATTTTCTTACGAAAACTCGTGCAACGAGTTTGTCGTTTACGAATGCACCCAATGTACACTGAATCACCTTTTCTACATAATAATGTTATCGGCAAAGTTTGAAAAAAAACATTTTAAGAGAAAATAGATATGTTGTGGAGTAAAACTAAGAAAAAATAATGTGACAAATTCATATTTAAAACCAAAAATGGCACATGAAACTAGAAATTATTACAATATTTGGAATGCTTGGAAAAACGTCAATCTTAAATTGAATTTTTTCATTCTTAGAAAGACATAAATAATTGATAGTATTTGATTTGCCAATCCCCCTCCCCCCCACCCAGATCGAAGAGGTCGAGTTGAAGCTGCCCTTAGAAAACGAACAAAGTTTCATGCACCGATGAATAACAATTCACGCCACTCTTCGGAAGGATTCAGTGCCTTTAATTTATGGGACCCGTCTTTAGTGTCGACTCAGTCAGCTGTTGTACCGTGTTTCTAAGTAAAGCAAAAATGGATGACACCCTCTTCAGCAAATTAAGAAAAGGGGTGAAGATAAATGAACGTAAAAGGACGCTCGGCAGAAAAGACCAACTTTTCACCCCTTTTAGATAAAAGCATGTAAGTCTTCAGTAAGCAAATTACTTTCCAGTACGTGGAGCAGAGAAGATCGATGAAGATCCGAGACATGTTGGAGTAGTCAAAAGAGAATCACACATAAATATCCATGTTACGGACTTTTTAAAACCTATCCAAATGAAAAAGGAATTGGAATCTTTAGACGACTGTTTTAAGACAAATATGTATAAAGTCGAATTCCCTTGCTGGAATATCGGTTAAAGGAATATCCGGCTTATTGTAATATATTTTTAATGCACCAAACCGTAATAATTAGTCAGTGTGATCCCGGATAAAAGAAATATACCGCTTATTAGAATAAGCTTTCATGTATATAAGTATCGACTTAAGGTTTCTAAATTAGATTTGGAACATTAAAAAAATAAAATTTCGACATGATAAACTCTTTCAGTCCAAATCTTGTTTAATTCTAAAAGTTACCAAATAGTAAAATATATCTATTTTACAGTTAAAATGGAAGGGTAGAAAATGAAAAGAAAGAAATTATTTTTAAATTATCACTCAAAAAAAATTAAGCTTATTAAGATAGAAAGTTTAATCATTTTTACGATTTCACTTGATATTACAAAAAGCTTCAACACAAATTGAATTAATACTAAGCAGAGAAAAGGAATTTCTTTCATTACAGCTTAATGAAAGGATTAAATACATCATACATTGAATGAAATACATCACAGATATGCTGAAAACAAATACTGAGCATTTTTCTAAAATCAAGAGGTAAAATACGAAAAGCTGTAGAATAAGAAAAAGAGGAAAAAGTAAAAAATGAAATTATATAAACTATATTTTACAAACACACATGCTCGGACGCCTGTTGTAGTCTGTAGCTTAATTATTTTACAATGAAACTCAGATTTATCGCTCCCGCATTCATCGTTTTATTTCTATGGTCCCTGCACAAATTGCATTTGAATAATGTTAAAGAAACCCATATGTATCGTTCACCAAAATGTGTCTTTCCCGCGTACATCAGTGCAATTTTTTTACTCCTGACCAAAATAAAATTGAAGGTTAAGTGGATAGATATGGCATACAAACTGCTTCTTGGTATGATTTCTTGGTTTATTGGTGTTTTGGCGTAACAGAGGATAATGTTCATGCTGATGAGGCTGAGCCTACAATAGTAAGAAATTTGTCTGAAGCAATAACGGTATTTGAAATTGTATGAACTTTGTTTATATGAACATAAAATCACATAAAAGGTCCAAAAATATATTGTAAATGAAAATTTACTGTTTATTTTTAAAAAATGATGAAAAATGAAAATTTATTGTTTAATTTTTAAAAAATGATGAAAAAACCCACACAAAATTACTGATTTTTTTAAAAATAAGTGTCGCTTAATTTTCATCTTCGATTTATTTGCTCTACGATTTTGTAACAAATTAGTATTTGTTGATATACAATCAGCGTGTGTACATAAAGATTGCTGTCTTCGTAGTTTGACTTAAATCCGCATTTGTCGTTTTCCAGCATTCATCGTTTTTCCCTACGCACCCCATGAAAAACGATTAATCGAGGCTCTACTGTAATAACATTTATATAAAATGAGTTTTATACCTATAAGATAGTGTCATTTGTGATCTACAGCCAATTTCACAGAGTCCCTGCTACGTGGCAGTCAGTCACTAACTGGCAATGTGGCAACACCACAACATCTGCCTCTTTTGTGAAAATGAGCGTGACGGTATACATGACAGCAATCCATTAACGTTCATTTGTCTGAGATTTTCTGACACTTGCGTCAAGTCGTCCTCTCTGGTTTGTCGGAAACATGAACATATAACAATGAGTTGTATTATATTCCATATGTTTCTTTCCATATATAGCGAAACACGTCGTCATATATATATAGGGGGCTTGTTGAAGCAACAAATGGATGCAGTAACTATCCGGCCTGCAGTAAAATGTCTCATGAAACTTTCATTACTTGTGAGGCGAAAGTAACTATATATACCGGTAACTTAATGATACCACATATATCTAGTTGAACTATTACCGGGGAGTCCCTTTCCGTGTATTTACATTGTAATGCTATACAGCCTTTAACAGCGCAGTTAATGTGCAGGGGGCGTTTCTTAACCGTCATCAAAGTTTTGAATTTTCTAATGAGTTACGTTCACTCGTTGCAACACACACCCCTTTGAAATTAAGACCCGGCAAAATAAATGGCTGCAAAGAAGAAATGAAAAATTGTCTTCCATGGACTTTACCTGGTGAGAACATTGTGGCTAGATTCTCACGGTCATGCAACTCCAAAATACTCCTTCTTTTGAAGTAAAATTGTTCTGAAAAGTTCGCAACTCGCATCTTTCTTTACATTCCATCATTAAAGAAAATTTCGAAAAGTACAACACGGACAAAACATTCCTAGAGTAACAAATAGTGTAAAACTTTCGTTAACAAAAGTGGAGAATATGCTTACTTAGTTGGAGAATATGCTACTTATTAAGACTTCATTCCAAAACCTGTCACAAAAATATATGTTTTGTGATCATATCGCTGTGTCATAATTCCTTTTTTATTTAATGAATTCCACTGTTTTTAAATTACTTCTCAACTCTTTCTGCAATGCTATTGCTATAAGCAATATAATTGGAAACAGTTAATTGCATGGCCAGATACATTCTAGACACTAAATATCTATAAGTTCTGATAATGTTGAAATATTCCTAACACCTGAAAAAAAGTCATTAATTTACAGCTGTTATAATTAAACTACATGAAAAAGAATAATATGAAGCATATCTTTATCAACTCGCTTTAACACAATATAACAAATCCATGAAATTATGTGTACAAAAAAAAAGGTAATTTTAAATTAATATTTTTAAAAGACTTGTGCTTCTTAAGCTTAGGGTCAATCTTTTGAAGACAATTTTGAATTTAGGAAAGGTCTAAACAGCTACACAGCTTATTAACAGAAAAAATATGAACTTCTAAAAACATTATTCTTTCTACTTAATGTAGTGGGGTAAAACGAGTATTAGTTAAGTTTAGCTAACAAATATTTATTATTAATTGTATTTAGTTTACAAATACAATTGAAAAACTTTTAACGAACATATATTTTACCTGTAAATATCTAAAAATATAGGCTGTTAAGAAAATAAAATAAAACTATTCATATTATTTATCAAAACGATATTTGCCAATCAATATCTAAAAACATAAGCTGTGAAAGAAAATGTTTAAAACACACCATTTATAGTATTATCGATCAAAAAGATACATTTGTTTACCCAACCTCATTTTATGGAAGAATACAATGTTTGACTGGAACTAAGTCTAACAGTCTACCATTATTCTTTGATATTCGAATAATTTTTAAGTCATAACAGGAAAAAAAAATTCTTTAATATGTAATTCATTTTACCGCAACCTTTATAGAAATGACAACTATTAATTAAGTTTAATATTTTTTGCATTTAAAAAGAATATAACTTAATTTTTTTTTCAGGTTCGAAGGTGAATAATGTGGGATGTAAAGTAACAAAAAAGAAAAGGGATTGTTTAATATTTTTATTAACAGAAAACAGCCTTTATAAAATATACCTTTTTCACCATAACAAATTTATCACATTTTATCTAATAAATGTTAAAAAATTAAAATTCATAAAATACGTTTATATGCATTAATAAAATATAAAGGCTGAAAAACATTTATTAAATTTTAATTAGTTTGTTATACTTAAATCTGGCACTTAATTAGATCTTTTAAAATTATTCAGTTTTGAGAAAAAATAATAATTAATTTATCTAATGAAATTTTTATAGAAAATATTTAATTCAATGATGAAATTTTGTACTACAGATTAATTTCTATAATCTAATTCATTTAGAACAATGATGTGGTATTCTACCCTTTGCAGTTAAACCTAATTTAAAATAACTTGTATTTGGAAAAAGAGAGGGAGGGGGAGGGTAAAACAAGTTTTTTCCTAGTGAAGTTTGTATATTTCAGTAGAGAAAAATTTGTTTTTAGTATGAAAAGTAGACTAGAAGAAATGCAAAGTAAAAATATAAACAATGTTTTAATGGACAGATACATTCTAGACACTAAACTGGAGTACCTCATATCTGAAAAATATAGTTGTTTCCTTTTTTATGAATAATTTATTCTTATGGCAAAAAATGTTTAGTCTAGTCAGAAAATTTAAATTAACCCTAAAACACATACATCAGTTGATCTCACACTTAAGAAAGTAAAAAAAAAGCCTTTCGTAGTAGAAAAAGGCGTAAAAATCAGCTTTTAAACTCTCTTTTAAAGACAGGGCATGAAAAAAGTAAATAAAATAATGAAATTTCTCGAAAGAATGGGGAAGAAAAAAAAAGAATAATGGTGTAAAACTAACTTTTCTTCGCGTTTAAATAGAAGTTTTTACGGTCAATTAGACTTATTCATCTTGAACTAAAGCCTTAGACAGTCCCTTGGCCCCATTTTGTTTAAAAAGTCTCCCTAAAGAACACGGAAATTTCCTTACCGATCCTCAAGAATCTTAACCAATAAATCAAAGCTCGAAGTGAAGTTTTCAGAAAGTGACCAAGTGTTCAGGAGCAAGCGACTGCAAAAATTTCTTTCAAGGATAAAAATTCAAGACAACTTAAAAAGGAAAGCAACATACATTATACAAATGTCCTTTTTTTTAAAAGACTTAAGTTTACTCAAGAATTTTAAGCAAGAGTTTCCATGACCGGTTAAACCGAAACAAATGTATCTACGGAGAAAGAAAAAAAACGGCCGTTGAAACTTCCGAATGCCTATTTAATAATGTTTAAATAATTCATTTGCGCAAATTAGGAAAGTAAATTTTCCATACAAAAGAAATATCACTAGATTTGTTTGCCGATAATTTTTTAAGAGTATAAAAGTTATCTAAATTACTTATAATAAAAGTAAAAACTCATTATATATTTAAATTGATAAAAATTAAATATATTTAAGCAGACGATCAAATGATATAGCGATTAAGGACAAAATAAAAATAAAATACTCGGTACTACATAGTACATTGTTTAGTGTAGATGTATTTTTTACCGATTAATTAAGTTGGACTAATTTAATACAGTCGATACTTTCACTTTGGAAGTGTTTGCAAGGAAGTAAAACGATGTTCTATTGGCAAGTATTATATTATCGATGTTCAAATAAATACTTGATTCTGAAATTTTATTACTAGTGGAGTTTTACTTATTTTATGTGACCTTTTCAGCCCACCATGCTAAAATAAAAACACTTCAAAATTGCCAATTTCAGAGTTTTCTAAAGTTTTCACTTAAAGTTTCAACATTCCAAATAATATGTTGTAAAAATGCATAAATTTAATTCATATTATTACTATTGGATAATTTACACAATTTACGTATAGCTTTTACACTAAAAAACCGAGACATTCATCAGTAATTATACTCATACCAGGACACGCAAATGAGCATGTTTAAAAAATCCATAATAATTATTATTTAGGCATTTCCTCATTTATTCATTAGCATGTGCAACTGCAAATTAATGAAATGTAGATGTCAAATTTAGATTTTTTTAATGTTGTCACGACAACAAAACTTATAATTTTTAAAGTACTTTTTCTTCATTCAAAAATAATTTAAATTAAAAAATATTAATTTATATATTCCGAATATAATAGCGAAACAAAGATATCAAATAAAAAATAATCTGAGTGCGTTTAACGTTTTTCAATGAAATCCCTTATTTACTACCATTTACTTCAACTCAACTCTCATTCCAATATTACCTGAGTATTTGCATTAAAATAGAATACCATCAAGATGCATAATTTAAGAAATTGAAAAGAAAAGTCGAAAAAATACGAGTAATTACCAAAAAGCGCAACGCACATAAAAACGGATGATTAATTTCTGTTTAAAACTACAAAAGGGTAGATTCGATAACAAAAGGCAAAAGCTCGACAAAGAAAGCAAAATTTTACTTCTTGTATAAAAACTGTATTTCACTATCATTTAGTGCGCAAATCCACTTGTTCCCTACTGCTCCCTATTTATAGGTAATCTATATTTCTTTATCTTTTACGTCTTTTATTTTAGCAAAATCTTTTCACGAAATCGTTTAAGCTGTTCCCTAATTAATCAGCCCTTTTTTAGAAATCTATTTTCTTTCGATAAGATTTATTTTCCTGTATTGATTTTCTATGCTGCCTGCCTACAACAAGGATTGTTTCAGATGTTTTGTAGAATATGATTTAATCTAGTCGTTTGAAGCTGGTTAAATTTATTCTTATTAGAATCTTTCTTTCTATTGTAATATGCTATAAAGCAATCTGTATTGTTGAGTGTGATACTATCACACAAAATCTTTGATGCGATATTGTAGCCTGAGAAAATTTTTCTTTTTGGAGGAAAATAAAATACTTTGTGGAAGGTCTATTTCCTCCAAAATGTATTACAACTGCAAAAATATGGATGAATAAAATTTTGGCAAATATATACTTTAAGAAACAAACTTAGTGCTTTTATTGCCTCTGATTGGTTTATTTCTGTACAAGCTTCCCTAATATAGTCACTGACCATGATATTTTAGCAATTGCTTTAGACAGTATTTTTCTCGTCAATATTTTTTTTGTGCTCCAATTGCAATACCTATTTTTATATCTTATTGGTTTATTTTAATTATAATTTGTATTTCTTCGTATTAGTTATTCCTAAAAATATTGATAGAACAGTGAAATGTTCATACTTTGCCTTGTTATTGCTGAGTATTTTGTGGAAATCAAATTTATTATTCGATAAATTTAAATATAAAAATAATTAATGTTTTTTTGTTATCATCCTCAAAGAAGGATCCAAGCAGTGAATGGGTTGAATAGTCTTAAAACGCATGCTGTGCTTGTTCTTTCAAAGCAATATAGTTGACATGAAACGCTTCTTAAGACATGAAACGTTTCTTATTAGATAACACATAAATGTTTCATTAAATTACTTTTAAAATATAAGCACTGATGCAGCTAAAAAAGTTTTATTTTTATTTTTTCAATGATTAATTTAAATATAACTAGGGGTCAAGGCGCTCAGACTCGCTACGCTCGCTTTTCGTATGAGGCATTCGGCCCCTAATCAGGCTTATTCGTAAAAAAGACATAATTTCAACACACAAAACCCGAAGATTGGATCAGATAGAATGTTACTGAGCTACACATTGCTTGGTTCTTGCATGTTCATTGGTACATAAAAATTTAAACTTCACACTACAGTAGACCCCACATAACACGGTATACATTTTGTTATATGAATCCGTGTTGTACTGGGTCCTGAGCTATACTCCCCCCGGAGTGCGGACTTTGCTTATAATCGCTGGAAAAATTATTTGCACTCCTCAGAAACACAATGATATTTAATGTTGCCATTCAAAAGTTATATTAATTAGGAGCTAAAGCGTAATAAAATCAGAACATATGTTTCAGCTGTATTTTTAATAATGTAAAACCTATTGGACACCTTGCGAATTTGCCACCCATGGCAATTTTTCATTCATTGGCGACTTGCGTACATGTAAAGTTAATAAAAGCTACGGAACAGATAGGAACAGATAAGGATAGCTTGCCACCAATAGTGACTTTTCATTATTTGGCGATTTACACATGCTCACAACCTATAATTACTGTTCATTTAAGGTTACCGGAAAACCGTTATCCATATTTTCATTTACAGAATCGTTTGCAGATTGGCGTACTTAGCACCACGAATTATACCATCTCGTCGCGCTAGCAAATATCCAAAGTGTACTGTAACTGCTATAATGGCATAGTTAACGCCGCCAAATATTTTTACTGGTAGCAAATAATCCAGCTGGACCGAACCGCCTTTAAAATAATCTGCATTTTAATTATTTTTCATTTTCAAGATATTAGGTATTCTTTTTTGGAAAAACGAATAATCGCTAATTCTAAACTCCTGTTGTCTAAGCGAACTTACTATTTGAAAATTGTCAACTTTGTGTAACACATTTTGAGTTACTTATTTCATATAGTTTTCATTTTGGCGTAAAATGGGCGTAATTCTAACTCATGTTTGTAAATTTCACGCGATTCTAGATACTTATAAACGCTTTGTTGCAAAGGAATGAATGATTTTATTCCAAATCTGGCAACCATTCGGTTTATTTTTTCAGTTTTTTATTAATAGCTTCTAAAATAGCTCGATTTTTGAAGTTTAAATCAGCTTAGCAGCTTCCTCGGAATTTTTTGAATCTGTGGGCACCTTAGTCGAAACTCAAATCCCTACGGTTTAGGAGGAGATAGGTCCACAAGCTTTGACATCGCCAGCGGCGACAGCAGCCTTTACTTTTTTTTAGAAAAGAGAGATACTTTTTAACAAGTAGCTTCATGAACAATCTAAAACATTTAAAACCGATTAATCCTTAGCAACTTACCAATAGGAATTTTGACAAAATTTCACACATGCATGCACTACGATAAACTGGATATATTTGAAAGTTTTGAGAAAGAAATTAAACTAAAATCTTACATCCAAACTATTTACAATCAACTAGAAAAATAAATAAAAACACCTCAAGACTTCTTACAAGCAAACAAGAATAATGTACTTTGCTGAACAAAATAGCAAAACAACTGTACTTCCCAATTCCTCTATTTCAAAGGCAAGTTGGAGAAAGTAGTATCTTATATTCCGAAGTAGCATAGCTGTTATTCAAATTTCTTTGAATAAAAAACGTAACAACAAATTTTGCAGAATTCTTTTAACTACGATAGCCCGGAAGTAAGAAAATACAGTAATAACTTCTTCCGTCGGAGTAATGATTTAAAAAATAATATTTTGTCTATTGAATTTTTTTGAAAAAATAGTTTTAATCGCTTGTTAAAGTAAAACAGTAAAGTCGGAGCTGCAACACAAACTGTGAGTAGAATGAACAGGTGTAAGAGGTGTGATTTCAAAGATATAGGTATTATACTCTATACAGAATACAAAGATATAGGTATTATAATAGTAAATAAATAAACAAATTAATTAATTAAAATTAAATTAAATTAAATAATCCAAAATTAGAGATGAGTTTTTTAACCATTAACGCATATAAAAACAAATCTACTGGCAGTTAAACAATTCCTATTTGTATTATTTAAAATTATACTCAATTAATTTCATTTTCTTCCACTTAAAATGAATACTTAATTGGATATTATATACTAATATTTCTATTATATATCAAGTATTAAATGCCGATGGTATCCTGCTAGTTTTTATGTAAGTATTTCTACTTATTATAGTTCCATCACATATTACATTTGATAACTTCTACTCCCGCCTCGCAGTCTTTAGTCGACAGCCTATGATGACATAGTCTGTATTTACAAAATAGTCTATAGTTACATTGATTCTCTCAACACACTTCACTGCTTCTCTTTCCCTTATTTTTTCTATCCAATTTCTTCAACGTCAGATTTTCTGTAGCCCTATATCCAGCAAGGGCGTAGTGACATCAGACTGCTGCCACCTTAATAAGTTTTTTTTTAATATAAATTAAATGAATCTGTAAATTTCTGCCATATTTATTATAAGAAAACTCAATATTATTTATTGATAAATTAAAAATAATCCTTATTTATTGATTTTGTGCCAACTAAAATTTTAATTAGAGATAAATCGGATAGTAAATACTTGAGAAATTGCAAAACAAATGCTGTAAATTACAAAGAAAAAAACTTTCTAATATTTTCAGGGGTAATTATTACTACACTAAATTAGAAATTAAATCACTGTTAATAAATTTTTTACATGGTATTTTTCAATGCATTAATGTATTCATTGTTTAAACGTGAGTCGAAGTAAAATAAGTTCGTACTTAAAACTCGTACATATCCAGAAGAAAAAACAAAATTAGCTATTAAAACACGATTAATAATGTACAATAATTCTTGTCTAAAGTGACAATTCCAACAATTTCCATTCATTATGTACTTTTAATAGAAATAGTAAAACATTTCACCATAATATGGCGCTAAATTAGCTTCAACCTACCAAGATAAACGCCGAATACATCAAACTATAGTTACTGCTTAAATTAATCCTGATCTTTAAGGATGATTCGGTTTTAAAATATTCATGCCATTTACGATGATAAGGATGAAAAGTTTCTTTCATCGTAGATCACAGCACGGCCACCAGTAGTATTGCCAAAATGAAAAATTTCATTTCGCTTGGCAACCATCTTGACCCTTTATCGCTCTTCCATTTGGCAGCCGTACAGTGTTCTGCGATAAAGCCAATATTTCATTCAGAAATTAACTATTTTTATGATGCTTTTTATATTTTCTGCAATGCTCAATTTCTTTTCCGAAGTTCATGTAGAATTTAAGTAGTGTTTTATTTGAAGTTAAGAGTAAAGTATGCTTTTAAAATTGCGTATGAGTTAGGCATAAAGTGAAGGAATGCTTATTTCAAAGAAGGAAAGAATGTTCCATTTTAATTTATTTTATTATGGATATTAAATTTTTTTACGCAATTCATAATGCAGTTAAGATTTGCGACAGTATTGAAAAGAACAACGAAGTGAAAGAACGCACTGTTACACGTGATAGGTTGATTAATTTGCGAACGAACTAGTCCAGTTGAAGTATTCGTTAACAATGACTGAACGAGCCGGTTCCGAATACGATTGGCAATAAATTGGCAACACGTTTGGCGAAAAAAGAATTGGTGGGAATGACTGCCGGGATAATACGTAAGTACCCAACCTTTTCTGATAGAGAGGTCACAGTCAATTTAAAATCGGTTTAGGTGAAATACTGAACTACTTCTTTTGACAGTGTTATTACAATTGTGTCAAAAGCATAAATAATTTAAAAAGGGAATTAAATTGCACAGGTCGTAACGGAAAATACAAAACGTATAGTGTAAACATCCCGTTTTGGGAAAATTTAGATTTCTTCCGTTTCCTATATACAACAGTTTTTAAGGAGCGCGAATACAGAATAGAGTGTCGTACACAGTCTGTATTCAAATTCTGAGTGAATATTTGCTACAAACAATCCCACACAATGCTGCTTCCATTTCTGAAACACAGGACGAAAAGCAATTTTCATCTAAAACACAAATCCCACTTCCAGAGGCAAAACTTTTATTTGCAGTTCCTAACGAATTACTTAAGGAAAAGTTTCATTTTAAAACAATCCCAACGATTAAACCAGTGGCACACTTGTCAACAGTTTTTCCTCTTCTTCTTCTTCTATGAAACACATTTCTGAATCTGAGCATTTCAGAACTCAATTCTTGTGGCGGAAGAAAGAAGAATCGACAAAGATATCTAGTAACATAAAGAGACCTATGGAAATGTCACCCAGCCAGAGAACAAGAAAATAAATAATGGGAGAACATGGTTTCCGTAATGGGAAACCTGGTGTTTCTTTGTCGACGAAATGTAAGAAACTGAAATAAGTGATGTTCTCAGGGTGACGTATGAACGAATGTCAAAGGCAGAATCATTAAGAAAATTGGATTCAGGAGGAAAAAAAAAAAGAATTTGTGGAGTAGGCCTGTTAAAAGGTGAAAACTAATAGATGGCGTATATAAAGCTATGGGTGATCAAAGGTGAACTAAGGAAATTAATGAATCCAATACATGACTGAAGGTTAAGGTAGAAAGAAAAACGTGGACACAGAAAAAGAATCTGGGAAATGATAAATTTTATCACCACCTTCTCAATAAAAGTTATGTAGGCAGAGTACAAACAATACAGATGAACGAATTGTTTTGTGAATGTCATAAATTTACTCAAGCATGTCTATTCATGCCCGTTTTGTTCTGAAAATACTAAAAATCGTGATTTAAAATACATTCACGAGAAATGCTTCATGGGATTTTAAAAAAGTCCTCTTGATTCGTGCAAATAAGGGATTAACAATAATCCGCCTATAACAAGTTCGGCTAGCAAGAAAGGTTGTTTCCTCACTGAGCAATATTTAAATTATTTATCATTCATTTAACCCTTTAACGCGCAGTGTTTTCGCTCTGGGAACACCAAACTCTGACGTTTTGACTGTTGCCAGTCACGAACAATAGATTTGATTTCTATAAAAATAGTTGCGGGTGACATAGCTCAACGAGAATCCTTTACTTTTTAGCACATCATTTTCCGTAAAAAATGGTCACGATTATTTTTAACAGCACTGACACCTGCTGAAAAATGGAAGAATGCGAGAACAGCTGGATAGATTGCCCAGCACAGCCAGCTGCGTCAAAAAAGGGTCTCTAGATCTGTGGCACGCGATGAATGTTTCGATCGTCCGCAATCTTGCTGGTAGTTAAGTCGAGCGATGGCAACGGCTGCCCTTTTTTCAGCATTGGGAAAGGGTTGCGCCTCAAAGGGTTACACATTTTTAGAAATTTTTATCACTAAGCAAAAATGACGTTAATAGTGCACTTAGTTAAGTTCGCTAGAAATAAGATGCTATAAGTTAAGCTTTAAAACACGCATTAAACACACATATTGCAGTAACATAACATTCATTTGTTGACTTATTACGTAACACATAGTTGTGACATAATAAATCAACATTAATCATGACTCTTATCAAACACCGACATAATGTGTCAGGAATTCATATCAATATTTCTTTTCTATATTTTTTTATTACATATACGTTGAAATATAAATGATCTTCTAATTTCTTAATACGAACGGAATAAACTAATTTACAGTTGTGAAACACAATCAGTCTTATTGCCTCTTTAATCAAGTACTAAA
The DNA here is from genome assembly GCA_038373885.1 of Cheiracanthium punctorium. NCBI lineage: Eukaryota > Metazoa > Arthropoda > Arachnida > Araneae > Cheiracanthiidae > Cheiracanthium > Cheiracanthium punctorium. The sequence goes on from JAWZYV010011719.1 coordinate 777,893, forward strand.
AACTTACCTTTCAAACGCAAAAGACTTCTTTCCGTGTATTTTATGCAAGTCCAAATAAATTAAAAGTCGGGGATAGAAAGAAAGTGAGATAGATAGAAGAAGAAAAAAAGGAAGCGTGCTTAAAACTTTTTAACAAAAAACTTAAACATTTGTTGCTTTAAAATTCTAATCATAGTTTAACTTTGCAAAACAAAGAAAAAGAAAACAGATTTCGTTTCGGGAGGGAAAAAAAAAGAAAAGGGAAAACGCATCTGCTGCAAGAAGAGAAAAGGGGAAAAAAAAACTTGAAGAGGGGAAAAAATGAAAATTTTACAAAGAGATTAGCAAGATCTTTTAATGTAAAACAAAAACGAAACATGTTAAAAAGTAGATGAAAAGTGACGGGCGAGGGAGTTTCAGAAAAACTGCAGTCAGATTGAGAAGATTAGCGGGAAAACAGTCAACGAGAAAGAAAGTGATTAAAGAAGGGAAAACGGAAACGACTAAAAGAAAAAAAAAGTTATATGTTGTAATTGAACCAAGTTTTCAAGAAGCTTTTAATCAGCATTTGTTGTATTTCAAATAGAAAAGTAAGTAGGGAAGTGTTCTGAAATATTGATAGATTTGAAGCTGGAGGCTCACAAAGATGCATGCATAAGAATTTATTGAAGAGCAATTTTTCATTGAAAAACATGATCGAGTTTTGTACAGATTTTCAAAGAAAAAAAAAAAGAAGGCTGGCAGTAAAGAAATGGTAATTTTTAAAAGGATAGGCGAATACATTTTCGCTTTATGGTTGTTTTTATGAATATTTATTTTTATATTTTAAAAATTATCAAAACAGTTGCGCTGGACGAGCTCTTTAAAGATATTAAGATTTGATTTCTGTCATTAGTTTAGACTCTAGTTTAACTTGTTGTCTGCATCGTAGCAAATATGTTGTTATTGTTACATATAGCTGGAAAGGAACTTAATCCATAAACACCTGGTCACTCGCATAAATATCAAAAATACAAATACTGAAGATAATTAAAAAATCATCATTGCAATCGGACAAAATCCAAAAACCAGGATATCTATAAAACTACAAGTAAAATCTCTAAAAAATACGTTTAAAAGTCTAGAGGGGGAGCACTCAACTGTTCAGGATATGATATTGCTGGCGATCCAATAGAGCAGGCAAACATGACCTCTAAGCTACAATGTTGGGTAAAGGCCCGTGATATCGAGTAAGTGTTCTCTGTTCATAGTATCTGTTTTACAGAAAAGACAAAGACTAATGATCAATATGCCTCTTCTCTTTAGATGTTCGGAATGGCAGTCATGTCCAATTCAAAATCTGAAATTGGCCATAGCTCCTTGACGTGGTCTGTGACCGAATTTTTTCCAGTCATTTATAATATTTTCCCATCGTCCATCTCTGGATTTATTAGATAGATCCGTTCATTAGTTCATCCGTTCATCCGTTATACAGTTCATAAAGATTTTCTCTGGTTTATATCTTTTAATGGAATCCAGTGGAATAAGCAACCTCTTCAATACCTAATTCTGTACCTTGCTTAGCCAATTGGTTCAATCTTTCGTTACCATCTATGTCCACATGAAATGGTATCCATTTGAAATTCTACAGTTTTGCCGTTTATATTAATTCCCATATAATTCGTTTTATTTCACACACAAATGAAGACCCTGAAAGGTGTTGGAGTGCAGTTGTCTCCATGGCTGATCTCCAGTCGACAAGAACAACAACAGTTCATCCAAAAGATCTCTCGTAGCAAATATAGAGTAGTTCAAATTCTCTTCTATGCAAGATGTTGCTTTTAAGACAGCATGCGTTTTTGAATGTACACTAGAGTCTAGTGTTTCGCTTCCTTGGAAAGGATGGAAGTGAGCAATCTATAAATGGACTGAATGGCGTCAATTCAATTACAATACGCCCCCTCCCTTAGCCACCGCCATTTTAAATGCGTCATTGCCTGAACTTCATATGAAATGGAAACATATTTACATCTTCAGAGGAAAATTTCGCATGCATAGACTCGTAATATTTGATATCAAGTACTTTTTAATGCATTATGATACTATTAATTATCAAACAAGACAGACGTCGATTGCATTTCAGCAACAAAAATTCATGGATATGTCTCACACGTAGATACTAAATTTGATAGATGCAAACATTTCAATATGCAAACAGCACATTAACAAAAAAAAATTCTTAATTATTACAACTAGCAAAATATAGTTAACCAAATAAAACTACTAAAATGAATATGAAATGAATTACAGAAAACATAACTGAAGTGCACATGGCATGAAATACATCTCACGTTCGTCATTAATATCATTTCAGCTCGCACACCAGAACACAAATTTCTTGGTGTGTATCCGTGCCCATCGCAACTCATTCAAATACAGTCTTCACGTTCGCTGACCCTACGTCATCAGCAGTCTCGTTCCGACATCACCCAATAGATCCATTTGCATGTTAATGAAGTCTTGAACGATGGAGGGAGGAGAGGGATGGGCATCGTTTTGAAGTCACAACTGCAGCGCAGTTTTATTAGGCTGCACTCGGAGGCGAAGTGATTTATACAGCGTTCTGGTCAATACGTCGTAAATTATACCTCGATGATAATGTCTGAACATCGACTTAATTCGGGGGTGGGGGAAGTTTGAAGCCTGAAATTTGTCGCCATTATAAGCCGGAGTGAAGCCATCAACTTCGTGTAGGCGCGACGTTTATTTTGCCACACTCAGCGGAAAAGACTTCATTCCTCTCCGATGAACAACGTCGGAGTTCATCAGTTCGTCAAAGTTCATTTAAAATTTGTTTTACAGTAATAAAAATTAACTACCTACCTTAACAGCTGCAAGAGAAGTACAATTCAGAGGGTATTCAAAATTTTCGTTTAGAAATGCAGGATGTCTCCTATTTTACTATACAAACTTTAAGGTCAGTTGAAATGCACATTAAGTTAGCATCTTTTGTAAAGCAATGTGGTGTCGAAAATAAAAAGTACTGTGAGGTTTTAGAAGTATGAGGCTTTACACATGCTACAATAATGAGTGTAATTACCTTTGGCATTTCCATTTTTCCGTCTGTACTTTTCAATCGGAGGCTCAAAAAGGAAAGGTTTTGGGGGAAAAATAGGAAATGCTGAGGTTATTATGCAAATTATTGCGTAATACGAGGGACCAGATCATTCTAAAAACACATTGTATTTTTTACTTCGCACCCCATTTTGCTAAACAAAAAAAAAGATTATTTATGTGCATTATACCTAGCCTTAAAGTTTGATCCTTACATATAAATTAAATTTACATTACATAATATTTTTTACACTATTTTCTTAAGTTGTATGAAACATCGCTTTCAGTATTTATTCCTCCAAATGTCTTATGGTGAACTTTATTTTAGCGCTTGCGTTCTGTTATTTGTTTTGTGCATTTTAGAGATTGTGACACTGTTCTGTCTTACCAAATTCCTCTTTGTCACTGTATCGCAAGTAAGTATTCATACATTTAGTGTCATTTACCGCCAATGACTTTTTTATTATTTTACCAGCCCTCTCACGTGACATTTCTTCTCCAATCAAGAGATTCATTCAAACTATGGAAGAGTTCCTGTTCCTCTTCAACATGCAGGGATAAAATATTTCCTTTTAGTGTATTGTAAATAGAATAATTTTAATTGCAGATCACCAGGGACAAAGACGTGGGAGAGTGTCATGAGGGCTTGGGCAACCTCCGAAACTTTGGATTTTTGTTAAGTGGATGTCGATAAATCAAACATTTTTGTGAGAAATTCTACCTTTTTCACCTTTCGAGCACAGCCTGAAATTTGTTTCTCGCTACGTACCTGCCAATTATCATTTCTACCAAGCAATACGCACGAAGACATTTCTAATCTAGACTAAAACATTAACTCACTTTAAAGGAAATGTTCAATTAACAAACAAGGTGCTCTATGTCTGATTGTTATATCATCTATAACAGATTTTGACATTAAGCTACAGCTGATTCTATATTTTATTAGTTTTCTACTCCATTGATTTTCTATACCTGATTTTTGCATCAAACTATTGGAACAAAAACCGTCCTTTCCAAACTCCGACCTTTAACTTCCATGAAAGTTCAGAATTTCATTTTTGTAAAATAATTCTTTGCGGCTATAATATAACTAGAAAAAAAAAAGAAACTTCTGAAAAATAAAAGTTATGTTTCTTGACTTCATGAGACAACGTTACTTTATTAAATTTCTAACAAAAGGTACTTAATATTCAAAAAGCGCAAAACTCAGAAGAGGGAAGAAGCAACTGAACGCATCTTGGCAAAACATGAACACTTTGGCAGAATTGGTTCTTTTCTCTGGAACGCCATTCAATTATAAAGTCATTAGCACCTCGAATTTTAAAGTACGGGATCCTCTTAGGGGACGATAAGTGTGGGCAACGAGTTACTAAAGTCACTTCCTGTGTTCAGTTTTGCTGGGAGAAAAGCCCTTGTCACAAGGGGCGCAGGCGACCAAGCACGCAGGCCCTTGTAAATGACACTCAAACCAACAGCTGGCGCTGTAGCATGTATCAGAGGGAGTAATCGGAAGTCTTTTCATGTGGGGGTTGTTTTTTCGGGGATGTATCCTCATAATTAGATGAGGAGTTGTGTAGTGTTAAAAGTAAATACAGATGTTCCTGACACGCTGTCACCGTGCTGAAAGTTTGCGAATTTGGCAACAATGCGTTTCACAGAGAAGCTAACAAAGCTGAATAATTATAAAATGGACCGTTAAGAGTTTAGAATTTATAGATGTACTTAGTTGTACTCACAGGCTTAGAGATGCTCAGAGACGCAGAGGATGGAACTCAAGCTCCTCCATTAAACTAATCATTTAAGGACAATAGTCTGAATAGGAAAACTTATGGTCTCGCAGTGGCCCGGGCGCTAAACTCCATCCCCATAAGAACACGGCAAGTGAAGCAGCAAACGGCTTGGCCAGTGCTTGGGAGGGTCACCTCCCTCTCGGCTAGACTGCTGTGGGACTGTGTACGCTAATGGGAGCTCGTTCACGTTAAAATCTGCCGTGGCTCCAATGTCCTCTAAGTTGTTAAACGATACCTCTGGGGATGCCTATTTCAGGGGGTTGGTCTCTCCTAGGGAATTGGTTCAAAATTAGCGGACCCCGGGCTGCACGATGAATCATAACATAATTCTGTAATTTTCTTTTACACAACTGCATGATTCATATTTTACACTTAAAAAATTCAACACATGTGTCCTATTGATATCTATTTAATACTTAAAACCCGCACAATGATATTTAATGATGAAATACAATTTGCAATAAATGAACTTAAACCATGTAACATTATTTTCTCTTTCACATTGGCTGGCTATTTAAAACAATTTAAAAGTCTACCATAAATTAAGCAAAATTAGCATTTTTCAAACAATTTCACGAAAAATTTTAGTTGGTTACTCAAACTGAGCAAGCACATCAACCACCGAACTTGCAAAATACATAAAAAAAAATCTTATAGTTTCTTTGTTAAGCAAACAATTATTCTAACATTTTTTTGTAGTCAAAAATACATTAACTTGAATAGAAAAAAATCAAACCTTTAATATAATTCCAATATTAAAGATTTTTTATTGAAAAGCAAAAATAGTTTGTATTCGAAATAATTATTTCGTCGTTAACAATAATATTTTTCAGATTAGTTTTAGTAAAGAGAATATCGAAGATCTAAAATCTAAATGCTGAAATAAGACAGAAATCGGATTTTCTTGAGGGAAAATGTGAATTTAAAAAACAAATAAGTATTTTGCTAAGGTTTACTTTTTGTAGCTTCGAAGAAAAGTCAAATACTTAGCATACCCTAAAAGAACCATACAAACGAAAAGGCAATATTCGTTTTTGTTAAGATTTTAACAGAAGCCGCAAAAACACATTTTATATTATAAATGCGATTCACAATAGAATTGCGTTTATAATTTTAATTGGAAATATTACTACTTTCAGAAATGAACTTTGGAATACATATTAATTGAGCATAAACGGAAAAACAGGATAGAATATTTTAGCAGAAAATATAAAGTTTTAAAATACATATTGTCTTGTTTTACTAGGAAAAAAATGTAATGAACCATTCTTACAAAATCCAAAAATGAACGCTACAAAAAGGAAAAAAGAATGTGTTTTTATTTAGTCTTTAACTCTGCCATACATACGGTAAAATATATATACTTTTAGCTTGAGCAATGTGAAGCAGATCTTAGTAAAACTTAGCAGGAAAAAATATTCCCTCATAATATTTTTAAATATTAATATTTAAAACGTTCTTTTAGTAACATTTGAAAATAAATATGCGTAGCGATTTATTAAGAAGCACAAACGCATACCGAGATGAGTTACAATTTTTAATATTTTTATGCATGACGTTGAAAACTACTTTTTTATTATAATATACTGTATGTGAAGATATGAAGGTTGATTCTTCTAGTTAATAAAATATGCTAATTTTTTTCAAAAGATAGCAACCTCACTTGCACTTATAGAACAATCCAACAAATAATTAAAATACCCGCTATTTATCAAACGTAACAGCACCAGAGGTTTCAATTCTGTGTGCAACACCCATTGGAAAATGGTTTAAGTGTGCATATATTTATTTTAATATCTCTGTTATATTTTTAGCTTAAAATTCTCATATTTTTTACTTTACCTAACTAATATATGGGGCACATTTTACTAATTGGATATTTTTTTATTTCAGATCCATATAAAAGATAAAATTTTGTATTTATTTAATATTTTAATTTCCTGAATTTTTTTAATTCTTTATACGTAACTTTGTAATTTATTGTACACGTTTATGATCATCATTTAAGGAATAAAAATGCAGATTTTTAGGACACCCTGTATATAAAACGCAAATAAATAAATTACTCATGTGAACTGTAAACTGAATCTATATTAAGAAATACAAGATATTTTTTATGCTTTTCTTACAGAAGAGAAAAGCACGGAGAAGAATTTTTATCATTCAAATATCTCGATTTATTGCGGCCACTCGATTGCCACACTGCCTCATTAAATTTCAGGAACAAAATCTTAAGACATCTCGACGCAAAAAGAAGAGAAAATAAATATGGAACATCAAACGTCTCGGATGTGGCCTTAAGGTCTGTTAGAGAGGAATAAAAGGGAATAGATTCATGAAATAGGAAACTCCTTGTTTCTTTGCTAAGAAAACACAAGAAACCAAATTAAGTGATGTTCGATTCGGATGAAAGAATCTATGAAGCAAAGGCGAAATGGAAAATCTGAATGGAGAAATATGCTCGACATTCGTGAAGTTTGAATTTTTTTTTTTCGACACAATATATTAAAAGCTGCCGAAATGTAAAGAAAACAGATAACTTTTTTTTCCCAGCAGATATGATTTCTTTTCAATTTAATGGAGCTAATGCAAGCGTGTGGGAATTTATTTTTCAAATGGTTGCTACAAAGGATGTGTGTATATGTTGATAGATTAGATTCAGTTTTGGCCAAATATTGTGATTTTTATATTGAATTATATTTTTAAAGCAATATACAGTGTCCCAAAAAAGTGGTAAAGGGCTTTAATTCTTCATCTATTAGTGATAAGTGGGCAGTGTAAATTGAAAAAAATGTTGAAAATGAGGTCGGAATTAAAACTTCAGTCAGAAAAAAATCCTCTCGTTATTTTCAAAAAGTTACATTGTTTTTTTACGACGCCTATATGAAACAATTTCCAATTAGTAAAATGTATCTCATACACAAAGAAAGAGACATATAAAACTTGAGAACCTATGTGAAGAATGTGAATTCTATGTATAGGCGAAGCTGTTTAATTAACTGTAACTAAAAATTTTTTGAGAATTTGTTTTGTGAAATAAATGCGATATTACTTTCTGGTACCCCAATATACTGTCATTTTTTTATTATCCTCAAATGTATATTATATTATATTTATTACCATACAAACAAAACTTACATTTCTCCATGTAAAGCATAGAACATATAAAACCCGGTCCATAATACAAAATAAAAATGCATAAATTTTCAATAGATTTTATAACATTATGCAGAACTCAAGATGAGGCACAAATTTGATGTGCAATGGAGTTCAGTATCAAATTTTTTTTTAATGAAAAACTATATAATGATCTTTCAAACATTTTTTCATCACATAACACTGGAAAATTGTTCATAATTTTTGTTAAATTCTTGAAAAATACTTTTTCAAAACACTTTATTTTATAAAATAGTTCACTAGGAGGTTTCTCTAGTGAATTCATTTTACTATATATATATATATATATATATATATATATATAAAACTATAGTAAATAAATATATATCAATTAAATATTTAGAAACGCATAGCGATTTATACATATATTGCAATTTCAAATAACCTTCATAAAAATTCCTGTAGTAGAAGTCATTCAGTATCTTAATGACTACAAAAGTATAACAATGATAACAAAAGTAATAGTCAAAATTCAGTAGCTCGCACAGCTACTTTAGCTTATAAATACACTTAATAATACCCCATGCTAATTTTTATTCGTAGAAAGACTTGAAACTAAGTTCTGTTTTAAACTAGATTAGTCGTCTCTGAAGCTTTGCAGAATAAACTGAGAGCGCATTAAGCGATAGGATAATTGAATGGCCACCACGTTTTGACAACACCATAATGAAGACCCCCTGCAGGTATAATTGGCCACAGAACACAGAATTTGTATTTGCCAAAGCATAGTTTCGATAGCAGATAGCTGGCATATCACTAGGGATGGGCGGCTTTTTAAATTTTAAAGTCTTGGATCGATTATTTCAATATTTATTTCAAACTACGAGTCAAGTTATTTAAGAGTAAATGAAATAAGTTGTTTGAAGCAAATGCTATTACGAACGCTAAATAAAAAGAGACGGAAATCAAAATGAAGCGTTTGATCTAAGATTTCAAAAGAGCAAAATAGTTTAATGAACTGTTGCGTAGGTAAAATCATTAACTCATAGGGTAAGGTGGGATAAAATTGATTGGAAACAGTTGACATTTTTTAATTGGCTGTTTCCCGTTACAAATAATGTCAAGCATGTAACTTATTGTGTTATTTTATGCGATGCATTAATCAAGTCTGAATTTTTTTTTGTAAAATTGCATTAACTTTGAGGTGATCGGGTAAGCCCTATCTCGGCCATGTTAAATTCATCAACTTTATGTACCTTTTTCTCAGAAATGGTAAAAGATAATGATACAAAATTTTAACAGCAGTTAGAATAAAATATTTACAAACTTTAACAAGAAAGTTTTTTTCTAAATCAAAATAAAAAAAATTATTATTAATTTTTTACTGAAAATCAATTTTGATAAAATTTGATAACATATTGATAAAATTTTGCGGCCTAAAATGAATAATTCTCACTATACAAACAAACCGCCACGTTAAATTATGTAATATAATATGACAGATCTGTCATTAAAAATTGAGTTCATAAGTTTAATTGATATTGAGAGAAAAGAACACGAACCTGTAAAATCCCCGTTTAGAGAAAACCCACTTTAAAGATAACACATGTACATATAAAGTATAAAGTGCATTGGGGAAATATAAAAAATTCTAATAATTCTGTTTTTCAGATAAACAGGTGTAATATATCATTAGAGAGCTAAAAGTTTACAGTGTTTATGCAATAAAAAATAAAAATAGATTTTCTGACCGAATTTTACTTTCTTGGTTCCCTTAAATGCAGAGATTAAACTTTAATGGCTGTTTTTTTTTCCTTAAAGGTGGGTTAAAATGTGGGGAATAAAAAATAACCCAAAAATATTAATACAATTTATACAATTTCAGTTACTTTCGATCATGACTTAAATATTATTTAAATTTAAAAATATTATGGGTAGGACTGTTAGCATTAGATCATCCTTGTGTTGCCACACTTTCTTAGAACCTGTTTTTAATTTTTACAATTATTCCAGAATCAGAAAACAACCGCTTTTGTCACAAAAATATAATTATTGAATCCTTGGAATGTCGGCTGCACTCTGCCAAAGCTTATGTGACAAGTCATTACAAAGCAAACATTTCTTACGCTTGGAGATTAAGAGAATTCATGTAAACTACCAGTGTTTAAAAAAATACAAGCTTCGTTTACAGATATTTGCATACATGTTACAACTGATTATGAACTTTTTCCATCAATCCACTTGCTGAACATTTCTGGAATTTTGTGACTTTCTTGTGTAAATTAAAAAACTAAATTAAGTGCAGAACTATATTGTAGTGTTTTATATTATACTATGCTATACTACATTATACTATACTATACTATATTATACTATACTATATTTTACACTACTGATAACTTAACTAAAGAAAAAATATAATCAGCAGATTAGGATTTATTTAATCAAACGTGCTCGTTAGGCACTCTGCAGCATAGTTGGCATTATCTCTGATATCAATACTACTGCATAAGTGCTTGACATAGCAACGCAACAGGGCAACAAAGGAACACTCCATGCAGAATGCATCACTAAAGTGCCTGCTAATACATTCAAATCACTGTTGCGATGATATAAGGTACTCAGACTAACAAAGCTGTTTGATGCACTAACTCTGTTTTCAAAATCAATAGGGCTCTTCATTCTAATGTTAAGTACTAGATTATACTAGGAACGGTTTTGATACGTTATGGAAATAACCTCTAATTTAGATAAAAATACATAAAGTAAATGAAATTAGAATATTTTGCAACATTTAGATTAATTACACCAGCCGTGTTACTCCTCAGATCATGTTTGTTTGTATACGTATATAAAATAGGCCTAACAGTATTTCTGAAAAACTTTACATGTGTACTTATAAATACTTCAATTAACATACGCTTAATTTTTACCCAAGATCTAATAGTGGATTGGTTCGCAAAACCACTTTCTATAATAAAAAAAAAATCGTTTTTAATATATACGTTGCTCAAACTTTAATCCGCTATTCCATGGATTTTGAGATTTTACTTGAGAGTTATGTCAACTAAAATATGTTAGTAAAGTGTTTTGTATGTGATTGTATCTAATAAAGTGTTTGAACTCTAGGTTATTGTTGTAAGCATGTATATCCTATTTGTGTGCTTGGCTCTAAACCCGCTTATAAATCCTCGTTAGAAGGACAGCACAAGAGGGAGTGCCCTCCGTGGGAGTCTTTCTAAGGGGTCCTACTCCATATTTATGCTAAATTTCGGAGAAAACTATGGAAAACTCCGAACGGTTAGGTCGACGTACGCACGATAGGACTCGCGAACACGGGACCTACACACTTCGCCCGTTTTCCATTTCCAGTGACATAACCACTGTGCCATGGTGAGGCCTCTAGGTTATTATTAATTGAGGAAATCCCAAGAGTTGCAAAACAAATTAAATAATTATACGGACAAAAAATTAATATATTCCTACGCAGAAAAACGGAACGTATTAAAAGAATGTTATTTTTACAAAAAATGTCAAAAGTGCAAAAGAAAACACATAAGAATAAAACTTAATAATCTTTACATATAATTTACAAAGTTTATTTTACTTTTCGAGTTTATTTAGTTCTCAAAAAAAAAAAAAAAAAAAAAACTGAAGTTCCAATTAAATATAATTTAAGCATTGAACACGATAATACTCGGTTTGACTTTTATAAATGTTTTTCAGAACAGAAAACTAATTTGAAAAATTCATTTAAGAACTTGGCAGTTCGCCAAAATATTTTTTTTTTTTTTACTGCCATGGCGATTCTCATATTCTATAGTTCTCCTGGACAAGGACAGCAAATTTCAATTATAAACCCATTACTTCGTTTTCCACTCTCAAAAGGCGGGAAGTGAAATAAAGGGGTGGGGGGGGGGGGGGTGAACGAAGGAGAAAAAGAATCACTCAAAGTGCTCCGTTTGGGGAGGCTTGAAATGCTCTGATCACATGGGAGCGCCAACGACTAAATGACTAAGCTCTTGTAAATGACAACTTCGTTTGTCTGTTAAGAGGTATCACAATTTCCTCACTTTCTGGCCGTAACTTATATATTCTAAAAAGGAGAGTAATCAATACTTTGTTTACATAAACTTTGAGAAAGAAGTAAATGCGTATGCCACGAAATGACGATTTCGATTTAAAAAAAAAATGAAGTAGATGAATATTTTATTGAATGAATGAACACTAATTAATTTCGTCGTTTCGCTCAGCTTTTCTGATTTTCAAAACACGATTATATCTTCAGTAATAGATTATTAATTTCTTCACTAAAAACATAAGAATTCTATAAAACACGCATTTTTGTCATGTATGAGGAGTGGCATAAACAAAATTTTTGATTGCGAAAAAATTTGTCTGGCGTTGTTTTAACTTAAAATTTTAGTTGAACAAATTATTAAAAATTATTCAATATTCTTATGCATCAACAAAACACTTTGTTCAATAGACCAAAATTTTGTCGATTTAATAAAATATTTCGATGAAAAGAAACAAAAAAGATCTAGTTAAATTTAATAAAACATTTGTTTCCATTTACATGGCATAATATACTTAACAGGGTCTAAAACGCCATGATAAAAGCCGTTTTTAAGTTAATTTTTCTATAAGGATATTATTTTATAAATAACAGAAAGCTCATCATATATAGAAGCAGTTGGGGAAAAAGTCTCCACAGTTCAAAATATAACCTTCTCCGCATAAGAATTTTCTACATCGAGGAAAAATTACGCATGCTCTCCCCTTCTTTTACTCATGGTAATTTTAAGGTAATTATACATTTTAGACACTTACGAACCGGTTATTAAAAGAACAAATTTAACAATTAGAAGTAATTACATTGTGTCACCTGCTAACTTGCACATGTATACTTAATGACTCGAGATTTAATGAACTTCTAGAAATAATTCTAACTCGAATTAGAATGTCCTCATACAAAAATTATTACATTTGAAGCCGATGTTATAATTACATACATAATGCATCCTACAGAAAAACAGATCAGTTTACTATAAGTCATACTTCCAAAAACAGCGAAAAATAAAAATAAAAATGACCAAATACTTAGAAAGATATCAAAGGAGACAAACCACCTGCGTCTTCTTTCCCAGTCATTTATTCCTTGTTACCTTAATATCCCGAAGACGTGTCAGGGCAGTTTACATTACTTATCTGGGGGAGCAAACTCTTGCTGAGTCAGTCGCCGGAGTAAAAGATAGTCCCGGCAAATTAAGTCTGCCGCATCAGCGAGAATTCAAGAACACATTACCAGCAAGGAATGCCATGGAACCGTTCACTCAGTAATGTTTCCAGCGCATCCATCAGCATGTAATGGAAGCAAAAGACAAAGAATGAGGAACTTCAAGGAAAGGGTTTTGGTTATTTATCCGCTGAAAATGCTGGATTAAAGGCTTGTAGCACAGAACAGCTCGAATTTCATGACGTACATCATGTCATAAAAAGTAGACTTGGGATCTCTACTTATGACTTCTACCTGGAAATCTACGTTTTTCTCGGAAGGAAAAGATAAGGTTGTCATCTAATCTTAATTTGCGGACATTTTTGGTGGTTCTTTGTTTATAGATAATTGAATTGACTATTTCATTTCTATGGAACAGTTCTATGCATTTAATGGTACAGTAGTTTGTATCTACCCAATATCTAATAAGCATTTCTAGACGTATACAGCTTATAATTTAATGACTAAAATTAATAATCCTCATAATAGTTTAATTTCAAATATAAAAATAATATTCTTGTTAGCCATGGAAAACAAAGCAAAAAATATACAGCTGGAAAACAAAGCAAATAATATACAGCTGTAATTTTTTAGCACAGCTGTGATCGCAATAAAGAACTATTCTAAGACTATTTTATATATATTATGACAGCATTAGAGAAAAAAAAAACATTACATTTTACTATTATAAAACAAATTATAAAACTAATATTATAAAACAATTTTATTACTAATATTATAAAACAAATTCATTAGAATATTTCAACTGCAAATCATGACTATAATAAGGGGGTATGAATGTGAATTAAGTTAGGTGGGTTTCATGGTATATATAAGAGATATATCAATATTTTACTCTTCATTCCATTCTGCAGTCAACATAGCAATTATTACACTGAACTTTCCGTGTGTACTTTTCAATCAATCTCTGCGATAACTCGCAAAGAATGCGAAATCAGTACATCTGACAGTGTCTGGGATACCCACGGAAAACCACTGTGCCTCCTTAACATATAAAGCATATATATATCTGCAACTAGCTGCGGCTCATTGACTTGGTTGGATGAAGAATAATGAATGTGCCTGTAATATCAAACTAGGAAAGTGAATTTTCTTCATGCTTTAAAAATGTATTTCACACCATTATACAAAAGAAAATACAGTGGTTTATGTGGAAAACGTTTTACAGTAGATAAGTTTACTACATAAGTAGACCCGAACTTTTTAAAACAGTAACATTTCTAATGAATATGCTAAGGCAATGAAAACATATGTACAGGGTGGCCATAATTAAACTGCACGTGTTCAAGGGGTGCTGGAGAGAAAACTACTGGAAATATTCCAGTGAAATTTGGTATCTACACGTTTCAGCGCAAGTCAAATATGAAAAAAATCACCATTTTCGACCGATAGATGGCGCTATATCGTATTTCAACGGTCCCCGACGGCATATACAACTTCCAAAACCAATAGACAAAGCATAATGACATTCTAAGAGGCATATAAACAATATAAAACATCATTTACCGTTTATCAAAATTCCATACAATTCGATTTAGTAATTAAATTTTTACAGTAACATGTAATCAAAAATTAACGTAAATTAAGATCACAAATTAAGCAATTCATAAAAATGCTTTGGAAAACAATTAAACCATTATTTATTCTCATTAACACTCATTGGACCTCTTCTTAATCGTTTCATACGCCGGTATTCTTTCAGAGTAGCTGAATAACTGCTACCATTCTGATAGAATATCTTCACTAACAATGCACGCCCCTTCTTATTCAGAGTCACGATTGACCATTACTCAATGTCGTCTTGTTTTTATACTGTTCAATGAGCTTAAAATTTGCATATATGCCGCCGATAAGCGTTGAAATACGATACAGCGCCATCTATCGGGGGAAAATGGCAATTTTTTTAAAATTAATATTTGACTTGCGCATGTTCTGAAACGTGTAGATACCAAATTTCACTGAAATATTCCCAGTAGTTTTCTCTCCAGCACCCCTTGAACACGTGCAGTTTAATTATGGCCACCCTGTATTTAATAAATTTCTAATAAATTCAAAACAATATTATTCAGCACAATGATATTTAATTTTGACAATTAGATTTTTTACATTAGGTTTAATAAAAACAATATTAACATGCAATAAAACAAATGATATCTATTTATTTATGTACAATAATATGCTATTATAAATTTAAAAATATCTAATATTTTTACTAAACTTAGAGGAAAAACAAAATACTCAAAACTTTCACCATCATTTATATAAGTTTCCTCTGAAATTACGCGACTTGTTTACACATTTATTACACTTCGTCTACAACACAAAGTACCAGTCCATATCTAAATTGTTCTTGTAAGTGAATTATTTCACTCTGCGCATTCATCTTCGTCACGATCAAACTAAACAAGGCAATAAAGAAAAAAAAAAGGAATAAGAGATAGTGATCCAGAATAAAGAATATAAATTTAGTCGCCGTTAGGATATTAAGGTAAGAGGAGATAAATGACTGATTAAAGAAAGTCGAATAGTTTGTCTTCTTTTGAAGACTTACTACATGAACAAATCTCTTATTCTGTACTTTTTTTTTCCCTTTCTTTTTTTTCCGTGTCATTTCGTAACTGATTCCCAAACCTAATGGATTTTTCATCCTATGGGAACCTATTAAGGATTTAGACTAAATAGGATATTTCTGGGGATCAAACAGAATTTGATTTTACGACAGAATGCGAATTTTTACGAGGGAGAAGTAATGATTAAGAATTTACTTTATTCAATAAATTCTGATGCCGTAACATTTTAAAACCTTAATTTATGCTTTGCCGTCCTCAACGTTTTTAGTAATATGCCAATGGTTAATTTTTGTTTTAAATATTTATGAATTTGATTCATAGTGGGAAAAAAAAACTCTTTAAAAGAAGAGATAAGTAAAACTTTGTGTTAAATAACGCCCGGTGAAAAATTGCCAATGTCTACATGGTTGAACATGCTTTAAGATAAAGGGCGCTTGGGTAATCACATAGTTGTTTTAAACCAACAGGAAGACATTATTTCATCTAAGTCAGCAAAAGTGGCTCGATGCGAGCTGCGAGACCCACTTTACGCTGTGAGTGACTACGGTTCAGACTGGCAAAAAGTACTTATCAAGCTGGACACACGTTCCGGTCAAAAACTTTTCAGCCTTCTTCAGCAGAAGTGGTCAGACTGGCACTGTGTATTGCTTTCTGCTGAAGAATGCTGAAATTTATTTCGGCCGAAACATGAATCCAGATAGATAAGTATATTTTTATGCATCTCATTTTACTAAATTTGACTTTCTTACCACAGTGAAAATGTTTAAAATCTGAGTCATATCAATAGTTTTGAATTATCTCTCTAGTCTAAAAAAAAAATTAATTCCAGCTGCCGCTGTGGCCAATGTCAAAAGCTTGTCATGCTATCTCCTCCGAATTCGTTGGGGTTTTAATTTTTGACGAAGGTGGCCACGGATTAGAAAAATTCCGGGGAAGCCGGTAAGCTGACTTAAATTTCTAAATTCCAATTATTTTAGAAGACATTAAATAAAAAAATGAAAAAATAATGAATGCTAGGTTTGGCAATTTTCACCAGCATTAAATCATTCATGCCTTTGCAACAATGCAGTTCCAAGTATGTACAATCGCGTGAAATTGACAAACATGAAGTAGAATTAAACCAATTTTACGCCAAATTAAAAAAAGTAAGTGAAATAAATAAGTCAAAGTGTGTTCCACAAAGTTCACAATTTTCAAATAGTAAGTTCCCAGGAGTTTAAAATTGCCGACTATTCGCTTATAAAAATATAGAATAGCTAATTTTAACGGATTTAAAAAGCGCCATTTTGGCATCAGGTACGATCTGGAAAAAGACTATCTCTTCAAGCAGGGTGAACCTAAATATTGCGTGTGTTCCAAAATGTTAGCACGCATTATTTTGAAAATGAAAAATAATTCAAATGCTGATATAGTAATGCCGATTAGTTTGAGGTTGGGTATTTGCCAGACGTAAAAATATTTGGCGGCGTTAACTATGCCATTATATCAGTTTTAGTACAGCTTGGATATTTGCCAGCGCGGCGAGATGATATATCTCGCGGTGCTAAATAAGCCAATCCGCAAAGGATTATGTATATGAATGTATGGATAACTATTTTCATGGTAGCCTTACATGAGTAATGATTATCGGTTAAGAGTATGTGTAAATCGCCAAATAATGGAAAGTCACCCGTTGGTAGCAAGATATCCTAGCAGTTCCGTAGTTTTTTATCAAAGAAAATATATGAGGTACTGTTTTCTTAGAAATAATTATTAACTATATGTGTACGTAAGTTTCCAAATTACGAAGAGCCGTCATGGATGGCGAATACGCAAGATGTTTCACAGGTTTTACACTATTAAAAATAGTGTGAAGTTTGAATTTTTATTTTCCAAGGAACAGACAAGAACCAAGCAATGTGGTGCTCGGTAACATTCTATCTGATCCAATCTTTGAGTTTTGTCTGTGGAAGTTTGCCTTTTTTACGAATAAGCCTTACTAGGGACCGAATGCCTCATACCAAAAGCGAGCGCAGCGAGTCTAGGAACCTTGCTCCCTATTGACCTAAATAATAATTATTTCGCTAATGTCCATTAGATATTACATTAAACATTAATAGCCGTTAAGTAAGAGAAAATCAATGGACTTTAAGATTTCAAAAACAAAAATTTGTGCGGAGCTTTTACCATTAGACAATTCTCACAAGCTTTCAGTAAAGATAGAGGAAATAGGTCTGATTAGAGTGTAAAATCTCTAGTGCAACGTACCTTTTAGTTTTAAAAGGGCTAATTCTAAACTCATTGGGACTCTTGATGGTACTAATATCTGTAAATTCTGCTCATTGATCAGCAAAATCGATCATTGAACACTGATAACGAATCAGAGCGCTATACAAAATTGCACGATTATAAAACATATTTTAACAAACCACAGCAAAATAACGATAAGGTAATTTCGCGGCTATAAAACTCGGTACAAAATAGAATTTTGACAAAATAATAAGCTTAAGATATTAAAATTAAAAATTAAACGGAGTTAGAACTAAGATTTATAACAAGAATTAGAGGAATTGATGCTTATTTATTTCTTTTATTCTTTCCAGTGTATTCTAAATTTTCAAATTTCTCGGAATTTCGCAGATTTATTACTTGAATTAAGATTTGGAATATCCTGTAATTATTGGAACATCCTCAAGCATTATCAACCAAGATAAACTACAAAGCAACAGTTTATTCCACATAGGTTACAGAATACACGTTTTCTTCCAACGTTTTCAAATCATATTCACGATCTTTATATTTCATTGAATCTTTCGATACACTTTTCAAAGCAACAATCTCTGCGCGGATTTATTCCAGCTTCGGCCGTTAAGAATCCAGCATTTACCAGCAACAATGAAATATCAATTCTTTCCACGCTGCAAATGAAAACAGACGACACCTGCATGGAGCATCAGAAAGAACAAAAGTACCAACAACAAAAATCAACGCTGGTGCAGCACGGAAGTTTCCAAATCAGTTCAGCCGGGAATCTAGGAGAGGCATTTTCAATCAGATTAATATCCTTCCGATTCTTGGAAGGCCTTTTGCAACCCGGAGAAGGAGAAAGTTTACATCTTTCACCTGCCCCCAAGACAAATTACATAAACGGCATACTAATAGAGTACTTCCCCTGCTAATCACGTGCAGCATTTGACAACTTCTTAATGAGGGGGTGCCCGCGTGGATTAAAATTAGAAGTGCCGGGCGTAGTGAACGCGACGGGAGCTGCTGTGCTCGGGGTGAAGTCTCCTCTATTAAAACTAACAAGCGAATTAGGGAGTCGCGCGGCAGGTTTTAATCCAATAATGCGTGTAAGCAAGAATTGCGCCGAAAGGGGAAATAAATAAGTTGGCACGAGAACAGCAAAGACGAATATATGGCAACAGCAAGGAATAGATAAGAACACTGGGTTGTTACGATCTGTCGTGGAAAGTCCGGACGCATGTAAACGCACTTTCTCTTATTTGCAACTGAAAACAAGCATTATTATGTGAAGAGCTTCGTCGGCCTTTCATTTGCAATCAGTAATTATCAGAGAACCTTCAAAATGTATGAAAATTGTCCATTTACTTAAATATACTTGTGATAAATACAGTAGACACCGGTTATAACGTACTCTCACGGGACCTAAAAAAAGTAGTGCGTTATAGCCGAAGTACGTTATAAGCAGTACCGCCGGTAAGATTCAATATTATACAAAAAAGAATGTGGGCTCGTATTTTTATTGTAATTTGTGTTTTAAACAGGTCTGATTTTTTTAAATTTAAATTAAACAGGGAAAATTATTTATAACTTACAATTTTTATTGAGATAAATAATCTGTAATTTCCTTTTGTTTTAAATGGGCAGATGCTACTTTAAAAATACCGTTTTGGCTATCTACAATAGAAATTTGCATCATCAATGCGGCATTCAAAAAATCGTGATAATGTTTTTGCACCATTGAATGCGTCTGGTATGCTTGGTATAGGTTCCAGTGTTTCTTCTTCGTTGTCATCAGAATCATTATAAATAGGGCTTTTTAGGAGGCATTTACATTGATGAATGACAAATAAAAACTATGGTCTTCTTCTTAGTCCTACCTAGCAGGCGAAAAAGATAGAAGATCGCTCCCTTCATTCATACACAATTCATCTCGCTAGATAATCCGAAAACTGACAACGTGTGTTTTTGAAGGTCCTGAAATTTCCGCGAACAAGGAAATAAAATTCTTAAGAAAAGCAAAATTTTATTTTTGGCTTTGGTATAAAAGTACGTTATAGCCGAAGTACGTACTTTTGTTTAGTACGTTTTAACCGAAGTTAAATAAGATTATAAATATAGGACTTCAATCGGGGCCTAGCTTCTAGGTACGTTATATCCCAGGTCCGTTATAACCGGTGAGCACTGTAGTTTACAATTGCGCCAATACTAGAACTTCATATTTATTTTCCAGACATCAAACACAGTGTCATCAACAACATACTAAATATGCATTGGGAAAATTAAGCATCAAAGAAATCAATTTTTTTCTAGCTACGGAATCTTCTGTAGCCCACCTAATAAATCAAAGTTTCAAGCACGGCACTGAAAACAGAACCGCAAACTTCAGCAAAAATTTACTAGTTGCCTATTTTAGTAATTTTTTATTTACTAAAATAGGCAACTTTGTAAAGTAAATAAATATTATTTTTTAGAAAAAAAATAAGTTTCTTCAAAAAGCAATTTAAGTTGATATTCCGTACTCTTGATTTTAACCTTTCCTGGCTAATCTACAGAATTTATTTCTGATTTTATGAAAAGATACCTTACATTAATGTTTTACATATCGCTCATTTGTTGCAGTAACGTCATAAATCAAAAATGATGATGTTTGTCTGGATACCATAGGGGCATTTGGAATGTTGTGAACATTTAACTGGCAGAGTACTGTCATTTCTGGGCTTTTAAAATTCTCCCGCTAGATGGCTGTGGTATCGGTTCGGCGAAATTACGTTTCTTCACTTTCACAGAATTTCAGACACATTTCCCGAAAAATCATGGTTTTTGAGTTATGATGTTTTTGCAGAAAATGACGGATGTGATCTTAATCCCATTCCTAAGTAAATATGTCGATTAGATTAAAATACGAACGTTTGAATCTTTATCATTTATTGTTGTTTAATGAAAAGTCACAAGTCCGTTTACTCTCTTGGAAGAAAAAGATGAAAAATATAATAGATAATTTTCTCTAAAAATTTAAATTTTAATAAATGTAAATTCAGAAACAATACATCACAAGAAAATAGCTCATTAACTTCTAAATTTATTATTCTACAACCAAAATTATGCTTTATATAATAGCATTTTTAAAAAATAACATTTTAAATACTGAAAATAAATCTTAGCACTTGAAAGAAAACATATTCCATGCTGTACAAAAAATAAATAAATACAACACTTAATACATTAAATACTGTGCTTTTAATTTGGAGCATTTTTTGCTGAAGACAAACGGAAAAATAAATAAATAAATTTTTATGACGCCAATCACAGAAAACCTATTCTAGCGTCTTTTTTTTTCAAAACTCGATTCAAATAATTAGCTAAATCCATCTGAAGCAAATACTTTGAATTCTCTGCCCTCGTTTTGTTTAAAGGCAAACCCCCTTTCTTTCTCCACTTTCTTCAAAGAAAAAGAAATTTAACACATATCAGAGTTTAAATAAAGAAGAAAATACTATAGAATTTTTTCTAACTACGGAATCCGCTGTAAGCGCACCTAATAAATCAAAGTGTCGGGCACGGCATTCAAAACAGAACCATAAACTTCAGCAAAACTTTACTAGGTATATCTTTCTTTACTAAAATAGACAACTTTGTAAAGTAAGTAAATATATTATTTTGTTGAAAAATAAGTTACTTCAAAGAGCAATTAAGAAATTGATTTTCAGTACTCTCGATCTTAACCTTTCCTGGCTAATCTATGGAATATATTTCTGATTTTATGAAAAGGTACTCTACATTAATGTTTCATTAGCTCAAATTTTGAATATATATATATATATATATATATATTTGGGGAGAAAAGAAAGGGGGGGGTTTCCTATTCAGTGACAATGCATTTTTAATTCTAATTTTAGTTCTTAAATATTCTATTTAAGAAATTTATTCTAATAAGAATAAATTTCTGAAAAATAAACGAAATGTATATATTTATTCATTATAGTTTTAAGGACAATAATTTTATTTAATTGGATATACCATTTATTTCTTATTATTCAATAATTACGATTTTATATACGATTTTGTAGATTTAATTAATATACCATTATGTTAATTTAATTAATATACCTGCATGTTAATACTGTCAAATAATATTACACTACTGTTTCTGGCAACTCTTTTATAACCTCAATTCTACTATTACACATTCTAATTCTGGCAACACCGGTATTTTACTTCTTGATTTTGGCAACATTCATACAACAAAATTTGCTTATCTCATGTGCACAACATATTTCCTGTTGGACACCTTTCCCTGTTGTCTGTCTTGCAGTATTTTTCGATTATTTTGTTTTCAAATTATTTAAGTATTTATTTTCTTGTTTTTCTATAGTAGGATAGGGCCTAAATGTACGGAGAGAATACCTCTTTTTAATATGCCACACAACCGAATCTTTCTATTTTGTTGTCTTTAATTATAATCTTCTGGATATGGCCCCTGACAAATGTCCCAGAGGTTACAATTTCCATTCCTTCATTCTAGTATATTTTGGTTCATTGTATTTCGAATTTCATACTGTTTGGCCCTCTGATTCTGCTGATATACTTTTTACCCCTACGGGGTGTGTCATTTTTGCAGTAATATTCTTTGTGTTTTAGTTATTAATTATTTGTATCTAATCTATATACCGTTATACTATTAAAATCTAACTCTAATCTTACCCTCTTTATCCAAAATATACCCAAGAATTAGTTTAACATCCAATAAAACTTTGCAAATTAAATAGTTTCTAGGAATCACAAATATGCTGTTCGGAGGAGGCACTAAATCACAACTTAGAACACAAAACTTTTCAGTTTATTCATGAGGAAGACCTTTAACAATGCTACTTAAATGAAAAAAAATCAAATTTATGAACATAATGCTTTAACTGAATTGCATACTTTATACGAAAGTGAAACGCTTGTTATGCACAAAGAGCTTTCCACAGTAAGCACAAAAGTTTGAAATACCATTTCCAAAAACCATCAATCATTGCAGAGTACAATGGTTCTATAGTTGCATGGAATATATTTTAGCAAGGAGTTAGAAACATCGTTTAAGTGACTATAATTACCCAAATATAGATGTATGTTAAAATTTTAAAAGATGTCCCTGGTTTTTTAACTGTGAATATTTTTAGCAGTCAAGTGCATTTTTTCTTAAAATTAAAGTAGAGAATAATGATGTTTCTCTAAGTTAAAGTTTGGGATAAATCTTTAAAAGTAGTGCAGATTTTTCATTATTTTTTTTATAATTTGCGTTTCTCTATACAAAATACAGAGCATGTGCCTTCATGTATATTTCTATGACCATAATGCATTGTTCACACACTATACAACCATAGGTTTTACCAAAATATTTTAATTTTAATTATATTTAAGCATTACATTTTTCTACGTTTACAAAAAACAAATGAGGTAAATAATTGAAATATCTTACTGCTTTGTTTCTGAAAGTTTTAACTTAAAAAATAAAAACTCCAGCTTGTTCTTAAGAAATCCTTCTTTTTTCTTTCCCTGGAGCTTCATATGTCGACAATTTTCCCGCACCCCTAACTTAACGCATCTCACAACCGAAACAATACTATAAACAGACATCGAAACACAGCAACAAAAGCGACCGTATAAAATCTCATGAATTTCTGATTTGGCTCCAAAATAACACATCGAATGCCTCTCGCATATTCGGAATAGCTTCCCACTTCAACAAATCGAAGACAATCGCAAAGAAAGGGAGAGGCAATAAATCAAACGCAACCCCTTTAGAAACAAACAAACAAAACACGGGTTCCGTTTAGAACAAGCATCAGAAAATCAGACGTCTCACAGACAACTTACACAGTGACGCATAATTAAATTTGAAGAGATGGCTGGATGGCTTCTTTTCTGTTCCATCCTTTTTGGGAACTTCCCCCCGCTGAAATCCTTCCTGCAACCCTTGAGGAACTATTGACAAGAACAGATTAAATCGCGACCGGAGACAAGTCATTGCTCTACAAATAGGATTTCTTTTGACTAAGAAACATTCTCCAAGGAAGGAACAAACACGAGAATAATTGGATAAATTGAAAAATAACTCTTCTCTCGTTGGTGCTTGCTCCTTTCTACAAAAATTTTTGAGTCTGCTCCTCTGTCGTTAGACAACTCCATGCGTTTCATGCATATATTTTTAGATTTTTTCCCCCTTTCACTTATGGTCGTCATCAATTACGTGTAGTTAAATATCTTAAGTTTTGTTTGTATTTAATTTTTTCTTGTTTGTCTCAAAATGTCGATTTCTATTCAGGTAAATACAACCCAGTCTGAATATAGAAAATGCAGTCCAGTGATACAACTGCAGTAACGTACAAGACAAAATATTAGATTAGCATATATATACTAGCTCTAGTGATTGCGATACCGGTATACTGGTATGACGAATAACGGTATGTTGTGTTATTTTGAAATTTAGTGAAAGCGGTATTTGCTATAATGTGAAGTACCGGTCTGTTTGGTATTAGCTGTGGATAGGAAATTATTTTGATACTTAAGTATTATCCCGACGTACATGTCCGCCAGCCTATTTTTTTCTTCAAATGTGCTAGCAAACTATTCCCAATCGTATTCGAAACCATTAATAATTTCATGCGTTCGGCATTTATCTTGGCGAAAAATCGCTCGTCTTGGCGGACCGCCGGTTTAATACGTTAGTACCATTCTTTTTTCATATTATTTATTACTTTCATTATCAAAATGATTTACTATTATTTTTATTATCATAATAAGTTATAATAATTTGTCATTACTAAATACATTCAAAGACTAACACGTCCAGTTGAAGAAGATTTTGATATTGATAAAGAATTATCCCTGTAAGGGAAATTTACCACTTACCAGAATAGATACGGAAAGAGCACTTTCCACAGCAGATAATTTCTGTTAGAAACTTACGCGTCTCGACCCGAGTGCGTTTCTTTCATCGAAAATGCATGAAAAATTTTTATTTATTGATAAATGTCATCGTATTTATATTTCTTTCTCGTTATTTTTTAAATTTCTGGAACTTTTGAATTTCTACTTCGCAATTATGGGCATGTGCGGGCCGGGCCGGGAGGTTTGTTGCAAACGTGTTATATTACCGGCCTGGGCCTATAAATTCAAGAATCATAGAGCACAAACTGGGCCGGGACTCACGTTTCGAGCTCGTGAAGATCTCTAATTTGCACACGAAAGTACGTTCCAGGCTAAATGGCAGTTGAATAGATGCATCATGTTTATTTACGATCATATCTCAAAAATGTGCAGTAAATAAATAGTTCTTTTTTAATAAATGTTTAAGAATATACTAATCAGTAAGGTTGACTTTTATATAATATTTACTATTCATGCATCTCTGTTCCTTTACTGTATTCTAATAGTGTATTGTATCGGTTTATTTTATTTACAGTTAGTGGAATGTCGGTTAAACGAATATCTCTCTTAATGCGATAAATTTTCAGTGTACTTAGTAGTAGTAATTTGTCAATGTGATCCCAGATAATTGAGTACCCCGTTTATTCGAACAATATTTCGTGATAAATTGGCTATTTTGATAAGCGGATATATATATATATATATAGTTTCTAATATTATAAATCATTATTTTACTGCTTGTTAATAACAGTAGTAATACCGACATTCCGGTACACCATTAAAAAAATACCGAATGCCAGTATTGGATTTTTGGTCCGGTATTGCAAATACTAAACAACTTAGCTAGCTCCCTATTTACGGCCTCTCAACTAAATTGCAATGAATAACAGCCACGTTGACATTCCCGGTGTAGAAATGTCGACGACTTTGATGTCGCATACGTTGATGCTTTATATAATAAGAAGAATATATTGATTTAATTTGGTATTTTAATATAGAATTTTCAAACTCCTTACAACTTTCTTTTCAACCAATTATTTTAATATTTTTTATTTAAAAAAATCACTATCTCGAATAATTGAATTTATATTTTAAGGCAATGCATTATTTTCATTTTTAATAAAAGGTTTCTCTATCTGTTCATTTTTATTTAATGTATTCGAAATTTTTCCTGAGAAGAAAAACAAAATCCTTTTTCTGAACAGATCATTTGTGAATATCTTAAAATTTAATTATGTTGCCCAACTGTTGTCAGTTAATGATTGTTTTCAGTGTTCCTTTGAGAAACTTCCAACACAGAATGTGAATGAAAAGATATTCAATTATTTTTTCCATGGAGATTTCCCTTAAGTGGCTATTGATTAAAATATTGAAGCATTGTGAAAACTTCATTTAATAGCCGAGATCCGCAAAATCGATAAATTAGGAAGAAGGCATTGGATGAATGAAATCGATTTATATTTAGACAATGTTCTTAAAATATAAAAAAAGAACAAGTCTTTGAAGATAAAAGAGCCCAATATATTTTTATATTCGCTGAGAGTGCCGTGATTGTAAAAATAATTAAGGAGAAAGAAAACGGAAAATGTATGTTCTGCAGAATGTTTTATTGCATTAAACAAAAAAGGAAGCATTATAAAACAGTTTAATTTATGAAATGAATTTTAAAACAAAGAATAGAGAAGTTATAATTGTTTTAGCAACATAAAAGGGAGATGTGCTACATCTTTAAGAGGTAACCAACAGTTAACTTTTAAGGCTTAAATCATTGATGTTTTTCGTAATATAATACTCTTCATAATTATTTTAGCTGAAATAGCCGTCGTTCACCAGTTCTTGTCTTTCATATCTTTGAAAAGTATGAACTATCTTTTGAACTGAAGGAGAATAAAGAATGAAACTAGCATACTGGTACTTGTATAGAATGTTAAGTAATAACATTTCTGCACCGGAAAAAAAACCACGGAAAATTTTAATAATACAATCTGTAAGTCAAATTGTCGACATTTTTTCCCCTTCAGTTGAATGCGTTTTTAACACCAAAAAGACAATTAAAGTTACGGAGGAAGATTCCAGTAAATAATATCAAATTAAAACCGATAATATCTGAGAAAGGCTTTTTAATAGAAAGCTCTCTGTCTTGATCACATTTTACGATACAAAATTTTATTTCTTTCCCTTCAGTGTTTTTTACGGGATGCAAAAGCAAGCATGTATTTCTTCCGAATAGATTTTTGTAAATGTGAATTTAAAAATGGAAAGTTAATTTTAATATTTTAATTAATTATAACAGAACTAAAAAGAAAAAATTACTTTATTACTCGTTAAGACTATCCTTTTCACAAAAGATTTATGTGGCTGTAGACTAAGAGCTCTATTTAAACAGGCTTCAAATCATCTTTTTAAAGGCTCTGTTAGAATTACTTCTTTGTGAATAATGAACGAATATTATGAAAGTGTTATTTGCTTAAAAAAATAAGAAAGACATTTAAAACAAGCAAACGCCATTTACATCGGAGGATGAATGCATCAAAGAATCCTTGAATATTCACACAGCCATACATACACTTACGAAACAAATGCCAAAAGCAAGCATTCATATATCCCATTAGGGGACAACCCCGCATACGACTGCAAACATATTACAGAGCCATCAAGTTTTGAAGGCTCGAATCCCAGCGGGAGAGGTCACGAGGCAAAGATATAGCCGGTAAAGTCATTTTCCATGTTTAGTTACAGGGGAGGAGGGACGGAGAAACTCCTGTCACCAGAGGGTTTTCCGTCCTTGTAAATGACACTCGCTGTAAAATAGATGAGCCGAGATCTCTGGCATGCTGATAATAAGTCGGTGTTTTGTAAATAAGAGTGGTCAATAATGCATGTTTTATTTTCCTCGGCATTTATTAGCCAAGAGAAAAGTTAAAAAAAAAAAAAAAAAACAGGATAATTGTTTTGGGTGGTTTTGACGGATGGCGCTGAGTTGGAGAGAAAGTGAAATAGATGGCGCCACGTGTTTAGTGCACATTTTTGATAGATGGGTTTAAATGTCTCCGAAACAGTGAGATCGTCGGTAAAATATGCAAGGTTATGAATGAATAGTCACTCTGACAAGTATTGCACATCCACAAAGCAAATAGGAAACAATTTGAAATGGCACATCAGAGTCAGCTTTACTGTTATGTAGCTGTAAGTTATGTACAAGACACAGAGGACGTCAACTTTTATTACTTGTTAATTATATAAGTTGCATACATTCCATTTTATATTTATATGGTAGATGCACTAGTAACTGAGGATGCACCAGTAACTGATGCTTTGTCATATAAATTATTATGACAAGCTTTTATTCCAAAAACATTTTTATTCCATAAAAAAATATTCTTATAATTTCATCGCTATAATATCATCTTTTTTTATTTGCCCGTTTTTATTCTTTCAAAATGGCAACGCTCTTTTCTTTTAGTTTTCCTTTATTTAGGTGTTGTGTTTACTTCCCTATAGGTTCGGAAATATTTGATTTTGGAAGAAAAAAAAAAACAATAACTGAGTGCCATCTGACCACTGATTCCGATGAAAATTTGACAAAAAGTAAAAAAAAAAAGTTTGTTTTACTCATATGCGCATTTTACACAATTTTTTTAGATTTTAATTATAAATAATCATGTCTCACCCAAAGCATGTACGGCTGTTTTCATTCACAATAAATAGTTACCTGAAAAAAAGTAAAGAATACAGTTAATTTCAAGTAAAATGGCCGATTGAATAATTAAAAATGTAATTTAAAAAAAATTACAAGTACTTATTTAGCATTACAAAGTTTCAAATAGTAAGTATTACAAAGTAAAACACAATTTTTGAAATCTTAATAAGCGGGATATTTGAAAAAAAATCGTAATGAAAAATTTATAAAACAATTAAAATGTTTAAGTTCAGTACTTTTTCATATCTCCTTGTTTATAATGTCAGTTTAAAAATAGATATTAAAAGGTCGATTGCAAGAGACTTGCTGATTTTATGTTATCTATGATATGCAGAGAGCTATTTACAATATCTATGATCTGAAACATATGTGAGGGCTGTTCTTTTATGTAGGAGAATGAGGGGAAGGTTGTTTCACTTATCAAATGTTTATAAATAACTCTACTTGTAAGAATATTACCTTCAAAGTCTCTTAAACTTAGGTATATAAATAATCAATTTTTATGAACAGTAATTTTCGATATAGAATCCAGCAAAATTTCTGAGTATGGCGGGTAAGCTGGTGACTATTTTGAAAAAAAAAATGTTACGTTAACAAGAAGTATCTGTAAACAATTTTTTCACGTTTAAATTTTTCGTTTTTTATTAAAATTCGAGATGCAACAACACCTAACCCATAATCGGGTTGGTTGCCTCATGGTTGGTTGTCACAGAAGTTGGGGTTGGTTGCCTCATAAGTCTACTGCGCAGTATAATCAGTTCTTTACAAATAAAGTTCTTTCCGAATGAACTTGTACTGATCTCTATACTTCGATGTTACACCAGAAAAAGTTCTACATCGGTCAAACGATGGCCATGGATACTGTTGTTCTTGGGAATGGAAAAGTGATTATTTTTTTCCTTATTAGAGGAATGTAAAGTCTTCATGTATTTCGTTTCAATCTCATCACTATCTGGCAGTATCTTCTATAATCTTACTACGTATTTCAAATAACTTTTGCCTAAACGTTTAACCAGGCTATGATTATCGTTCTCAAAGTCATACATGTTATGATTTTTTCTGCTCACCAAATCTTAGTCTATTGCAATGTCGGTTTCTGATTCCAATTGGACATATTTGTTGTCAGATGATTCACTTGCTGAAGAACTGTAAAGAATTTTCCTTTTTTTTTTTTTTCTTCTTCATCTTCTTCTTGTTAAAATAATAGATGTAGGCGCTCTGTCGCCTCTCTCCCATCCCTTTTGCGTTTCTTTTTTGCTTGTAAATTTATTTTATGCTTCTTTACATTTACGGGATTCTTTAAATGTATTTCCAGTATGACGTATATTAACGCATTATGTATTTTCTAAAAAAAAAAAAAAAATGGCGAAACTTGGAATATAAAAATTCAATACCACATCCTCTTTTTTTCGTGGAAAGTTAATTCCTTGCACTACAACGACACCGAGTAATAATATAAACTGAACAAGAACCCATAATATCCCCCTCGGACAGTAATTTGGCTATTTCTTACACTCTTTCCATGAAACCCGCACGTGGAGCTAATTCAGCAGGCTTAAACTGATTTAACAGAATTGTATATCCCGGTGAGTAATGGAAACTCGGATGACACGTCTGCAGGAAATTACGGAGCCAAGAGATAAATGAGTGGTTAAGGAGACGAAAATGTACTTTGTCTTAGCTCAGGTGATCTACTCAGAGGGGAGAAGAAGGAGGGCAGCTTTCCGCGTTTTATTTTATTCATCTTGCAAAAGGTACTAAGAAGGAACAAAAAGAACATTTCAAAAACTGATTATTGCTTCTACTTTACACAGTCTTTTCAGTTCCACATTTATTTTTACGTTGTATTTACTTTATTGTTCAAATTATCTTTCCTACAAAAAAGAAAGCTGAAATTTGTAAGGATTGCCCATTTTGGATTGAAAAAATGTTTGAGAAACAAAAACTTAAATCGAATTTTATTGAAATAAAAAAATAGTAAATTTGCTATATTAATTAGTAATGACAGCTCAAAAAGTCTTCAACAACACTGAGTAACGCTTCCTGTTGCTAAAGTGCTTGACGTCTAACCACCTCATACAATGATTTTAAACATCGAAACATGCCCTAATGAAACCACCATGTGGGAGACATTTAAGGATCAAGCAAACTTGTTGAATTTTTCTCATTTGAAATTCTCATTTTAATGTTCTGAAAGCGCATTTTTTTCCTTTGAAAATATACTGTAAAATTTAGCATTTAATTTACGTAAAAATATTTTACGGAAACCCCAAACGTTTCCACTAGTCAATCCAGTTGTTTATTAAAAATATTTTTGAAAATATGTTATTTTCAAGTTTATGAGCCGCGATTCTGAGTAGAAATTGACTGGGTCGTGACTCAACAGCACTGAAAATCGAATGCATAAATACAATGATTCCGACTTCGAAAAGCAGACCTGTTAGTCCAGAAGTACTGGTGGTTCCTTTTGCATAGGCAGATTTGTCTCGTGGGAGTG
Organism: Cheiracanthium punctorium; assembly: GCA_038373885.1. Taxonomy (NCBI): domain Eukaryota; kingdom Metazoa; phylum Arthropoda; class Arachnida; order Araneae; family Cheiracanthiidae; genus Cheiracanthium; species Cheiracanthium punctorium. The sequence continues at coordinate 809,076 of JAWZYV010011719.1, forward strand.
CACTTTATGAGTGAGCATTTCGGGTACAGCCGTAAGGCACGAAGCACATTAGGGTGACAAATGTACAGCACTCTTTAACTCAAGGAAAGCAGTGTTATCCATAAGGAATGACATGAAAACAACCTCCATCCAAAACTGTTAAAGTGTGCGAGAGATTCGAAAATTAAACTATAAATGAAAACAACACCAGAAGAAAATGCACTTAGTATGCTGTTGTTCTCATGTCTATTCCATAGTTAAAATAGCCAAATTTAAGTAGCGTTAAATGAACCCAAAAACAAAAAAGTGTAGGGAATACTTCAGACTTTTATAAATGTATTAACAGCAAAAAAAAAAAATATTTTTTCTTCGTCATTTAAGTATTATGAATCCATTCGTCATATTATACATATATATATACATATACTCAGTAGAACCTGCTAAAGTGACCACTTCGGAAAAGAGAACACCTGTCTATACTGACCACTTTTGGGCAATCTCACTTTACGACTACTACATTTTACTATCTTTGTAAGGTGTCCATTTTCATATGCTGACCAGTTTTGTTCTTCCAGAGGCTGGTCACACTAAACAGGTTCTACTGTATATAAATGGGTAGAAGTGAGTTTAAAATATTTATTCGCGATTTCAACGGCAAAATTTATTTTATTACAAGTGCCATTTGCATAAATCCATTTATCATATTAGAACTGCGGGGTAAAAACACCATTAAAAAATATTCATTTTGCATAACTGTTTATCATGTTAGTTATGACCTTTACTGAATGATTTAGAGAGGGCAGTTTGTGAATTTTCTCGGCAATTTAAGGCAGATAAATGTGAATTTGTAAGCTATATTTGACAAACGTGAATTATTTATAACTAAGAATAGTATAAGGACAGTCTGGGTAACTTTGTCAAATATGTTCCTTCTTTTAAAACTAAGTGTAATTTATTTGATTTCATTTTACTTACTCGTATATCGTATATCTTTATATATCGTAATTCTTTATGTATCGTATATTACTCGTATATCTTTATATATCGTAAAATTAGACGGGAGTTGTATAAATTCATTCGGTGTTTAATTAGCTTAGAAAAGTTTTAAGTATTTTTTAACAAATACAATTTTTAGTCACAATTTATAAGAAGACAGCCGACCGTGTGTTTCCGAAAGGAAACTGTACCAATAATAAAGAGTTTTCAACTCCTGATGAAATTTTCAATTGAAGAGTGATCCAAACTAGACCTGATCAGCGAGAGTTGGATCACAAATTGAATGCATTCAACAACCAAATAAAATCAGCAGTATGATAGGTGGCCTCATATACACGTATTCCCTAGAAATAAATTGTTTTTATACGAGTTCTATAAAAATTCTAAATTCAGTCATAATAGAAATCATAAATTGATAAAAACACTATTAAATTTCCCTTACGTAATTATTTATACAATCTTCGGATTATGTAATGGATGATCCTGAAAAGGAATGAAGATAATCCTAAATTTATGGAAACATTACAAAATCTGGGCTTAAAAAGTCCTCGCCCAAGGCACCCCTCCCCCTATAGGTAGATGTCCTTTATGCAGCTTTACTTCCCTGAGCCAAATACACAAAATCTGAAGAAAACAATACTTATTTTTTTTCAAACAACGAATTTGTGATCCGATAATTGAGTCATTAAAAATAAACTATGAGTTATAAATATTATTCATAACTGTGTATATTTTTTCATTCATTTTTCGTAAACTATGGCAGAGAATGTGACTAACACTACAAACCTTCCTAATACGGAGTGGCTATTACTCGAATGAAATTCTACTTTGCGACCACATGTTCTTTGGTCATAAAATAGCCTTTTTTTATTGCACACTCCTCTAAATACTTTATCAGTGGAACTACTACGCATCACAAGTTAGAACTCTTTAAAAAGTCCTCCATCCAAGGCAGACAGCCCTCGATTAGCTTTGCCTTATTACACGACACTACACATGAAATGATACAATAAAACTTATCCACAAATCTGGTTTCCGTTTACTGTACATTCACAGGATACAGAAAACCCTTGAAAAAGTGTACCACGTAAATTTCGTCCTACATTCGTAATAATGATTTCCTAGAATAGGTACAGATCACGTTAGAGTCATTAGGAAGAATTGCAACATTCTTTCCCCTCCCCCTCCCCCTGCACTTGCTCTTTTCAAGTAATTTGATACTTGCGGTGTGAGAGGGCGTAATACTTAGGGCGTAACTCTGGAGAGCACTGAGTCAGCACATTCGTAATTCCCAGTGAGTAATGCAAACTACGATAAACACGCCTTCCCGGAAAACAAATGGCCGGACTTGGAAAATGGGGTGTTTTGTCTTCTCTCTCTCAGATCATCGCTGGGAGGCAGTGGACGAGTTTTGTTTTACTTCTTTATAGAACGGGGTAGGACATAGATCACTCAGGTGAGAACGGCCGTAGAAATTCGCGAGGAGGGCAGAAATTTCATGAGAAACGTGGTAAATCGGCAGTGTGTGATGTTCACTGCTTTCAAATGTGGCGTTTTTGTACCAGAAATAAACAGTAAAAAGGGTTTTCGGTGACATGTAATTTTTGAATAGTTCCAATAAAGTTAAAGGGGTATATCGTTTTGGCCTTGTTCTGGGTGCTATCTCTGGTGTAAACTTGAATAAATTGACGAAGAAAAAATGGATGTTGTTGCTAAGAACTATATGTGATAACTGTGTGTTAGTTTATTATTATTATTATTATTATTATTATTATTATTATCATTATCTAATCACTTGCAATTATTTTCAGAGAATGATTTTTGTCTACGCGGTGAAACGGCGAATCACTTTTCAAGGGTTGCCATGTATATATATATATATATATATATATATATTAAGCGAGGATATTAAAATTCAATCATTTAAAACTTGAAGGCCAAAGTGTTGACAATTTTACTATGGTGGTACTCACCATACTTTCATACATACTTTCGGGGACAAAAGGGTTCAATGGGGTATGGTTCATTTCACCATACTTTCAGGGGACAAAATAGATGTCATGAATTTAAATTCTAAGGACAATTATTAAAATAAATATTTGTTTAATCTCTTTGCTTTTTTCAGCGCGCAGACGCAGAGCTAAATATTCACCATTTCTGCCTATATCTACTCCCCAGCTTAGATCTTGTATTGCATAGCTGTGGTACAGGATTTTGTGAGATAGCGACCGGGTGTTGGCCGGTAAGCAACGGATAAAGTGCATAAGATAGTGTCGAAATCTCTTTTATAATCGATGCGTTCAGGTAATTTATCTTTCATTCCCTTTCTTCCTGTATCTAAACACAGAGAGAAATCATTTGTCGCTCATAAATTGCTGAATTGCCTAATAATTAGTTCAATTATTAAAGGAGAGAATAAATTTCGCATAAACTCTATTGCAAACTGTTTGAATGCAGAATTACTATTGTAATTTTGAAGCATGGATCGTGTAGCTCCGACAACTAGAAAAAGTAAATTTTCATAATTGAAAAACATATCGAAAGGATTTTGTATCGATATTTGCTTTGGTTCCTAGCCAGTAAATTATTTTAAATGGAAAGATTACTGTACATATTACACTAAAAAAGGGCGTTTCTTAAGTGCTTTACAAGTTACGTTACGCTGTAGTTACAAGCAACTACGATACAACGTTCGGTAAAAGTAAAGCATTTTTCTTAATTATTCGTTATTTTTTATGAAAAAATAAATTAGTAGTTTCAATTTAGTAGTTTTTATCAACTTATCTGTATTATTTTTAATTTTATGTTTAACGTCTTACCTAAGAATAAATTTAAATAAAAAATTTAAAGAATGATGAAAATGGTATATACGAATAGAAGCAATTTCAAATACGTGTCAGGTAAATATATTTTTTTAAACTTTCAGCGTTTTCAAAAACAAACAAGTACACGTGCTGACGCTATCTAGGCGTGATGCGCATAGTGCAGTAAAATTCCACTATAGCTGTTACAAGTGAATAAATCATCTAAGAAAAACTAAAATAATTCTTTGACTTTACTTAAAGGGAACAAAAAAACACTTATCCTTTATTTTAAAATATTTCAATAAAGAATATTACAATTTTTCGCAGAAACATAAATCATGAACACCCAATAACGAGTAGCATTTCTTTTTTTTTTCCGTCATCGAATACACACCGAAAGGATCAAGTATCGATATTTGCTTCTGGTCCTTTGACATCGAAAACTTCCCCGGAATAAATGGAAACCATTTTCGAATATCTTTAACCCATTTCAAGGACTCTTGGCAAGATCCTTTCCAAGAGAAAAGCATCCCATTTCGGGGTTTTCCTGGCTATTCAATAAATTTCAGCTACTGAATCCTCGCAGATAAGAGATGTGAAGTCATTCCTGCGGAAAACACCTCCCGGAAAAGAAAGTGGAGTTTTTTTTTTTTTTTCCTCGGCCTCCACATCACCATGATTGATGAGTTTAGTGAGATATTAGACCTTCATTTAGTAAACATTGATTTACTAAAGGGAGCGAGAGAAAAAAAAAAAAAAAAAAAAAAAGATAACGATTTAAGCAGATAGAAGTCGGGAAGAGAGCCGTTAACGGAAATATGTCACTTAGGTGTCATTTGGATTACTTTGAAAGCTATGTGATGTTGTTAACAAGTCGTCGAATTTCATAAATAAGGAGTTCTAGCACTAGCTTGTTCAAAATTATACTAATTTCTTATCTGTAGTATGTTCAAGTAATCATCAAAACTATGTGTATGCTTAAGCAAGCGGAATACTAAATCGATCTGCAGTTATTTTGAAGGACGTGAATGCGAAATTTACTAAGTTTGACTAATTTCAACGAATTCTATTATGTCTACCGGAAAGTAATTTTTTAATAAATTCAATCAAATAAACTTTTAACAAGCTTTTAATAATAGATCAGTTATATCTAAATAATGAATTCTTATTTCATAATATATTTTATTTATTATTTAAAAAAAAAGTTTAAAGATATCATTTTTCCCCCGTTTAATAAAGTTATGTGAATTGTATATATATAAATGTATAAGTGAGTTATCACAATCCTTGGAAATTTAATTTCAAATATCCTGAAATTGATTTTTGGGTTTTTATAAAAATTTTATTTTTCTTTCTTTCTTTTTTTATTTGAGATATAGTGAAAACAACAATTTTTCTACTCACATTGGTTATGAATTTTGGAAATTTTGGTCAAGAATTTTGCCAAATACAACTCCTATGTTAAAAACTCATACGCATGTCTTTTTTTGGAATTATATTAGCTATTATTTTAGAATTATTAGTTTAGTCTATAGTCGAAATATTGATACACGAAAAGTGGCATTACATTCCGGTCTGGTCACTCTTAAATTTTAATAAATCGAGTTTGGTGAGTAATAACATTATTTTTCCATTTAACAGATGGAACGTGAATGTAAAGATTCCCAGAGATAAAATCATTTTCCCAGAGATAAAATCATAGAGATATGAATACTAGGAGACGGCATTAACTACCTGATAATGAAGCCAAAACTGTAACCGATCTGCCCTATTGCTTAGATCTTATTATAATATGGCTGTGTTATTCTATGGTGACAGTTCTAATTTGAAGGAAGTAATGTCGCCAAAGTTAGCGCCAAGAATAATTACATATTTGGCATAATCGTAAAACTTTTAACTGTAGAATGCTGTGATTTTGTATTTAGAACTATTGTAACATATAATTAAGCAACTTTACTTTTTAATTCGTAAAATCGCGCATCTTTCACTGCTGTTTAAAAAGAAACCAACAAAAAGATCCGACATACTTAGATCAGCACCAGTTACTTCATTTCGACGAACGCTGAAGATAGCTAATACCATCGCCTTGTATTCATATCTCTATGGTTAAAACCAATCTGAATTTACAATATTTGCCTAACTTCATTGTGTCAACATGATCCTTTATAATCAACTTTTAAAGTGTTATTACTAGGGAGATTACACGGTTGTTACTTCTTTGTGTAATACGTTTGCTAATCGATTCCGTGCACTTAACCCTTTGAGGCTTAACTCTTTCCCAATGCTGAAAAAAGGGCAGCCATTGCCATCGCTCGGCTTAACGACCAGCAAGATGGCGGACGACCGAAACGTTCATCGCGTGCCACAGATATAGAGACCCTTTTTTGACGCAGCTGGCTGTGCGGGGTCTCTAGATCTGTGGCACGCGATGAACGTTTCGATCGTCCGCCATCTTGCTGGTAGTTAACTCGAGCGATGGCAAAAGCTGCCCTTTTTCAGCAGATGTCAGTGCTGTTAAAAATAATTGTGACAATTTTTTTACGGGAAATGACGCGCTGAAAAGTAAAGGATTCTCGTGAAGCTATGTCACCCGCAACTATTTTTATAGAAATTCTTCTTCATTCAAATCTATTCTTCGTGACTGGGAACAGTCACAACGTCAGAGTTTGGTGTTCCCAGAGCGGGAACACTGGGCGTTAAAGGGTTAAAACATAAAAATAAAAACGACCATAAAATAATTAATTTATAAAACGTTAAGGTGTAGCAGATGATGCTGGAGTGCAGGAATTTGAGTAAAAAGAACAAAGTACTACATCCCGCACAGAAGGAGACTTTTCTGGGGGTAAGTTTGTCGGTTTTCTATCGAATTTTGAGGACTTTCCTTCAGTTGTTCCTATCGACACGATACCCCCTCTTTAGTCTTTTTCAGCCTGATCCATCAATTTTCGCTTCTGAATTCGCACAGATAAGAGAGACCTTCCCCAGGCCCATTCCTCTGGAAACGCATTAGGGAAGAAGGGGGGAAAGAATGGGGATTTTTTTCTCCTCAAAAATGTAGGGTGGTTCCAGTACGCTTGTGGAACCTCTTTCGTTAAGCACTGATTCGGTAAAAGCCAGTTTTGTTTCAGTAATCTAAAAGGATAAAGCGCAAAGTCGTTAATCTTCTAAAAGGATTTCTTTTTTATATATATATGCATACAAAGTGGTTTAGAGAAGTAAAGATAATGACGAAGATTACAAAAAAAAGAGAGCTTTTTGCTTTAAAAGGATTATTGAAGAGATTTTTAATTTTTTGCGTGACAAGGGTTGTAATGTGGAAAAAATATCATTCAAGCAGACAGACTGAATTGAGGGAGAGTTATTGAAATGGGGCACGGAAAAGGCTGAATATATAATGGCATAGAGAAGCAGTACAGACCCTACTATATATGGTTAAAATAAATACAATGGATAACATTTCAATAAAGTAATCTTGATTCATATCTACAGTTCCGGTAACTTGTATCACATGATATTCAGGTATTCTACAAATTAAAAAAAAATCCTGAAATGTGCACATGCGCTTTTGATTTCCTCTCTGATAAAAGTTTGAAAGACAAAAATCGATATGCACCAAGAGAAATAACAGTGCAGAAAGGAAAATATATGCTATTTTGAACTTACCTCTTAAAAATATTTAATTTATGAACTCTACCAGAATTATCTGATCCATGATACGACATAATAAATTAATCACAATTTTAAAGAACAAATTTTGCAGAATTGAAAAAAAAAGAAGACTTTTTTCGAACATTAATAAAAACCGTGACTTACCCAAAAATAACCCGTTTACCATAAGTTATTATCTCTGAATTTTTCTCGTAGTAAACTGCTACGGCAAAAAAAGTTTTAAAAGACAAACAAATTCATATTCGTACAAAAAAAGGAAAAGAAAACCGCATCATTATCATATTTTCTTTGAGAATAAGAGCTGGCGCTGTTCAACTCTCAACAGTTATCTACAACCTTCGCGAATTAAGCCAATCGCCACTGAGTGGGTACCGAAGTAAAGATCCACGTGTTCCCCATAAAACTCAGCAGCGATTGGTGCACGATCCCTTGCTGCTATCCAATCCTCCACTAAGACGTCTAATGAGATAAAAGATCTAAATCCCGAGAGATTTTGCTGGAGATCAAACAAGTTTCGGACTTCATTCCAAGGAAGAGCGAATCTCCTCAATACAAACTAAATTGAAGGAAATAAGGCAGGGGGAAAAATGATTCGCGTTTAAGTCGATGGTAATAGAGTTTTTCACCTAATGACGGAAGAAAACACAACGGTATAGATTGCATTAAAAAAAGTTATACAGGAGAAAAAGTTAGAATACGGACATAACACTAGTGAAAGATCATCTGAGGGGATCAGAAAAACATGTTAATGTAATAATAGTGTTGGATAATATCACTCGAATAACTAATGTTTAATAATTTAATTTTTTTTAAATAATAAAATGTGGAGCTTATTTCAGCTGAGAAAGGATGGACATTTTTATAATTCCCAACGATCGAACTGTTATATTTTTGTATTTAAAAGTGATTTTTTCTAAAATTCTTAAATAATTTTCTAGAAGTTTCTTAACCTCCAGAGGGTTATCATTTATTGCAGTGTCTAAGACAGAGGCATCCTTAAAATCTTATAGTGTAATAAGTTAGTCGAATTTACCTACCAAAATCACATAGCTTTTTCGAACTACTGTCTTAATAAGACAACAAGTGGTTCTGTAAATTTCAAATGTGCTTGGTTTGGTAGTTGCGTTTCGATAATTTAATGCTAATAAAATCCTATCAAAATTATTAAAAATATGATTTTGACCATTAATATACTCTTTTTAATTCTTGCCATACATATTATCTAAAAGTTATCAATGTGGCGGATTGTTTCACACATTGTGTATGAAATTAACACTTCAAGATAATGCATTCTTCAAAATAATTTCCAAACACAAAGTGCTGTATTTGCATCTGCGCAAATGACAACAAATTATCTGATTTTATATCCGTATCTGCGGACATAAGAAACATGTTATCTGTTTTCATAACCATATTCGCAGATATTAAAACACGTTTTCTGATTCGCATCTGCAGATATAACTTTTTAACCATCCGGTACACCTCTAGTTATTACACTGTTGAGTACAAACAGAAATGTATCAAAAAAGTACTTTTCAATAGGCATATAAAGTGTATAAACTTAGATTAAGATTATGAAATAAGTTATTAATGACTTCATATTATGAAACTGTATGAGCTACTATTTGAACATTTTCAGAAATCAAAAACCTAGTGCCACATAATACGTAAACGTGAATTATCGTCAAGAAAGGAAAAAAAGAGAGAAACAGAGATCTTAGAGTCGAAGAGAATTAGTAGTCTAAAATTTAAGTACATCAATCTAAAAAGTTGCCTAATAACTTTAAATCTCTTACTTAATTAAAAGCGCTTTAACATTTCATTCGCTAGTTATTCGACAAAATCCGCTTTTTTAATAGACACTAAATACCAAAATATTCCTAATAAATATTTTTCTCTACTTTTGTAAAATTACGTGTGTTTTTTTTAATAAAATTTTACAGAATAAGCGTGTTGTAATGTAAAATTTGTAAAATGATTTTTTTTTCGTTTTTTTAAACATTTATTCTACGTACGTTAAAAAATATCAATAAACATGTAAATACAATCTAAGTAATAATAATATATTTAAATACTTTAAGTACATTGATAGCATGCAGAAAAATAGATCAAGCATACTTTATAAGTATATGAGCATCGATTAAAAATAGATTGCAAATAATGATAATTTTTATTAAAGGAAATTCCAGAATGTTATACTGATATTTTCAAGATAACATCAACGCCCTCATTAGAATTGGAGAAGAATGGAATTGACACAGACAAAAATCTGACAGACTACATTGAAATAACATTTTCCATAAAATTTTAAAAATGTATTTCATAAAATTATAATACTACTATTAACACTACTATGACAGGCTACATTGAAATAACATTTTCCATAAGATTTTAAAAATGTATTTCATAAAATTATAACACAGATTTTTGTATTTGGAACGATCTATTTGAAATCGTAATTCGCAATATCATGGTAACATTCATTTAATTCTAAAGCTGTTACATCAGCCAAATAAATAAGAATGTACTATTTTAAGACTGTGTTTTCTATTTAAAAATTGAAACAAAGTATTTCAAAGAACTTTCAAACTGAGTTCTGCTAGATACAAAGAAAAACTTATTTCCTAATTCTGCAACACATAGAGAAAGAATGTAGTAAAAGTACTGATTTTAGAAACATATAAACCCACCAGCAGTTCAATGTAGTAACGTTTGAATCGAAATTTTTCAGAAAAAAAGATTAGAGAACATTTAAACTACATTTTAGAAGTGTTTTGACATTAGTCGATAGAAGTTGCAAAATTTCATTTTAAAAATAAAATAAAAGCATTGAATTGTAACGTTATTCTTTATGTATTAGCTTATGTTATTTAGTTTGTGTGTGAACAACGATAACTACCGATGTCTTTTGTCTTGGCTGTTTGTATTCAATGTACGCAGCAATAAAAGAGTTTTGAAAATTGTCTTGTTGTGTACCGGTAAATATAATCATCGTTTATTCGTACTTAAAAATGTTAATTCGGAACATACAATTGAGAAAATTTTAAAAATCTACTTCAAACATTTTCAAACTATTTCTAAATAAAATATTTTAGAAGATATAAGTTTCACTTAAAAAAAACTAAATATTTTAAATACATTTTTGATTTTCAGCTTGAAGCTTTAAAACTGAAGACATAATTTAATAAATTTAGTTGTTATACATATTGGTGTATGTATATACGTGTGTGTATATATTTAGTATTAAACATACATAACCATTAAAAACATTATATTAACATATATTCAATAACATTAATTTAATTTATGTTGTTTTAAATGAAAGGAGTATGCGGAATAAAAATATGTGATCAATTAAAATATATCATTGAACACAGCGTGGTCATTTTTGATAATAACGCTATTATAACCGTCCGAAATTAATAATTTAACTTTGTCTGTTTGTCCTCTTTTCAATTAACCCTTCCAGATCCTCCGCCTTCAATTGAAAATACAAAAATCACATTTAGTATCGCTCAAGATGGATGTCTTGGGATAAAAATCAGTTTTCCTGGAAAATCTAATAATCAGTATTTTTCCTTTATTTTTTTATTACAAATTTATTTACAGTTATCAAGTTATTGTACAGTTATTTGGCACACAGTTATTATTTACAGATCTGACAAGTTTTTTTAATCAGATGTGAAAGGCTTAAAGAAAGAAAATTGCCTAACACAAACTGAAAACAAACCCTTCATTTTAAAACTATCCTACTTATAAAATAAAAAAAAAATAATAATAAAGATAATAATTTTAAAATATGTTCAAGACGGATTGATTTTCGTTTCAGTATCAGATAACTCATGTCACATTCACGGGCATACACTTACTTAAATTTAACTACTGTAAAATCCTTTACCTTATAGTGATATTATGTTCTTTCACCCTATACAAATTTACTTTATTTTTTCAATGCAAAATAAATATCAATCACCAAAAACCTTCCCACTACTTCAAAAAGTTTAAGCGCAAGCCTCATTTCATTACGCCCAGAAAGATCTGTGTACATACGAAATTTTCTACCTCAAACAAAAATTCGGCGGCGATTCTTGCACGATCCCCGAGTATCATCGAATTCCCTTATAAGACATGTAATGAGATAAAACATCTAAATCCCCAAGGTTTCTTTTTTCCAGGGATCAAATAAGTTTCTGACCCTGTTCTGGGAATAGCTTGGCCAATACTTCACAAAAGAAACAGAAAAGAAATACTGTGAAAAAAAAGATTTGCCGATTCAAGTTCGATGGGTACTTGAGGTAGGCATGGGTAACAAAAAAAGACTGTGATCTAAAATAGATAATGGCGCAGTGGGAGAGGGTGTCCATTTTCAAGCAATGTGCATGGTGTTTTAGAGAGGTCGAGGATTTTATGAAACAAAGAATCGTGTAAGATAAATGTGCTACGAAAATAATAAAAGGTGTTTTTAAATTTAATTTATATTTTTATTGCAATTTATTATGAATTTTTATACCACTGGAAATGTGGAATAATGTTTATGAGAAAAGATCTTTCAGAGACAAACAAAAGAGTTTTCATTTTTAACATTAAAGCAAATTATAACAATTTGTTCTCTTAATCGCTCTTTCTAAAAATAATTACGTAAAAAATTCTTTATACTAACATTAAGCTTTGAGCTATCTAAATTTTTAAATTTTCAAATGTAGATAAACTCATTTTGTAATTGCATATGTCTTACAATACTCAGAAAAGTGGGAATACAGAACGAAAACATGATTTACAGGGGAAGCTTATGGACATCAATATTGATAGTTTGCAATCGTTTTATTATTATTACTACTATTTATTTTTTTATTTTATTTTATTTTTTAACACCACCTTTTTCTGTAGAGTGTACTCATATTAGCATAGTATATTTGCAGAAAAAGTCTGCACAATCACTTAAATTCTTTGAGATATGCATAATCAGAAATCTTATGTGCTCTAAATGTGTCCTGATAAATTCATTTAACCTACAGTTTTAAAATACTGAATGAATCCAATAAGGTATAAAAAAAAATATTTTATAGTGAACTGAAGATAGTAATTGTTAGTATTAGGATGCAAAGCGCGGTTTGTTTCAGAATAATCATCATAACAAGAAACTTATATTTTGTATAACTTGCATGAAAAATAATAAAATTTATTAAAAGATTTGTGATTTTATATATCTTTGAAAAAATATGGCCCATGCTATTAAATCAATAATTGCCAATTTAACACTAGAGTCGTCTAATGTAGTGGAAAAACATGATTTACAGGCGTACTAATGCATCATTCATTTCATTATATATATATATATATATATATATATATATAATAAATTCGTGTATTTTTGGGTTAAAATTTTATATTTAAAATATATCTGAATACATGGTACTAATTTTGTCTAAATGTCAGTTTTACAACATCAAACGGATATTGTTGGGAAACATGTTTTACAGGCAAATAAAGCAAGCTTCGATTTTGATAAAGTTATGGTATGGTTAAAATTATATATATATATATATGTGTGTGTGTGTGTGTGAGTGTGTGTGTGTGTGTGTGGCTTAAAAATAAATTCAAATATCTGAATACATGGTACTAATTTTACTAATTGTTAGTTTTACAACATCGAGACGGATATTGTTGGGAAACGTGTTTTACAGGCAAATAAAGCAAGCTTCGATTTTAATATCGGTTACGGTTATCGGTTATCTGTTGGTTTGGTTTCACATTGTCATCATGAGAAGTTGCCGATATTTTATATTATGTTTGAATAGGAAAAAAAGTTTTGAGATTTATATTTTCAAAATTTTTTGAGCTTTATTCTTCAAAATTTATTAAATGCGTTTTACAACAATGAAGGTAATATATCAAGAAAACTTGTTTTACAGGCAAAGTAAACTGTTCAATGGTTTTGAAATTCGTTGCAAGTAACGGTTTGCATTCATATCACTTTCTTTAGAATAAACTTTTTATATATTTTTTCATAGTATTTGCACAAAACTAGTCAAAATTTTGATCTGATATTTAATATGCGTCTATGTTTAGTGGCACTTTCAGACCTGTGCCCATAATTGAGAACAAGAAAATTACCTATACTATATTGCTTGTTGGATCTCCTAATTTGTGATCATTAAAAAAAAGTCGAAAATTTAATAATGAGGATTTTTAATTTCAAACTTTTAATTACAAAGTTAATCTCTGTTATCAAAATAAAAAATTATTTAATCCAAAAAATAAATTATTAAATCAAGTCTGAAAGGGTTAAATATCAATCTAAATTTTCTCTTTTTTTACAACTAATATAGTGGTAAAACCATTTTTAAGTCAAACTAAAACAGATGGCAGGTTTTTAAATGGTTTCAAGTAACGGTTTGCTTTCGTATCATCCTTAGAATTAACTCATATTCTGCATAATATTCGAAAAAAAAAATAATTTTAAACATCTGATATTTATGAAATAATAATAATATATCTTTAAATATATGCTTCTATGTTTATTAACCCTGTGTCCACAATTGAGGATGCAAAAATTACCTGTACTATTGTGCAGGAGATAATTGTCCTAATTTGTGCACATAAAGAAAAATCCGTGAAAAATTAATAATGAGAATTTTTAGTTTTATATTTTTAATTACAAAGTTAATATCTGTTATCGAATGAAAAAGTTGTTTAATCCAAATAAGAAATTGCTTAATTCTGTCTGAAAATGTTAAATATCAATTTAAATTCCGTTGTGTTTTAGAACAACGAGAGAAGGCACAACGAGGCTAGCACAATGAGAAAAAAATTGGTTTGCAGTCAAACTGAAGTGAACAATGATTTTTAAATTGGTTGCAAAAAACGATTTTCTTCCGTAACATCATCTTCAGAATAAGCATTCTCTTTTTCTCCATAATATTTGCACAAAACTAATTTAAAAGGATAAGATTTATATGATGATAAAAAATGAGCTTGAGATATGTGCTTCTATGTTTATTAACATTTTCAGGCCTACGTCCACAAATGAGGAAACAAGAATTACCATACAGGATGGATGTCCTATTTTGTGCACTTAAAGAAAAAGCCAATTTTCGTAAAAACTTAATGATGAGTATTTTGAATTTTGTTCTTTTTATTATAAATTTGATTTCTATTATCAAAATAAATTTGATTAAAAGAGAAATTATTTAATCAGGTCTCAAAGAATTAAATGTCAATGTAAATTCCGTTGTGTTTTACAACAAAGAGGCTAATACAGTGGGAAAAGCTGTTTTACAGGCAAACTAAAGAGATTAAATGTTTTTAATTGGTTGCAAGTAACGGTTTGCTTTAATACCATATTCTTCAGAATAGACTCATATTTTCATCAGTATAATAACAAAATTGATAAAAAATATCAGAAATTTATATTATGAAAATGTGAGTTTTAATTCATTACCTAATAAATTCATTGTGTTTTACAACAAGCAGGCTAATACAGTGGGAAAACTTGTTTTACAGGCAAACTAAAGAGATTAAATGTTTTTAATAGGTTGCAAGTAACGGTTTGCTTTAATACCATAGTGTTCAGAATAGACTCATATTTTAATTAGATAAATAATAAAATTGATAAAAAAGAACTGAAATTTGTATTATGAAAATATGAGTTTTATTTCATTACGTAATAGTTTCGTTGTGTTTTACAACAAATAGGCCAATACAGTTGGAAAACTTGTTTTACAGGCAAACTAAAGAGATGAAGTGTTTTTAATTGGTTGCAAGTAACGGTTTAATTTAATACCATATTCTTCAGAATAGACTCATATTTTCATTAGTTTAAGAACAAAATTAATAAAAAAGATCATAAATTTATATTATGGAAATGTGAGTTTTATTTCATTACATAATAATTTCATTGTGTTTTACAACAAGCAACTAACACAGTGGGAAAACTTGTTTTACAGGCAAACTAAAGAGATTAAATGTTTTTAATTGGTGCAAGTAACGGTTTGCTTTAATACCATAATCTTCAGAATAAACTCATGTTTTCATTAGTATAAGAACAAAATTGATAAAAAAAGATCTGAAATTTATATAATAAAAATATGAGTTTTATTTTAATACATAATAATTTAGTTGTGTTTTACAACAAACAAGCTAATACAGTGGGAAAACTTGTTTTACAGGAGAACTAAAAAGATGAAATGTTTTTAATTGGTTGCAAGTAAAACGGTTTGCTTTAATATCATATTATTCTGAATAAACTCATTTTTTCATTAGTATAAGAGCAAAATTGATTAAAAAAGATCTGAAATGTATATAATGAAAAATTTTAAGCTCAAAGTATAGGCTTCTAAATTCATTAAATGTAAATTTTACACATAATAAGAAACCAAGCTTTTAGAGGGGGGGGGGATATTCTGTGGTTTGATTTGAATCGGTACTTGTGTGTTTTAGTATGATCTTCAGAATTTACTCTTATTTTGCAAAGCATTCGCATAAAAAATAACTATTTAATTAGTTTTAAAAGCTTGAGAATTACACATATTTCAAATGTCTAAGGCATCTCGCGAAATAAATTATATGCTTTTTGATAATATAACGCCGGCACATGAAGAAAACTTGTTTTACAGGCGAATGAAGAAGGGTGCTCGGGTTAAATCGTTTATAAGGATGGATTGTTTTATCTCTAATCTTTTTAAGAAACTAATTATATGACGTATAAAGTTTGCATAAAAAATAAACTAAACTTACCTTTAAACCTTTAAACGCTTTAAAATTCAACATTTGGATACTATATAATCCGTTAAAACAAGATAATAAAGTCATTGCATGTTTCTCCACAGTAGGTCTTACATAGCAGGGAAACTTGTACTACAGGTAAACTAAATTTGGATTTGATTTACATAGGATACAAATTATGATTTATTTTTGCATTTTCTTCTTTAGAGGAAAAGAAACTTTTGGATAAAAATTGTTGATAAAAAAAACAGGACATATCTTTTCCGAAACATTTATAACTTTATGTTGAAAAATCAAATCAATACGCATATTTCACATATTTAAAGCGACTGCAGTTGAAAAGTTGTTTTGCAGCAGACTACGACACTATAGCAGAGAGGACGTCTTTTATAGATAAACTAAGGTGCCGTGAATTTTATTTATTTAAAATTCATGGTTTATTTCCATTACAACATTTTTCAGCATATGGCAAGTGCAATGGCTGCTGGAATTGGAATAAGCTCAAATTATTTTAAAGAAACCTACAGTACTTAAACTTCCTTCGTAGAAATTAAGAACATAAATAATAATTCACATAAAACTTTAGATTTGAAAATAACAATGTATCTTTTCTCCCTACACCGCCACCATAAAAGCATTTTCTGGAAAATGTATAAATACATATATTCGCAGTTTTTTATTAAAATAATGAAAATATTTCCAGCATAAAACTTGTATAACCAAACTTTGCATGGTATTCTGAAATAAAAGCCTTGGAATTATCTATTAAAAAAGTTTTAAGCCAACAGAATAAAGTTAAATTAATGGGACATCATCTAATTTTTTAAAAAAAGTTGAGTTTCTGTCTGACATGATGGCAATGAATTCTGCACTTAAAACGAGAGAAAGTGGTGTATTATAAACAACTATAACAACAACAAAATCTTTAAAGATATCCCTGGATTCATCAAAATTGTGATGTATTTCACTTTCTGTGAATGTTTGCACTTTTTTAAACACATAATGCACTTTTGAATTATCTTCTAGAAATACGGTACTTAATGATGTAAATAAAAGTTATGCTAAAATGAGTCTTTGAAAAGGCTTCCTTTTATGAAACGTCGTTTAAAAGTGATTTTAGGCCAGTTTTCGAATTAAAACTCACATACTTTGTTAAAAAACTTTTACAGCAACTCATTTTATTACAACTCTTAATGCCTAATGTATTAGGGGGTCGGTAATGTCGGCTTTTAGAATACCAATATTTCACCTATCCACAAGTACTGAAGTTAACTATACGACATTTGGAAAGCATGTGAGTTTTTCAACATAACTGCTAGATTAGACAGTATTTTCCGATATTCCTAACTCATTGGAGGTAGGGTGCCAAAATGTTTATTTCACGCACCCTGCGTGATCTCAAAGATGAAAGAGACATCCATAAAACTTGTTCTGAGTACATAAAAATCAATTTCAAAATATTTTGAAATTAGTCCTCCAAGAAGACTAGGCCTTTGAAAAAGGGGGGAGAGTAGTCATCTCCCTTGAAAGAAACAAAAATATTATCTACAAAATTCTTGCTTTAAAATGTAGCAAGCATTAATCCTAGCACAGCTTCTTTATAATTAAAAACTTGTACTTCCGGTACACCAAATATTTTCATTATTTTAATAAAAAACTGAGAATATATATATATTTATACAATTTCCATAAAACGCTTTTTTGGTGGCGGTGTAGGGAGAAATGATACATTGTTATTTTTAAATCTAAAGTTTTATGTGAATTATTATTTATGTTCTTAATTTCTACCAAGTTTAGGTACTGTAGGTTTCTTTAAAATAATTTGAGCTTATTCCAATTCCAGCAGCCATTGCAATTCTGAAGCATTGTTTTTGCTTGGAAAAATTGATTTCCTTTGTTCATTTCTACAAGAAAGAAAAGAAAAGCTAAAAGAGACAGAAAGCTGAAGCGACAACCATTCCCAGTTAAAGGGGAATTTTATTTTTTTCTCTGCAATGCTGAATTTCTGACGAACGTGCTTATTGGTCTCAATTCGTCACTTCCTCTAATTCTCCGAAGAATTGGAAAGGATAAATGTGATCTAATTATCGATAGTTAGAAAACATTTCTAATTGTAGAAGTTGGAGTTTGAAGGCTAACTGATAATACGATAACATTTGTCGTCCATTCAGGGGAAAAAAATTAAAACAGTCTTGTAATTTCTTTTTTATTGGTTTATATAATCACTACATTAAAATTAAATTTTATTTATAAAAAAACTATTTTTTTATTAAAATCAATCATTAATATTGTAAGTTTTTAATACAACCTCAAACTTTTTTTAAGTTTTGAAACCTTAAAGCTAATAATTATATTTCAGTTTATGTACAGACAGAAGTTTCAGTAGAAAATGAAAAAAATTGACAATCTACTGTCAAAGTTATTTTTAGAAGTGTCTAATCTTACATTTTATCCTATTAATTTTCAACATTAAACACAAAAATAAAAATGCAACTATTTAAAAATATCATAGCAAATATTAATAATGAATAAATGACCAAAATTGATTACAATGTATTTAAAAGTTTTAATTATTCCGAAACTCGTTTTCCTCTTTTCTAATACTGCAATCATGTGAAACATAATTGTTTGGAAAAATAAAAACGCTCAAAGCTATTCTTTTGACGGTCATTCATTATAAAGCCCAATGATGAATGTTTTACGAATATTCCTATATGCAAAATCTTGCATGAATGGAAATACACAAATAAATGCATCCGCAACTCCTGACGCTATTAAACGAAATTAGAAACACATGGAAAAATCTAACAGAATTAACTCCTGAACTAAACTCGTTGCTTCCAATGCATTAAACGTGGTACCAAAACTAATTCGTATTTAAATAAAACTTCCCCGATTCATCCTTCCGCCCCATTCAAGCCACCCTATCTATTTTTCCACAGTGCTGAACTTTTTTTTAACGTCCACAATCACCATTTTTCTTTTCGCATCAATATGTCAAACTTTTTTCCCTTCCTCTTTTCCCCATGCGTTTCTATAATTTATGGATCACTCATACCTATTCTTTCCTCTTGCAAAGAATTTTCATCTTCAATGTGCATGTTTCTTCTTCGTACACCCTTTGATTCTTCTTTTCTTCTTCTTCTTCTTCTTAGCTGTTCCAAGAAAGCAGAAGGAAGGGAATGTCGGGTGGGTGGACGACGACGTACGTATATCTGAACGTCGAATCCCTTAGATTTATCGAACTATTAATTTTCCCTTTTTGCGCCATTTACTAGTTGCTGTCATCACGTGCCCTGATGACCGAGTTACGACTACAGCTTACTCTCTAACAGGCGCGCGCCTTTGTCGGGAGATATTTCGAAAAGAGCCATTTTTCAATATTGAAAAATGGAATGCAGTTTTAAAAGCCGGGAAAACTAAATCGCGCTGACGAGAAAGAACTCTTCAAAAACTCTCTGCGATGAAATACGCCTGCAGAACAGATTAAAGTTGGTTATATTCAGTTTTTTTATTGAAAGCGAGACCTCTTAAGACGCCAAAGGACATATTTTTATTTTTTATACCAATATTTTTGCTATTGAATTTTGCAATGATTGAACTTTTAGAATTTGGGAACGCTTTTCCATTAAAAGTCTGACACGATTTTTGGCGAATTTGGCGATGGAGGCAATAATTGAACTTTTAGAATTTGGGAACACTTTCCATTAGAAGTCTGACACAGTTTTTGGCGACTTTGGCGATGGAGGCAATGATTGAACTTTTAGAATTTGGGACCGCTTTTCCATTAGAAGTCTGACACTGTTTTTTGGCGACTTTGGGGATGGAGGTATTCGTGTATTAGGTAATCATTTCCTTTACTGTTAAAACAGAGCTACGGAAGATTTCATGGAACATATTGGATACTTGCCATCAACAGCGACTTTTAAATTTTTTTGTTGATTTACACAAGAGCATAACCGATAATCATTTCCCAATAACGCTCAAGTTAAAACAGTTCTCCACATAATTTTAGGCGTAATACTATGCGCAGTGGCGTATTTAGCACTACGAAATATTTCATCTAGATGTGGTAACAAATATCCAAGCTGCACCGATTTCACTACCATAAGCTACAAGAACAGAGTCATGTTTAAAATTTCATATCGCCAAGTGGCAGATGTCTAACAGAAAAAAAAAGTTTTGTTTATGCCAATGGAAGTAATGTTGCATATGAGAAATAATTGCGTTTCTGCGTCAAGATAAACTGATTTGTCATCAAATGTGATCCGCTTATCATTATGATAAACAATGTTTATCCACAAAAATATTCATTAATTCAATCCTTCTTAATAATGTGTGAAATTTGAGACACGTGGCTATTATCATGTTTTCTTACTGTTAACTGAAACGCTTGAGAAATGCATGGATACTGTTATTGTAGCTACAATTCCCTTGAAATACCTAAGTAGTTTTTGAATTTAAAAATCTGGTTTTTGAAATTTGAAATAACTTATTGACTTGATATGAGCTTTAAAATTCAGAATAAGTTCTGAAATTCTGTTTAGCGAGAATTTTTGCTTGAAAACGAATGCAAAGCATAAAAGTTCCTACTAGCTTTATAATTCATGAAAAAGTTATTGTACATTTAAAATACAAAAGACGAATGGCATAATTTTACTTAACACCCTCTATTATCCTCTACGTGATTCAAATGTTTGCAATTTATACGTTAAGTGGAAAATCTATAAAAGCTTGTTAACCAATTTTTATAAAACAAAAATGAAACACAAACCTCCAAAAATTAATCGTGTTTACTTTTTTTTTTTTAAATGGCTATCTTTAGACTACCATAAAAATTATGTGTATAACAATTTCAATTGTTGCAGAAAGTAACAATTCACAATAAGTAAAGGCATTTTTGTAGCATAATAATGGGTAATTACTTTATGCTGTAACACATTATTTCAAAAATCTTTCAGTAGCTGAAGTACAAAAATTTTAAGTTCTATAAATGGCAGATTTACAGTTTACAGCTCCTTTCAGTTTAGCTTTCAAGTTTTTAGAGACATTTGTTCGTTTAGTAGTATATGTAATGCACGGAAGTATGTATATTTAGTTTCGCCTAGCACTCAGCAAACTAAAATAAAAAATAAGTTATTTTAATGAATCATACTTTTTTTTTCAATTATAAAAAATCAGGGCTGAAAATAAAGATAGAACAAACTAAAGGTCTCTGCTCTAAACTTTGAAAGACAGCAGTCGCCTTTTTTTACTACCAAGTTTTTTTAAAACGGCGGCAAAACAAAATTTTACTCAATGTCCCGACTATTCTGAAATTCATCAACTACAAGCAGAAGTGGTTAAAGTAAAATCTTGTTTATCGCTAAAACTATCGTAACATTATTTTGCCTATTTTGCCAAGGTTAATCATCAACTTTCCAGTTTTGTTTCACAGAAAATACTAGAGCATCTACTCCAAGTAATAATATGATATTACTCTTTGATCACATATCGAACCTAATATTTTTCGAGACTTTGTTTCATCTTCGATATTCTACGATAGTACAGCAGTGTCCCATTACGTTAACCCTTTAGCGCGCAGTGTTCCCGCTCTGGGAACACCAAACTCTGACGTTTTGACTGTTGCCAGTCACGAAGAATGGATTTGATTTCTATAAAAATAGTTGCGGGTGACATAGCTCCATGAGAATCCTTTACTTTTTAGCACTTCATTTCCAGTAAAAAAAATGTCACGATTATTTTTAACAGCACTGACATCTGCTGAAAAATGGAAGAATGCGAGAACAGCGAGAACAGCCGTTGCCATCGCTCGACTTAACTACCAGCAAGATGGCGGACGATCGAAACGTTCATCGCGTGCCACAGATCTAGGTGCTGACTGTGCGCGGGCACAGCCAGCTGCGTCAAAAAAGGGTCTCTAGATCTGTGGCACGTGATGAACGTTTCGATCGTCCACCATCTTGCTGGTAGTTAAGTCGAGCGATGGCAAAGACTGCCCTTTCTTCAGCATTGGGAAAGGGTTGCGCCTCAAAGTGTTAAAAATGACTTTCTGGATGTCTGCTTGTTGTTTCTAGGATGGACATGCATACATTTTGAGTATTAATGTATTTGTAAATTATCAATTATGTTTCTTACTTTGATTCATATTTTTTACAGTTTACATGGTGTTCCACAGCATTTATATGGACGTCGGCGTTCCTGATTGGTGGATATTTAGACCGACGCCAAGCCCGCCGCTGCCGACCGTGGAAGATGCGCTAATGCCCCCTCCAACGGAAGATGGGGAAGAACTTCTTCAGGAAGATCCAGCTGAGTCTACAGAGGATCAACAAGATGCGCAAATGCCCCCTCCAACAGAAGTTGGGGAAGAACTTCTTCAGGAAGATCCAGCTGAGTCTACAGAGGACCAACAAGATGATGATCTTCTGAATTGAAATAACACGTTTCTCCGATATGTTTTGTAGCTGTTTAGTCACGAAATCAAGGCTACATAGGCAAATAAGGTTGTAATAATGTTCTCACAACCATGAAAGCCAGTTTAAAACAGTACTAAAATAATAGAACACTTGAATAGTTATCTCGTTTCTCGTTATTATTTTCTGGTCTATTCATTATTATAGCTAATTCTTATTAGAACAAATAATAAATATTTATAGATGTACTAACACAAAGTATACCTACATATATACAGGCAGGGTTTGCGCTGTCGATCGCCAACGTCGCAAATTGCGAAAATAAAGTTAGTTTGCCGAAAGAAAATACGTTTCGGCAAATCGTATTGGCAATCGTATTTCTTAATGATGTCCGGCAAAATCAAATTTGGCGAAAATTTGAAAAGGCCAGGGCAACCCCTGCTTACAGAGTATCTCCAAAACACTGACTTAGGCTTTTTGTCCTTAAATATTTATGATAGACATATACAATGTATTGCAAAATGACATAGAAAAGGTTTAAAATGTTACGGTATCTATTATAATTTTCTGAAATTAAATCTAAATAAATACAAAATATAAATTTGTAAACGGTGTCCGTATGAAAAAATATTGCAGTTAGTAAAATGCGGTCCATACAATTAGGTGATGTACAAAATGCCATCCTTTCAATATAAAAAGGCATACAGATGCGTTTAAACTAAGTTGATTAGGGGCTATACAAAGCCTATATCAAATGTACTATGAATTTACGCAATCATTGTTTTCTTTCGTAATTTGTATACAGCCCCATAAACACGATCTACCAATGTGATTTTTTTTATTCTAAAGCCATAAAAAAATGGTGTAGGTCAATATATATTTATTTTGATATCTCTGAACATTTTCGTCATGTAAAGCTGAAATTCCATACATTACTTAATTAATGTATGGAACACATTGTACTAACCTGTACTTTTTTTGTAAGGGGAAGCCATATAAAGTATTTAAATTTTGTAATTTTTTAAACTTAATTTTCTTAACACTTTAATCCATGCCATGAAATTCTGTACCTTCTTTTACGTAACTTTGTAATTTATCGCATATGTTAGCGACGTCACCGTAACCTCTCTGCAAGTTCCACATACTGTCACGTGAAATTACAAAATCACGGTGTAACCACTATGCGTACGTGTTGCGATGTCACAGTGACGGGAAATCACCACTTGAGCAAAAGACACACGTTTTAAGAGCAGCCGAAGAATTTAGAACAAATAAATGCATACTTCATTATTGTGTAAACACTTAAATGCCAGGGTCATCGTGAACCTTGTACCGGGCCTGCTTGTGTAATTGAATGAGTCATCCAATGAGGCCTACGGATGCTTGCTTATTGGTTTCAGCACTTATGTACGTCATCTAACGGCCAAATATAACCAATAAGAAACGACCGCAGGCCTCTTTGCATGACTCATCGAAATACACAAGCAGGCCCGATAAAACATTCACGATGGCCCCGGTTAAATATCCAGCCTTTAATTTATATAAAAGTGTTTAAAAACACCATAGAAAAAGTCTGAGTCTGAACACATTTCCTTTATAGTCCTGCTTTTCAAGTTTGCCTAAGTCTTTATAAATGAGTTCCGCTGAATCATTTATATAGCTGTTATACGAAAATCATACATCATGGCTTATTAAATTTCCAACTTACCTAACATAACGAATGTTCCGTCGTGGTAAGTTAATCTACTCCCACATTAACTCGGAAAAGAAAACAAATTAACTTAAAACCCATTCTTTTTAAGCTTAGAAAACGTACATGATTAAATTTCACTAACCTTGCAAATTGACAATTATATCGTACAAATGTCGCTTTATGGGGGGCAAAATAGATGCAGTTCAGAATTGAAAATGAAACAGAAATAATAAAAAATAATGCGACTACGAAGCTACTAATTAAATTTTCTAAGGAGTAAAATTTCGCTGCATCAAAATGGCATCAGTCTCCCGAAATTAAATTTATCTTTTTCTTTAGTTTTTGCACAATAATGCCTGTACAGATAAATGCGCAGCGTCAGAATTTAATTTGTTAAAGTCGGGAGGAACTGTGAAAAATTGAAATTGTAAATCAACGACTGCGCAGTCGCTATAAAAAAGTTGTTTTGCGTCGCGTGCTTGCAACTTTCGAAGGAAAATTAACTTTGTTTTCGGGAAAAACGTTTTAAGTTTGTGACAACCTACGTCCTGGCCTATATTTTGAAAAATGAGGCAGTCCCCCCCCCATTTGTAAAATTACTTTTCTGGATTTTTGAAAGAAATATATTTCCAGCTCTCTTGTGGCGAACTAATTATATTGTTTCCTTATGTTGTCACGTATTTGGCAGTTGTTTGTTTAATATGCGAATGGGTTTTGTGTACGCTTTCAGTTGTTGTTTCAAATTAAAGACAGTTCTTAATGCAGTGCCATGCTTTAACAAATAGAAAGACTCACGACTCAGGTAGAAGAACAGTACATTAATTAACTGATCTCTTTTTATCTTGTAGACTGTTAATACAACAACTTTAGACATGGAATGAATGTTTTGACAGGTAGACTAAATATATCAATAGTGAAATTCTATAAATATAACGAAAACTGCTACTTTGAATTAGGGTGCAGAAGTTTGTAGAAAAACAATTCTGTATGTTTCACTTATTCGAATTCCACGTAAATCTGCAATGAAATATGGTCCACGAAGTAATTTTTACGCTTGTCACTGGGTTTTAATTGTTATCTTAAGTGTTTCTTTGAAAACGGATTTTGAATCGCATTTGATATTTGATGCATCGCACATGATTTTTTACCTCACTTTTGAAAAAAAAATCTATCAATTTAACTGATCGTAATTTCAGTCTGCGCATGTCTGATTTGCACTCATCTTACAAGATGAAAGAGAAACTGCAGATTTTAATACTTTGTCTACGTTCATTAAAATAATAAATATGCGTATATTTAACATACAAAAATAAATATTCTCACAAAATTCAAAATTCTATAGGGGCAGCTTTCGTTTTCAAATAAAGGAATTGTTTCAGGATCTAAATTTAATAAAAAGTCAACTGATCTATATCTCCTTGTTCTCCCGTCTCGTAGTCACCACAGCTCTCAAGAACTTCCAGGGACTATGCGATCTGAGCATTTTAATAGCCAATAAATGCGCATTTTTTGAACCATGTGATTAATTTATAAATCACGTGACCCTAGGTAATAAAAATGTAAACACCGTCATGAGAGCTGAATTTTCGTGACATCTTTTGCCCTCCTGTTAAAACAAAAAGTGTGAACTTACACAAGTAGTATTTATTTAAAAAATTACGGCAGTCGTACAGCAACGAGGATCGGTGTTGTCCCAGGGTACTGCAGACTGTCGTGAAGCTTTGGCCAAGCTACAATGCCACCTAGTGATGGCCATTTGAGCCCTTTTATCTTGCTCCGAGCTCTAAGAAAGTTCTCCCGAACGTCTTTCATCGCATATTTTTTTTTTCTATTATATTCATAAAGCAATCTTTCGTGTATTACTTTTGAAAATTGATGTTGTAATGTAATGTTCAAATCTAATTATCGGTATATTAACCCTTTGAGGCGGAACCCTTTTCCAATGCTGAAAAAAGGGCAGCCGTTGCCATCGCTCGACTTAACTACCAGCAAGATCGCGGACGATCGAAACGTTAATTGCGTGCCACAGATCTAGAGACCCTTTTTTGACGACAGCTGGCTAGCACAGCCAGCTGTCGTCAAAAAAGGGTCTCTAGATCTGTGGCACGCAATGAACGTTTCGATCGTCCGCCATCTTGCTGGTAGTTAAGTCGAGCGATGGCAACGGGTGCCCTTTTTTCAGCATTGGGCAATCTCTGCAGATGTTCTCGCATTCTTCCATTTTTCAGCAGATGTCAGTGCTGTTAAAAAGAATCGTGACCCTTTTTTGACGGTAAATGACGTGCTAAAATTTAAAGGATTCTCGTGGAGCTATGTCACGCGCAACTATTTTGATAGAAATCCAATCTATTCTTCGTGGCTGGCAAGAGTCAAAACGTCCGAGTTGGGTGTTCCCAGAGCGGGATCACTGCGCCTTAAAGGGTTAATTTAAAAAAAATAAAAAAACATATATTTCAGTTAAAACTAATACATTGTAAATTATATGTTTTTTTAAATATTCTGAAAGTATTATACAGACAATTCTTTGATTTCCTTTTTCTTTCTTCGTCGAAAGGAGGAAATTGAGCTAACGAATATTATCCTCTTGCAGTCCTTTATTTTTTTTTTTTTAATGGCAGGCACTAGACGTCTATATAGGCATTGGCCACTACTAGGCCCACATTACTGGTCACTTAATAAGTGTACCCAGATAAGTCTACCCCCCCACGTTATGAAGGCACGCACGAAATAACACTAAAGCCCATACCAGGAATTGAATTAGGACGGTTCTCTAGCCACTACATAACCCGGTCAGCTATCCTCTAATTGTTTAACATTTAACTTTTATCCTCACAAATAAATTTAGAATCAAAAGTGATGTAGTGTGTTTATTGCATTTCTTTTTTTTAAATAAGTAATTAAACCATGTACATTCAATGTGTCTTATAAATATAGCCATCTTAACTACTACCACTTTCAGAAAATATTAGACTTCAGATAACATTACGTTTGCTTCCCAAAACTGGCAGTCATAGTTTATAATTCACAAATGCTTAGACTGTTTCAACGTGAGGCATATACCCTTTTCCTGCCTTTAGCAACTTGAATATTTTCATACACGTAGACTGAAAAATATGATTACGTCACAACGTGTGGGTAAACGTAGCGCCAACACTTTGTGATGTTGGCGTTACGTTTATCAACAGGTTGTGCTGTAGACTGTGCCAATTTGCTATACAATGTTCTTCGTGATTGGCTTATCAACGGCATTATGTCATTTTGGGAGTTTATTTGCAATGCACAGTGTTGTATTATTTTACAGCGCAACGTGAGGGTAAACGTAACGCCAACATGTTGTGATAAGGACTGCGCCAGGTGCCATACAATCATTGCCATAGGCTCATTGTGATTCACTTATCAATCTCATGACGTTATTTTTGAGTGGATTTCCAACTCACAGTGTTGTATTATTTTACAGCACAATGTGTGGGTAAACGTAACGCCAACACGCTGTGATATGAACTCCGCCAGTTACAATACAATCACTGCCATAGGCTCATTGCGATTCACTTATCAATGTCATGACGTCATTTTTGAGTGGATTTCACCCTCACAGTGGTGTATTATTTTACAGCAATATGTGTGGTAAAATTACAGCTATTTCTTACAGTGCACATGGTCTAACAGCATCTGTAGCAACTGTAATTTTATGGTGGTGATTTTTTTAATGAATGCGAATATGCGAGCAAATGCGTGGTTTATTCATTTGACAGTCCATTATGCTAGAGAAACGCCATTCAATTCCTTATCGAAAGAAAGATAGCATTTTTTCTCTACACCATAGATTTGTAAGTATAAGAGCACAGACAATTTCTTATACATACAGTTTTTTTATGTATAAGAAATTTGTATAAGAACACAATTTTTTTAAGATGCTACTAAATATTATCAAATAACTAAACATGCGAAATTCTCCGATCAGTCTAGAACGCGTGACTGAAAGTAAAAAGAAAAGAGTGAGGTTTAAATTTGCACCCAAATAAATTTTTATAAGACCCCTTGAAGAAAAAGGAAAGACGCACTGTACATATAAGTAAAGAGAAAAAAATATGCGATCTTTATTCATTATTCCTAGGACCCACAAAAAAAATTTCTCACATTTATTTTCATATTCCGCATATAGAGTGCAGTTCAAAATGAGAAAAAGAGAGAAGAAAAAAATAAGTTGTCTGATCAACACACTGCTGCATGACGGATGAACGTCGAGCATAAATGTCGACCAAACCCAAGAATTATGTCGAGGACGTCGCAAAAAGTTTTTGCTCCGAAAAAATAAAAGGGTAATAAATAAGCAAATAAACAAACGCATAAATATCTGTTTATATATCCATGCATCTCGCTCGGCTGAAGCATTGTGCGCCAACTTGGGAATTGAAGCGTCAAATATGATTTACAATTCTTGCAACTTTAATGTCGTAGAAAAGGCTGCGTATGTTCGCAGAAGAAGTACATGGGTAAAAGAACCACAGGAACGTTTTGTGAAGTCGGATTTTAGAGCAAAGATTTTTGACAATATAATAATGGATTTTTAAGTTCGCACACTTGCCGGTTTAAAAGTGTTAAGATTTCTTAATACAAAAGAACTACCGTGTCATCATGATTAAATGAAATACAGTACTAATAAAATCCTATAAGTTACCGAAGAATGTTGCAAAAATAAGTTTTACCTTTTAAGAGAATGTATTATGCTTACGAGTGCTACATGTGTATTTTCGTAGATGCAAGCATAGTGAAGCAAGTGCTTTTGAAAATGTGTTTGATTTGTTTTCATTGTTATAAAATATTAATTCAGTACTTCAAAAATAACTAAACATGCAACACAACATTATTCTTAATTTCATAGATAAAAGCACAAAATAGATATACAGATAGACTATTACTACCATAACTAGAAAACACATGTAAAGAAGCGTTTTAAAAAGCTATATTCACTCTATATGCCTACACTCTGTGCTTAATAAACTGTATAACTATACGCTGTATATTTCCTTTAAAAATTCAAACAGTTATCAAGGTATCAAGCAACGAGAGAGAAATTATTTCTCAGTAGAGATGATAAACATCCTGCGTTTAGATTTTAAAGGTTTAAAAAACTATTTCAGTAAGGTAAAGATCATTAATAATACACATCAGTTTTCAGATTCACCCATTTATGGAACATATGCAACGGTTGGGAGAAGTTCTTATCATATGAATATTAAAAAGCACTTTTAGCAAAAATATTTAAATACTTTGAAGCCTAAGTATTTACTTTAATCAATCTTACAATCCGTTTGTATGCATAAACAGCATTAACTTCTTTAATAAATTCTTTTTAAAAAAGAAGATTTTCAACATTAAAATATTTAGAAAAGTATTTTAATGCATTTGTCAAAATGCATTTTGAAAAGAAAAAAGTTTATATTCGTCTAAAATGGAAAATATTTTTTTTTTCATTCCGACACTTTCTACCGTAACTAACCAATTTCACGCAATACTCCACACTTCCATAAAACTCCTGAATTATGCTTTCTAAAGGCGCATATCTGCTTCGCCCGTTTCTAGAACAAATCGCATCATTACACGTCATATTTAAAAGTTCTGCTCTTTCTATAAGGGCTCGTGCAAAGAGCGAAGAAAAAAAAATTCGCCGTAAGTAATGCTAAAAACTTTGATGCTTTTCAAAAGTTTGTTTTGAGAAGATATCAGCATTGTGGAGGTTATTAATCAGAAGTCTGCTCGCGAGCACGCCAACTTTTTGGCTTCTTGTTCAATGGCAGCAAGGAAGTGTATCATTACATGCAAAAAGAAGCGGTGTTTCTCTTACTTGGAGAATGAATATTTAAGAAGTAATGCGTGTATATGGAGGTAGGTACATAAAAGCAAGGAATTCTGGAGCATCTTTTTTCCCCTCGTAAATATCTACATGAATGTAGAGGCAATAATTTCTCATATAAAATGCCAGTAGTTTCACTGTCAATCTTTCCTTCCTAAATATACATCTCTCTGCTTTCAAACACGCACTTAAAAATCTTTCCCAAGAAAATGTTTTTTTTTGTATTTTCTTCCTGCACATTATATATTCTTTGACGGGCTGAATATTTTAAGCAAAACTTTCTGAGGCAGAAAATGTTGGTGGAAACTTTTTTTTTGTTGTTGTTGTTGTTTTGTGTGTGGTATACAATGTAAGGAAGCGGGTGAAAATATGTTAGTTCTTTCTAATAATGTCGGCCTTTTTCGAACTTAAGAAACATAAATATGTTTTCCGGAAAAATAAATACTTTATTAAGAGAGTCATAAAATTAAGAAAACACATGCGAGGAAGGTGGGTTTTCATTTTTGAAATACATCCTGGCCAATGCAAATTGAACAGAGTGAAAAAAATGTTTTAAATACATATTTATTAGATTTCTCATTTTTCACTATTATGTTTATGACCTTAATTAATCATGCTTCAAATTGATTATAAGTTCAACATACACAATTTTAATCTTGACTTGCCAACAACAAACAGTACTTTGAAATTGTGTAACTTTTAATTTTGAGTTATTGATCTCAGTATTCACACCGAAAGCATAATTAAAAATTTAAAATATTACATTGTAAGTTATAATTTTTTCCCTTAAATAAAGTTAGTTCGATTTTTGAAATTCAAGTGGGGCGTATAATGTATTTCATAAGTTTATTATTAGCGTTCTTTAAAAATGGTAAACTGTTGAAAACAGTTAAAATAAAAGCTTGCGTGTTCACAATGAGAAAATTAGATGTTAATTTCTCAAGCTTCATAATCGCCACTTCAATCATATATATACATTTTTATTTTTATTTATTTATTTATTTTTTTTTTTTTTTGAGTGGGAAGAATTTTTGCGACATTATATAATTTATTGAAGATAGTGATATGCCAAATGGATTCAAATGAAACTTGTCTGTGGAAATTAGAGCATGCAGATTTACGTTTGTTTGTATTGTTATGGCAAAGATACATATGTGCTATTTGCCTAAGTTGGGTGGGGGGATGCCTTAGTCAAGGACTTTAGGGGTTCTAACGCGTATTCCCGTCACATCTTGAGAAATCCGATCAAAACTTTACACCATTAGATTGACAGCTGCGCGACAGACCCGAACCCAGGAACTTCACACTTCAGTCGTCTACCATTTTGTGCGTCTTATCCACTCTACCTTTGTGGGGCCCTGTAGATTTATTAAAACTTTGAAATTAGTAGAAAACGCATATTCTTGTATCTGACTAATAACAGTAAAATCATGCTTTCTAGGATAGAATTTGCGATGCGATGATATAAACCTCGAAGACATACGCAAGGAAAAGCGGACCTCGTCTTTTTTACGAGCTTAAAACGAATTATCTTGCCGGGTGTCATTTTCGTAGGCCTTCATCTGATAAATCCAATATCAATCTTTTCTCCGTCCTGAATAAAATCTTCTAATCTTTCGCATAGTTTGAAAATGAAACTCGAAAACCTTATCTCGCATAGCAGTGACTTAATCTTCCTTTGGCCCACTCATTGCAAACGGCGCGGCGAAGGAATAAATTGAAAAAGGAAGTCACAGCACGATCTTCCAGAAGCGAATTTAATTTCGCAATTCGTTTGTTGTAAGCCAGTATGCCTACATTAGGCATTCTTCTCACGGTGTGATGGATTGATCTCGACGAAAAGGGTGAATATTAGAGGATATAGCGTTACAAATATTGAAAATGACGAGGCAGATTAGCATAATTACGATACGAAAACGTTACGATGCGAACTTCGGAAGTTTTACAAATATTTCTAGTTTTCAGTTTCAGAAACATAAAAATTCCTGCATAATGTCATAGCATATTATCTATCGGAAGATTTTTTAAACGGTAAAATAAATATCTTCTCTCTTTGATTTCCTTATTAAGATAGGGAATATTTTAGAGAATTCCGTTTTAAAGTAGTTTCTTGAAGTCGCTGCAAGCTGAAAAACAGATATAGCAATTTTAACTCAATTTTCATCTGTTTGATCATCATTGTTGGTGTATAAATAATCATGTTCAAACATTAGTATGTTCTTAGAAGCACTTTAACAGAAATCATAACAGTGGTATGTATATTTAAAATGCGTGCTATATATGTGTGAAAGAAAGATTAGTTTTTAATTTTCTATAGAATGACAATGTTTTTTTTTTTTTTTTCAGCTAAAATTACAGTATAACTAGCGCTTTATGCAGTAAAAATGTACAAGTCCCGCAGTGGACTGGGCGCTAAACTCCGTTCCCATAAGAACACGGCAAGTGAAGCAGCATCTGTCTTGGCCAGTGCTTGGGAGGGACTTCCCCCTCTCGGCCCGTCCGCTGTGGAACCGTGTGCGCTAATGGGAGCTGGTGCACGTAAAATCCGTCGTGGCTTCAAAGTCCTCCAAGTTGTTAAACGATACCTCTGGGGGTGCCGATTTCAGGGGGTTGGTCCCTCCTCTGGAATTGGTTCAAAATTACGGGACCCCGAGCTAAGACGGACTTCCTCCCACTGGGGCTCATTGAAATGGAAGCCGCTCCTTCGGCCCATCGCCTGCCTATATAGGGGGACCTGTCACCGCAACGCGGTCGCCAGGGGGCATTAACAACAACAACAAAAATGTATAAACTTGAATTTTCAAAGTTTTAGTAAGCTGAATTGTGACTAACTCTACAACTACAACTATAATTACTAACGAATTTTTAAAAATATTCAAGATTGGACCCATGCATTAGGCCAATTTTCGATTTCTTTCAGTTTGATGTTTTACGGAGAGTCTTGTAGCCCTTTCAAAAAAATGTTTACGTGTAAGATACCACTGTTACCGCTGCATGTCAAGCCGATTAAATTATATTAGCCGGTGAAACCTATGAAATTAAATAGTATGACGATTGCAATTACGTGTTATCAATGAATGTAATTCCTAAGTATCACAGTTAACATTTATAGTAAGCATGAAATGTTTAATTGCAAAAATTACCAGAAAAGGCAGACAGAATGCCCATAACAGCTGCTTCATGGAGATTATGAGGCTGCATTAACGCAAGCACTCAGTGAATGAACTGACGCAAGAACTCAGTAATACGCTGATATAAACAACCTGCAACTGCACAACAGCTTTCTCGCTTTAACTTAAATTTAAAGTTACAACACAGAATATGATCATGGCACAATCTAAACTGCAGTAGTCCACAAAAACGCGAAAAAATGAGGTACACAGATATACAATATTAAATTTAGAAGCGTTGCTGTTTTAAACCTCTTTCTCTCTGATCCAAGTTGGTGTTATATGGCATTTTTAAACGAATTATTAACTTATTTTCCGCATTAAATGCAATTTCTGAAATTTCACCGGCCCCTTTCTGCCAAGTGCTCCTTCCCCTTATTATCCGCTGTATTGACAATCTATAATAAACGGCTTTTCAAGGATTACGGACCCCATCTCATTCTTATCCACTTTCAGGCAGCTCCAGTTGAAAAGCTGGATTCCAGGGAAAGCAGAAAAGCATACGGTTGATCGAATCCTCTCGCACACCCGATGTTTGCAGTAAAAAGACGAGGGAAAAAGGATATTTTTAAAAAAAGAAGGGGAAAAAAAGGTCTATAAGATATCCTCCTCTTTGTTCTGCTTCCTTATCTGCACATATTCAGAAGTCAACAGGGAGAGAAAGAAAAAAAAACCTGAAATATCTTCAGAGCAGTAGGTCACATGAAAAAAAAGAGTGCGACAATATTTGAAAAAGATTTCAAGAGACTAGAGATGGTACAAACCATCAGCAGCTTCATGCGGCATTGGAAAATTTTTTATTTGAGGGAAATCTACAATCAGTGGCAAAAGAAATGGTAACGATACAGGACAATGATTGGTCTTTTCACTGCACAGTTAATGATGACTATTACAGTACGCTAAATGCAAAACTAAAATCATAATTACAAAAATAACAACAAGTGAGTAGATTCATGACCTAAAAGAATAACAAAATATAGTTTTGTGAGAAATGCGGAGTCATCATGAATATCGTCAATCTGAAATTAAGTTTTTGTTGCAACGTTAAAATGCGTGATTTCACAACCAAGCAACATACAAATCGGAATTCCCAAACTAGTTGCGGATTTAAAAATACTTGAAAATGTGTTTCATGAAAATTAAACTTGAGGTAAGTAGTGATAAATAAAGCGGGTGCAGTAATCGAACCTTATACATCTAATTAAATAATTAATATCATGGGTTTTTTAAATTATAGAATTCGGGCATATTCTCCTGCCAATCACCTAACTTCTCTTGTTTGAAAAGACTCCTTATAACTGATTAATTTAGAGGAAGTTATGATAATGTCATAGAAATTTAAATTGCTGTGGAAATTTGTAGCTATAATATGTTCTTTTATGCCTAATTTTAAATTTTTGCACATGTTTCAAAATGTAATAATCACTGTTTTTCCAGACTCTTTGCCTTATCCCCTTTTCCTATTCTAATTAACTATGCTTGATCGGGAGGCATTTGCAATGAAAAAGGAAACAATCCAAGTACTTATTCAATTGCCATTTAAATCGCGAAAATCATTTTTAAAAAATCCAGCAGAGAAAAAAATGTAAGGATAAAATTTTATACCAGGTGTTGCAGTAGTCGCACATTTGTAAAATTCGTATCTTTAAAAATAATTCATGCATTGAAATGAGATTGAGCTTCAGTGGCTACTGAATTCATCTTCAGATTTTAAGATCATTTTAGTAACACTTTTTTAATGGTAAAAAATAGAAAGTATATGACGATAGTGATCCCTGTTCATAGTCATTATTTAACCCTTTAACGGGCAGTGATCCCGCTCTGGGAACGCCCAACTCTGACGTTTTGACTGTTGTCAGTCACGAAGAATAGATTTGGTTTCTATGAAAATAGTTGCGGGTGACAGAGCTCCACGAAAATCCTTTACTTTTTAGCACGTCAATTCCCGTCAAAAATTTGTCAAAAATTTGTCATTATCAAGAACCCGTTCCGAAATACAGGTGAATTGCCAGTGTCTAGGCTAACTTACTTATACCAAATAAGGGGGAAGGATCGGGAGGGGGTCATAATTTTTTAAATGATCTTATGCATTCTATCCTTTAACCCTTTAACGCGCAGTGTTCCCGCTCTGGGAACG
Organism: Cheiracanthium punctorium; assembly: GCA_038373885.1. Lineage (NCBI taxonomy): Eukaryota > Metazoa > Arthropoda > Arachnida > Araneae > Cheiracanthiidae > Cheiracanthium > Cheiracanthium punctorium. Next base: position 844,518 of record JAWZYV010011719.1, read on the forward strand.
CCAAATTCTGACGTTTTGACTGTTGCCAGTCACGAAGAATAGATTTGATTTCTATAAAATTAGTTGCGGGTGACAGAGCTCCACGAGAATCCTTTACTTTTAGCACGTCCTTTCCCGTAAAACAAAATGGTCACGATTATTTTCAACAGCACTGACATCTGCTGAAAAATGGAAGAGTGCGAGAAGAGCTGGATAGATTGCCCAATGCTGAAAAAAGGGCAGCCGTTGCCATCGCTCAACTTAACTACCAGCAAGATGGCGGACGATCGAAACGTTCATCGCGTGCCACAGATCTAGAGACCCTTTTTTGACGACAGCTGGCTGTGCGCGGGCACAGCAAAAGGGGTCTCTAGGTCTGTGGCACGCGATGAACGTTTCGATCGTCCACCATCTTGCTCGTAGTTAAGTCGAGCGATGGCAACGGCTGCCCTTTTTTCAGCATTGGGAAAGGGTTTTTCCTCAAAGGGTTAACAAGATTACATTTTGAAAGCAAGTGTATTTTACCGCTTATACAGCTCATGTTACCCTTGTATAAATATTTAATAATAAAATTAATCAGAATCAAAATACTGAAAGAGCATATCTTGAAAGCACATACAGAGTGTACGATATATGCCAGTCGGTGAATGTGCTGGCCATTGGGTACGATGGAAGTTTCCCATTTATATTTCAGAAGGGATATGCTTTGCTGAATCGACGTTTTTTCTGTGACATACCCCATAACGTACAATCTCGCGCCTTGATAAATGGTGCAGGGTGAAGAGAACTCCTCTGAGAATTGTAGGAAAAGGGAGGGTCAGAAATCAATGAAAATGAAACATTTCGCAAAGGAAGGCGAAGGTTAATAATTAAGAAAGAGCGATAAAATAAGAATCCTTTGCAGATATTACTGGAGTTCTGAAGAAGAAATGAAAACTTGTCCTGGAATTAATTGAAAGCAAACATTAAAAAGAAAATGGTTATCACGATAAAAAAGAGTCGGAAATCAATTATTCCATGTTACTTCTAATAAAACCGTTGGATTATAATTTGAAATAAACCAAGAAAGGACTAAGAAGATGTGCAAAGGAAAGGAATTTTTATATTTCATCTTTAGTGAAACATGCTGGTCTTAATTTTGAGCTTCGTTCTAAGATATGCATGTACCTTCACTTCAGAAACGTAGACGATCCTCTAGTCTGGAAATGCATTTTCATACCATTGAGAAACATGTTTTCATATTTTGCAAAACTTATGAGATTTTCTTTGTTTTACACTACATCGTTGTATATTTTCATGTGCAGTTTTACTCATTTCGCTTTTCAATTTATTAAATGAGAGCAATTTAAAAGGTTTGTAACACAGATTTTGTTTGTTTAGTAACAACTGAAGTAGCATTTTTTTCGAGTCATTTCAATCTCTTTATATAAAGACATGGAAAGTCACTAATCAATTTCGTACAGAGAAATCTTATGTATAGGCAGAATGTCAGATGCGAAGGGGCAGCTACTCCCTAGACAATTTTTTTTTTCTTTTCGAAACTTTTCAGTTCAATACCAAAAAATATCAGAAACGTTTCGGTGCTCTCTCCTAGATATTAAACCCTGCCCCTTTTACACCCCCTTCATTCGCAAACACATATATAAAAGAAATACTCGTTTTCACACTCATGAATTCGAATCAGAGTGAACACAGATCTTTTTATTAACATTTTTGTTTCTGTTTAGAATAATTCTCCCATTTAAAAAAAATGCTCGTTCAAAGTTTCTTTAATGGATAACGTATTTCGGTTATTAAAGAGAGAAAGAAAAACGTAAAATTGCAATGACAATATCACTAACAAATGATATGAAAAAGGGCAACATTCAAAAGTTCAAATTATTTCAGACTGTTTCACCAAAACATACGGAGACAATTTTAATACAATTTCGTATCAACTCACCCAGCCACAACGTAAAATGAACACCTATTAGTACGTACCTGAAAAATAAAAATAGTTCGCCATTAGTATATTTCGTCAAATACATGAAACATTTTGAAATATATTCAACATTTTTAATAAGGAACTGTATAATATTATCAAAATTTCAATTAATAAATTTCCAAATTTTCATTTGAAAAAAAGATGAAAATTTGGAAACTTATTTTTTTATAAGTAACTATATACTTGGGTGTAGTGTAATGGTTAAAATTTAATTTACCGTTATAAAAAAAAACTCATCCGATATCCACTAATAGGTCATTTTCAACAAGTCCATCCTTCTACAACTGTTAAGGGGTAAGGGGAAGTGACAGCAGATTTAGAAAAGTTAATTATAATAACAACAATATTTGTGACTACATCTATAACCGTTTTCAACAATATGCTATCAAAATTTAAAAAAATATATATATTTGATTTTCTTTCGAAATTTTAGAGAAGTGGATACATTTTTCTTTAAATACTCCAAATCAAACCGCTATGCAGTCACGTAATTATACAATTAAGGTAAAACAGGGGATGCAATTACGTTTTTGAAATTGTAAAACTTTTCGTGAGAAAATAAAATCCTAATTGACAACCAATCAGAAGGTGAACAAGTGTTTTAAGCAAAAATAGCTATTTCATCTATTCAAAAGACTCAAATTGATGACATGTGTATAAACGTCTACTCATTATATGCATCATGGACTTAAAAAAATTTCTTGTAATTATTAACTCAACCAAATATGCATAACTGCAAATTAGAAAAATTAACTTTCAATTATTTCAGAATTATTTTTCATTATATACAGAGAATTGTCTCTGTATATAATGAAAAAAATGTACACATTGATTGCTATTGGCGAAAGCATTTAACATTTTTGGCTATATAACCCTTCCGTACTTCGGAATTTTTAAAATACGCTTGCACCTTAATTCTTTTCTTTTACTTTTATTTGATATAACGCGATAAAACATTTTAATATAATAAACCCATTAACAAACATTAATGGAAAACCAATCAATAAGGGAATGGCTTACAAACTAAAAATTTAAATTCATGTTCTTAAATATGAACACTTTGGAAATCGGTTTATTAATACATCAGAAGATCAAAGAGGAAATTTAACCAGTTTTAATTTCTTCCCCCATTCCAATCCTTTAAGACCAAAGCGCGCCTTTTAGTCTCGCAACTTCGGCTAGAAACTAATCAACACATTTTCTGGTGACGTCATGGGGATTGGTGTTTACGAGCTTTAACCAAAGTGACAGCTACACAGTCCTTACTGACATTTCCCAGCAGTTTAAAATCCTTTAATGGATATTAAATATCGAAAGCAATAAAGATCTTTAAAAGGCTAAGCACCGCGGGAATATGGGCTGTCCTTAGAGGAGTAAATAAGACATTTAAACGCATCTGGGTGATACAATGGAAATGTTCCAGAGACAGTGACAGATAGCGATAGAATTCATTTGATGTCCGAAGAAAGCTGTTTAGATAATTAAGCGTTTTCGCGAAATCTTTAAGTTGGGAGACAATTTTCAAATGAGATTTCAAGAGAAGCGATGTCGAAATGAACATCAGAATCCTCTGTGTCTAGTCTTCGGGTTTAATCGATATGTCAAATAACGAAGTTGGTCAACTATTTGGACGATAAGATAAAGTGCAAATGGTGTTTTGAATAGGAAAAGTTCTCTGTTCATTTTACGTTCGGTGCATTAACGGAAGAAACATTTTGAAATAGATATCTTTCAAATGGGAAAATTGCTTTCAATAGCGCTCCCGTTACTTTAAAAATATCTAATTCAATTCTCTTAATTTGATATTTATAAATTTTTCACAGAATCACACTTCACAGCGATTTTGCTTTATGTCCCGTTTTATAACGTAATGCATTTTTAAGCAAAATGTGTATGGGTCGAAATCCTATACGTTTTATACAACTCAAACGGTATAAGTAGCAGAATTTCTTACAATGAGGTTTGATTATTGTAATTTTATTGACAAAGATACAAATTTCGGAAATAAGCTTTCTACCTTCTGCCATTTTGTTAACGTCCCTGATTTGTTGCTTAGTTAAGCATAAATTTATACTCATAAATAAATTATGTAGTTTGTATAAATGGCATTGATAAATACCAATTAATACGCTATTATACATAAATACGTGAACTATTATTTAAGGTATTAATCATACATAGTAGTATAATTCAATAAATCCATACTGAAGTACGCAACTAAGAATGCATATAAACTGCTTCTTTCAACAACATATATTTAATTTATAAGAACATGACCGAATAAAGTTTTCGAAGTTAAGCCAATAGCTTTTGAAAATATCGAAAACAAACAAAAACTCCAGGACTCATTCAAGTTTAAATTATATTGACATAAATCGAAATATTTACTGGAACCATAAAGGCTCTAACTCACGCAGCAGAATTCTGAAATTTCACCCTAAAATCATACTGACAGATGCCATCGTGTATTTCAGTACACGGTCGAATCTGCTTTTCTTCAGTCAGGCCAGTCCAAATAGCCAGTATATGCTCATCGCTATGGCGAGGAAAAGTCCGTACTGACGTCAATTCTTCTTACATTTCAGATGCATTTCAGAAAAACTTCCAAGAGAAGCTACTTCACAAAATAAGAAACAAATGCGAAAAACATCAAGAACTTTTACTGCGGTTTTAATTACAACTTTACGCACTTTGACCGAAATATAACTTACGTTGAATACTACTAGATATGCACGGTGTTAATTAAACAACTATTAAAGTTGTCAACAGACGAAACTATAGTTCAGATAATTTTGTGTAGGACATATATCTGGATGAGATTTATTTCAGCTAGTAAAAAAAAAAACAATTCAAAATAAGGAATTCGACATTTGTTACTGGTTCTTTACCTATATTTTACCAACTTTTTATTTATGTCACTCCAACACAATAACCCCATTTAATAAATAATTAAAAGTTTGTAAAGTAACACTCATAAATTGTAATTCTTCAAGGAATTAATCTACTGGAGGTCTCGAAACATGTTTGATCACTGAATAGCAATAGACATCGTATATACAGAATATTTCTTCTTCGAATCTACAGACTCGTCAGTAATTTCCACGAACTATTTTTATGCAGGATGAAGCTCCTCCACACATTAGCCGTTATGTTAAGGACGTGTTAGAACATCCCTGTACAAAAAGAAGGGGCTATTAGTCGCCACTTATCTTCATGCGTGGTTCCTGTATCTCCAGCTCTCAGTCCATCTGTCTTTTGGCTTCGGGGGCATTTAAAAACATCTGGTAAGTCGTGATCCACAAACTTTACTAGTTCTTAAAAGCATTTCAAGACATACTTTCAGAATTTCCCAGAATGCACTTCGGTCAACCATGGAATATGCTATCTGATGACTCCAGATTGTAGTGTAAAATGATGGCCGTCATGTCGAACATATTACGTACTTCTTAAAATACGCCCACTAGTGGATACATTTTAACTTAAAACAATCACTCAAAGAAATTATCATCTTTCCATTATGTCTTATATGAAATTTCATAACTTCCTGAAGAATAGTTTCGTATGTAGACGAATTTAAAATAGGGTTGTTTAGCTATGGACAACTTGTACGTTATACTGTTTTAATATTTATAAAATTAATAAAATTCAATTGAGGAAAAGAATCAAACTTATCAAATACGTTGAAGTAAAACATTTTTTATTATATATATAATACTTCTAGAGAAAAAGTCTACAGTATTACTTATATAACCCGCAGATGGAAAAAGACTAAAGAACTGCAAAATACTTTTTAATAGTACTTGCAAACCATAAATGCGTTTAAGCGACGTTTATAATTAAAAGTATTTAAGATAATATTTTAAAGTCCCAGAAACGTACTTTAATTTCTCAAATACTACCTCTCCCCTGATGTCGTTGGTTCATGAAATTATCTATCTATATCTCCCATTATTTACACAGGTATTTCCTACATGGAAAGAATACACGATAAAACTTTGCATTTGAAATTTTTCCCGTTTACGGATGTTAAATCACAGTTCTCAGAAACACTAAATTTCCTCGAAATTTCACAATGAAGAACAAAGTAGAGTAAGTGATAACTAGCAAAGTATTTTCATCAATACATAGGATTTAATTAATAGAAACACGAAAATAATTCTTATTTAACGTTTCTTCCGCAAGTAATTTTCATTACGGCCAGTAATATTTCATATATTGGAAGAGCATTACTTTTACACGTACTTCATCTCATAATTTCCGAGAGAGCATTACTTTCCTTCCCAAATAAATTACGAACCTCTCATTGCGTACGAAAAAAAAAGACAATCAATCTTTTAAGATATATCATATATCCAACTTTTATTTCTTTTGTGCTTATACTCGAAATTTTCCCATGCTTAACCTAGCTACCATTTACAACACAGGTCCACCGAGGAAAAATTCCTTTAAATATTGTCTGCCAAAAACTGAGCCTTTTTAACGATCTTTTTATGTATTAACCTGCCTATAACCTCCCCCTTGTTTGTTTTGGTTAAAATAAAAAACAGAGAAAAGAGGAAGGAAAAATTCACAGACAGTGCCAGCGAAAACACCGTAATCTGCCTTCACCAGACCATTAATCCGTTAGAAAATGACAGACTATTTTCTTTTAAGGGAATTTATTTATTTGCTCCCCGTCATGGCAGATTCAACGGTCACGTGGGATTCACGGCAGGTGGTCAAGTATTCCGGGGTTATAATTTGAGAAATCTATGGGATTGCGAACATGTCATAGCAGTGCAAGATTTTCGAACACCATGGCAGACTGCGGGGATTTTTAACAGAAGATTATTTCATTTTGTGATCTGTGAGTACTTAAAAGCAAAGATTTATAGCAGTATTAGAAAGATTGGAGTCTGGTTTAGGTGGGTAAGAATTTTGTAGAACTGACTTAATACGTTTGGCGCAGGTGAGCGCATTGTGTGCAGTGCATGTTATGAGGTAATCCAGTGAGTGGATTCGCTTGATTAAAATTTATCAATTTTAATGATGCACTAAATTGCGAAAAACAGCAAAACTACCCGCGTTCTAGACTTCCCCATAGTATTGTCAAGTGACAACATTCAAATTAAATTTAATGTTTTTGTAGAAATATGGTGATCGCACAGTTTACATTGAGTTCGCTATTAACCTGGAACGTGATACTCCAAATGAATTAACAGCCAGGGTATATTTTAAAGTAGGTCATTTAAAATAATAAAATCTGCTACAACGGTGCCTGAAAGAATATAAAAAAACATGGACGACTTCACAATAGCGGAAAGTAAAGTGACAAATGGGAACACGGTAAATCAAGTTGGCGATAGCACCAGGAGCAGGAAAGAATGGTCGCCAATTGAATCGCCAAATTTCAAAAACTCCAGTCGTAAGTTAAACATAATTTAGTTGTAATAAATTTCAAAGTCAGACTCGCCAACAGGGAATGGTAAAAGAGGGCTTCTAACCCTTGAAAAATTACTAAAGCCCTGTGGAAAGCTCTGAGGAGATCAACCAAGACAAACAAATACGTCACTTGGGCGCTTGCCGAAGAATACACAACACTTTAAAGGAGAAATCCAGTAATATACAAAACAAAAGTAAGAAAGCATAACACTGAGAAATATGGGAATTCAAAAAATAGCAAAGAATATTACATTTAGAATAAGGAAATTAAAATGAGAACTAATCAAAAATATGAAATGAACTGCATCACATATCTTCCCAAAGTGTACAAAAAATGTAATTCCTAACAGCTTATATACAAAATGTCCAGCTACCAAAAATACAAAAACATGCATCATAAATCACAAGAGCTTGATGTGATGAACTGCATCACAACTCCGATCCTGACGTTCCTAGCTTTAAAGTAGTCCAGAACAGTTCATCGGTCAGCTTTAGGCTTTAAATAAATAGTTACACCAGTTCCAAGAATACCTGAATATAAAGTGAAAGCTACGCCATTTAACCTTTAATATAGCAAACTTTAAAAATGTGAAAATAATATGAGAATTATGCACAAGGGAGGAATCAGAGATCAGTAAATAAAGAATAATATCAATTTCCTCAAAAAAAAAATAGGCCAGGGTTTCTCGAAATTTGCTAATCTCGAAAACACAAGTGCCCCACGAAAAAATATCTTCTTGCCTCCAATTCACTAGACTCAAATTTGCCCAAGATGCTACACCATAATTCAATGACCTCCAAGTGCTCCACCAGAGTAAACGTCTTAGAAACTGTCAGACAGGCAATCTCATACAAAATAGAATAGCTTTAGCCAGTTTACATATTCCATAGAACAACCCACACCTACGGGCATGCTGAATTTTATTTAACCTTTCAATAGCCTTGGTTAACTGAGATATCGAACGAAACTCCAAAGTGCTACAAATCCTGAACGTATGAAATCTAGTGATAGGCAATCTTGTGCAAAGAGAAATGGCCTTAGCCAGCTTGCATGTTCCGTAGTACTACACACACCTACGAGCATATGCTCAATTTCTTTTAGCCTTTATCTTGCCTTGGTTAATTGTGACATCAAACGCAACTCCAAGTGCTTCAAATCCTAAATGTATGAAACCCAATTTATGTGATGCCTGCCAAAAACTAAAGTGTCTGTGTCTGTATAACTTAATACAAAAAACATCCAATGGATGTCCACCTAGAACAGTCACTTATTGTGAACGCAGGTACCTCAAAACGTAAATAAATAAGCCAAGTGTTTCAGTTTTAAAACTGAAATTCTATCACAGTAAACTTTTAGTAGAATCGGGTCCATTATCTCCCGTATTCCAGCCTATTACAGATCATTCTCATACAGTGTGTCATATTACAGAGCATCGACCCATAGGCATCAACGTACACGCGCGATATAATCTGACGCCAAATGTCGCTATAAATTAGTTTAAATGCAAAACGCTTTTGCAACACCACTTTTAAGACATGCATTCCCTTATCTTGTTCACCCATCTTTACACGACATATATATTCAGGCCGTCTGCATTATTAAATCGCACCTAAAAATCACCAGCCATGCGCTTTACGATCACAATAACTCATGCAGCCCAACTGAAAATGATAGGGGTGGGGTATTTTAAATGTCAAATTTTCTTTCGGCTGAATGATTTTCTTTTTCCCCTATAGTGGGGGATCTCTTTTTTTTTCCCTTTCTTTCTTCCCCTGTGCTATGTTTCAAATAAAAAAAAAAGTTGGAAGCTGTATTGAAGCGAGGTGACATACCACCTCACGCTCAGGGGGTGAGTCAAACTAACATATCTCAAAAACAAGAAATTTGACAAATATTTTAAAAGGAGACATACATTTTGTGATAAGATATCATAAAGATGTCATATCGAACGCATAAATAATCAAGCAATTTCTAATTAAAAAACTAAATGTTACTTGCAAAAATTTTATTTCAAACTGTGAACATATATCTGAAGATTATCAGTTCGTGTTATTAACAGTTTAATTTTGAAAACACAATAGCCTCCAATAGCTACAGTTCAATCTGCCGATTGGCCTCTAATTTGAAAACACATCATAACAAAAATATTAAATTTGGAAGAATTGAGTATTACGCAATTTTTATTGATTCTTCATTTCAACATGAAGTATGTATTAAAAATTACATTAGTAATTCTTAAATAATAATAATAACATTACTTAAATTATTCCATTATTCCAAAAATAAAATTTAAATGACGTTTTTCGAAAAAAAAAAAATCAATGAATTTTCCTTAGTAAGAAATGTGTTCTCCGCTATCCGTACAGCATACAAGGCAACTTTCAACTTCCCAACTATCGATTGAAATGCCGAACACAAAATTGAAAATTAAAGTTGAAACCACATAAAACATTTTATTGATCTCATTTCATGATCTCTATGAAGAGTTTAAAGATACCATCGTTCTATGTAGTCTGAAGTTGCTCGATGATATTAATTTCTGGAGATTGGTACGTTGGTTCATTTAGTCCGGACCTCGATCCCTAACAAGCCAAGCTCAGTGATGCTACCACTAAGATAAATTCAACAAAAGACAGCAGCACCCCCTTTTTATCAGACATATGATCAAAGGAACTTGTTAAAAAATCTCACACCAGATGTATATCCTCCAAGGAATACACGAAACTCGGCCTGATCAATCAAAGAAATAGAACGTAAATGCAAAGGGATAATACGGGAAAATTTTCCACTAATCAAATAATGGTGTTTTCCAACTTGAATTATTGTTAGTAAGTGGTAACTTGTTTTTTCTCCATTTCAAGACAAGTTCTGAATTAGCTTCTAAAGTAAGTCTTTAGTCATTTCTGATGAGTAAGTTGTCCATAGCCTAGTCTGAGTAGTGCGCTCTCTACTCCTTCTCTATTACCAATGTAAATGGGACTTTTCCGTGATTAACCCTTTAACGCGCAGTGTTCCCGCTCTGGGAACACCAAACTCTGACCTTTTGACTGTTGCCACTCACGAAGAATAGATTTCATTTCTATAAAAATAGTTGCAGGTGACATAGCTCCACGTGAATCCTTTACTTTTTAGCACGCCATTTCCCGTAAAAAAATTGTCACGATTATTTTTAAAGCACTGACATCTGCTGAAAAATGGAAGAATGTGAGAACAGCATATAATAATGGCATATAATAATATAATACCTTGGGATGTAGTGACTCTTTCGCAAGGCAGTGGCGAGTGCTATGCAGTGGAACTCATGTAGAATTATATTCTTTCTCGTTAGATCTATATAACTGGAAAGCGATCTTTTTCATAAATAGTTTAAGTTAGACTCTCTGGAAAAGGATTCTCTAAAACTAAATTTTAACTGTGAAGTATATTGGAATTAGGGTATGTGTATTGTATTTATATCTTATTAAATTTTACTACACCTCTTACTTGTTTCAAAGCAATCTCTGCATTCTTTCCAGCTAAGAAGCCGTGTTGATTTTCATGGACTTCCATGACATTACAGTCAAAGTTAAGGTACTAGGCCAGCGTCTTTATTTTGAATGATGATCAGCACCGTACAGTTGCATTTTAGGCCACTTAAACGTACTGCCCCAGTGCCTCTATTGTAAATTATATCTAGCATGTGCGGGGAAGCCAATACAGTGTCGGTGCCTTCCCGGATTACCGTCCAGGTACATGGCGGATGACCACTTTTGTTACGATTCAGAATGCCGGTAAAGGCAGCCTGGTACCGGCATGGCACTTAGCACGTGTGTGTTTGCTGGGAAAGAGTTTTGAGAGTGAATCTTATGCATATATTTTAATGATTTTCAATATTAAAATTATCCTAATAACATGATATTATCTCTTTTTTTTTAAAGTTTTATGTTAAAGCTTTGTAACAATGAACAATAGAAAGTTGAATATCACTTCAAGGGACATGATTCGCAACATTTTTTTTTTTTTGAGAATGTCACTTATACAGAGATTCTTACAACACTGCATACATAAAATGGACTTTGAAATTTAAAGCAATTACAGTAAAACCTCGATACAACGATACTAAAGGGGACAAGTAAAATTATCGTTCTAGAGGGATGTATTGTTTTATCGAAAAGAGCTATTATTGTATGGAAATTTCGTAGAACCGCAAAATTTTATCGTTACAGAGGGATTTATCGTTGCATCGAATATCGTTATATCGAAGTTTTACCGTATAATAAATATTCTTAGACGGATAAATTCCAGACCATATTTGTGGTTATGTTTTTCCGTATCATTCAAATCAAACTTAATCATTATTGCGTAAAACATTATTACAGGAAGATTAAAATATCCCAAAATGCAAGTATCCAAGCATGTGAAATAATGCAAAATGAGCATACAGAAGTTTCCTGGCATTTCTCCGTGAATATGTATGAAAATTTTTGTACGAAAATGGTTCTTGCGGAAGCACTTAAGCGTTCTACTGCACGTGAGAAAAATAGTTAAAGATACTGCGTCTGATATCACGAAGGAATACGCGGTGGTTACACAGAGGAAGAAATCGGCTCAAACCATTAGTTTCTCATTAATGTTATTAAGAAATTTGCGTCTAGTTGCTCGGAACGCCGAACGAATGAGATTTTATCGTTGAATTATTTTAATTCAAATGGGGAACATGGGCATTGCAAATCTAACAGTAAATCTACCAGTAGCAGTATAAGAGGGTTGTAATAAATGAACAAATAACACGCAAGTGCTGTTTCTGAGCAATGCGGTAAGAGAGGAATTTCAATTCCTATTCAAACTTCTCTTTTATGCAAAATGGATAGGAAGCAGAGAAATAAAATAAAAGGTCTCAGATCTTGGAATTTATCTGAAAGTAGGTGATTTGAACATAGTGTTGTTTCTGGTTCTAATTCCTTTTGGTAAACCTAGCACCAGATCCACCATAATGGACAGCAAGCAAAAGGCGAAATGGGCAGGCTTCTATGTTATTGAACCAAAGTGGGAGAAAGATTTAGCTCGGGATCTCCTAACTTTGAACCAATCTCATTTCCTAATTTTGAACCAATGAGGTACAATCACCAGGACTGGTATAACCTGTGGTATCGTTTCTATACGGTAACATTGGAGAAACAACAGATTTTACGTGTACCCGTTCCCTTTTGCATACGTGGTCCCAGAACAGTCCGAGATGTCTCCGAGAGGATGACAACCTCGAGCAAGGCGAGAGGCTGTCACCCTCTCAAGCGTTGGCCAACCAAGTTTGGCTCTGCTTCACTTCTGGTGTTCTTATACGAACCAAGCTTAAAGGATAAAGTGTAGTCATTTAATACGGCCATTTTAAACGTACTCGTTTGTCCATGTACATATATATTCTTTCTGTCGGAGATAAAAACTTAAAGATATCGATATTTCTGCTAGAAGAATTTCTTTGCTTATTATGCATTAGTGGCAACAAATTAATATGCCAATAGAGTTTTTCTTTTTTGTTAAATTAAAAAATATATACATTCAAATTTATATTTTCTATTTCTATTAAAATAATTCATTTAATACACTGGTTTGAAAGATTTATCTTTTCATGTCTTAAAAATGTGAAATGAATCATGCGGCGCCCGTACGCTACAAGTGTATTTACATAAACTTCGATTTCATTTATTTATGTTTCAATCATCAATGCAAGTTTTCAAGTAAAAATTACGGAAAACATGATTCTTTTAAATGTTGTTTTACTGGAATTTTTAAATAATATATTTTAACTTCAAACTTAAATTCGAAACGTAGTTCAACAAATTAAAGGAAGGGTTTAAAAGTTTCAAGTTTTAGTAAACGGTTGCTTGTTTTTAATATTTTGTTTCTCTTCTTCGTGGTTCTTCTTTTATCTAGATGATTGCCAGTGGCATAAGAATGCAACAAAAATAAACAATCAAGGTAATCCCGACGCCTTAAAGATATCTTCTGAGCACACATAACGTGGTAGTTGCATATCCAAAGCAGGTTCGAATCCCAGTGGAGCCATCCGACCACATAAGATACTCGAACACGTTTTATAATTTAAAATCCATTTAAAAGCTACATTGTGTATGAAAAGGCAAAGAGCCCGGATGAGTCACAGCGAGCTGAGGTACAATTATTCACAATTTAAAACCGTCTCGCGAGCCCTGTGGCGTGAAAAATTATTCTTCCCTTACGGCCTACGCGAACTGGAGTAGTAGGAAGCGATACAGTAGTACTACCACTAGTACCAACTTCCCCTTCAAGAAGAACCAACCCCCCTCCGATGCATATCGTGTAAGAAGTGGGATGGAAAAGCGTGTAAGGTGATTTCTGAATGCTCTTTAATAATGCAGGTGGCGGCAGGGATTGCAAAAGAGAGAATGGAAGCATAAAAATTTGCACAGAAAAGGGGAGTGGGGAGGATTCGAGAAACACGAGCAAATAAAAGTAGTCCCTGGTGTGAACAGTGTTTTTCGAAAATCAATTTTTAAAGTTAATCTGTAATTTTCTGGGCTATTTGAAAGCGATTTAAATTTATCAGATTTCGCACAAAGGAGTCAAATAACACAGAATTTTATTTATTTATTTAATTTTTCGAATTATAAACACATTACAGAACCATCAAATTTAATTTAAAAGAAAACTGAACAGAAAACTTTTTGTTCCAAAAATGAGCTTGTATTTTGCATTATGGCAAATCTACACCTGGGGTATCTGTTCAGGAGGGGGGGGGGGCGTGTCTTGAGCTTTTAAAGGATTCTAACGCGTATTTGCGTTAAATCTGGAAAAAAACCACTCAAAATTCCAGACCGTTAGATCTACAGCCAAATGATAGTCGCGAACCCGGGAACTTCATATATCAGCCAACCATGTTCAGTGTCTAATCCACTCAGCCATAGTGGGGCATCAAAATAAATTAATATACATCAAAGTTGAAGTAATTAAAATTTTGAAAAAATAACACTCATAAAAAGGTGCTTATCGTAAGTGCCTATTTGTGCAAGTTATTTTTAAAATTAGTATTAATTATTTCACAATTGAATGTAAATTAGACTATCCTAAAATTGTTAATTTCTGTGGTCTGTAAAAGCACGAACATTTTCAACGTTATGTTAATAAACATGTTTCAACTTTATAAAAAAGGTTTTTTTTATTACTTCGAATTAGAAAAAAGAAATTACCTAATCTTTCATCTCATTTCAAAATCCAGAGGAGTTCCAATCAGCTGTGTGATTCATCATTTATTTACTGTAAAATCACTTATTTTGCGAGCCGTAATTTTCCCGAAAATGAAGATATCGGTGATTTCGTGATTTTTGTACGTATAGAAACGAAAGTTGAAAAATCCCTAAAGTACCTAGATATAGAGCCGCTTCAGTACTAGGCATTTTTTAAAACTTCCTTTTGTCCGAAAAGTTCACATTTTCCACTTCTCCATTTTGAACGGCTTCAAAGAAGCTGGTATAAATATTGTATGTGAATGAGCTGCATTCTGTTAGTTTTATTAATGTTTTATATTCAAGAAATAGTTGCAAAAAAAGAAAGTTGTCAAGAAAGAGTTTATAACTGTGCAGTAAATTATTAAATTTTAATTAGTGAAAAATTTCTGATTCTTTATTATCATTTGAAGTGAAAAAAAAATAAAAAATAATTTCGCGAGGCTTTAATTCTCGCGATTACGACGGACTCGCGAAAATCAAAGCGTCGAGAAAATAAGCGATTTTACAGTATATAAAAATTAGTTTTAGTCATTGAATATTATCATGAGAAATCACAAACCACTAAAAGGTATCCGTTACAACTTACATCCACGGATGTACAAAATGGAGTATTAATTGGCAAGTTCAATAAAACTAGCATTTCCGGGAATGCGAAAGACAACTGAGAACCATTAAACGAAAGTATTACTACACAACACAAAAGCTGCCGCCAAAGGGAACAAAGCAAAGAAAAAGTTAACCACCCCCCGCATTTATCTTTTATTTCATTACAAACGGCATTAAGGCCAAGGCCTGTATCGCATCGACAATAGCCGACTAGACTCTTAAAATTACAATTCCTTTCGCTTGACCACCTGTTATTTATCCCACGTGATCACTAAACCTGGAATGTCGTGGAGGGTAAGAGAAGGGGAGTGGGTAAAACTAAATTCCCTTAAAATAACAGCCTGTCATTTCTGAAAGAAATTAGCAGCGAAAGGAAAGCGTAGGTTGCATATCACAGACAAATGTTTTTTTTTTATATTTTTTTTCTCCTAATATATATATATATATACGGTTTTCATATAAAACTGCGTAAAAATCAATGCAAAGAAAAAATTGCTCACGCAGTATTCTTCAAACTGTGCAGTAGAGATTTTTGTTTACATTGCTTTAAATTCATTCTGGATGTTTATTTTGTAAACAAAGTAATTTTTTTTAATAAGAGAATCATATAAAGAATTGAGAAAACTTTCGATTACCTTGAAGAACATGCGAGTGCTGCCTCACAAACAGCTTTCAAAAACAAGCTTCTCAAAACAAGCAATAGATCGTTTATCAAAGCGCTCACAATACAGAGCTTTATAGCGCTCACAGCTAATATAGTGAACTGGCTACGAGAATTCACTAAATTGAAGTACCCGAGCGGTAATGCCTCTTTAAATACCTTATTACGTTACGCGAAAATTCCAGAGAAATCCAACTCGGAAAAATCAAGATAAATCCCAAATTTTGATTGCGTAATAAAAATGTTATTGAGTAATACTAGGCTATATTGCGTTATACTAATGCAGGGAAACAAACATCGCAGGCCCCATTAGCAAAATTAGCTCTAAATGTCCGAAATATTGCCAAGCTTGGCTACTTATTGGCAAAATATCTCTAAATTTGGCACCAAAATATAAATTTCAAAACTGAAGTCAGCTAAGCTCTAGCACCAATATTTCTCGAGAATTCAAGAAAACCCTATGTTAAGCAATGGAGACATCCAAAACCACTTATCTCGCTTTCTACTTAACCAATTTTGATGCAATAAAATGCAAATTTTAACTATCTGACACGTAGAAAACCAGTTCTGGACTATATCTAACCTTTGAAGGGTGGGTCATCCAACCCCAGTTAAATGTACTGTGTAAGATAAAGAGCTTGGAAAAACACTAGCACTGGGGTTGAATAAGAACAGAATTTTCTACTTACAGTTTTAGTATTATTTTTTACATCAGCTAATAATTTATGTATATCAATTTATATTAGCTGGTTTGACATAAATATGATTCGTTTGTACATTAAGTAAAAATATAAGTTAAATTATTCTGTAGCATGAGCACAAGAAATGTTAAGTGCACTTTTAAAAGATTTTGTTTTTATACAAATAAATACCAAAACTAATAATACACATAAAATATGTCTTCATCTTATGCTAATTCATGTATTAATAAGAAAATTTTGTACGTATATTTCATAAGAGAGTAAAACGTCTCATTCACATCATTGATCCACAAAAAAGGAAAAGGTACATAAATGAACATTATATTTTTCTTTGATTCTACTACTTTTTCTATTTAAACCCATTAAAACAAATTATAAAATGTATAATGAAAATAAACGAATGTCCTCCACGTCACCTCTGGGGATACCGATTTCAGGTAAGTCTCTCATCTGAAATTGGTTCAAAATTATAGGAGACTGCTCCTATGGGGCAACGTTGGCCTGTCTGCTAGGCGCCCCCATAAGGAAATGACCAACATCTCCGGCCACCTTAATGGTCAACACTCCAAATAAGCCGCTGACCTGGCCATTAGAAAGAAAAGAAAAAAAAATAATGAAGATAAGAAGAGTTTTTACCTTTACTTTTATAAAAAATGCTGGTCGCAAATTGCAGTTCATGAACACATTCACCATAAGAACTAATAATGAATAAATGTCAAGCATATTTCTTTAAATACAGCATTTTATTTCAGTAATAAAATTGTGATTTTGCTTTTTCTTTTTCGGGTATAAAACTCTTCAGTAAGTCCACGTTAAAACAGTCGCAAAAATCAACCGTTTTGAATACTGATTAACTCGGCTTTCTGAAACTTTTCGAATCGCCTGAGAAAATGGGCTTCCATTTATCTCAAAGATATCAATTCAATAAATTCAATTTAATGACACTCCATTAGCCTTTTTTTATTTTTCTTTCTTTCTTTCTTTTTTTCTTACGCTCATCAACTGAATTGGCGATTTTTCGTCCGATCTGGCGAATTTTAAGAGAGTGTGAAATCTGCTTTTTCTTTCATCTTTTTTTATTGATTCATTTATTTTAGACACTTCAATACCCTTGCTTTCCAGCTCACATCCACTTCTGTTAACTGTCTTCCTATAAACCCATCTAATTCTTTCGTCAAAGGATTAAGGTAGCAAAACAATTAATTGCAGCAATCAGCAACTTTTTTTAAACAGGGATTTAAACTTATTTTTATTCCTTTTATCTTTCCTATAAGTAAATACATTTACTTAGGAATATAAATAGTTATGTCAAGGAATAAATCTAGGCAATGAAACTATCTAATACTTTTTTTATCGCGTAATATTTTACAGTAGCTGACTTTAAAACTACGTATCACACACACACTTCAAATGAATAAAAAAAAACCACAGTTAAGATGATTTGAATTAATGATTTTTTTTTAACTTTTTGGTTTATGAGTACAAAAGAACCGAGATAAGAGAGAAAGAAAAGAGATAAGAAAGATATAAAAAGTATCAGTAAGAAATTAATGTAATTGCGGCAATTTGGAAGTAAAATTGCCAATACTTTAGTTTAAGCTTTACGCAACACTTTTTGTAGAAACTACTTTTATGTAGACGTATATCGCGTGTTTGGTGGGCAGAAAAAAGAAGATTGCAATGAATAAAATACTTTTTGGTAAGTATCGGACTTGATTTTATTTGGGTTAAGAAAAGCTGCATAACAAGAATTGATATTCAAAAGTTAAAAAAAAAAAAAAAACCCTTCAAGGTAGCTAATAAATTATTCTATTATTAATTATAAACATCTTCTTTAAATAACTACAGATGATTCTGTTTAATAAAAGTCGATTTATTATACTTTAAAACAGGTAGCTTATTAAAGTAATTTTTGAAAGAGCTATGACGATTAGGGTAATATTTTTCTAAAGACCGAATTTTGAAATTGAAATTCAATCCAGTTTTAACTGCAAGGCAGTAAAAATAGTTTGCTGTAGACACTTTTACTAACTTTTTTTTAGCTGCGTAATAACAAAAGTACTTTCTAACTGCATAGCATTTGCTAATAACTAATGATTGCTATCCACAAATTTCTAAAATAATTTATTTTACCTATAAAAATATTTGGTAGAATAAAATCCTTGTACGTGTTTGTGTGTTATGGCAAGCCTAAATGAGAGGCATATGCTATGGGAGGGAGGGTGCCTTGATCGAAGGACTTTTTTAAAGGAATTCTAATAAAATCCTTGCAATAATGCACATATCAATTATTTCATAACGTTCCATCATCACTCGACTAGAAAAATACAAGTACGTTAAGAAATGTACAAAATATGCATACATTATTTTGTTTTCCATAAAAAAGTTATTCAAATTTCAGCGGGTAACAAATTTCGCATTAATGAAAATTTACCCTTTTTAGCATGGCACTCTTGACCGCCGAATACCTGTTAGTTGTGCTGCTTGGCTCGTATTATTTAGATGTAAAATACTCAGTCTACTACAAAAATAGCATGATTTTGTTTCTTCGTTTCATGTTTTAAATAATGAATCTTAGACAGAAATTGCGTTGCCCAAATTAATATAAATGTTCAAAAGAGAACGAAAAGAAAAAAAAAAAGCAAACTTATAAAAACGAGTTAAAAAAAAAAAAAAAAAAAAAAAAATTCTACTCACAGCACAACACAGCTACTAAACTGTAGAAATACCACGATTATTTCTTCTATTATTTTTTCTACACCTGCGCCGCTAAAGAATGATTGACGGTCTACCCTCCTTAATGGTTCTGAGATGGGCAAAGACCCCCACCCCCACCCCCTCCACTACTCTCCCCCCAGCTCCACCAAGCACCATCGAAAAAAGATTTCTTTCCTTTCTCTCTGAGCAAAGGAATCATTAACCAAATGCCTCGGCCGAGCGGTGTTACACATTTTAAAAGATCACGAAATTTCGAACTCGAAGGGAAAGTGTTATATACAGGCGTCTCTCGCACCTCAATGAGGGGGTAAAGCTCCTCACGAATAGTAATGCAGTGCACATTAGTATTTTAGCCGTTAACTGCATTCGGATGATAAATTAAAAAGGGTTTTTGGAGATTCGGTGAATAAGGAATATATGCATATCTACAAGTAAAGAATAGGTATATATCCTAAGGGTCGTAGCCAAAGGAAAAAAAAAAATTCGTGTGGGGGTTCTCATGTTTATACGGCTCCCCCCTCCCCAGTATATTTCTACAAATAGTAATTTATATGTCTGAAAGTTTCGGGGAAGGGGTAACCCCTTAACCCTTTGAGGCGCAACCCTTTCCCAAAGCTGAAAAAACGACAGCTGGCTGTGCCCGCGCACAGCCAGCTGGGTCTCTAGATCTGTGGCACGCGATAAACGTTTCGATCGTCCACCATCTTGCAGGTAGTTATGTAGAGCGATGGCAACGGCTGCCCTTTTATTCAGCATTGGGCAATCTATCCAGCTGTTCTCGCATTCTTCCATTTTTCAGCAGATGTCAGTGCTGTTAAAAATACTCGTGACAATCTTTTTACGGGAAATGACGTGTTAAAAGTAAAGGTTTCTCGTGGAGCTATGTCACCCGCAACAATTTTTATAGAAATCAAATCTATTCTTCGTGATTGGCAATAGTCGAAAGATCAGAGTTTGGTGTTCCCTGAGCGGGAACACTGCGCGTTAAAGGGTTAAACACTCTTAGCTTGGGTATCGAACATGTGTACTTCGTCCGCTGTTGATTTGAAGATTTGTGTAATTTATACGCACACCTTGAAAAGTAAACAAGCTAAAATAATAATAATAATAAATAAAAATAAACACAATAGTATTTTTTAATGCCTCACCAGAATCCGTTCTATAAACGGTGTCAGTATTTTGCTAACTGTGCCATCATAAGAATTTTCTTTCTTTCCTTAGCTATTTCAAACACCAAATGGTTATTAGAGTGAATAAAACACAGTTTGTGAAGATACGTTTTGAAATTTTTTAATTGTGTTCTCAAACTACCCAAGAACTAGTGCGATTTAAAAATTTTCTCTAAAGCACCTCCAATTAGATCACGTGATTGAAAAAACTAATCAAATAAAATTGCATGCACAAATATGGAAAATATTTTTAAATTGAGTAAAACGATAAACCTTTTTTTTTTTAAATGTTGATATAACACTTCAAAAATTTGTGCTTCAATTCTTTTAATAATGCACCGTAATTCAATGAAATTCCTAACTTATTATTAAAACACTTAAAGAAGCACATAAAAAAATATGAGTAATTTTATCTGCTTAGTTGAAGTGTTGAGTGAAAAGAGTTTTCCTTTTAAATACCGTTTAATAAAAATGTTCTGAGAAGTTTCCTTATTCAAAAGTGCATCTTTAAAGCTCCTTCAGAAGTTTTTCTGGAGTCTAATAGTAATAATATTAAAAGGTGCATTTACATCACAAAAATATTTGAAATAAAAATTTATCTGCAAGAAAAATAGAGAGAGGGACAGAAAAGAAAGAAAAAGAAAAAGTGAGCATACGTGTTGAATATAAAACCTCTTCCATTTGTAAAATTAGTCAAAAAAAAAGTTCGGTTACACTGCTTTATAATTTTTTTTTTCCCCCCATGTAAATGAGATGATATTCCGTTCAACTGCACAACAATTATTTGACGTAACATATTATTTCTTCTAAATTCAGTTTCATCTTATTTTCACTGGTTCATTAACTTACTGCGATCCTGAATTTTGAAAAGCATCGAATTCCACTTTCGATTTTCGAAGAACCACTGGATGTTTCCTTTCATGATTTTATTTTTGAGATGTTATATCAAATAAATCAGCCATTCGCATGCCTATAAAACCTCCATTTATGAATGGACAATGGCATATTCGACAGGAATCATCAATGGGAAGGTGCAGGGGCGTAGCCAGAAATTTTTCATGGGGCGGGGGGTTACGACTACTGCAACTCACATATATGCATACATGTGTGTGACAAGGAAGTGAAGAATATACATTTTGTATGGCAAAAAGTTCCTCATGGGGGGTTTATGACCCCCCTAAGCCCCTTGGCTACGCCCCTGGGAAGGTGCAACAACACTCCCCCCCCCAAGAAATCGAAAGTTGTTTACCGTATATACTCGAGTATAAGCCGAGAAAGTTTAGTAACAATTTTGATTAAAACGTCGGGGGGTCGGTCTATACTCGGGTTAGTGAAAGAATGAGACGAGTAAGGTTCAGTGACCCGGCCGCCATCTTAGATTTCGTTTTTTTCGCGGTCCTTTCCTCGTGTTCCGAAAATGGACAGACTAACCAAGAACAACAAAAATACGGGACAGAAATAAAAAAGACTTAGAAATATTTTTATGAAATAAAAGAAAATTTGCCTGTTTAAAAAAAAAAAGAACTTACAAAAAATTTCCTACATTTCTCACGAAAATGTAAATTAAATGTAATATTCCATATTTGGCGAGTGATCGATCTGTTCGGCCCTGCGTTTTTATATGCGGCTTATACTCGAGTTTTCGATTTTAACTAATTTTTCTAAGTAAGTTATAGGTTCGGCTTATACACGAGTCGGCTTATACTCGAATATATACGGTAGTTATCGAATAAAAACAAGGACCAGCGGGATACAAAATTGCGAACAATGCGCCGGCGCTATTCCCACAAAAAAAAGCGCTGGGAACAAAAGATACTGGCTCGCTTAATGGAATTTAATATTTCAGGGCACGCTCCAAGTCAAGGGAGGGCTCATTTCACGGTCCGATAGGCACCCACCCCTATTAAAATGCATAGCAGACGATAACCCGTTGGCCCGCAAACATTACACACTCCTTCATAGGAATGGACGTCCAATTAGTACTCTCCCTGGAGTTTTCAGAAGGAGGTTCATAGCCCTAAGGAAATAGTTTTTTATTTTATTTTACTCTTTTTTTACCCCGGTAGGTTCCACAACTCTTCATGCTTTAATGATTGCTAATTAGAGGTTGGAATAGTGTCTGATACATAATAAAGGCCGGGCGAAAAGCATAATGTAGTAAATATGGAATCCCTTTAGTAGCTACCCAGCCGTAAGGTGTTGTATTAATTAGTGTAATTAGAATTTATAATGATGCAGATTTCAAAGAAAACAAAACTTTTTTATTTTCTTTTCTTAATTCGAGAAAGATCACGAAGTTGGGATATCCACCATGTTATCTATAGACGAGCCTACGCGTATTGGAGATCAATCTTTGAATTGATTGATAATCAAGAGCCTTGCAAATTAATGGAAAGGTCAAGTGTTGCTATAGTAGAACAATTTTTGTTTTTTTTTAATATATGTTATATGCTTCAGTTTTAAACTTTTTTTTCATTGACCTCTCCGCATCGAAACGGAAACAAAACATCAGGATAGATCAGATTACAATTATAATTACAATTTTTCACCTGTAAATAAATGGAAAAAAATAATTAACACATATTTCATTTAATTTAAACATGAGTTTAATTTTTTAGATGACATCTCGTAAAGTGCATCGTTAAAATTCCTTCAATTTTAAACAAAATTGAGCTTAAAAAGTAACTATGCATAAAGGGCACTAGTTATTTCTGCAATTATTTTGATATACATGCCTATAAAAATTAAACAGAAAAAAATATCATCAAGATTTTATTCAGAATTAATTATCAGGGATCAAATTCACTCAGGATGATTAAGTCTCTGCAAACTTGGTAACAGTTATCATGAACGTTTCACGAAATAAATTGGAAAATTGATTCCTTTCATGTCAAATCAACACATCTAAGAAGAAGAAGAAGAAATAAATAAATCAAAATTTTACCTACATTATTTAGCCTCCAAGTAGAAAAAAAAATAAATACATGAATATTTTTTTTAAATGCATACGTTGATGCCTGATGCATAATGTCTTAATACCTTAAAATATGTGGTGAAAAGTAAGGGAAAAAAAGTGAAAGATTAAAAAAAAAAACAGTACAACTTTTATATTGTGTAGATATTGTGTACAGTGATCTTTCATTGCTGAAAATGTGTGAATTAAAATCACTATATTCATAAGTGTTTGAGTAATATTTCAAAATAAATAAATAAATTTTGTTCTTTTAATGAGCAGATTGTACTCTGTGGACCATGGACATAATGTTTAAAACATGGATTTCCAATACATTCCCATGACTCTGGTTTTCCAATGAGAGAGGTCACTTACGCTTAACCTAACTAAAACCAATGGAAGGAACCTTACTGCGACCTGTTCGCTCACATCGTACGCTCGACACCAGAGGGCGATCAAGGACCAAGGGAGACAATGCCATGCCAATACAAAAGCAATAATGGACGCAAGGGCGGCTCCAGCGAGAGGGGGGGGGGCATAGCCCCCTCCGAACTTCTTGTTTTCGAACTTTAGATTCGTATACATTACGATTCCTCACGTTCAATTGGCATTTTAAACAATTTATAGACTATCTAAAAAGTTCAATGCCTCCCTCCGAAAATTCAGCCTGGAGCCGCCCTTGAATGGACGTAAAAGAGAATCGTCTTAGCAAAGATGGTAATATTCAAAGGAGAATGCGAGAAAGCAAAACTTAACATAGAAAGGAAATTTCCACCGCAGTGTATATGACGCAATGGGAGCGAACAGGTTACAATGGATTCAATGGGGACTGAAAAGCACCCCACGTTGTTCACGCAAGCCTTCATACACGCCTCACAAAAACTTTAGTGCATCTTTCCGGTTCAAACAGAATATAGAAATTCAAAATAATGCACGCTCTGCTAAATTTCAACAAACAACGTGGTACACTAACTTTTGAAAAATCAATCAAATGCATCTTATATTTTAAAATATCTTTATACGAAAAACAATTAACTAAACGATATGTTAATATGACAGACTATTTAGTAATTAGTATTTAACTATGATTTATTTATTTATTGTTAAATAAAATCAGTTCTTAACTATACCGCAACCTTTGGGAATTATTAATTAACTCTTTCAAATATAAATTTCGTTAAAAGACAACTGGAAAGAAAACAATTTTTTTCCACTAAAGTAGAAAGAAATATTAAAGAAACAGCACTAAAATTACAGTAGGTTTCCGTTATAAGTTATTTCAGTTGGCCTTAAACATGCAAAAGTAGAAATAAGAATCAAAAACATATGACTGAACTTAGTTTGTGAGAGATAATAAGGAGAATACTTTGAACTCAAGCGTAGAACTCAAAAAGTTTGTTTTTTATACAAACATTAATCGTTCAATTTATGCTCAAGAGATGGCAGCACCACAAAATTTTTTCTCCAAGAAATATGTATTACGAGAATGGATTCGATATGTTTCATAAATATAATTAAAACAATTTAAGGAGATAGTTTTTTATGCAATTTTAATGAGTATTTACAATGGAATTATTGCTGTATATTCCAAATCATTATATATATTCATTATCAAATTTATTTTATTACTTTTTACAATAATGTCGATTTTAATTAAAGTATGCAAAACATTTTTAAAAACAAAATTAAGAAAGCGGCATTTCTATTAAAATAACATCATATTTCTTTTCCTTGAACATTAATATAATTTAATTTAGTACAATGAAAATTTTATTTTGCGGCCTGCATATCTACTTTGACTACTGTGCGAGGAAATTTTAAAAATCTTGTTTGACTATGTTTGTAGTTTCCATTAATAAATAAAGTTAGTTTAATTTAATAATAAAGGTGAGGTATTTTACTTTTCTAACCACAGGTTTCTAAATTACAGTAAACTCCTTCATAAAACGCCGAGGGCACATCAGCAAATCAGTGACGGCTCCTCAAATCTTATATTAATAATATTGATAAAATAGTATAACACACAGTAACAACGGACATAGTAAGAAAAATAGATACGAATTCAAGTAAAGGAAACTAATACCTAATACTTAAAGTTACAACGGATAACTGATGAATAAAATAAATGACAGTTAACTTAAATTATAAAAAAAGTGTTTTTTATTATTATTTATTAATTAGCAGAACATTATTAAAGAACACATAGAAATAAAAAGTTCCATTTAATTGCCATGTTTATATTTTCACCATTAATACCTTAGCAGCACGCTACATAAACAAAACTAATTCGTTTTAATTAAATAAAGAGCTGAATGGGAATTAAAAAGATGAATTTTCTTTTCTTCTTTTTTTCCAAAACGTCTCATTACCTCAAGGCAGCAATTCAAGTACTTATTGGTTAATTACACGTGGCGCCACTAGAGGGCGGGCAATGCGTGAAAAAGTTGATTGGCCGTAATTGCTACCAAGGGCCATTTACTGCTAGCTAGACTCCCTTCCCCCCTACTCCATGCGTTATTATAGTAGATTTTTTTTTCTTTTCTATGGTGAGATAACAGAAAACAAATTGAGCAGAGTTAATTTCAATATTTTTTGGATGCCCAAAACTGTTTTAGATACCGGTGATGGGTTTTAAGTAGTTATTTAAGCATCGCGATCTTTTTTAAGGTAACGGTTATTTAATAGTTAATTTTTCGCAAGATTCTAATTTAGTTAATGGAGCAATTCCATTTCAAGAGGGTCATTGAAGATATAACTGAGCACTGAGCACACGCATTAAAGTTGCTTAATTAACACAATCAAGCGGGCGCAACGAAAATGCTAGGTAAAATAGAGTTTGGAAAAAATAAATAAATAAATAATTGGAGGTATTATCACTGAAAAATGCGGTAAAATGAATCGCAATTAATTTTTCCGTTAAGTATGGTTCTCTTGCACCTGTTAGCTTTCTAAACAGTTTTTTCCCTCATGTATTAATGCGATTTGTTTTCGACTGAGATTGCACAATTCCATGTAACAAAAATGAAGTGGAATGAAGCAGACTCATAATTTAACAATAAAGAAAAATCCAGCAGGACGTAATTGACTGCACACTTTCCAACAAAGTCTTTATTTACGCTTATCCCATAGCTTAACAAAGAGTTAACGTAATTGTTTTCCTTCCCTTTTTTTATAAAAAAATTGATTATAAATGCGGCACACTTTTCTAAAAGGGAAATAATTTTGTAAACTTCAATAATACTTAACCATGGGCGCCGGCAGCATAGGGCAAGGGGGGCCATGTCCCCCCCCCTGGATTTTTGTATGCAGTGTTTTCCCTTGCTTTTTTGCTCTTTCAACATGGTAACCATACGTTAAAGTAGTCTTTGCCCCCCTGGAGTAGTCTTTGCCCCCCCTGGAGTAGTCTTTGCCCCCCCCTGGAGTAGTCTTTGCCTCCCCCCCCCCTGGAAAAATTTCTGCCGGCGCCCATGTACTTAACTAATTTTTTTTAAACAGATGAAAATACATTTTAAGCAATGACTTTTCATAGAATGCAAAGCAATTAAAGGCCTTTGGG
Source organism: Cheiracanthium punctorium (assembly GCA_038373885.1). Lineage (NCBI taxonomy): Eukaryota > Metazoa > Arthropoda > Arachnida > Araneae > Cheiracanthiidae > Cheiracanthium > Cheiracanthium punctorium. The sequence continues at coordinate 871,508 of JAWZYV010011719.1, forward strand.
TAGCCGCTTTGGGATCTACAGGGGTACACAGGAGCACGTTCCCGGTTTGCCTCCCCCCTCCCCCTCCAGACAAAACAAGTTTAGATTGTTACAGATTGAATTATTTTGTTCTATACTAGGGGCCAAGTCACCCAGACTCGCTACGCTCGCTTTTCGTACGAGGCATTCGGCCCCTAATCAGGCTTATTCGTAAAAAAGACATAATTTCAACAGACAAAACCCGAAGATTGGATCAGATAGAATGTTACTGAGCTACACATTGCTTGTTTCTTGCATGTTCATTGGTACATAAAAATTTAAACTTCACACTACAGTAGACCCCACATAACACGGTATATATTTTGTTATATGAATCCGTGTTGTACTGGATCCTGAGCTATACTCCACCCGGAGTGCGGACTTCGCTTATAATCGCTGGAAAAATTATTTGCACTCCTCAGAAACACAATGATATTTAATGTTGCTATTCAAAAGTTATATTAATTAGGATCTGAAGAGTAATAAAATCAGAACATCTGTTTCAGTTATTTTTAATAATGTAAAACCTATTGGACACCTTGCGAATTTGCCACCCATGGCGATTTTTCATTATTTGGCGACTTGCGTACATGTAAAGTTAATAAAACCTGCGGAACAGATAGAATAGCCTGCCACCAATGGCGACTTTTCATTATTTGGCGATTTACACATGCTCACAACCTATATTTAGTGTTCATTTAAGGTTACCGGAAAACCGTTATCCATATTTTCATTTACATAATCGTTTGCAGATTGGCGTACTTAACACCACGAATTATACCATCTCGTCGCGCTAGCAAATATCCAAAGTGTACTAAAACTGCTATAATGAGATAGTTAACGCCAAATATTTCTACTGGTAGCAAATAATCCAGCTGGACGAGAACCCTCTTTAAAATAATCTGCATTTCAATTATTTTTCATTTTCAAGATATTAGTTATTCTGTTTTGGAAAAACGAATAATCGCTAATTCTAAACTCCTGTTGTCTAAGCGAACCTACTATTTGAAAATTGTCAACTTTGTACACATTGTTAGAAAATGTTAATGAAGAAAAAAAAAAATGAAGCAGGATAAACAAAGCTATTTTTATATTAATATTCATGCATGCGCGGAACCTTGTTTCTAAACATTTTATAACAAAAAGCACACACATTCCTTCCTCAGGAAGAATCAGGGAACTAGCGCCATCTAGTCACCCAGGTAGACATCATCCTATCGATTTACTTCAAGTACTCGGATTATATTAGAAATGAAATGGAAAAGCGAAAATCTTGTATTTAAAAGAAATAGTATTAGCGCGTGAGAGCCTATGATACTCAGAGAAATTGTTACTAACTGAGCTTTAACTAATTTTTCTTTTCCCAGTAGTTAACGACCATAAATAAAAATGAAATGAGGGTTTTCGACCAATTATCTACGCGAGGGATCTAGAACGAGGGTGGGATTGCCCTCCGAGGGGGACTTTCTATGGCGTCCTAGCCCGTATTTGCGCGAAGTTTCGGAGAAAACCACGAAAAACTCCCAATGGCTAGGCCTACATTTGAGCCAGGCACCTTCCGTCTCCCAGTTGAGAGAGCAAATGCGCCCAACCACTGATGGGGCTATTGAAAATGGAAGACCATACATTATTATTCAAGTTTCAACGTTCAAAATCTTTACCCAAATGTAAAATTCATATTTTCAATTGAGTGTTTTTGCCTCTAAAATCAGAAATTAATGTGGAAGGCGTACGGTAGGATAACATTAGACATCTGACTCCTAGGTGCCGCACTTATGTTCCGCATAGGACAGAGGGCAGTAATTCACAATCTCTTGTATTCTTAGAGAATTATTATTGTCACCGAATAGATTAATTATTTTTTTATTTATTTATTTATTTTTTTACAAAAGAATAAATAAAATGATATCGAGCTCACTCGGGTGGAGTTTTAGACATTTTTAGACGGAGAGTACAGCCACACTAGAAATATCAATCCAAAGGAGGACCCATGATGATTGAGGAACGGGAAGTCTTCCATTTTGAGACCACTTTTTGTAGATCTTTTTCTTTTTAAACCGAAAATCACTTTTTTAAGCGAGTAGCAGTGTTTCTGGAAGTGAAAGCAGGGTCTGAAGTAGAGGGGCCAAACGGTGCACGTGCCACGGGAGCCGCGTTTGAAGGGGTGAATTAAAGTTTCGGCATGTGATGTAAACTCTATAGTTGCCGCATTAAGTGGAAGCATATAAAGCATATCAATAACAAAACTCAGTATATTGAAAGCTTTTAAATGGCTATATTTCGCATAGTAAAACATACCTAAATGGAAACTTTATTTATCGGAAATGCATCTGAACCAAGGAAGACATTAAACAGACATTAAACATTAAACATTGGAATCATCTACCAATGTTTAATGTCTTATCCATCCATCTTATCCTGAAAATATTAAACGGGCCATCCAAGAAAAAATACGTAAAACGCAAGACACCAAACGGAAATGAGTCACTCTAAATGCCGATTCGTGTTACATAAAGAAAATGAGAAGTTAACATTTTACAAGTACCGTTTAAAATGTTTGTTAAATTGACTACTCGTCATCTGAAAGCAATTCATGCTCATGGTTAAGTAATGTTGCGTTTTGAAAGTTACGATCATAACGTAACATTAATACCTTAATAGTAACGTATTAATGTTACCATTTTATCATAAACATAAAATCTTAGCTTTAATTTGCATTGCACAGGAGCGATCGCCAATGTCGCAAATTGCGATAATAAAATTAGTTTGGCGAAAATATTGGCAGTTGCATTTCTTAATAATGTGCTGCGAAATCTAATGTGGCGAATGAATTGGCGAAACTTTAAAAAAAAAAGCCAGCGCGACCCCTGGCATTGTATGTTAGGATATAAAATATAGATAAAGCAAAGAGAAATCATTGGAATCTTGTCAAGACACAGTTAAAAATGTTCGGTTTTTATAATATATCGTAATCTTAAGTAAAATCCGACTTTTTATATTTGTCCAGTTTTCCGGGTTTTCTAAGATTCGACATGCAAAAGCAGCATAATATCTCACAGAAAAACCTCCCTAAGCGCATTTATCTTCACACCCTACTGGGGAGGGGGAGTAAATCTGTTCCTCAGCAGAGGATATAAAACCCAAGTCCGGAAGCAACGCTAGTCGCAGAAAGGATATCTTCAGCGCAGTTTTCTTTCTTTTTTTTCCCCCCATAGTGAGAGCGGAAAACAGGTTAAAGGTTCTACCGATAAAATGTAATTTAACCGAGCTCGGTGTAATCAATATTTTTATCCCAGCATAAATGATATCAAATACTCGGTTCAACCGTGAAAATTTTTCATGCTTGGCTACTTCTATGTTAAACTGTGAAGTAAAAGCTTCCATGCTCCGGTGCCTGCGTAGGCGATCAAAACCTTCCAGATGGCACTTGGCCATGAATCAATCTTCAGACGACGGTTTCAAAAACTGGCAGGCAACGCGCGCATCATTTGTATTTGCTTGAAAAAAGAAATACAACATAAGCACTAAAATTAAGATCCTACGAATTCATTTGTCGACTGTACTATTGCTCTACTTACTGTTTAAAAAAAAATGAAATAAACAAAGGCTGAAATTTCTATAAATAATTACAGAAACAACGAATCCGGTAGCTTATCAAATTAACTCAAGTTCTTTTTTTTTTTCAAAATTAAAAATTAATTAAAAGACAGGAAATTAAATTGGCCATAATTATGCGACTATCGGCGTCCTCCGTAGGCTTTATGCCAGTTCGAGAAGAAAACTTTAGATTGTCTTGGCAATGAGCAAAAATGGAAAACTCTAAGAGAGAGCATACGGGTATCCTCTCAGAAACTTTAAAAAAACATGTAATTCCATTATTGTTAGCAATATTACCTAGGCCCAGGGGCGTAGCCAAGGGGGGGGGTTATGGGAGTCATAACCCCCCCCCCCCCATGGGGAATTTTTGGCATACAAAATGTATATTTTTCACTACATTATCACACACAAGTATACATATATATGAGTTTTAGTAGTCGTAACCCCCCCCCCATGAAAAATTTCTGGCTACGCCCCTGCCTAGGCCGTATCTACGGGAATAAGAACCCACCCCAGAAATTTCGATTTTTGTTAACGAAATGATAATGATTACTTTTGTGCAAAATTTTGCCTTTTCCACCTTTTGGACCTTCCCGTTTTTTTTTTTTTTTTTTTTTTTTTGGGGGGGGGGGGTATGAATATAATACTTGTATCTGGTGTAATATAATACTTGTACCCGGTTCTGAATATAATACTTGTATGCAAATTTGGACTAAAAATTTGGAGGGATGGGATGAGAGTCACGTAACATATTTAAGAGTAAAAATAGAGAAGTTTTCTTCAGGTTTTGTAAGAAATTTTTAAAATTTTTAATGAATGGTTTTCCAAAGCAAAGTAAGGGAGAAGGGGTACGTGCCCTCCTGTAGTGTACCCCTCCAAGTAACTACATTTATTACATTTATGAATACAGATGGACGGATTATGGTAATAAGAGCTCCAGCACTTTAGGAACCAAGGAACCCTCAACAGATAAACATAGCAATTTTATTATATAATAAACTAACGAATGCTGCACCAAGCTCCATGATATTTCTACACTGTGAATGGCAACACCTTAATATAAACATTAGCGTGTGTATTTCTGTTCTTCCTTTATAATAACATCCTTCATCGCCAATTCCGCCAAGGTAAATAATTTGTACCTGTTGCCATTAAATAAACGAAGTGATAAAGTAAACATACTCTATTTATATATTACGCTAACGTATACGGTGGCAAAATCGACGATGCTTTTACGCTGTGAATGCTAACTAGATTTAAAAATTAGCGAGTACTTTTCCGTTATGATAATATCACTCTTCGTCAACTCCGCCAAGTTAAATTATTGGCACCTGTTGCTATTAAATGAACGAAGTAATAAAGCAAACATAAAAAGTAGATACGAGGTTGCTATATCATTGCCACATCTTAGCCCATTATTTTGTTAACTATAACAATATGAGCAGGGTAAAATTCGAACAATTTACCTAGGGGGCATGTGATTTACAATGTCTATCCATATTTTAAAAAATATTGTAAACATTGTTAACATTGTAAAAAAGGATAAGTATTACACAGTACTAAGTATAAAGAACACTAAGCTATGGGGCGGAGGAGCTCACCGCCTTGGCAGCTAGTACTTAGAAATCATCTAGATTATACTTATTATTGCATGTTTCCGTGTTTATATTTAATAGAGTGATAAAATAGCACGCGGTATGAGTGTCATGTTAAGTCTGTGGAATCAAAATTGTTTTCAAATATCATATGCGTTTTCCGTGAAATTGTAATGAGAACATCTCTAACTTCACATCTACTTTGATGACGATTTAGGTCTCAGGTGGACTGAGTGAATTTTTGGAACCCCAGATTTGGCGTGAACGTACACCGCATTATACACGGTGGTTTTCGGTGGTATGTTGAAATTGGATCCGAAACGTTCCAGTTACCAGTCCGGTGCCTTAACCGCTGGTAGCCGCGGTAGACTGGGCTACCACGGCCCAGTCTCAACACTAATGCCAAGAGTTGAGAAACGCATTTAAGTGAAAGAATGCTGCATGCATGGAGTAATATTACATCAAAAATTCTGAGTACGCCTTTATATGCCTCATAAATTGCTTCAAAACTAGATAAAATGGTTATGGGCAGTTATTAAACTGAAGAATGAATAAACTGCCCAGAATGAATGAAAGGCAGTTATTAAACTGGTTCAGCACTACATATCCCCGAAGTAGAACCTACAATTTTGTCGAATTTCCAACTGCATTAGTCGGAGAAATTTTACTATTTCTAAATGCATTTGAATCCCCTTAGCATTGGCAATTCCAACACACTTATTTGCATCATCAATAAGTGAATATAATAAATAAATTTAATTCAGAAATCCAATACTCGCTAAAACCTGCTTAGGCAGTGTTCATTTAAAATGCGCTTTACTATTAGGGCTTCTAACTTTCATACTTCATTCGTAGAACAAAGCCGATAAATTAAATTTTCGCTAGTATTCATACGAATATGAAAGTGATAAAATATTCCTGACAGCCATTTAATCTAGAAATGTATGGAACACAAATTTGTTTCACATTATACGGAACGGAGCTACCATGAAAAACCTGGTACTGTGCATGATTTTTTGGATGATAAACAAAATGATATTGGAAAGAAGCATTGCCGAGAAAGAAAAACGTAAAATGAATGATGGATACCACGCTGTTAATACAGATATCATCGATCTAATGTTTTTTAAAACAAAAGATTAACCATGTGAAGTATAATTAATTTCATCTCCAATTTAATCAGTTTCTTTAAAAGGATCAAATGATAAATAGTAATTGCTATTTCTAATCACAACCTTCAATCTATTACTGCATTTAAATAGATAATATTCGTGACATTTATTTCACGAGAAAGCGAGTAATGAAAAGTTGATGCAGTTACTGCAAAATGCGAATTCCAATTTATGCGTTGGGCAGCCGAGGGAGCAACATTAACGTTATTAATTACGGCAAAAATCCTCAAAAACGAACGTTTCGAAGAATTTAAAACGCGCATTAGCCATTATGTAATGCAACAAACATCATTTTTCAGATTTTCATAAATGACAGACGAAGCCAGATAAATCCGTTCAATCAAAAGAAATCACCACGGAATTTTAATTTCGATTATTGCCAAGGGAGGTTAATTATTTAACAATAATTCATAATCCCTCGGTGAAAATTCGAAATACTGTTGCGAAATTAGTTATCTGCAAAATATCAGACCCTACCAACAAATGGATTCCACAAACTTTTCAAAACTGAATTCTTATCAGCGCATTTAATCGCAAGCTGCGTTGAGAAATGCCTGCAAACATCATCAGTCAGAGGCTTAATAAACATTAGGCAGGTTGTCCATTTTTCACCGAAGAAAAATTAACAATACGAAGAAAACGCTACATAAAAAAAAAACAAAATCTGGTTAACACACGGCTCAGATAAGCCCCCCTAAAACTAAATTTATAACTCCAATCCTTATCTGTATAAGGAATCGAGGCAGCAAAGCAATTAGCCAAATGCATTTCCATAGTTACGGACACAGTTAATGATGAGTGGCGTAATGAATGACAACGAAAACTAACAAATACAAGCAGAATGCTCGTTAATGTTTGTGCCTCAAAAGGCCGGCGGCATGAAAATCTTTTTAAATTGGATTTCTATGAAAAGGGGAGAAAGGGTGAAGTGGTGACGTCATTAGCATGGTTTACAAAGGGGGTAAATGTTTGAGAGGGAAAACGTAAAGAATTTTTTTTCCCCCTCACTGAAAAGGTTATAGAAAGTGAAACACAGTATCAAAGGGTTGTTATGTTTCTGAAAAAGAAGCTTCCACATCCAAGCATTATTGTAACGCTGGGATGAAATAATCTGAGAAGGGTGATTCATTTAAGCCTGTTACGCAAAGGAAGAATTTTTAGCGAAAATCCAATAACAGAATCTGGTTAATTAAAAGAACATTAAAGTCTCTCATTAAAGTGAAATAACAACAAACTACTGGCGCTATTGTTCTCGAAAGCAGCCTCGCTTTGTTCCAGATTAATATGCTAATGAGCGCATGACCAGTTTTCATATTTCGGTGAGAATAATGCTTTGTAACAGAAACATTTTAAAGGGCATAAAATATACAAAAGATATCATCGTATAAAATGGAAGTTTATTACAAAGAATGTATTCTACCGAGCAGTTGGTTGAATGAGTTTAAATGATAGATTTTCACCAATTCGTTTGTGATGATACTCATAAATAATATTTTAAAAAAAGGTTTAAAAGTTAGTACTAACCGATAACAAATCAATATCATTTTTTCTCTTTTCAAATAAAACTTTCTTTGCATTATATATATATATATGTGTGTGTGCATGTAATAAAACTAGAATGACGGATTGTGCGTGTTAAATTATAATATCTTATTTTTAATCTGTATTCTAAGTCTGTAGCCATTTTCGGAGATCATGTTTTCTTTCTTAAATCATTTTAAAATGCATTCCTTTTATTCTTAATTCTATCCCGCGGCGCTTCGTCTGTAAATCAGATTGTTCTCGAAATAATTACCAAGGCAATGAAATAAACAGAAAATAAACTAACCACCCCACGCTTCACGTCACGATATTCACAATCAATTATTGTAATAGGTTGACGTAGCCAATTTACAGACGTCATAACCAATGTTGTTCATTGGAATTTCTACTAATCATCTAATTTTACTCGCATTTATTGTAAGTAATATGAACTTCTGCCTGTTGAACTGTAAGACTGTCGTTACGATGTGACAATTAAGGATTTTTAGTCTACAATCAGCACTAGACTGCTAATTTTCCCAGCGGTGTTGCAAGCGATCGCACTCTGTAGATAATATTTTTAAAACGTATAATTTCAGAAACGACAAATAACAAATCAATATCATTTTCCCCTTTATTTATTTTACTATATATATTTTTTTTCAATCGTGGTTTTCTATGGTAGTTATAAATGCATATTTTTATATTATAATTTCATAAATAACAAATGAATTTCACTTTTCCTTATAAAGTAATTTTACAGATATAATTTTGCTCATAGAAAATGAAAAAACAACATTTTTAAATCTTAAAGCACCTCTTCTTCGGAAAAGATAAATACTATTAGTATTAAATGCATGTAAAAAGAAATTAATAAAATACTTTGCGCAAGGGAAAAAAAATACGTAACTACTAGTACTAATTAAAAAAAATAATCATTAAATTGCTTATTAGTATATGTAAAGAACACTATACTTAATTAAGATTATTAAACACACAACTTCAGAAACTGTCAAGATACTGTTTAATCGAAAACGATCGACTCTTCGAGAATTTTTTTACCAATCGATTAAATAAATCAACAAATCCCTTAGAGCATTAGTAGTAGAAAGAAAAGATTAAAGAAACGAGTTTTAAAAAAAGTGTACCTGCTCTTCAAATGTCTTTAAAACATTTTTCAAACAGACAGAAAATATCAATCAAAATAACGGAAAAGGCTAAAACGCCAAACAAAATCGAAGGAAAAAAAGAAATATCGGAACAGTCATTCATTTCGCATTTTGAGTTTATCAAAAAATTTTATGATGAAAACCGTTTTCATCAATTTTAGTTTTTTTATTTCTTCTTTTATATTTTGCGTTTCCAATTTTAAAAGCTTCATCATCGTCTTCACATTTTCAGTTGCCATCTTTTATCAATAATTATTTATTCTTTTCTTTAGCAGCCCCCTCCCCCCCGCCTTATTTCCAGCATCTTTTTCAGAAAGAACCAATCATCGATCTTCATTTTGGAAACCAACGAAATGTGGCATCATGTGATCAATATCCACCAATCGGAGATGGATTAAGGATCTCTTTCAAAAAAAAAAAAAAAAAAAAAAATTTTTTTTTTTTTTAATTTCCTCTTACTACTTATTTTCAATCTTTGGGTAGACTTCAATTGGTTTTCGCACAGTGCTTTATTAGAAGAGGAATTTTTAAAATGTAGAGATAGATTTTTATTATTTTCGTTTTTTCTCTTTTAATAGCAATTTGAAAATTTATGACAGTTTGTAAAGTTACACATCGTGACATCATTCGGAAGTATGTTTGCTTCTCCCACCCAGTTCTTTTTTTTTTTTTTTTATAAATGCTTGGAGAGAACATCACAAAGTGGAAAGAATACCTTGGTTAAGAAGGCGGAGGGGAAGAAAGAATAAAAAGGAGAAGCGCATTTAACAAATGATTTTTCAATTAATTTCGGAGTTTCACTGTTCTGTGAGACTAAATTTGACGGCTGAAGAAGACCGAAGATTTTTTCGGTCGAAACGATCGTTCCTACCTTTAAGTACCTTTTTATGTGTGCCTTTAACATAAAGTTTTTGTTTGTTTCATCTTTTAATACCAGTGTTTTGAGTGCTTTTTCTGTAATTTTGGACAGGTTAGTTCGTACGTACAAGTATAGCAATACTCCCATTTTATTTAATGCATTACTTCGAAAACTTACTTTTCACACAAAAAATTAGATGACTTATAAATATGAATTTCTTATAAAGATATTTTAAAAACTAAGTGTATAAAAAGAACTCTACGTTCTTATTAGGATTCTTAGAAAGACTACATTCGCAAATTTTTCTGAACTTTTGCAAAACTGCTCGATGTATTACATTTCAACAATTACCATGTTAAGTTGAATCTAAAAGTTTAAAATGATTTCTGTCGAATGTTTCAAAGAATACTTTAGAGACTATCTTCCTTTTAGGATAGGTTGGTGGGTTTTTTTTTTTTTTTTTTTCAAAAATTTTGGAGCTTTAGTGTTTAACCCTTTTGTGCCCAGATATTTTTCAGATTTTCTTCGATTTTCGCTAATACCAGAAGTAATAGATAAATTTCTGATATCAATTTCTTGAACAAGGGATGTTTTTTTTTTTTTTTTTTTTTTTTTTTTTTTTTTTTTTTTAAATCATTCTGTATAAAAATTGAAATGACAACATCCTACTTGATTATGTTAAACTATTTTGTGGAGTTGAGGTTCAATACTCGAGAATAAAAGCTAGGAAAAATAAATAACGTTTTCGAATGATAGCGAAAATAACGTCCCAAAAAAGGGACACTAGGCATAAATGATTTTAAGTTAGACCGAATCATGTCGTACAACATAACTAGGTAAATCTATCATCCGTTTATAGTTAAAAAATATATATATAGAGAGAGAGAGAGAGTCTACGTCTAGTATCGTATTTGGTGCAGAGGCTTTCTGTAAGCAGTTGTAATACGGAGATACCCAAAAGTTCATTGTTGCATTTTTAAAAATAAAATTAAGAATTTTTTTAAAGAAAAAAAAGTTTAGTAGCTGAGAAAATTTACAAATCTTCCTTTAATTAAACTTAAAATCTTATTCATTATGATATTATTCTAGGATATCTGTATATTTCCTTGGTAACTTCGCAGTTGTCCTTTTGCAATAAATTACAATCCCTATCTTTTTCGCTTTTATATATTTCACAATTTTAGAATTTCCCTTAATTGTGCAATGCTTCATATGTCAATCAGGCAGTTCATTTTAATTCAAGTGATTGGTTGTCATCACTACCATCCTGTCTTCTTCCACGCAGTATAAAAATCCAGGACCCCCAAAAGACTTTTGCCAATCTTCGATGTCAATTGCTAAGTAAACGTTACGCCAATTTGCATTATCTTAATTTTAACTCCGAATAAAAATATTACAAGTCAAGCGTATATGTGTAATCAGTACTGCAGTGGGACATATATCCATATAAATAATTGGAGACGGGGGGGAGAGTCGTACATAAATTTCAAGAGGGGGGGGCGGACTTTTTCGGTACGTCATTGATTTGATACTATACGAAATCCAACTTTTCTTCATATTGGAACATCATTCATGATTTCAGCTTAGAAATCTTTAAAATCTTCGTCTCTCAAATCGATATTTCTTTAAGTGAATCATTGCACGCTTACCAGATACTATTGCAAGCTTACCAGATTAATACATTGCAAGCTTACCAGATATATTAGGCTTTCAACTAAGGCAAGTAATCTATGGTGTCTATGAAAGAAAAAAATTATTATCATATCTTCAACATTGGAATAAATGAAAGTTTTAATTTGGGATTTCAACAGGCTCTCATGCACACTTCTCGAACTTCTACAAAACGTTTCTTAGGGCTAGTATAAGATTTGACATGTTGAATAATTCTTGCCATCGGCAGAGTGTAACCCATTTATGCCTAGCGTCCCTTTTTTGGGACGGCATTATCGCTATCAGTCGAAAACGTTATTTATTTTTCCTAGCCTTTATTCATGAGTATTGAACCTCAACTCCACAAAATATTTTAACATGACCTAGTAGGATGTTGACACTTCAATTTTTATACATAAAGATTTTAAGAGAAATCATTCCTTGTTCAAGAAGTTGACATCAGAAATGTATCTATTACTGCTGATATTGGCGAAAATCGAAGAATGTCGCAAAAATATCTAGGCACAAATGGGTTAACAAAAGATTTTGTGGTTCCCTCGAAAAGTTTCACTAGGTCGTCAAGTAGCGTAAAAGTGTCCAGTGATATACTTGATGCTGATTCAGTAGGAAAGCAATATGCCTTACTGGGCTCACTCAAAATAGGTGGAGCTTGCTTTCCTAATTCGATCATCGTTTCTAAAGAATGTGAGGCGGTCAGCAACTGCACACAAAAAAGAGCTTGGTAGCTGAGAAAATTTACAAATCTTCCTTTAATTAAACTTAAAATCCGATTAATTATGGCATTACTACTATTTAAAGATATCTTTATGTTTTTTTGGTGATTTCGCAGTAGGATTTTTTTGCAATAAATTACGATCCCTTTCTTTTCCACTTTTATATATTTCACAATTTTATAATTTCCTTTAATTTTGAAACACTGGATATGGCAATCTGGCAGTTCAGTTTAAAGTTACATCGCTTCGGAGGACGCCAATACAACTTTGGCAACCGAATGAAGTGGAAGTCAGACCTTTGTTTTGTATTCTTATTTCGATGAGGATTTACTAGGCGATCTTCCACAAGAACAATTACCAAGGTTAGCTGTATTAGTCTAATAATAACAGTTCAATTTTAGGAGTCATCTTTTGTCGCATACATTTACGCCACATAATTATGAATTACTTTGTAATTTAAAACGTTACAATTTTTCAACAAGCAAGTAGCAAAAATCTCACCAATGATCCCTACATAGGAAATAGTCACAGACGATATGATAAAAACACCACATAGGTAATATTAAATTGCAACAAAATGGAAAAAAAACGCACAGGAAGAGGTAAAAAAAAATTATTATTAAATATTTCATTTTTCCTTTACCATAAATGTCCATGTTTTCAAAAAAGGCCAATCATCAATCTTCATTTCTGTGACAGACGGAGCGAGGCGTTACGTCATCAATATCCACCAATCGGAGAAGGATTAAACATCCTTTTTGGAGCATTTCTGTTTTTTGGTAAACTCTTTCAATAAAGTGTGTTCTTTTCCAGTAAGGGCTTTTTTTTAAAAAAAAGTGGAAAAGGAACATCGAAAAGTTCTTTGGATTTTTCATTTATTCCTTCCTTTTTTTTTTTTTTTTTCTCTTCGGTAAAGAGAAAGAAAGTATAACACTGTCGTCAGTCACGCTTTGCAGTCATTATTATTGACTGCGTTTTTTTTCCCCTTACTTCCGAAAAATGTTCAGTTTTTCTTTCACTGGGGTTAGATGGAGAAAATAATCCTCGAAATTAACTGAAGAAGTTCAAAAAATGGTGATTTTTGCTTCGTAGAAAAATAAGAAAGAAGAGGTAAGTAAACGGCATTTGGATGGAAGCTGGAAAAATACAGTTGGTGTATTTTAATTAGTTGTAACGTAAAATCTAAAATGTGCAAGGAAAAGCAGCAGTGTACAATTCAAATGTTTTAAACCAACAGCAGCCATATGCGTAAAGTTTACAAAATTATTGGGGGGGGCCCGGCCCCACAACCACATATATTCACGTCAGTGGCGTAGCCAAGGGGGGGTGTTGGGGGGGTCATAACTGCCCATGAGGAGTTTTTTGCCATACAAAATGTATATTCTTCACTCCCTTATCATACACACGTATACATATATGTGAGTTGCAGAAGTCGTAACCCCCCCCCCCTTCCATGAAAAATTTCAGGCTACGCCACGGATTCACGTACATATAACTTAATCATAGCTGCCAACTACTACAGAATATAATTAACCACTTTTTCTACATGATGTTTCAGCTTAAAATATATGCTGTTTACAAAAAGTGGTTAATTATTATTTTCCGTAGTAGTTGGCAGCTACTATGACTTAAGTGTAAATTATTGGAGGCGCTCGAGCTCTATGGATCAATAGAATTCTACACCTGTGTAAGGTAAGTATCCATGTTAGTATCTTCCTACCATGTTATAAGTTTAAAAAAAAAGCAAAGTAAAAAATCCAAAGGAGGGAAAAAAACATTTTCGATGAGATAGTGCATTTTAGACACATCTGAACTTTTCTTCATTTCATACTTTACATTGCATAATCTGATTTTAATTAACCAGAGCCTGGCGAGGGCAGCTTATTGTAACATTGTGTGTTACGTGGCGTTACAATGAATACTAAATCATGATTGAAATCAAAAGAAGAAAATTTTTAAAAGTGCAAGTAAAGGTTTTTTTTAAACGTTTGTAAATGGCGTGAAATACTTTCTTTTTTATGTTAGTATAAATTAGTTTTCTGTATTTAGTGGTAAATTATTCGGTGGGCTCAGCCTCTATTCACAATTTATTGGGGGGGGGGGCTCGAGCCCCACGGGCCCATATAACTCTACGCCTATGGCAGCAGCTGTATAAAACGAGGTCCCAGAACTTTACTGACATGGTATTATATATCCAAAGTCCTTACGTATCCTCTACCGTAACGGTGTAGTTCGAAAAAATCATGCGATTTTTGTACATAAGTACAAATAAACTAATTATGACACGCACTTCAAAATTTTGAAACTGTCTCTTTACAAGTTGTACTGCATACTGAAATAAACTATAAGCCTGTATCAGTTTCAAAACGTTTAGAAAAAATTCTTAAAAATTGGAAATTTTCACAAAACGTGTCACTCTTCCAAAAATCTTGCAGTTCAGATCCATGTTTAAGAATTTTTTCTGAAAATTTCACTAAAGGCACAGCTTTTTCGCTTATTGCAGTGTGTAAAGCAGCTTATGAAGAACCATCTGGAATTTTTTGGAGACCATGACGATATTAGTTTATTTCAATTTGTGTACCAAGACTAAAAAAAGAGGTTTTTTTTTCCCTTTGAATAACTGCCTAAGTTACACCACAGTCATCAAGGTGGTTGAACGGGGACCTTCCAAACGGCACGGTTCCCAATTGTAAAAATCAAGAAAATTGCATTTAAAGTTTAAGCATCTTCGAATTTCTAGAAATAATATTTATTTACTGCCTAAAGTGTTCTACTTTCAGAAGGGCTTTATAGTGTCATATAAAATTCCGGTTCCTATAGCTTTTTTCTAATTCGGTAAGCTTGCTAACCACACTAAGAACCCTTGTCTTCTTCTATCACTGCGGTTTTCACATGAATAAAATACACAAGACTCATTGTTTTGATTTTTGTGCAATATTTTTTAGAAGAAAACTTCTACTTACAAAATAGGTTCTGTTTGCAAAAAAAGGAAAAACTGTTTATTCACTCACCTGAAATGAGAAGAAACAATTATTATATAATTGAAAATCAAAAGCAACTCATAAGCACATGATATTATAAGCTTTATTACTAAGCATCAATTATCTACAAAAAAAAAATCATCACAAACTCTACATATTGATTGACAACATGAATTTTACTGGTATGCATATTATATATATATATATATATATATATATAGGTATGCATATTATATATGCAGAGGTCGATCCAGAAAAATTTCCCAGAGTCCGATTTTTGTGGAAAATGTTTAATTTTGGGGAATTTCAATATCTACTTTTCTGAATTTTGACATCTATTTTTGTGAATTTTCAAATAATGAATTTTCAAATATATCTAAGTAAGGGCTGTAGATATATAATAAGTCTAGTAAAATACACTTTTTTTTCTTAAAGTAATTTACAAAACAAATTAAAATATACAGTAAAAGCCAATGAAGGGTTGTTTTAATCGATTGTATTTTTGTGAAGGGGCCGCTTAAATTGATTATAATTTTGTGAAGGGAACAGTAAAACGGACCCCAATTTCGCTTGCATCGATCCCTGATATGACATAATAAATATAGGTCATTTGGATTACTTCTGTTTGACTCAGAATACCAGTCAGTTTTTCTCTGTCGAAATATATGCTAATGCAATTAAAATATGGTTTATATGAAGTCTTCATTAAACGGCAACCTCTCTTTAGCGGAAACATATACTGGTTTATATGTTCTTATTAACTTGTTCAAAACACCAATGGCTTCTTACACGTAAATCAATAGAGCAAAAAAAAATGGTCCATTTTAATTGTGTTAAGAAGTATTTTAATCGATTTATTATAAGGAATAGAAAAAAAAATATCGAATTTTTTTTTTATAAAGATTGTTATGGTCAGTGCGCAAAAATGTTCAAGTGGCAAAAAGCACATAATTATTTTACTCTTCACCATTTGGCATCATGTTATTCTGAATCAAACATAAGAATTTTGAGAATATCAAAATCTGAAACGCCCCATGCCCCTCCCTTTTTTTTTAATTCTCCTGAACAAGTTCGATATGTGTCTACAAATTTACATACATTATATGCACTATAATTATATGCAGGTTTATTAAGCAAACAGTAGTTGGAAGTCCCACAACGCCACAGCAATCTGTTCTCCAGCGAGTAATTAACATACACCATTTAAATTTATGTAGCGCATTCAATACGGTCAACAGAGTCATATGACCCATACTGTGATCATCTCAAACCATGGAGGTATTATAATACTGGGATAAGGGAGCTGGCTATCAACTGTATTCTGAGGCTTTACTTGTGAACAGATTCGCATTAATTGGTGAGACAAACACTAGAAGCTCATTAGTAGTGACATTTTTGCTATACAACTGGAGAATGTAATACTTTGTAAAACTATTTATACATTATTCCAATCACGTCTCGTCTTAAATATGTATAATGTAATCAAAATTTATTTTCCATTTGTAATTACATAACAATACAGCTATCAATGGCCTAGTGGATAAGACACTGAACTTTGGTGGATGAATGAGGTTTGAAGGTCCAGGACTCTGGCCTACCGCACAGCTGTCGATTTAAGGTATATTTTTGGAAAGATTTGGCCAAATGTAATATGAATACGCTTTAGAACCCCTTAAAAAGTTTTCCACCGAAGGCTCTCCTCTCTCGTTGATTGTGTGCTTTGCCTTGAAAACGGTGGATTTAAAAAGTAAAGATATAATTCCTGTTCTTTTTTTCTCCTTTTTTTTCTCTCTGAATAAGTCCATTCCCTATAAACTATGGAGAAATACTTTTGCCTTCCAGGAAGTGAGTATATTAATCATTTTCATACAATATTTTAAGAGGAACAAATAGTTTGAAAATATACGTGGGAATTCGTTCATCTTTTTGTCACGAAAGGTAAAGTACAGATAAGCCTACAAATAGACAAGCAGATAAACTAACATCTATTTTTCGAATGTCGAGTAAATGGTTTATACCAAAAAAAAAATATTATTTCTTTTTTTCTTTTAATTAGAGACAAGTATATTTAAAACTGCTACACTTAAAGAATAAATTTGCGTCCTGTAAAAGATGCCACTAAGCCCATTGTTTTGATGGAAGTATGCCAATATAAACTTAATACAGCCGATGCTCGATTTTATAGAAGTTCGTAAAAACGAGTATCGGCTGTAATATATGCTAATTTTGTTTTGCTTAAAGAGAATAACATTATAAACACAATTAAAATAATAGCTGTCTATAGATTTGGATGTAATGGAATTTTTTTGTCTGCCTCTGCGAGAGAATTTAAAACTCATGCAAGATATTTTCAATACAAAAATGTTCAGTAGCCAATTTCATGCAGCGTATTAACTGTGTAGCATAGAATTACACACTACTGCAGTTAAAAGTGCTACGGGTTGAGAGAAAATCTTAAAAATAAACTATTTTTAAAGATAATAAGAAAGATTTTAATAATTTAAGGGTCTAAACGATATTCATTTTAAGAATAATTTTATGACGTACTACGAGAAAAATCAAAATTATAAAAAAAAAAAATAACGTTGCACAAAATAAAAATAGGAAAACTACTCATGTAAAAAATAAATAACTTTTTATTCGTTCTACGCTAAATTAACTGAAATCTCCGATTTTTACAAAAGCAAACACATTTCAGTTAATTTATTCTGATAAAAACTAATCACATGTTACACAGTAATGGCTTTGCATTGAAAAATAAATAATTTTGGAATTATGAATACCTTTAATACAAGATCTTTGCTGTAACTCGATGCCATTTTAAATGGGTAGAGGAGGCCACATAAAAGCTTTTATTTTTTTCTCTAATTCATAGTTTTTAAGTGGAAAGAACGAGGCGAAAATAACACTTAAAATAAAAGAAGAACGAAAGAATAAATTTTGTATCATTTGCTTTGACGCAGATATAATTCGTGGAATACTGAATTTTTAGTTTTAAAAAAGAGCCTGATGGATAGAAAATGTACATGAAATGAAAAATACGCATGAAATATTAAGTACCGACCTTTAAGAGAAGACCTGTTAACCCTTTGAAGCGCAACCCTTTCCCAATGCTGAAAAAGGGGCAGAAGTTAACTACCAGCAAAATGGAGGACGATCGAAACGTCCATCGCTTCTAGAGACCTTTTTTTGACACTGCTGGCTGTGCCGCACAGCCAGCTGCGTCAAAAAAGGGTCTCTAGATCTATGGCACGCGATGAACGTTTCGATTGTCCGCCATCTTGTTGGTAGTTAAGTTGAGCGATGGCAACGCCTGCCCTTTTTTTCAGCAT
Source organism: Cheiracanthium punctorium (assembly GCA_038373885.1). Lineage (NCBI taxonomy): Eukaryota > Metazoa > Arthropoda > Arachnida > Araneae > Cheiracanthiidae > Cheiracanthium > Cheiracanthium punctorium. Next base: position 890,136 of record JAWZYV010011719.1, read on the forward strand.
TGGGCAGTCTATCCAGCTGTTCTCGCATTCTTCCATTTTTCAGTAGATGTCAGTGCTGTTAAAAATAATCGTGACAATTTGTTTACGGTAAGTGACGTGCTTGAAAGTAAAGGATTCTCGTGAAGCTATGTCACCCGCAACTATTTTTATAGAAATAAAATCTATTCTTCGTGACTGGCAACAGTCAAAACGTCAGAGTTTGGTGTTCCCAGAGCGGGAACACTGCGCGTTAAAGGGTTAACGATCTGAGGTTCTGCGCGTTTTTCTCCAGATGTAATGTGAATACGCGTTAGAACTCCTTAAAAAGTCCTCCGCATAAAACACGCCCTAGGCAGATACTCCTCATGCAGATTTCCTTAACCTTTTACAGAGCAAATTGAGATCCAGGCATAATTTAAATTAGTTTTCTGCATATTTTGTCTTCTAATGTGTTAGTTACAGGATATTAGCCATTTAAATGGAAAAAAAATTAATATAGTTCTCATTGTATTTTCAACAGGGAACATCGGTCATATCTGACTATATTTTTACATTGGTGTCAAAAACGGAATATACTAATGGGTAGTTTAAACAATAAGTGAAATATTAAGAATTAATAAAATATTTATTTTCAAATTTAAGTAAAGATATGAATTAAAAGTTTGAAGGTGGAGGGAGCTGTATCAAGATAGCTCTGTAAGAATATAAAAAGTGGCTATTTATATGATATTTTTTTTAATCCAGTTTCCTATTATGTAATAAAGACAACTCCTATTTCAAAAAATCAAGTCATCTTTTAACTATATTTGGTAATTCTTTCAAGCCAATATTGATAAAATTTAATTTTTCAATAAATTTTCAATTTGATGCTCCGAATTGGGAACATTGGCCTGTAAACAGTTAACACAACACATAACATTTTAGAATGAAAAAAAAAAGTTACTAAAGAAATAAAAGCTTTGTAATAATATCTCCTTTTAGCAATTCACAATAAGGTATGTAATTTTAATACATGGGTCTTATTCACAAGGTCCGCTTCCACAGGAGTTTGAAGACTATACTACACAAGAAAAAGCAAGTTTTGTAATTTCATCGAGGATTTCTTTTACTAAGGAAACAGCAAATACCTAATTCACAGTTGTATCACTACACCTCCACTTTCTTTACTATAAACACACAGAGAAAAAAGCAAGCTTTAAAAACATAGACAACGGGTCTAAAGAGATAAGTGACTTATTACACGAAATATTTTAGTAACGTTTTAAAATTTTTATCTGTAATACGTTGGCTTTTTAATCAACAGTTTATTAGAATAGGAAGCACAAGCTTTCTAAATATCAAGGTGAGTGATTTTTTTTATAAGAACTTGTTTTGATCCCCTATTAACTCTTTCAAACAAAAATTTCTGTTATTACGAAGCTTGAAACAAATGATTTTCATTTTAAACTATTGTTTTGTACATTATGTACATTGAGATAGCACAGAGTTTAGATTGTTTTTAAAATATCTCATCAAGTTTTTTTTTCCATTTTTATTTCTTTTTTCTGTTTGATAAAATATAATGGGACAATTAATTCGGAAAATTTACTAATACTTTCTTGCACTGCAAAATATATTTTTCATTTGATTTTTATGAGCTTAATGTAAATTTTTGAATTGCACCAAGATTTTCAGGTACATTTTTATAAAGGTACCTGTATGAAAAAAAAATAAATCGTACACAAAATAGTATGAATAATTTATTTTTCAATTACTTTTGATACATAACTATGCACATTAGCAGCTCTAGATATGGAAGTGGTGTGCCCTGTTAGAATGTTGCCAATTCACATGTATACATAAACAAATATGCACATACAGCATCCTATGTCCCATGGATACCACACTGACTATTAAAACTTTTCAAATATGTTATAGCTTTATAAATATTAAAATAATTATTATTGTATTATTTATTGAAAGCCATTTTACCAGCACTCTTCATTTTTATCCAGTGAAAGGAAACTATTTATAGAGTTTGATCATGCATTTTTAGAGTTTTTAGTTTCAGTCTTTTACTTTCTAATAGTTTTTATATGGAGCTGTAAGGTCCCAGTTTAATCTTCTGTACACTAGAAATGAAAATCTTTACCGGTAATCACTTTTAGAATTCTATGGTTTCTACATGTACGTATAACTTTCCATGGAAGTAAAAAGTCACATCTCATTAAAAAGAAATTTTTTTTTTTTTTACTATACACATGCCACAGAAAAAAAAGAAGCTGGGTACTCAAAACGTTACTAAAATATTAATAAAAGACAAAAAGATTTTTTAAATATATATATAATGGACTGATAAAAAATACGAACGAAAAACTAACTTCTATACTTAATTAGATATGCCGAGCCTCAATAAGAATTCCTTGGGGAAAAAAAAGACTGCAAAACAAGTAAAAAAGAAAGAAGAAAAAAAAATAATAACCTTTCTAGAATGAAGATTAGACTCCATTGAAAACCTTCCCTCAAAAATGCACACTTCACAAAAGAAAATTTTCTTAAATTAGTCTAAATAGGGGGGAAAAAATCTTTCAACAATTTCAACCTGGGAAGAAAAATAATTACGGAATATGCTTTATAAGAGCGAAAAGAAAAAAAAAATCATCACGTGATGCCTAGCGTGACGAAGTTGTAGCATCTGCACTTCTTTTAGATGTAAATAATCAGATGAAAATCCAAAAGCTTTAAACCACAGTTAATTCTGGAGAAAAAGAACGGAGAAAGAAAAGAAAAGGAGGAAAAAAATCTGGGAGTTCAACAAATATCGCCACCTGGTGCTTTCAGAAGAAAAAGCCTCTGGCTGCAATAAAAACAGTTCGGAGAATGAAAAAGAGAAAGGGAAATAATATATATAATCTTTATTTACATTTTTTTAGGGGCTTTTACTTACAAAGCTAAAACTCCTGGAAAAGTTTAGCATTTAATTTCATTCTGGTAGTCGCAGCGCGTGGGGAAAACTCGGCAACGTTTTTCGTGCCGCAAATTTGATACTTCAAGATAATTATTTGTGAAAACTCTTAATTAGAATTGTTAGAAATTAACCCACGGCATGTTAGTTTAGTTTAAATGTACATTAAATATTTTACAAAAGTATATTTAAATTGGATGTGAAGTGAAAGTACCTTGTCTTAATAACCTATTGATAGCATTATCAACATATTTACAGACTGTAAGTCAAAATAATTGAGTTAATATAAACATACTCTAAGTGGAGTTGAAAAGATTGCAAACAATTGAGGTACAGACCAAGAAATACTTCGACCAGTTTTCGCTCTGTACTGAAAAACGGAATATATTGACGGTTGTGTGAAATCAATCCTATTTCCATTGGATCCGTATTGAATCATGTTGTGTTGTTTTATTTTTACTTAATAATTTTAGGTTCGAAAAAATTAATAGAAAGAAATTTATATTTGTCCATTAATCGTCCGAGCGGCTGCGTAAAATTTCTTTCACGTTCACTGACCACTGGTTTTCACTGCAATACACGTACATTTTTCTTTTTTTCTTTTTATAAAACTGCTAGGCAAGTAGCCAGAAGAAGAAAAAAAGGAAAGGATAAAAATCAGTGACCATTGAAAAGGTGGAAATGCAGAATTTCTCACGAAAAGATTTTATTAATTGGATCCAATTCTTAAAAAATCAAATCAAATTTCGGAAAAGTCTGCCGAGGCCTAGTCTATGGCCATGCTTGTTAATTACAACACATTCACACCGAAAACGATTTTTTTTAACTTTAAAACTTTCTAAATAATAGGGTTCTTTGATTATTCTTGATCGCTGTTACTTTTATTCAAAGATTTTTCCACATCGCTATAATAATATTGCGAATCTTTCCATGGAGATAGGTTTTCGCTGTAAAAAGACGAGCTTTAAAATGCTCACGTTAACAACATTGAAAAAGCATTTGTTCTATTTTGTTCAGTGTTGCTTGCCTGCATTGGTATTTGAATGCTCTGCCCAAGTCTATCATTGAGCATTGAGCCATAGCTGGCTGGTGCACCAAAAAAGTGGGGGCTGAAAAGAAATGCGGATGGGTGGGTGGGTGGGGGGGATAAAGCTGATTTTTTTGTGAAATTGGGATATATTACTGGATTTAATTACATTTTTGATATTAAATGAACTTCATTCAATTATTGATTAAATGACTTTAAGACGAACTCTTGCTATATGGTGGTCCTTTCCTCCTCTCGATTTCCTTCCATTATTTCTCGAGGGGTCGTTAATTTTGAACTTTGAAAAGGGGGGGGGGCAAGGCCCCTTTTACCTATGGAAGTCAGGTGGCAGCTGCCCCTCTTGCAACCCCCCCGTACTAGCCGCCTATGCAGTGAGCTCAAAGATAAACTCGAGCGAAGCATTCAAAGACCTACAACACTACACACAACAAAAATGGAAAATCTTCACGGTTATGTCTTTTCAATGGTGAGAGCAAGCATTTTAAGCCTAGGTTCTACGGCCAGTTTTATTTTCATTCCATTTCACTGACGACATGCATGCCTTTTCTTAACAACTTAGAAATTCGCTTTTCTCCAAATCCGCCAGAAGGTAAAAACATTTTTTTTTACTTTTTTGAGTGTTAGATATTTTGACTCAGCGATTCCATCAAATAACATGGGGCAAAAAAATTAAAACCCTTAGCTATGTGATATCCCACGGGGTTACAGTTTCAAGTTACTTCCCGTATTAGAGTCATCCTGTCATTTGGAGAGCTAGCTCACCAGGCAGAGATGGAGGGGAATGGAATCAAGACGACTTAAGAGGTGCATCTCTGAGAATGAGACGTAAAATTTCATTCACTGCAACCGTAGCTACATCGTTTGGTAGTTAAAGTAAATTCACAGTAAATTATTATTATTATTATTATTTAGCATTAAAGTTTCAGAAAGAATTCTCTCTCCTTGACAAGGCTGTTTTTAAGGTTAAAAGTTTTAATTAAACAACTTATCCGTTATTTAATTAAAACTCAGCAGCACGTGTAACATTTTTCAAAAATGTGAGTTGTTCCTTCTCGTTTTCACTCTTAATTCCAGGCTTAACATGTTTCCTCCTATCGTTCGAAAGACACAGCAGAGAATATTGTTTTCTGTGCTGCTTAATCTTTCCAGAAATAAGAGTCAACAGGTTTCGGTTTAATTTGATAAAAAGGGGTAGGGGTTAAACACGAACTATATCTCTCCAAATTAATATCTTAAACACTTCGTTATAATTGTAATTGGTCATAAAACTATCTTCTTTTGAATAAAACTAAAATTTACATGGGTTTTTTGCTTAATTTAATTTCTGCTGCTTCTTATTTGTTGAAGTGTGCAGTAGGATTAAATCTACGAACTTGTGGACTAAAATGGCCACTAATCGGAGTTACATCTCTCAATTTTCTTTCCAAAGTTACTTGGATACAAATTGGCAGGGGGAGGTAGACAATATATTCATACACTACATGATATCAAAGAATACATTTAGTGAGATAATACAAAACTGTACAATACAAAATAGTACGACATCCATGCCCAACTGCTTGAGCTCGATATGGAGTGATAGCAATTCAGCAGTTTCATTCTTCAGTACTTACTCATTTAAGAACCAGGTAACTTAAAAATACAAACAGATGGGGTACAAGAGTTTGTTTACTCACGGATCTGTGAAGGTTTATTTTCCATGAGCACCCAACAAACAACCAATCCTTCTGAAATACACTCAGGGAGTTAATTGTCTGTTGACCGAATTACCGATTTGGTCTTAATCGCGTGTTAATACTAGATGTAGTTAGAAGTTCTCTTTCTTTATAAATTTATGGTAAAAAATGTCAGCATTCAAAACAACAAAATTCACAATGCAAGGTATTAAAGGCGTGAGGATTTTCATTTAATTATATAAAATCAACATTCTTTAAAACTTTCCAGCATTTTTAATACGATTCATTTTTTTTTTCTTCTCTAGAATCTCATTTTTTTAACGTGCTATCTAGTAAATTAGACAACACAGAACAAATTTCTTTGAAATGTCATCCGGTCACGATTTTTTCTTTTTTTTTTTTTGGGGGGGGGGGTGGTGAGTTGGTGTGCTGTGCAGATTGTGTTTTTATTCTTGTTAAAGTATTCCCGTTTTCTTCAAGCATTCGTTAAAAAAAAAAAGAAAAGAAAACTGTAAAATCGTATCAAAATTAAAATGTATAATCGTTATAATTTAACTTTGTATACTAAATATTTAAACATGATATAAGAAATATTATTTAATGTTTGACATCTCTTTATACGATTGTATTTTTTACGTATTTATTTCCAGTAATCCAAAAATGGATTTGTTTTTAATTAACTTTACAAACTAAATCTCTAAAATGTCATTTTTTAAAAATGAAATTTGAATTTTTTTTTTTTAAGATTCTGGCACACATACTCACAAAAGCCCCTCTTTATCAAAAGATAAGTAAAAAAATTAAAACAAAAAAACTCCAGTCCACGACCTGAAATAAAAGAGGGGATTGAGGAGAGAGAAGGGAGAATGAATACTTAAAAAAGAAAGAAAGAAAACGGTGTTTAAGAAAGTAACCTTTTTATTCAACCAACTTCCGAATCTTAGGAAATGCGTTAGGGAGAAAAAGGGAATTATACTAAAAGGTCTTTGCGCAAAAACACAGGGCAAAGAAAAAAAATGGAGACAGATTTTTTTCTTTCCTCTTATAAAACAAAGAGTCCGTAAAAAACGGCCAAGTTTTTCTTCGCCTTATGAAGTCCACGGGGATTACTTTTTTTTTTTCGTAGGCAGTTCTCGACTTACAGCCATCCGGTCACTTGCAAGTCTTAAGCAGCTCTGGGGTGTTGGGAATTACGCGCCTTTTAATACTCCGGACCCCAGACAGTGTTTGTTAGGAATGCATGCATTTACGATGTGTACAGCTTTTAAAATGCTAGATTATAACACTTAATATAAAATGTAATAAAAAAACGTATTCCTTTTTTATCTAATTACGAAGATCAACAGAATTTTTGACCGTATTACGTGCAGTTATGTTTCCCACTGCTGAATGAAGAACTAACAAGAAAAAAAGAATAATGACATGTAATATAATTTTAGGATTTTTTCTGCCATTTGCAAATTATAGTGCTTTACACTTTTTTTTTTTTTTACATTCTTCTGTACGAAAGTTTATAATAAGAAGAATCATTTCGTCGCCAGAACCAATTAATTCCGGTGGCGTTAAACTAAAATTCGAAGGCTCAGCTCCGAACAAACAAGTCATTTTTCTTCTCGCATGAGGGAAAAATTGAAATTCTGATATGCATTTTCTCCCGCAAAACGCCGCATAGTTCAACCACTAATTAAGAGATTTCGTAGAGAGGTTAATTGCTTTCGACGAAAAAGAATTCCCGAGAACAAAGTTACTTCGCGCCGTTTCCGCTCCAGACTGTAAAAGAACTTAAAATGCATGCTTTTCGATCAAAGCATGGCACCAGCGGTCTCATAGACCACCCATTAATTCCAGGTTCTCCCCCTGCATGAGCGATGTATCCAAAGCAAACCTCTGGTGAGAAAGTTACCACAGAGAGCATATCGTGCGTAGGATACTTTGGCAGTCAATGGCAGCACGCCATGTTACATTTTCTCCGCCTCCTCGGATCATTATGCATGAGCCAGTACAGTTCCCAAAGCGTCGCCTGGACACTGTTTTTGTGTATAACCAGCATTTTGAACGCACCCGCAATACTGAACTGGTCTGGCAGCAGCAATTACCGCCGAAAATGCACACACATCTCTATTATTGTTCTTCGCGTGATACCGTTCCCTTGGGGCATGCTTAAAAGAATTTCTTTTTTTTTTTTTCCCAAGTGTAGTTCCTTTGGCGTGTGGCCCTAAGTAGAAATGAAACGCAAGTTTCTATACAGAAGAGACTGAATCTGCGTCGTTTAAGTACTAGGTATTCTATGGCATCCGATCGAAATTTTAAAAGACCTATTAAATGTAACTGATTACTGTAGCAAAATCAATACAGAGTATAGCTAAAGAGAACTAGCACATCCTGAAAATAAATTTAAAACGGCGAAGCGAATGTACGCTTAGTAAAATTAATTGATTATAAAGCTGAAGCTCAACGTTCAGATCAGTCAATTCCACTTTAACTGCAAATAAACCTATACCTTTCTCTGTTTCCTCATAAAATTAAATTTCTTGTATTATTTATCCACACGTTTTCATATTATTCATAAAATTTTTATATGTTATGCTAATAAAATATGTACGAAATGAACAAATAAACGGCCAAGTAACACTTTAGGATACTTCCCTCGGTTTATAAAAATAATATATAAGGTAGATTTAATGGACAGCACCTGATTTGGTGGGAAATTGTAACAGAACTTAGTTACATTTGGTAACCGTAACAACTTTTTCAACGGAATTCGAAATTGGAGAATGGAAAGAGGAGTCAAGAAGGAGGCATTATTCTCAACTAGAAAACACTATTTTTTCCTAAAATGTCATAGGACAAATTTCTCTAATTTATTTCAGATGCTATGACTATTTTTCCAAGAAATCACCAATATTACAGAATTAGAATCGAAAATTCGAGAAACAAACGCTTTTCAACAACGAATAGACTGATCAAGGCTTACAAGACAGGTCACCATTTGTAGGCTTTTAAATGTCGTTCTCAAAAGTTCCACTAGTTTCTTCAGAGTTTTAGTGAAGGCCAGGGAATTTGGTGGCTAAGTAAAGCTCAGATAGGATTTTAATATCTCACAAATCCACGAAAATATTGCTGCAAGTAAAATGGTGTAATCTCGATTGTGGACTGCAACTGCAATCAAATAGGAAAAAGTTCGTCCCAGCAAAACCTCTGCTAATTGACAATTTGTTCTATGAGTTGGACGAAAACTATTATATAAGAATTCTGACAGAAGTAAGTAAACACTATTAACACATCTGTCACTAGATAAATTATACTTGCAACAAAAATTACACATTTCATCTCTGTCATTCCAACTTGCGTGATACTCAAATGAAATACATGCCCAATTAGTCTCTTCTTTTTTTTTCTTTACTTTTCTGCCGGCAATGTAATTCTCGTCGCGTGTAACCCATTCCCAGATCAAGAAATACATCCGAAAACAGAAAGAGTTAAAAGCTAGAACAAAGTAACGGCGTTTTCGTGAGCATTTTTTATGCAAATATTTGTCGAGTAGACGCATGGAAATGTCAATTACAACTTAATTTCGCTCAGGACTTCGGAAACAAATGTAACTGAGTGGGTTCCTGCAATGTCGTGTCGCTGTTGACGTATATTGCAAAATGTTAAGGGCTAAGTGTCGAGGATCACGACACTGACATAGATAGGTTCAACAAAACAATAGAAGAAAATGAATTGGACACCATTTTTCTAATTAGACACATTTTTTTTTACTATTAGACATCATGATCATTGTATTTTGATCCATTACTATTCTCGTTTTATAAATAAATTATTCAACAAAAACAGTAGGAATGCACATTTTGTCTGCAAAGTGCTCTCACAGTATAGCTCTGCATAATTGGGGCTATTCGGCCAAAGCAAGGATAGCCAACCTTTTGCAATGCGCCAATTCTTTTCACAATTCGGTTCATATGCGCCATACAACTGAAGCACATTTTTTGCTTCCTATAGCATTCAAGGGTAGAGTTGGAAAATATGAATAGGGGATCGATTCAACATAATATTGAAATAGTTGTTTTGAGGAAGAGGATTCTAAACTAATTTTTCGGATATCTGGGAAGAGATCAGAGATGGTTCGATTTTGGATGAGAATGTATTTTGGGTACATGCTTTCTTTTGATGTAGTATCATAGATTATAAGAAGTAAAAAATTTCTGGGCACGAAATTATTTCGAAAGTCTTCATTGTGTCTCATGACAATAAATAGGCATAAGAATTCAATGCGCCACTTGAAATTACGTAATGTGCCATGTTTGGAGCATTCCGTTACGATTTGGCTACCCTTGGGCTAAAGCAACCTGGGAGAGGATTAACTCGAAATGTGCAGTATACTTTAATTGCCAGTGTAGATTTTATTGTACAGCCGAGACGAAGATTCACTGGTTAGATTCTCCAGGAAGAAAAATTTCTCGGCACTATAAAAGCTCGTACATTTCTATTAAAGAAGATCTCGCTTATGGCTCACGTAAGACGTTGTTCAAAAAAAAAAAAAGATGCGTAACACAGCCGTCAATATAAACTATGTTTAAGTTATGGAATTTAATGAGATTATGCTTATGTGATTTACACTATTTTGGATTACAAGAAAGGATTGTAGCTCGTTGATCCAGTATAAGCGACCAATAGAGCGTTTCGATGAACATGAGAAAGGAGAAGCAACCGCTACTTATTGGCAAAAAACCTTCTCACCTTCTGAAAAAAAAAAAAAAAAAAAAAAAAAAATGTATTTCTATTCGAGATACCCGATTTCGATTTTTTTTTTTTTAATGTATGAAATTCAAATTACTGGGTGATTGTAATGGATTGAAAGTGTGAAACAAACCTTTAGCTGCACTGGTGTACAAAATTAAGAGATGGAAAGCATTTCCCCAAATATCTTAAGAAATACTGGATAAAAATAAATGAAATTTGGTATGGATATAACTTATTGCATGACAATGTGTGCAAAGCAAAAATTAAAGTACCCATTCACTGGCAACAGTTATTGCCAACAGTCCAATGTGGACTGAATTTCATGATGAAAGATGGCAATGAAAATGAGGCTTGTATGGTGTGTGGTCGCCTCTAGTATGGTGTGTGGTCACCTATGACTGATAGACAGCATGCACAAGTAGTATGCATGCTGTGAATAAGAGAGTTAAGCAGTGCTTGTGGAAGACCCTCCCACTCATCCACCAGGACAGTTTTTAACTCCGGAATGGTTCTGGATGGGGGTTGGCGTATCGCAATAGCCCTCCCAAGTGCATCCCAGGCATTTTAATGGGGTTAAGGCCAGGAGATTTGACGGGCCAAACCATTCGATGAATATCTTCGCTTTCCAGATACTCATCAACCAGGCGAGCCCTATGTGTTCGGGCATTGTCGTCCACAAAAACGAATTCGGTGCCTACAGCAGCCCTGAAAAGACGCACCTAGGGCTCTAGGATATCCTGCCTGTACCTCTGGGCATTCACGGAACCAGTGTCAAACACATGGAGCGGTGTGCAGGTATCTTGCATGATCCCTGCCCAAACCATCAGTTCTTCACGCCATATTGGTCCCTTTCCATGATGTTGCTGGGATGGTATCGCGTCCCAGGCTCCCTCCATATGAATATTCGCCGAGTATGAGGTTGTAGACTGAATCTGGACTCATCTGTGAAGAGAACATTAGCCCATTGGATCTGTGTCCAGTGTTGGTGCTGTATGCATCATTGTACACGCTCTCTTCTGTGAGAGGGAGTGAGTGGGATGCAAATGGCGGGCTTTTTGGCATACAGCCCTCTTTCACCGAGCCTTCCTGGCAACTCTTTTCCTTGAAACTAATGTTCCTGTGGCAGCAGCGAGGTCCCCAGACAGTTGTGTCGCTCTAGATGTCCTCTGGTGCTTGGCTATAGTACCAAATATCGGTCTTCATTAGCCGTTGTTGCTCTCGGACGACCGTGTCCTGGTCTTCTGGACACTGTCCCACAGTTTTTAAACTGGCTCCACAAATTGGAAACAACGCTTGGAATTACATCCAATTCACTAGCAACCTCAGTTTGGGATTGCCCTGCCTCAAGTCTACCTACAATTCTCCACCTCATACCTTCCTCTAAACGATGATGTTCACTCATTTCATCTAAAAATCAACAAAAGACAACACGATTATTCCAGAAACACAATAAAAACCGCTACTGTGTTGTAGAGTGGAATGAGCTGAGCAGCTGGGTGCAGACTTTTATACCTCCTGCTGGCTTAGCAAAGCCCACAAAAATACTTAAACTCAATTCAGCGACACCAGCGCCATAGTGACATTATATGGCAACCAACTATCAAGGTTTTATGTGATATTTACCGAGAAATGTGTGAAACTGGTTTCCATCTCTTAATTTTGTCCACCAGTGTATTATTTTCCAGCGTCAAATTCCATTTTGAAAATATTTAAAGATAATTTCAAGTGATATTTTTAAAGTCCTTTTTTTCTGGGTGCCAAAAACAATATCAATTAAAAATTTTATGTAATATAATCTATGTATGCATGCAATAGCAGAATCTGCGCCGAATGATGCGCAGTCGATTGTCACTCAACTGATGCGTTTGAAACGTCACGTGAAAATGCTCTACGGACCTAGATCAGTCATTTTAGTGCGGATTTGATTTCCTCCGTGTGTTTTGACTATGGCTGTTTTAACTTCTTTTTTGAGAGAAATTTCACCTATGACAGAGCGTGTGAATGGTTTATTTATTATTTTTGTTTTATAAACCAGTACTATAAACATACAGTGGCAAGTTTCTAAATGAACAATATCTGTTATTGAAACATCAATAAGCATAATAAAATGACCACTAATTCGGACCTTAGTAGTGGCGATTGATTGATGGACATGCGCCAAGCTTTAAAAAAATAAACAAAAAAAAAATCAGTACGTATATTTATCGAACTATTTTTAAAAACTGTATCCAAAATAAATTCAACACGCAATAAATATTTTTTAAGGGGGAGGGGAAGAACTGAAAATTACCAGAATAAACATTTCGAAATTTTTATAACCCCCTCCCCTTTTCCACACCCTGTTTTTGCATGAAACATAACTCAAGGTTGCCATTTCGACCAATCGAAGCATGCGTCCCTTACAAGAACCATTAAGGTAATCGTGTGGGGCGGGAGGGGGGGCGTAAAAATAAAGTTTTATTCAAGTCATCATAAATAACAACAACAAAAAAAAAGAAAGAAAGAAAGAAAAGAAAAGAAAACAGCGAGACGTGAAAATTCACCGTTGCCATTAACGTGAAGTGCAATATTCCGGAGACGTTGAGATTTAGTAGCATACGATTGTTGCCACTGGGAACGAATAAAAAAAAATGTAATAGGGAAAGGAAAAAAAAAATGAGATATCTAATTACGGTTACATGTCAATGGACAGAGGGGGGAAACAGCTCTATTAGGCGAGTATGATATGTCGGCAATGCACGTGCGGTAGAAGTGTAGCACGCAAAATGTTCGTTATTAAAATAGGGAAAAATGAATTGGGGAAAATAAAATGGACTGGGCGTATGACATATTATTAGGGCTTGAAAGAGATGTTTAAATTTATTTACTGACGTTTTGAGATATTATCGGACGCAATCCTTAAAAAAAAAGATGCGAGGGGAGGGGGGGGGGGGGGAATTTCGATCGTGAAAATGACAGGGAGAAATGGGGAGGGCAAAAAATATAAGCATTCGCTTTTAGTGAAAGAAATTTGCAAAGACACTTTGTAGAAAATTAAATGATAATTCGAAGAAAATCACTATTGTACTCTGAAGTTAAACATCCTGCGTTTGAGAAAGGCGTTTGCGATTGCAGCTCTTTATTGGGAGAGTTGTTCTTGTTGTTATGGTTGCAAGTGGGTTCATTTTATTCATGATGGCAGAATTCGAATGCGCCACCTAGCGGCAAAGCCGAAACTCGTCGTGTCTCGGCAAATAATGTTTGACTGTACTGCCATAGAATAATTGATTTCCCTTCGTCCAATTATATTAATTTTCAAAAAACTTATTATTATTATTATTATTATTATTGTAACGGGTTGTTATGCCAATTTAACACATATTGCGTTCCTCAGTGTAATCTTTACACGGTATACGGCATTCGCTCATGTGGTGATCCGCAATATTTGCCTGCAATGAGAACTTATTGTTAGTTTGCAAAATTATAACATCCTTTACGTTAAGAATTGTACAGTAATAACATTCTGGATAATTGACATTATATAGTTATTTTAGAATCGCCATATTCAAGGACTCTAGCCATACTCATTGTCGGATTCGTTGGTGTACACAAAAATATTTTTTTCAAATTGGACTGGAGCAACTGAACCCCATCCCTTGCGTACGGCGCTGGTAGGATTTGGACATAAGACAATCTGTTTAAATTTTATAAAAAATGCATGCAACTGGATGTGGTAAACCAGGAGTTAAGGTATCACACTAGAAAGTCTGATTTGCCGGAATTTGCGCTTACGAATTTCGACTTATCGCCAAATACGTCTGTGATCATGAGCAATATTTACACACAAAATCTGTGGTTCGATCGGAAGTACTCTCAGAAGTCGCTGCCACAGAAAACGTCCGCTCTCTGATTAGGACTTAAATTGAACTGGAAAACTTACTGCAGAATATATAGGTTTGCTGCAGATTATATAGGTGTCTACTTAGCAATAGATAGGCTCCAGTCTGTAGATATAGGTGTATAAAGGATATAAAATCGCATGCAAAAGAGTACTGAGTAAGCCTAAATACATTCTAACCCACAAGAAAGCAATTAAAAAACAAAAACAATAGAAAGCGGCAAAGAATCAGAATGTTGCCATTCCGTAGAAATAGAAACATTTTGATTTTTTTCATCTTTACATTTCTTTATTATTTATGTCTTTGCTTACAATCTCCTTCTTTGCAAATTTCCGATCTTTATTCCTGCATCTCACATTTCTTTTTATGTTTGCCTCTTTCCTTTCCACCCACCCTGTTATTTTCTTCGGAAGGGCAACATTCTAATTCCTCTCGATTTTCTTTTGTTTTCCATTTGTTTTCCTGAATATTGATGAATGGTTTGATTTTTTTTTCCTTTGCCTCTCTTCTATCCCTGCCGTCTAGGACATTCAAAGACCAAGTTAATAACACAGGGAACTGAAAGGGAATCGCTGCCGTTTCGCTTCTGCAACAAAAGTGGACATGTACAAACAAGACATTTGTGTTTAGGAATGAATGTGAGCGAAGGAGCTACAGAGATTCATACTTGTTATGCGGGACCAGGAAAACGTTTTTATAACTATTTACGGATTTTGCGAGACGACACAAAGCTTTTCCGGTTTTTTAACTTGACGAGCCAGGCCTATTTTTCTTTCGTCTCGCATACCTGCCTATTTCGGTTCGAAATTGTTGCATAATTAATCCGTTCGACATGATTCATACTTCTTGTTTTTTTTTTTTTTTTCCAGTATTTTCTTAAGCGCACAATGAAGCATTGAGATCGGCTTCATAAATTATCCAGAGTCGCAGTACAAGATTTATTACGAATGTCTTACAAAACCAAGATTTTCAGTAGTTACGAACGTGGTATTTGATAACTCCGCTGCGTTATTTCGAGCCGGAGCAAATTTTGTGCATCTAGAATTTTTAGAGGTGGATCGGAGTACTTCACGCGTTTCTTGTTTCCATACAACAAACTCAAATGCATTTTTGTGCTAGATTTACGCTCGGAACACGAGTTTTGCTTTGATTTTTGTAGAAAAAGTATTCTTCGCCTAATCTGCCGTTTAAAGTTACGTTTTGCTCTACCGGTATATTTTCTTTTTTCACCCTTCACTATTTAGTTCTTTATCGAAAGGAGGCCTGAATAGTGATGGGCATGAATGAATGAAGTTATTCGAATTAATCGATTATTAAATCCATTCGAATCAATCGATTTCGAAAAATTCATTCAAACGTTCAGCACATAGCATTCGAATGGTATTGGTGAAACGCTTATTCGCGATTAATCGTGAATACAATTCAAATTGTAAAATCGCGATTAATCGTGAGTGTAATTCGAATTGTGAAATCGCGATTAATCGTGAATGCAATTCGAAATGTGAAATCACGACTAATCGCGAATGCTATTCGAATAGTGAAATCGCGAATATTCCTCTTTCGATTAATCTATTATCGACACGATTCAAAATCGATTAATAGATAATGGAAATCATTTGAATGTCACATCACTAGGCCTAAACGGCGGATTATGTGCATTTTGTTTAAATGCCATTACATGGACACATTGGCCTTCAATGGCAGGTTGAGGATTCAGCTCGCAATTCTCTTCGTCGCCTTGACCACTTCACTACCACGAACCTTCACCCCCCCCCACCCTCCCTAATTCCCCGAAGTCTATATTTAGTTAATAGTTATACAACTGTATTTTTTATTGAATCGCGCCACAAGGGGCGAACCTACGAATGTCCTTGCCTGATATTTCCATCTCTCAAAAACGCACGAGATGACATCAGAAATGAGAAGCGTGCAGCTGGATTTTTACAGTTCTCAGAAATATCTCTTACTTTTTCCAACATTTCGGAATATATCAGCAGATTAAGCCAAGTCACTAACGAGGAGACCTTTTGGAAATATTGCGTTGATTGATCGCACCTTTCACCACAAGGGAACGTGCACGTCGCAGGCAGTCACGCCAAGTGTCGAGCTTTTTGACATCTCAATCTTGCCTCTAGTTTTTTTTTTTTTTTTTCTTCTTCACAAAGCTTGCGCGACAAACGGTGATCAGTATTGATTGCATCATTAGACTTCTATTGAGCGATGTGCGATGGGCTCTTTTATGGTCTTCTTTTTTTTCCCCCCCATAATGCGTGTGTGCAATTATAATAATAATAAAAAAGTGGAGACCATACATCTTAAATCATTAACGAGCGTGTGAAAATAGATTTCTTAACATTTATCGAAGGTGATTAGAGCCTTGTAACGATGTCAATCCGAAAAAAAAAAAAAAAAAAAATATGCAATTATGTAAAGGTACAGAGAGAAAAGGCGGCCTTCGGATGCGAGCCGGAGCTATTTGATTAAGATGCCAGTTAAACAATTGAAGTGCCCCAAGGCAAAAGCTGCATGCTTGCTTCGTAGGGCTTTGTTTCCGTGTAGTGATGGGCTTATGCTCATTTGGGAAGGACCAAGTCCGAAAGGCTTCGCATGAATTATGAGTTCTAAATTCTGAATGTAGCATCCAGTGGCGTATCTAATGGTATAGCAGGTAATGTGCGTGTCAAGGGCGACATTTGGAAAGGGGGGGGAGAGCAGATTAGATGGGCTCAACCCAAGGCCGGACCCGAACCGGGCTCGGGATCTGAAATTCACCCAAACTCTCCGAAGCTGGGTGAATTGTTGAAGTCTGAAGTTGGGGAGAAGCCCTAGCCCGAAGACGATTGGGTTCGGGCTCGGGCTCATCAGAAATTTCACCTTTATTGAACATATTCCTTGTAAACAGATTTTAAAAATTGATTCATGGGAAATATAAATAAATTATTATTATTTGATAAACTTGAATATAAATAATTAGAAAGTGTATTAAAAATTTGCTATTATATTTGTCTTTAATTTGCATAAACGGCAAAATTTATCATATTCTGTCAATGAAGTAATTGACTTTTATTTATCTATTAGATGAAATTTCGGGCTCGGGGTCCGACTTAAATAGTATCGCTCGGGATCGGATGGAAGTGCTCGGACTCGGGCTTTAGAAAATGAGCCCAAACTCATCTCTAGCAGATATCCATTGCGAGATCGATGCAATGGAAGGAGCATATAACCTGCTGACTCTCATCGTGCAAGGGCACGATGCCAGCGATCTTCCCTTCTGTGCCCGTCGTTTCTTTCCGGCATGGGTCTTTGAATGCTCCCATTGAAGGCCAGCATTTTGCGAGCGAGTGCATGCGCTAGTCTGCCATGGATGTTGTGCGGCTCTGTCATGGGCGCTATTTTATCTATAGGTAACCCAACTAGCACACATACGTTGGGTTATTGCTGGCAGGTGGTTGGCACAAGGTTGTTACGTTGGGCAAACGTTGGATGTCCATATGGAAATGTCGGTATTCTGTTGGCTAAAGGTTGTGTTGGGCAACCGTTGGTAAACAACCGTTGGCCATCGGTTGGCTGAATGTTGTGTTGGGCAACCGTTGGTAAACAACCGTTGGCCATCGGTTGGCTGAATGTTGTGTTGGGCAACCGTTGGTAAACAGCCGTTGGCCATCGGATGGCTGAATGTTGTGTTGGGCAACCGTAGGTAAAACAACCGTTGGCCATCGGATGGCTGAATGTTGTGTTGGGCAACCGTAGGTAAAACAACCGTTGGCCATTGGATGGCTGAATGTTGTGTTGGGCAACCGTACCATTGCGCATGCGCAGAGACACACATTCAGGAAACCGGGAAGCGATAGATTCATGTCCGTTCGCCGTTCCGTTTCCGCCATTGCTTGTTATGATGTGTTGATACACTTTTATAAAGTGATTGATAGTTGAAATCTGAAACGAATATTTATCTTTTCAGCTATATTTCTGTGAATTTTATTCGTTGCATAGGTTCGTAGTAACTTGAATCACGATAACTATTATTATTGATGCATTGATTATAGTTCGATTGTCCATAAGCCTAACGATCTTCAAAGTATGTAAACAAACAACTTACTATGGAGCTATGGTAATAAATGTATAATTGCACAGTGCTTATTAAAAGATGCGTTTTGGATTACTAAACAATGCTAGACAGCTTAATAATAAAGTTTTATTTGCTGATAGTTGTACAACAGTCGGGAAGGTAAAATTGGACACAATTGTTTTCTCCTAATAAGTTTATTCTGAAATAAAATCAACTTGAGCCGTGCTTATATTTTACAAGATTATAATGACTAATGAGATTTCAGATTTAGAAGTAGTTATTAAACTAACACTACTTCAATTTTGAAATCTCGTTGGTTCACAGTGGTTAATCAACAACAAGGATTTAAATTTGTGCATCAAAATTGTTTTGTTGTTAAAGGTATGTATAAAATATTTTACAGTTTTAAGAATTCAGTTATTTAAATATTTTACAAATGTGTTATAGTACTTTACAGTTCATATATATATATATATATCTATATTTACCAACTTCATTTTGTTATTTATTTATTATTTTAGAAGAGATTTTTGTATCTACACCTGTTATATGCTACAGGACTCAAATTTTATGGAGAAAAATACATAATCTATAGGCAATCAAATACTCTCTGAGAGTACTGGAAGAAAAAGCATTTTTATTGCTTTGACAAGTCTCTTCTACTGCGTATTTTAGTTGAATGAAAAATATCAGTAGCTCTTTAAGTAATACGCGGTGACAGAGTTTTCATTTTATGTGCTATAGCGTGTAAGCAACATCGCTAATACATTCTGTTGTACTCATATCTTTCTCATAGTCAGATAATATAGATGCACCCGTGTGTTGATACTTGCATGCGTTGATATTGCATGCGTAATGCATATGCATTACGCATGCAATATTTTTTTTTCTTTTACTTTGCAGTCAATATCTACAGTTAACTGAAAATAAAAATAGAACTACGAAATGGCATTGTATTCCATACCAATTTTATTCGGGCAAACTAAAAATTAAGAATCTAAAAAATTACGTAAATTGAAATAAATGTAAAAAATAATAAATAAATATTTTAGTAAAGAATGATTTCAGTGACATTCTTCAGTGACTTTATATTCCTATTGGATTTCTCCACATGAATATTTAAAAAAAAAAAAAAAAAAAAAAAAAAGATTAAGCCTCCTTACAAAAGTTTCAACGGAGTAAATTTTCAGATGTTTTGAGAGACACTTTACAAAATTAACTGTCAAAGGACAAGGAGGTATATGAATCATATTTCAAAAAATTAGCATTCTTTCCTTTAACGTTATATGTTTTTTCTTTTAATTAATTCAAAAAGTTTTTATGATTTTGGTTTGCCTGCCGTCCTGGTTCTCTAAAACTGTAAAGGATAGCTTCTGAAAGGACCTTCTAAATATTTTCCTGCTTCCGATCTCTCCCCCCTCCTTTTTTTTAAACAGTTCATAAGTTGCACCTGCAATATTAATTTTCCTCATAGTGCAAAATAGGTTGGTTTTCTACAGAGTAATATATGTTTGTAACTTGACAGATCGTTTACTATTTGAAAATAACACATTTCTGTAAGTGACGGGACTAGAGCCGGTTTTAAGCAAAAATGTTGGGAGGGGGGGTGTAAAGACAAAATTTTCTGACGATATATACCAATATGCTTTCAAAAATATACACCGAATATCTGGCCTCTTGGGCGGTTTCCTCCAGATATAGCTTGAATACGCATTAAATCCCCTAAAAGTCCTTCGCCCGAGGCACCCCCCACCCCAGGCAGATACTTAATGTGCATGTTTGCCTTAAATACACACTGCATTACATGATCTGGAATGAAGTTGGCTTAAGGGGACAAAAGGGACTTGTTTACTGGCACAAAACTCACTAAAAGGAAAATCGTAACAAGACTATGTTCATGATATAGTATAACTTATAATAAACATTCGGCAGAACTGGTAATTTATACACTGAGCATTTTACAGATTGGTGATCAAAGCTAAAATTTGCTGACAGTCCTTTGGCAACTGACAATTTTGTCGACAAAAGTATTTTTTAGGGGGGGTGGGGTGTCCGCTCGCCCTCCTCCTAAGCGCACAGAAACCCACTGTTGAGGTGGAACCATATTTGATGAAAGAAAAAATGTGACTATTTGATAATATGCTTCGTTCTACATATCTACCGTCCCTTAAAACTTATCTGAATCTGTCACTGCATTTGCTGTTAGTAAAATAATTAAAAACTTTAATTTCAAATTTGACAGTTTTTCATATATCTATAGAAATGTTATGAAGTAGCACATCAATTTGTCAAATATTCGTCAAATATAATTATCCAACATTAGGTTTCTGCATTGGCCTAAAATATGAAACTAACTTATAAATGTAACGGTTAACAATTATGATAGCTAAATGTTAAAAATAACCAATTTCCAACAGTTGGATAATAGAGTGACAACATACAGATTTTACGGTGTCCCAATGTATGCATTAATACATTAGCCCAACGTATGCATTAATACGTTAGCCCAACGTATGCATTAATACGTTAGCCCAACGTATGTATTTATACGTTAGCCCAACGTATGCATTCATACGTTAGCCCAACGGTTGGAAATATGTTGGCAAAACGTTAGAGCATACGTTGGCCCAACGTAAGAAATAACCAGTTGCCAACCGTTGGATAACCGTAAGCCAACGTGTCATTTCAACGTTGCCCCAACGTATGCATTCATACGTTGCCCCAACGTATGTGTGCTACCTGGGAAGACGGACACGGAGATATGAGTTGCACAGTACATTAAAAAAAGTGGATAGTGTGACTTTTGCATCTGTAGTCTGCACCCTTCAATTGAACATTTCAAATGTTAACAACATATCTTCAGAAAAGCAAATTGTGCATCATGTCAGTAACTCGATGGTGGAGAAGAGGGAAAAGTGTCAATAAATTTAGTTTTCTGCGTATATTGAAGTGTAGAAACAATAATCTTCTATGTTCATTAATCATAATTAGATGTACGTGTGTCTCTCTCACACAATCCACACATTTCTAATACTAACAAAAATTTCATTTCTTGATTTTGAGGTCTTGTTTCCCTGGAGTCTCAGACAACTGCCCTTCCTGCCCTTGCTTTAGTCAGTCTCTGACTAGCGTATGGCAAATGAAGTTTAATAATGTAAAGTGCATTGATAGCGAAGCCCCTCATGGCATGGCACATAAACGTACCAAACAAGATTACACATGAATATACAGTGTGCCTGTGAAAGACCGGTGTCAGATCAATAATTTCTGAACAGCGAGAGCAATAGTCGTAAAAGTGGGGTCTAGGTATAGCAGAGTTGCCATGCTCTATGCAAGAAATCCGCTTACAGAGCCACCTGGCGGGTAAATTTGCAGTTAGCTTTCTTATCTCAAAAACGGAACGATCATCGATTTATTAAGAAAATACATCTTGAACACATTAATAATAAAAGTTGGAGGCGTAAAATGCTAGCTCTCTTGCTGCACAGAAATTATTGGAGCCTCAAGAACTTCAACGGACACGCTGTATATTTAAAAATCTGAATTTTATTAACAGCATAACCTTTTCAGTGCATTTTACGTTTAAACTGTTTTTTAGCCCCTAGTGAACCACTAGTGCGGCACCTGTCGTAAAGACTAAGAACTATTCAGTAGAGACCAAGACTTATTTTTCATCGGCAGAACTCTACCCCCGTTTATAGTAATTTTCAATGTTCGTTATGCTTTCCCTGCTAGCAATTTTGCTCGGGCCATCATCAGCCGGCTACGTGGCCGGTGGTATCCCGAGGAAAATTGCTAGTGGGGTTGTGAGTCCAACCTTTAGTGCTCTGTACTCTGACTGCAGGGATCTGACTACTAGCATTCTATTGCTGTTTAACTTATTGTTTCAAACAGAATATAAATTGAAGGCGCAATATTTTCTAATCACACTATATATCTAAAAGTAATTTAATTAGTATCGCTATATATATAACAAGTACACTGGAAAGCAACTAAAAATGAAATATGCAAGTCCTAATAACGTCTTTCTTTTAAAATAAATTGTGGGTATATTTCAGTGAAAACTGGAATTTAGTGAACGTACAGTTTTCTGCTCCAATTCCTCAGAGTTAACCCTTTAACGCGCAGTGTTCCCGCTCTGGGAACACCAAACTCTGATGTTCCGACTGTTGCCAGTCACGAAGAATAGATTTGATTTCTATAAAAATAGTTGCGGGTGACATAGCTCCACAGGAATCTTTTTATTTTTAGCACGTCCTTTCCAGTAAAAAAATTGTCACGATTCTTTTAACAGCACTGATATCTGCTGAAAAATGGAAGAATGCGAGAACAGCTGGATAGAGTGCCCAATGTTGAAAAAAAGGCAGCCGTTGCCATCGCTCGACTTAACTACCAGCAAGATAGCGGACGATCGAAACGCTCATCGCGTGCCACAGATCTTGAGACCAATTTTTTTTGACGCAGCTGGCTGCGCGCGGGCACAGCCAGTTGTCGTCAAAAAAGGGTCTCTAGATCTGTGGCACGCGCTGAATGTTTCTATCGTCCGCCATCTTGCTGGTAGTTAAGTTGAGCGATGGCAACTGCTTCCCTTTTTTCAGCATTGAGAAAGGGTTGCGCACCAAAGGGTTAAAAGTACAATTGAAAATCTTCTGTAAATGAAAAAGAAAGTGTATGGATTTACGTACAACAATGTGGAAGCCATGAGCTAACGAAATAAGAATTAAAACCTACCGTCATAGCATATATATAAAAGGGGTTATGATCTACTATAAATATAATCCACGTGAATTAGATGCTGGGGTCAACGGCAAATGCATTCTTACATCTATCTCATCCTCTGCAGTATTTGGCACGACACCTACAGCCCACATTCATAACAGTCTTGTCTTAGCAGTGAACGACCTCTGATAATGAGAGAAAGAGGGGATCTATTACGTGATAACAAAGAGCAAGCTGGAGCCATGTCATTAATTATACGGATATAAGACGTCTTGTAACCAATTCATTACTGGGATGAAATGACTTGTTCACAGTAGCATTATTGCAGGGGTATATTAGCATTTTCAAGCCGCTTGTTTGTTTTCTTTTGTAATCGAGTTCCAATAAAGCCGGATTATAAATTTGTTTCCACGAGACTGAGAGGCAAAACTTATACTGAGTTGCTGTTTCCTCATATAAAAGTAATTTTATAACTGTTTAATATCCATTGTTAGAGTCGTTATGTTAATATTTTATTCGACCCTTCATGAACCTATCAATAAAATCATTCAATAGAACATAAGTATCCCTTTGAACTCTTATAGAAAATTTAAGTCCCTGTATTTTAATGCTTCATTTAATGGAGCCATTTTCTAACACATAAAAACGTAGAGTTGGCGCTGCAAAACAATGATAAAAGTGTGTATGGCGTGATGCGAAATTAATGGAAAAACTATTAAGTAATAACTGGATTACACCAAACACCAAATATTTTAAGACATTTATACAGTTAAACCTGCAGCTTGCTTGATGCTCTACGTAAGTTACAAGATTAGCAGGATCTTTAGATTTTCAGTTCACTTAGTTAATTAACTATCTACAAACAGACATACGAACGCTAACAACCTAAAAGCTAGTACGTATAAGATCATGCACTCACAAAAAAAAAAAAAAAAAAAAAAAACGGAAATTGCCAATGCTACAGCGTACGGCCAAGACGTACTTTCAAGAACGACCTCAGCCTTAAAATTAATCCTTGAAGATTAAAAAAATGCTCAATGGCACCCCTTTTTCATTAATGATTAAAATTAGTAGTCTTATAATGTTTTCATAGGAATGATAGTAAAATGTGCGAATACATATTTTGAAATTTAGTGAACTTGTGAGTGTTTATTAAAGCAATCGCGCTAGTTGATAAAAATCAGAAAAAGTACATGTTTTGAAATACAGGATCAGAAAAATAGGAATGAAACAAGAAAATAGCTATTATACAAAAAGCTTGCAAATAAATCATATATATATATTTCATCAGTGTTTAAAATCATTTATTTTCTGCGTGATTTACAAATGAAAATATTTAACAAGGTGATCCATACAACTAACCTTTTAACATACAAAACATATGCAGGAATTTCTGTTTATTTTAAAGTTAATCTTCATTCAAACAAATGATATTGATTTGTACTTTTATTTAGAATGTCTTCTTTCTAGGTGACATACGTTGAAGAACATAAACGCATACGCTATGAAAAGTTTAAAAAAATATATATATAAACAACTTATAAATATGCTTTCTTTCTCAATATCTAAAACTTATCCATTTCTTTTCGAACACGGATAAAACTTTATACTAGAACAAGCAATGATTTTATGACTTGAACTAATAAAATAAATAAATAAAGCAAATAGACTGAAAATAAATCCATGAAGCAGAAAACGGTAGATATAAGTTAGATTTACAAAAAGAGAAGAAAAAAAAAGTAAATATATATTGAGCATCACATACGTTTGTTTTACCTGAAACTAACAACGGTTACATCTAGATTTATTTTATCATCTGTTACCAGAGAGCAAAGGGCTTGGATAAAGAAAGCTACGGAAAAGGCATTCTATGGATGGACTCCGTACGTATAACGATGTGAAAATACAATTTTTCAAAAGATAGACGACTTTGCGTAGCATCGCTGATGGAATGAATTCTGGAGGTGTTAAAGGAAGCTTATTTCTTTTTCTTGGCGATAAAACAGCGTGAGCAAGGTATTGTCATAAATTTATTGAAAACGACAGGGAGGGATTCTGTGCCTGACTTAGAAATGCAATGCCATTGTATATTCAAGATTTTCGTAGTTTTCTGAGAAGGATAAGATAAATGAATATGTATTAATTTAAGTTAGGCGAAATTCTGAAGAAGGGGAAAAAAACATGCATGTAATCCAATTTTACTGAATATTTTTAAAAATTGCAGTGAGCGTATTATTCATGCCGGTGCATATTGCTGTGAATTATTTAGCTTTCAAGGCTTGGATGCAAAAGATACAAGTTTTTGTAAATACGCTGTCATTATTAAAATTGTTCAACGAAATGTACTGCGTGTCTTTTCATTTAAAATGCTTATTGAAAAGTTCAAAAACAATTCAACTGCTGTTTAAAATGAAAATATTATCTTATTTGATGCCGGAAATGTGCAATATTTTAAATTTAATTTGTATGCAAATCCCTTAGTTTAAAAAAAAATGTGACGGAAGATGTTAGGTCAAAACATAGCTTTAGTATTGTATATGAAGATTAATGTTATTTAATTCAGTGCAAAAGTTATAATTCTCCTTTTATAGTGAAATGAAGAGAAGTTCGGACATTGTGCAAAAGTTATAATTCTCTTTTTATAGTGAAATGAAGAGAAGTTCGCACATTTCGAAAAAGGAGTTCACTAAATTTTTGATTAATTGTTTTGACTAACCATAATTATTAATTTAGGACCGTAGATTGGATGGGAAATGCGGAATTTTTTTTTTTTTTTTGCATAATTTATAATTTTGCGCCTCTTCGTGTAAAACCGCATTTTCAGTAAAACTTTTTATTTTTTCTCAAAATATTTTCTTACCATTTCAAAACATGTATTTTACTGGAAGAATGCAGAAACATATTAAGTCCGCCATTAATTTATAAACCGAACTATAAAGTTTCTAATATAGCTTGGAAAACGAACAAAATCAATGAAAACTGATGTGTCAGCAACACCAACTCACATCGAAGGCACTTAGCGTGACAGACTGCGACACACACGACACCCTGCGGTGAAAGACGTAATCAATCAACGCCATTCAATAGAAGTTTGCCGATGCCTGCTCTGCTTACCTTCTTATTACATCGCATTTTAAAGAGAAAAGAATTGCTGACATGGGGAATAATGAGCCCCAAGATGGAAGTAAATGAAAACAAGCCGTAAAAAATGGCCGACAATTAATTTCTACAAAGGATCATTAATACTGGCGCTGATGTATTGATGACCTTCGATGTAGAATGAATTTTCTGCAGTTGTTATGCAGACGAGGTTTGAGGATCTTTTAAAGGTGATATAAATGGCCTCTTCAGGTAATTACTATAGAAAACATGATCTTTTCTGATAAATTATTTCAATATTCCAAAACTTTAGCTTCGTGTTTTTCAAAATTCCATAAGTAATTGAGGCTTTCAATTTTGCTAGGGGTGATCTGAAGAGAATTATTATTCCAGATGAGGTAACATTAGATCACGTTATGTTAAATTAATGATGTTCTATGCTGTGAAGCTATTATTCGTAGAGTTTTAAGCAAGCAAGTGTATCAGTTAAGGAAAATAAATTTAAAGCTATTTATGCTTAAAAAGGCCTAAAGTGACAAATTATAAACTTATAAAAAATTCCGAACAAAAAATTACATAAATAAAATAAATATAAATTCATATAACGGCATATTTTTTTCTTTTTTTATGGGAATAAAATAATTTAAAAAGTAGGCAATAGTTGAGCTGACATGGATAAAAAAGAACAAGTTTCCGATCAATAAAAGTCTGATCTCCCTCTAATTCTATAAATAAAAAAACTGCAAATGTTTGTCATTTGTTCCTTTTCAATAAATATTTGAAGTTTCTCACGAACTTTTGTCACACCCTGGGTGCGTCAAATTTTTAAAAATCATCAAAAGAAACAAATTATGATAACAAATTTACCATTTGCATGAATAAAATTAGAGATAGACGAAAAATGTTTCGTTCGGAAATTTGCTGCATAGTGTATATGTCAGCGCCATCTATCCGTAACTTTTTGAACTTCTGTTTTTTTACTTAAATCGTTTCCCGGATACAAATTTTTGAAAAGCCGCTCTTTTGTCAAGGATACCCGGTATTACCGTATTGGCCAGAATATAACGCGGGCCCGAAATTTTTCATCTATGTATTTAGAAAAATCCTACATTTAGGCCTCGAATTTAGCGCTAGTTTTTAACGGGAAATGATCAGTCAAAAAATACTGCGTTATATTCCGGCCAATACGGTAGTAACGCACGGATTGCATCTATGAAACTGACTGATTCATTCTGAATTAATTGTATACACAGCTTCTCCTAAAATTGAAATTAAATCTTTTAAAAAGCAGTTACTCTTGCACGGCTTTATTGCGGCGAGACTATTTTTTTAAATGCATATATGTATATATATGAATACGATGACAAAAAGAAAGGCCTCTCCGAGGAATTCCAGATTCACACGGTTTTCATATCGCAACGGAATAAACGAGAGATAAATTTTATCCGTGCATGAAAAATTCCATCTCTGATGAAAAAGAATAAATATTTTCATTTCCCGCGTTCTTCGAACAATAATGAAAAAAATATTACGCAAATCCGGAACTATTTTATCAGTAACATCCAAAAAAAGTACTGGTATAAAGGGGGCAATGTTTCCGGGCGTAACGTCGTAAACGGTGGCAGCGGAAAAGGTTCTTGTTTATTCCTAATGATTTCAACCCCTTTTTTTCAATTCGTACCCCGGGTTTTATTACGAAGCCAGTTCCCGACGAATAGGGGGTTTCAGGAGGGAGAGGAGAAAAGAGTCTATTACTCGATAAGAGAAAAGTATCCTGAAGTTCCGCCATTAATTACTGGACGTTATCAGCGCGAACAGATGGCGCTGTTATTCGATAAAGTTATGGAAGACAGCGTTATCATGAGGATTATTATTTTAGCTTTTCCCCTCCCATCGATACTTATAACTCTAGGGAAATACAGCGAAAGGGTATACTAGGAGAGAGAAAAAAACTGATAAAAATCACCCATAACAATTACTGTGATATAGAAGGTGCTTATAAACATGCTGGACAAGAAGAAAGTATTATTACTATCATAGACACACTTTGTTACATGTAATATTAATCTATTGAAGACAAAGTTTACTCAAAAAAATATAGTATGAAGATTTAATCACCATTGTCACGTTCAGCAATGGGGTTGTGTATCTTATCTGTAGTATGGTATCGCAGTCTTTGTTTTATTAACTTTATTGTTACTTTATTTATGTACAATTTATTTTTCTCACCTGATATAACGCCTTAACCCTTTAACGTGCAGTGTTCCCGCTCATGGAACACCAAACTCTGACGTTTTGACTGTTGCCAGTCCCGAAGAATAGATTTGATTTCTATAAAGATAGTTGCGGGTGACATAGCTCCACGAGAATCCTTTACTTTTTAGCACGTCCTTTCCCTTAAAAAAATTGTATGATACGATTATTTTTAACAGCACTGACATCTGCTGAAAAATGGAAGAATGCGAGAACAGTTGGATAGATTGCCCAATGCTGAAAAAAGGGCAGCCGTTGCCATCGCTCGACTTAACTACCAGCAAGATTGCGGACGATCGAAACGTTCATCGCGTGCCACAGATCTAGAGACCCTTTTTTGACGCAGCTGGCTGTGCGCGGTCACAGCCAGCTGCGTCAAAAAAGGGTCCCCCATCGAATTTCTCTCAAATATCATGACTGGAAATTCAGCTATGAAAGAGTACTGATACTGATTCTTAGCTAGCAGTTTTGAAGCAACTTTGGGATCGGGAAGGAGGGATGCATTACTATTTGATTCTAATTTTTCTGAAATTTTAACTACACTTAAGTTCCGTACATGTTTTCTTAACATTTCAGAGGTCAATGTTAGTGATTGCTAACATCACACTGAAAAATTACTTTAAAATAATATTATATCGATAATGACTACAAAATGTAACGTGTAAAGGAAAATGTTTTTAAAAGGCGAAGGGTACTAGATTTGTTTTATAAAAGGCACATTTAGCACTTTTCCAGTTTTTTTTTTTTTTTTTTCAAATACATTTGCACAAGAACAAAACTGACAGAAAATAAAAATAAAAACATTGTACAAGGGATTTTTTTTTTTTTCAAAATTAAATGGCTTAATCGCTCTTAAGCAACGTTTCCCAAAGTCTGGAGTTTTCTTTTAAAGGGGGTGGTTAAATTGACCACCGTTGCGTCACATTTTTAGAAAGCTCTCCTGTTGTCCACGCGATCAATGCATGTTCAAGCTGCACGCTAAATTACGAAAAGTAAGCACTGTGACAACTGAGACTAGCCGCTTCGCATTGATTATCGATGTACCTGATAGGAGTTCTTCGGGTTCCTATTTTTATTTATTTATTTTTCTTTCAAATGTACAGATGCGAGGTCAGATTTCCGTATACCATTTCCTCGTTCATGGCAAAAATATAGATTTAAACGACTCTCAATCGCGTGCTAAATTTTTCTTCCGATATGAGAACGAATAACTAGTAAAACCTCAAAATACCCTTGAATCTAAATCCGACGCTACTATCATCAATTAATGGATCCAAAATATAAAATAAAATAAATGGAGAAAAATTAGATAAAACAGTTAGCCCACATACAATTTTATTTCAGCCGATTCAGATGAAAACATGAACAAAAATCCCAGAGAGGCTGCTCGGGAATTCGGCTTAGCCCACGCACGTGGAATCCATTGCGACTTCACCGTAAGTGGCTGGATAAATGACACTCTTCAATGAAAAGAATTAGGTACAGCTTTTCTCACTTAAACTTGCGACAGAAACAAGGACACCTGATGCACAGAAAATGTTTTTCGAACGAAATTAGAAAACTGAGATGTATAAATGAATATTTAGCAGTAAACGTGTCATTTTCTAAAAGAAAAATTTAACTGAGGGATTTTTCCCCCCTTCAGTTCAGAGTATTTTTAGAAAGTTAACTTGATCAAATCAATGTAGTAATCTCAACAAACCTTTGAAACTTCATGAAGTTTCAATTACGTGGTTCTTTTTCTTTCTTTTACTTTTAGACATCACAGTTTTGAAGATAGTAGTCTTGTATGATGTTTTTTTTTTTTGTACCAGCAGATTATTTCTGATATTTCTGATATCAGAAACAAGGACGCCTGATGCACAAAAAATGTTTTTCGAACGAAATTAGAAAACTGAGATGTATAGATCAATATTTAGCAGTAAACGTGTCATTTTCTACCAAAAAAAAATTAACTGAGGAATTTTTTTCACTTCAGTTCAGAGTATTTTTAAAAGGTTAACTTGATCAAAGCAATGTAGTAATCTCAATAAACCTTTGAAACTTCAGAAAGTTTCAGAGTTTTGAAGATAGTAGTCTTGAATGATGTTTTTTTTTTTTTTTTGTTTTTTTTTTTTTTTGTACCAGCAGATTATTTCTGATATTTCCTTTTATTTTATTTAAGCTTTTTAACCTGGGTAATAGTTTATTAATATTCAAACACTCTTTATATACCTCCTAACTTCAAGTTTACCCGATTTTAAAAAATACTTTGCTTACAGGATGAGTGGGTAATAGGTGTCTTAGGATATCCTCGACAAACATGAGTCTAATTTTCTATCTGGATTTCATAAGGAACGCCGAACTGCTAGGCATGATGATAGAGAATGAGTTGTTCAGTGAAAAAAATGGATGAAAATAAGATTTAAGATGTACATTCATCTCTCAAACCTATTTACAGTTGGTAAAGTAGATTATTCAGGTCTCTGGACCTTCTGCAGTGACAGTAGGTTCGATCAATTCATATCATCATTATTACTATACCATACTTTCGAACTATTAAATTTGCATATCTCAAGAAGTCATACCGACGTCATCAAAATATACATTCTTATAAAAGAAATATCCCAAATAAAAGAAAGTGCTGCCCTAAAAAGTTGTGATATCATATTTGAAAATATTCTTACAGACATTTTGAATTCTGTAAATTAATACCAACATTGTGTTCTTTCTCAGTATTGTCATCACCAAAGCTACACTTATTTATACAATGCTAATATTTATACTATCTGATTATGTCATTGATACGTACATGAGTTATTCAAGTTCAGGTTTACAATAAGAAAGGTGTGCGTGCATGAGACATCATAGGAATAGGAATCCCGAACACTAATTACGTGTACAAAAGCGCACAATCCTTGCTTTAGTAATCTGTGCGTTCCACGCGTATGCGAAAACGTGACAAAGCATAAAGCATTTGTATCAGTGCAAATTTACTGCCCTGAATTTCAATTCAGAGCTGATTCTGAAGCGAGAGACAACAATACAAATAACACAGACGCAGTCGCATTAGTTAAAGTAATAGTTTATCCGATGCAAAACGACTTTCAAACGTGTATTATTGAACACAAAAGCACAAGAGAGCACCTTTACGGAATTTTGTATCATAAAAATTTAGAATTTTTCGTAAAGAAATAACATAATTTAGCTAATTTTAAGTTAGTGCTGGAACTACGTAGTTGCCAAATTTCCATTCAAGTCATTTCAATGCTTTATTTCCAAAATTTATAATTTAATGTAATTTTCTTCTCTGTATTTATCTATTTAATAGTTAAAGGTATAGCGATTTTAAAAGTAGAAGAGTTGATAGATAAGTATGCGTTTGAAATACCGCGTTTTTAAAATAAATTTGCTTTTTCAAAAAAGGCATTCGTGATAAAAGTGTCATTGCAGAAAGATTTTGGACGATGTCAAGTTTTTAAATGATTTTAAAACAATTTTAATATCTTCCTGTAAGTGCATACGGAAAGTGAAACTAAATTTGAAGTAAGTGAGTAAGTGAAACTAAAGTAAGTGAAAACTTTAAAGTAAGTGAAACTAAATTTGGCAAATATCTGAGTAATTATTCTGAGTACTGAGTGCGTGAATCTGTCTAAAGTAATTTCCATTATCCAGAAATATTCAATTTTCTTGTTTGAGGAATGACGCAATATTTACATACGTATATACGGCAAAGCAGAAATTGTAAAACTTTCTATGTATCATACAGTTTTCTCTAAACTGGTGAATATTTCATTTGAAGACGGGGGATTACTCACACGTTTCCTAATATGTTCATTGAGATTATTTTGCTCTTATGCGCATTTTATGTTTAGAAAAAAATAGTTATTTCATATAAGCAATAGTAGGTGTGTTATTTAATCTAAGCAAACCCATTATTAATAAATATCTTCTACGTGTTTTACTTGTTTAGGCAATTCACAGTTTTAGAAAAACACTCATGTTCAAGACGTTTTAGTATTCTTGGACCAAGTATGTAAACATAGTACTTTACCAGGATACATTGTAACATGGTATAGATGATAAAGAAAATTTTGATATTGAATTCTAATAGGCTTTAGAGTGATCTTTCCATGTAAACTCCAGTACAGATGATTAATTTAAAAATTATGACTACCATTAGATAAAAGAGCTGTCTACACTCTAGCTGGGATAGTTTTGACGATGAATGACTACGAACAGAAATCTGTTCAGTCGGCAGACAATAAAATTCACTCTAAAATCAAGTAGGCAGGCAATGCCTAGTAGAATGACTTAAAGAGGCAGTCTCAGAAAATTCTGTACTAGGAATAGAGCTCAATGAAAAGTGGGAGTACAAAACAATAGATGAGAGCGCAAAAATTGCTAATTAACGGGGAGGCACAAAAGGAAGATTTGTTATGCCACCTTGCGCCAGTGTGTGTGCGTGTGTGGGGCTATTATAGTATGCGCGATTCGGCCATTCGCCCAAGGTCCCCAGTTTTTAGAGCCCCAAATTGTTCATAAAAAATTTCTCTACCAATAGTTTGAATTCTTTCGGAAAACATTTATTCACAGATATTTATGTAGAATTTTAAATTAATTAACAAATTATGAAGTTATCTCATTGTTTACTAAAATACTGCTGTTTTTAATTACTTTTACTATTATTATTAATATTTTCATTATTACTTACGCTTCATATATATGCTAATTAATCTGACCTATCATTATTCTGACCTGTCAGTTGAGGACATTTGGGTGAATTCTGACTTCATGATTTGTCTGGAATATAATATCGGGTTATGATTTTTTTTTTTTTATTATGCCGAGTATCAAGTTCATTGTTGTGAAAATTTTGTAAATGTTGCTTTCAATGATTAAGGTTCATATATAACAGTAATGCGCGTTTGCAAGATACTTACGTTGTACACTAAAGGTCATATCAAAATTTTAATACATGTGACGTGTCCATTCTTGAAACCTTTGGGCATTTTTGTGTAAGCGGACCAGCCGGTTACACTTGCACAGGGTGAGCTATCAGGCTCGCTCTTCATCCCCGACTGGCTACTGATAATCCCTGACTGGCTACTGGTCATCCCCGACTGACTACTTGTCATCCCAGACTGACTACTTGTCATTCCCGACAAAACTTTAGAACTTGGGCATCCACAATTCAAATTGAAATGCGTGAATCCAAGTGACTGGATTATCTTAATTGCTTCAGCTATCTGTAACGGATCGGAACCACCAATTTGTACTATAGTTTTGGTGTCGGCCACCCCTAAGCAATTCTTGATTTTAAGAATCGATACATTTACTACTGTATTTGAGACAGGAAGAATTGCTAAGCACAGAAGCCACCATTTACAGCCACAAATTATACTTACATTACACTAAGCCACAAAAATGGATATTTGTTCCGGATCCAAACGTATCTTGTATTGTTAATTTATCGCTGTATTTTCTGGATAAAGGGTCCCCGAAAAGTCCGAAGTCCCGAGGCACCATGATGTCATAATCAGGACCTGAGTGTTGTGTTGGATAAATTGCTGTTGAATCACAATTATTTCTAGGCAACTGGAATTCGGCAACTGGAAGTACGCATCTGAAATTTCCCGCAGCAAACCTGACTGGCTGTGGGAGTTTCTCCTTCAGCTGGTATTACAAAAATAAAAAAAAATGAAATAAAATAAAAAAGGGAAAATAATAAAACTGTCTAATGTTTCCGCTATATATATATATTTCTTCCCCAACTTATTCCCTCCACCAACCCCCAAATCATTTGTCAGTTATCGTGACGAGAGCGCTGAAGAGGCCGCAATTGACTGCACGTGCTAGTTCCACACTGTAATGCCGTCAAACGTTTAAAAGGTCATGTCCTCTTCTAGGAGACGATGTGCTAATATGTCAGGATAACAGCAGAGACAGGGCTAATGTTACTGGCAAGAGCGGAAAAAGCGAATGTATTTTACAATTTTTGGACGTTTATAACCTGCCTCTCTTCCTAGGGACAAAGATGTCAGCATTCCCAGATCTCTCTGTATTAAATTTAGGGAATACACGAAGAACCCTAAAATGATGATTTCATAAGAAGTAGGAGTTTACTAGAAGAATTTTTCATCATTAAAATGCATGTGATAGGATACCATTACTCTATTTCGTTGCTTAATTTGTCATTAAGTAATGTTTCGTGGGGGGAAATGTGAATACAGCTGTGCAGAAAGTCGAGGCAGTTAGTTTATTGTTATTAAAATTCCACCTATCAAAATTTTATGGAATAAGGCATTTGGCCTAGTAACAATAAGTATAAGTTACCGAATTGGCCCGAATATAACGCGGCCTCGAATATAACGTGACCCCGAATTGCTTCTTCAAGATAATTAGAAAAATCCTATATTTAGGCCTCCAATTTAGCGCGAGTCAGGGTTTTTAACGGTAAATGATCAGTCAAAAAATATCTTGTTATATTCCTGCCAATTCGGTAAAGTCGAATACATTAATTAAAAAACATTTTTATTATACAACCATTTTTAACATTTTTATTAACATTTGTAAAACATCTTAATTTGTACGCTGCTGATCGGGGGCAGAAATAAGATTTTGAAGCTGGCAGGGATAACTTATAACAGCTCACCGCAAAAACTTAATTTTTGAAAGAAAGGTAAATGGGAGTTGCAGTTTTTTTTTGCTTAACTTTAAAAATATGTTGAATTAACAGAACCGTCATATACAGATACCGTGTAGTCAGCGATGTGACTACAGTGCGACCACGTTGTGGCGTCTCCAAAGAATCACAATGGGAACTATAGGAGAAAAATATAAATGTGTGGTTATGCCATTTGCTGTTCTCGCTACTATGTGGAACTACATCTAGACAACGGAAATTCACTTAGTATACCACTTCTAAGTCCGATCACAGCACTTCCAGTCAGAAGGAGAGCCTCTGAGCTTATCATACACTATGTTTCTTGTAACAGATTGCATATTAAAGATTGAATTGACTACGAAAATGAGGGTTAAAAATTGAAATTTTAGCTGCTAATACTTTTTTAATGGAGGGAAAATACACTAATTAATAAATTGCGATATAAATGATATATTTTGATTTTTATTTTTTGTACTGCTTTTTTTCCTTTAAATAATTATTGTCTAGCAATTGGATCGTTTTTGTTCATTTATTTTTTTCTTTAAAAAGTAAAAATATAGGTTATAATTTGTTGAACATTTTTCTGGTGTAAAGAAACCTGAGAAATTGATATACATAGTTACATAGTTGGATATACATAGATACATTTTCAAAATCATAAATTTTAATAATTTATTTC
Source organism: Cheiracanthium punctorium (assembly GCA_038373885.1). Taxonomy (NCBI): domain Eukaryota; kingdom Metazoa; phylum Arthropoda; class Arachnida; order Araneae; family Cheiracanthiidae; genus Cheiracanthium; species Cheiracanthium punctorium. The sequence continues at coordinate 925,869 of JAWZYV010011719.1, forward strand.
CTTTCAAATTGATTCTGACAAAAATCTTCTTTAGGATTTTACGGTTTTTTTCTTTTTTATTATGGAAATTACTCTTTATAATATGTTAGTCATCTGACGTCCCTTTGGATTCACAAGCATTATACCCAAGACAAAATTCATGCTAGTACCAGCAACAAAAATATGCTAGTTATTGCTATGTCTGCTAGATTTTCATGCTATTATTTGCTATGTAATGCTAGCTAGCATCGTATGCTATACTCCTAGCTTATAAAGTAATAGCATGAGAAGCTATATAAAAGCATTTCATGCTTGTATATAGCTTGTGTGTCGAATACATGGTATGACTTGCTGGTAAAGCTGCTAGAACTAGCAAGTGTTTATGGTAGTTTATGCTTTTCTCCTAGCTTGGATCCAGCATTTAATGCTAGTCTAGCAAAGAAATACCAGCATGAATTTGGACTTGGGTAGCGCATAGCATCGTTTGCAGCAAAGATCAGTGAGCGAAAACTAATTAATTGTATTTCATTTCTGTGATTAGAGTTGCATTTTTTCAAATGCAGTCTGTGTACTTTTTTAAATAAAGTAACGAAGTAAAAATGTAAAAACAGAAAAAAAAGGGAGGCATAGAAAAAACGCGATGTATCCGAATACATGGTGTCCGAAAAGTCCTGGACACATTTCAAAAATTCACAAAACAGCAACAAATTGTTGCATGAATATGCAGTTCGCTCAGTATTATTTCACAGAATCAAGAAGTTGCTTTTCCATCTCAAAACAAATTACTTGCAAAATATGTTCATAGATGGCGATGCATCTCCAGTTTTCAGCAGTGAGGGCCAAAAGAGATTTGACGGTGCTGGAATATTGACGGTGCTGGAATATTCATTCCAGCTAAGGCTAAGGCTAGTTAAGGCAACTACAACTGAGAAAACGCATTGCGTAGGTTGGTATTTTGAATCAAAATCCATAACTACATTTCAGAGAAAGTTTCGTTACATGTTTAAGAAAAACCCTCAGAGTCGAAACAGCATTTTGACCTGGCAAGTTTTTAGAAAATGGAAGCGTTTTAGACAGGGAAAGAAGTGGTTAGCCACGAAGATCGGATGACAATGTACAAGACATTTGGGAAGCTTACTGTGACGGTACGGCGCCACCTATGAACACAATTTGGAAGTAATTTTTTTACGATGTCAAAAAGAAAATTCGTGAACCTGTGAAGTATTGCCAACCTTTGAAGTTGTGCCAACCGCATATTCATATGATAATTTGTTGCTTTTTTATGAATTTTTTAAATGTGACGATGACTTTTCGGACATCCCGTATATTCTGATGCGCTAAAACAAAAACTTCAAAAATTTATAGGAATTTGTCAAGGTAAAACAAAATTTCTTTAATATCAATGGCGCTAATAAATGAACCATGAGTCGCTTTCTAGATATTGAGAAAAAAAAAGTCGCTTTTTTGATATTGAAAAAAAAAAAAAAAATACTTAAAATTGCGAAGTTCACTTATTGAAAAAAAAAAGTATTTACATAAGATGAGGTTACTACAGCACATGATGGCCAACGTCCATCGATGTTTCCCCCCATCTACGCCTTATCCTGAAATATTGCCTCATTTACGCTTTACATCCTACCCATTTCGGACATTCAATATAACGGCTGGAAAAACAGCATTACAGGATTCTGCAGGGAGATAAAATGAAGAAAAGAAACAAATCAATAAAAATTCACCATCATTACGTTTAGAAGCTCATTCCGGAAGTCTTCCTTCCTTTATCTCCACTCGTCACTTCCGGTAGTGACATAAAACGGACCTGGTGATACTTTTTTCGCTCTTTTTATTTATTCTGTTTTCTTTTGATTAGTTTCGGAGATGCGGCAGATTTTCTGTTTTACGTTAGTTTCTCTTTCACAGCTTCTTTTTTCTTATTATTATTTCGCTTAAAATCCCGCTGGATGCAATTTTCTTTCGAAAATTTTCAAAATATTTACTGGAACATTATTTTTCTTTCAGCAGTAAATGAATTTTTGAATTATTCCATTGTTAGAAGCCTACTTAGATGAACATTATCTCGCGAAAAATTTAAAGAGAGGGGAAGAAAAATTAATCTTTGTTTATTTTAAGGGAACTACGTTGCTTTCAAATAAAGCATTTCCGTCTGCTGTTATTTAAAAATCTATAGAAAATTGAGAAATTATTAACAACATGCTTGAAATGTGCAGGTAACATTTTTCTGGTGTATTTTCTAAAAATGTTTAAGCATTTTGTTCTCAAACTTTGAACTAACGGTAAAAAGATTTTTTATTTGACTTTAAAGAGGAAATGAACGATTTGAACTTATTTGTTTATTTATGCATTTCGTACTATTTTTTTTTTCGGGAGGGGGACATTGTTCTTTAATTATCTATTGTAACATCTATATAAAGAATTTCAAAACTGATTAAGTATTATTATTACTATCATCAAAAAGGAGTTAAAAATAAGCTAGGCAGAAGTTTGTTCACCGGGGATTAAATCCAGAGATTTTAAGGAAAATATCTTTGGAATACAGCAAGGGATGTGGACCTGAAAAACCCCGGTTCGATTTCTGGTAATCAGAAATCACCTCATAGGTGCTGCGAACATGTACGTCAGTATTGAGAAAACTCGAGCTCTCTGAACAACCGTAAGGGTACCAGTATTCAGGAGTTCTCCCCCCTTTTTATGACGAAGCTTTTAATAAGGTATGGACAACCTTTGGAAAGTTGTAGACCAAACTTTCAGATGATAGAGAAGTTACGAGCCTATTGGGATTTATACAGGATTTTCAATGGTTTGTATGGGTTCTTTAAGTTCTGTGGGCCGGATCAAAAGCAATGGCGGGCCACATCCGGACCGCAGGTTTCCCATATGTGATTTAAATAATGCAAGGGGGGCTAGACGGAAAATGCAGGAAACCTTTAAGTCGCATGGAGTAACGAACGAAAGCAAAATAAAAATGCATATTTTGAGTTATGGAATTGCTTTTAGCAAAAGAAGCATCTGCTCAGGGTTTTCACATAACCCCTTTAAAAAACAGCAGATTATCATGATAGGAGATCATTGTCCAAGAACAGAACACATCGTTTTGCGTCGGCGACTTGCTTTCGAATGTATGGCATGAAGTGGACTACCGCTGAGATGTTCGTGTTACCGAAGGGGTTGACAGAGAACATTCATAAAATATATAAACAATATTTTTTAATTTCCTTTTACGTTCTGTGTAATTCTTATCGATAAATTATTTTCAATTAAACAATTATCTTTCCGATCAAACGTTTGCAATCGCTATATTCATTTTAATTACTCTATTATTTTGATAGATATCACTCTAGCATTTTCTTGTAGCTTTTACAATCGCTTATTTCTTGGTAATTTGTTAGTTAATTTTTAATAAGCTCATTTTTCCCTTCTTTTCTTTCAAATATGTATGTGGAAAAAAAAACATGCATCAAACATTCATACAAATACACATTTTTTTTTTTTTCCTTTTTATAACGAAAAGAATTTTCTCATCCCTCAGCTCACGTGCTTAAGCAGCTTTCCTTTCCCCTTGATTGGCAAGTGACATGGAAGGACGTTTAGGCGACAAGCGCATCTATCAAGCCAGAACGCCACTAAATTAAACGAAATAAACAAGACGCGGCAGACAAACACAAAAACCTGCATCTTCATGCTCAACGCAGACAATCCCGGAAGTCTTTCTTCTTCTCGATCTTCTTCTTTTTTTTTTCCCCCCATTCATTCGTCACTTCCGGCGGTGACAGATAAAACGGAATTGGAATGCATTCTTTTTTTTTTTTTCGCCACTTTTGATTAGTTCAGGTGATGCCGTAGATGAATGCCAGAGTTCTCTTCTTGCTGCTTTATTTCGCTTTATTTGGAGGATTTTTCTCTTATTTTTGGGAGCTATTGTAACGTGTTTATCAGAATCGAGATCGGAATGTGCTCCTGTCACCTGGGATTTTCTACAGCGTTAAATTTTAGAGCGATTTCATCCCCCCCTGTATCCCCACCCCTCCTCCACCTCCCATGCCGTCGGGTATAACTTTTCGTATCAAACATTTTTTATACGAAGAAACGACCTTCACAGTGTGCTCGTTCGATGTAAGTTTTTCTTATGTCACTTTAAGAAACACTTTAAGACTGAGTTTTTACTGGACTTAAAGAAGAAAATTAAAAAGTGGCGTTATGACGGGCCTTAAGGTTAAGAACATCGGAATGTGAAATAAATAAAATTTGGAAAAAATATTATTAAAAGTTGTTAATTTTCTATTTCTACATGAATGATAAAAATGCTTTTTGAAAATTTATAAGTTCAATAATACGTGCAAACCTTTGTTGGAGCCCCACCACGGCGGAGTGAATGGATAAGACACTCAAAATATAAGACGGCTTAAGTGTGAAGGTTCAGCGTTCTGGCATATCGTGCGGCTGTCCATCTAAAAGTCTAGAATGTTGGTGTTCTACAGATGTAATGTGAATACACGTGAGAATCCCATAAAAATTCTTCCTACCAAGGCAACCCCCCATTATTGTCAGATAGCCCTTGCGTAGTTTTGCCTTAACACGGCACAACGTAAATTTTTGTTGACATCGAAAAAAATATTTTTTTAAATATTCCATTAAATATCTATGCTAAATATTTTGAGAAGTAAGATTAATGAAAGATGCAGACGGCTTAACCTTGTGCATGGGGCACACCACTAGGAGGGCAGGACGGGGCTCGAGCTCCACTAGCCGTTGTCGGTACAGTGACTTTTTTAGCATCACACTGAACGTTTTAGTAATATTCCTTTATCTTACAAATGCAAGATCAGTGTTCACTTTCTTTCCAAGAAAGACACGTGGAATTTTTTTTCAAAAAAGGCCCTTTCTATTGAGAAAAAGTGCACTTTCTGTATAGAAAAAGGACAATTTTTCTGAGATCCAGGTGGAAAAGATGGACTTTTTTTTTCCCAAGAAAGGGCAGAGAGCAGCAGAAAAAAAAAGAAGAAAAAGTCAACGCGCAGCATACCAGTTTTTATTTCAAAGGGGCAGATCTAGTGCATGGCTTTTTTTTGGGGACATTATCAGGACGAAAACTGTTTGAACACTAAAATTTTTCGACTATTTTTAAACCATCAGAGATATTACAAACACAATTATTTTCACTGGAGTCATTCAATATGCAATAAAGCATCCTAACTAAATAACATTAATAATTATAAATTTCTGAAGTTGGTTTATTTAAAATGTTGTTTAATGTTACTGGAGTTACTACAAATGTTTTAAAACAGTATTCTTTATAATGTTCTGCATTTTCAGGAGGAGTCCGATACCCCTTGCCATCCTCCTTAAATACGCCACTGCAAAAGATCCTACCCCTAAAATGGACGCTGACTGGACTAAGAGGACTGAAAAAAATGAATAAACTACAATCATCTATAGTCTTTTCGTTGTTGCCAAAGTTACTTTAAAAGAAAACATTGATTAATTTTTAGTACTACGTCTTGCGATTTTCCAACATGATAAACCTTTTAAAAAGCTTGCCATAGATTTTGCACCGCTTCATGGAATGAAATTTCAACCCGTACATAAACGGTGATACATATTCTAACATTTCACCACATTTCGATATTTTCTCATACACATTTGCGTTTTAAATTTGTGCGTAGGTGTAATGCATAACACCTTTACTATATCCCCCTCTCTCTAGTTTCGATTTTTTACCATATCAAAACAGCACTCCGTGATTGATACTAAACATTTCGCCGTCTGCTACGCCCCTTTCAACTTTGCATGCTCCGGAGTGCAGAGATATCGAATATTTTTCACACGATTTCCAGAAAAAGATTTTTTTTTCCCCGAATACTAAAACACGCTACAAAATATGCATAAGATACAAATACAGACAAATATTTCTGTGCATGAAATGCGTATGTAAAAAAATAAATAATCTCAGACGAATAAAAATCTAACGAAATCGATATTATGCAAGCAAGCATAAAAATAAGTACATGATCCCAGAAATATTTTAAAACCAACATTCTTTGAACGGGATGCATTGAATATTTAAACTATTCCAAGCTCTTTTAAAACCAAAGCTTGAATGGCATCACTGTCAGTATTGAGAAATTCTAAATCTGGAAATCGGTGTAAATTTAATGTGTATTAATTTACATAGTCGTCCCACCATGGCCCAGTATATAAAACACCGAACATGTTACATAGCTGAAGTGTGAAGGTCCCGCATTCGGGCCTACCGCGTGGCTGTGAAATTTATGTTGGTTTTAACAGTTGGTTTTAGTTGGTTTTCTACAGATGAAACGTGAATACGCAATAGAATCCTATTAAAAAGTCCTCAGACAGAGGCATCCCACTGTCGGCAGATGACCCTTATGTAGGCTTGCCATACCACAAAACATAGTTTACTTAGAAGTACAGTTCGATTATTTTTAAAAGAAAGTGTCTTAAATTTATAAAATTGGAATCGATAGCTGAATAACGAACAGGTTGTCCAGGAGTGTAAATTATCGCCACCTTCGAGGCACGTAGCCAGAAAAAAAAACCCAGACGAGACTATAAATGTAAAAAAAAAAAGAAAAAAAATCACAAAAAGAATGAGCTACAATTATTTGCTACACAATAAAGGGAGACGTACCCGCAAGCTACTGTCACTTTCAATTTTTTTTAAGTATCCCATGGGAATTACTCTCTTTATAGACTATGCGAATGGATAATTAAGCATTCAACTATATTCATTATCTTTGAGTTTAAAAGGAAAAACAGATTTTTCCAATTACAGAACCACGACTAACCAGAATATAATGAATTCAAGATAGGTCAGTTCATTAATGCATCGATTGCTAACTACACTCCATGTAAGAGGCTGAATAACTATTCAACTATTGCATGAAAACTTCGCATATTATTCAGCGTAAACAAACATGGAATATTCGAGATTCTTGGTAGGAAACTTTGCCAAACGGCTATTTTAGACGAAATCCAATCAATATACCAATATCCACTTTAGACAGTAACCACGACGGAAAATAGTACAACATCGATATGCGTTGCGAATATCGGAACTTAAGAGGGACGATGTTAATTTTTAATGAATTTTCATAACATTTATAGATAGCACTCAGAGTATTTCACAGTAAGTAAGGAAGTGTGCTGTATTTACTGGGAGAAAAGTGGAATTTGTGATAAAAAATGTTAGACACTAAAATCAGGATTCAGGAATAGAAATCGTTTTTTTTTTTTTTTTTTTTTTTGCAAAAAATGTATAACATTGCAGATAAATAGTTTTTGATAATAAAAAAACTGGTTCCAGTGGTTAAAACTAGAAAAGAACGTAATAAGTAACACAGAAATACATAAAGTGGTATCGCACTCTAAAAATTTTCTCTTTCTACATTGGAAGAAAGTAAGAAAATTTTACAGGCATAAAAAGGTTGATCCCTTTTACCACACGAAGAGGCTTTGGATTGCTTGATTTTATACGTATGTGTGTGTTACAACTAAATTCTTTAAATATCTTTTTAGGTTCATTTTTGGTTTATTCATTTTTTACTGCTTTCTGTTTTTTTTTCTTTTTTTTTTCAATTCCTACTATTAGTTCACACCCTCTATATATTTATATATCTTGTTCAAATTTTCAATCGTTAATAAAATGCTTTTTATTCATCCACTCAAGTTCATATACATTTTTTTATACTTGTAGTGGATGACACTTGATGTTAATACAGTTTTTCAAATATTAATTCATTAATTAAATTAAATTAATTAATTTTAGATCCCGTTACGTGGGATTAAAAAGAAATGAAAACAATAAACTAAACAAACTGGATGAACGGTATCGACCCTTGCTTCACAAATGGCCTGCATTAATTAATTAATTAATAATTAATTAATAAAAAGTAAATTAAATAAAAATTATCTTTATTGACCTAAGTAGGAATTGGCTTTTTTAATATTAATTATTTAAATTTTATTTTAAAGTAAACTAGATTTTCATGAATTGCAATTTTTCTGCAACATCTGCTTGCTAATCCTTTTCCTATGATACCTCCTTAAAAACTGCAATAAGAAACGAATATAATAATACAGACGGTAATTTTAACGCACACCATTACAAAAAATCTGGGAAAATATGTATCTAAAAGAATTGGGATTGATGCAAGACAAGGTGAAGCAGAGGTTTTTATCGTTATTATATTATGGAATTTGAGACAGGATTTGTAGCTATTTTGCGGGACGAGACCGATAAAAAAATGGGATCCCGGAAAAAATTCATGGATCGACCCCTACTATTATAGTTTCAAATTATTTTGGTAGAATAATGTATAAAACCAGAAAAGTTTTCTCTTTTTCTTTTGTTAATGACGTTTACTAATGATAATAGAACAACTGCATGCTTCCTATTTTGAATATATCATCCTTTAATCATGAATTAATACGGAAAATGTGATTTCTTATAAAGCATATATTAATATAACTGACAAATATAAATTGCAAATAGAATGATTTAATTATCAGATTAATGTTTTGATTGAATAGTACATAAAAATTAATTATTTCTCTTAAAAGGAAAGAAAAAAAACAGGATTGCATTTATTGGTTTTCGCTGATCTAATTTCTGTTTTTTATTTTTCTTTTACCCTCTTGACACCTGTAGAACAAAAGTTTCATCACCGCCAAACAATTTCGCGATTGTGATATCATATAACTGCAAATAGCTTTGTCCCCATTGCTCGGGAAGGCTGGCAACGAAATACCATTCGAGTCATCAGAAAGTCCTACTTGGCGGAAATTCACAGTTGCTATCTGTCACTGTGAAGTAGTTCTTAGACTTATTCAGACAGCAGCCCTGTAACCGCAACAATTTTAATGTCTTTTTTTTTTTTTTTTTGGAAGCATTTGAAGCGTCTGAAGTGATTCTCTGATGTCGCGATTCATAAAAATACTTTTAGGGAACATTTACGGTTGCCAGATTCGTTTTTTTCCGGGAAACTTCTCTTTATTACCTCTTTTCTAATAACAAACACTGAATGTAATTTTCTTATCTTCGTGTTTCAATTAGAGTTGTTGTCTCTAAGACGAGTAAAGTAATAAGTGAAATTTATGATTTGTATTATTAAGCAAACAAGTGATCAAAATTCAGAATATGTTGAATAATTTAGATTCTTCCCTTACTTATTTCCCTTTGCATAAAAGCATAAATAATTTAACAGCTGTAAACAGGATATCACATTATGGTAACCATGTTTATGTAGAAAGGCTACTTGCAAGGGAGTTGGATCTTAGGTCTACTAAAATTTGATTTGCACTCTATTAAAAGTGAATTTAGGTGCATTTCACAAGGACAAATAAATCAAATCACGTTAAGTTTATTTTAAAATATAAAATTAGAGGTACAATTACAGAAATCGTCAACTGAAATGCATAAAATAACTCTTACGACAGCTAAGTTTTATGCAGCACATATACTGTACGCAAAAAAAGTGAATCGTCAGTTTCATGGTTGCAAAACACATAAGCACTTGATCAAAATTCGCATGGTTTCCAGTGTAACGATCTAATGTGTTTGTTTGCTGACCTGAATAAAAGGAAAGATAAATACAAAATAAACATCTTTTATATATCTCTCTCCGATACACAATGACTACGAGAAAACGCATTACATAATAGAGAGAGGGAGAGAGCGAAATCATATCCTATACACAAGGCGTACAAAGAGAAATGTATTTTGCCGAGTCCTTCAGCGAAGGAACTAACCTCCATTTCAGAGCCATAAAATCGAAGATCTCCCTAATAACAGCAATAAAAAAAGCTAGGTTAATCGGAAAAAAGGGAAAAAAAAACAGTATAGAGAAATGGAAAGAAAAGATTTCTTAATCAGTCCTGTGTTCTGGTCCGGCGATCTTGATTCTGAACTGGGGAAGCTCATTTGTCAAAGCGCACCAAACCTTTGGTCTAGCGACGCAGAAAATCAGCTTTTCTTTCTTGAGAAAAAAATAAAAGCATAAAACAAAGAAAAATATAAAGGAAATCGGACAGGAGGTGTGGAACGAAAGATGAAAGGATGATAGACATGTCGCTATCTCGCGAACAGGACGCGGGAAATGGATGGGACAAAGTCTCAAAGCATGACAATTTTTGCTGCACAACAGAAAGGACAGAACATGTATGCAATGCAAACAAGAAACAGATGCGAAATAGGAACTATAATTCATAAAGTTCTCGAGCAGCGCACTCAGTATTTGGCGTGGAACGGAAGAATCCTCAGACATCATGAAAGAGAATTTGGTGAAAACTAAGGAGACTATTCTGAAAACGTTCGTTTAAGTAAACGTTCGAATTTTGTGATGCAATTAGAAACGGATGCTTAAATGCAAACATTCCGGAGGTAGAATCTGCACCTAAAAGTTCTGCCGCACCTTGCAGACTACCAACATACGTTAGGAGGTTGCGAAAAACGCCAACTTGATGTCATACATCCGAACGTTCTCTTAAACGAACGTGGCAGAATAGAGCCCATTATCACAGGATAAAAGGCATGACCAGAAAAGGAAATCGAGAAATATAGTAAAACCTGAAAAGTGACCACTTTAGTACAGAGATCGAGCTGGTGCACGTAAAATTTGTTCGTGGCTTGGCTACAACATCCTCCATGCACCACCGGAGGTATCTCATCCGTAAGTAGTTCAAAATTAAGAGATGATATGTAAGGGGTAACGATGACCTTCCTACTGGGCACCCCACACCATGAAAAGGCACAACATATTCGGCCCTCGTAGTGGTCAAGCCTATAGTCAGCAGTTGACCTGGCTATTAGATAGAAAAAAACAAAATCAGTAAAGAGACCACCAGCCGGTAATGATCATTTATGTAAAATTTCACTTTGCAAAGACCAGATTTTACCAGCTTTGTGAGGCAACTAGTTTTGTCGCTGTATACGAACGTTTAAATTTTTCTGTCCTGCAGAAATTCCATTTATGTATTCTTCTCCTCTCCCATGGAAAAAATTTCCAAAGCATGTCCTTGTTTAAAATGTAAAGCTTCGATGCTGCATCGTTGCAAGGCTGGAAATGTTCATTCTAAAACCGTGTATACATTTTACTCCCTCAATAATACTTTCTTAAATATTATATTTTCTTCCTTAACTCCTCCTTTTCATTAAAATGTTTATAGGAATTTTTTATGAATTTGCGAGTGTGAAATACAACGAAGTATTTCCTCCAAAAAATGAAAAGCCCTTGGAAGAGCTGTTTAAAATGACCAAAGCGAGCTAAAAGATTAAGAATTTTGTAGAATTTGTGTAGGAATCTTTTCGTTACAGTATTTCATTTTTATTAAAAAGAGCACGTTTACAAACATATCTAAAAATTTAATCATTTGGACGAAAAAAAGAAAAAAAAACTATTTGCATTTCTTTTACGAATACATTCAGCAAATCCATTTTAATTTATTAAGAAAGGGTGATACTTTAAAATCTAAAATTTTAATCCGAGAGCTATTTTACTCTAAGGAAGCATAAATAGAGGAAAATCCAAATTTACGACTAGCATAAACTTTATTTTTTCTATCCTTCTCTTTGGCAAAATCTTTCGAGTAGCGAGACTTTTTCCTTTAATTTACGATCGATCCAGGAAAATCATCTGGAAACCAGAAAAATCCGAAACACTTAAGCCGCACACAATTTATAGCCCCTTATATTTACAGGAATAGAAAGCCCAGATACAAGAATCATTGCTTGGGTTAAGAAATCGAAAGCCCTTCTCTAGATCGTACATATTTTTACAGTTTCTGCCTCCACCGGCTCAAATATATTGCTTTCCTTTCATTTCTAAAAGCGTTTTTGGAGCATTTTCTTTTTCTTTTTTTTTTTAAAGGAAAGAGAAAAAAGACATCGGAAAGATTAGACTGCCATCAGTAATCGATTACGAGAGTTGATAAAAATTACGATCTGTTAATTTCTAAAAGGATTGTGATTAGTTCGTTACCAGTGGCACATCCAGAAAAGTTTCAAGGTAGGGGGCGATAATTAACACTTGTACGAGCGTGGTTGCACATGGAGCCACCTTATTTCAGCGTTTTCATGGCTGTCAAAAAAAAAAAAAAAAAAAAAAATTGGTTGAATGGTCCAGACGCTGAAAAATTGCAGCATTTGCCATTGCACAGCCACTGTAAGAAAACTTCTTTAGCTCTGACACAGCGTGTAGATGGGCAACCAACAACATTCGATGTATCGCCATGTTGTGGTTAGTTAAATGGATCGATGACAAAAGCTGCGCTTTTACAGCATTGGGAAGTCTGACCAGTTGGTCTTCTACATTGTTGTGAAAACGCTTACGTTTCAAAGGGTTAGCACAAATTACGACGAAGCCTATACTATTAGAGATGGGTCACTTTTTCTTCCTTTTTTTTTCATTTTTTTTTAACATTGAACCCATGTTAAACTAGTTTCGCTGTCATCATTTAAAACGACGCAACGGAGAAGACTCTCCTTCTCTGACCAATTTTGCTTCCCAGAATGGTTCTTAGAACGTTGTGCTGGGGTTCGGCGTTGCGCTTTGATGATCGCTGGGATCAGTCAGAGCGTTTCAAGGACCAAACTGGGTAGCAATTAGAGATGAGACGGGCTCAGCCCGAGCCCGAAAGCCCGAGCCCGAGCCCGGGCCCGACTCGGGCTCTGTAATTCACGATTGCGTTCGGGCTCGGGCGGGCTCGGGCTCGTGAAAAATTTCTCCTTTGTTGAACATACTCCTTGAAACAGATTTTAAAAAGTGATTCATGGGATAAATAGACGTACATATTTTAAAAAATAGCGGCACGGGGGACTAGAAGGTGTGTGAAGCTCCAAAATTTATTGTATCCTATTAATGAAGTAGTTAATTTTATTTGTCTTTAGCTGAAATTTCGGGCTCGGGCTCCAACTTTAATAATATTGCTCGGGCTCGGGCGGGCTCGGATTAAAAGTCTTCATGCTCGGGCTTCAAAAAATGAGCCCGAACTCATCTCTAGTAGCAATATCGGTATGGGTGAATGAAGGCGTGTCTTTTCCGTTATGTTTCTTTAAAAAAAAAGTAGGTGCAAAAAGTTTGCACAGGGGTCCAACAGTGGGTTTAAGGGCGCTCAGGGTGGAGGGCGGTTGTGCCTCCCTTGGATGAGACACTGTTAATTACTGATAAAATGAAATTTAGTAAATATTATCTGATAGGAATTTTACTAAAGCATTTGTATCAATTTTGTAGAATGACAGTTTTGTAGGCGATTTACAGTCGCGAGAAACTGTGTAATCATTTCCAAATCTACATCTAACATAAAAGATAAATGAAGTCAGAAACTTAATAAATGAATAAAGACTAAAAAATTTTTGGCATCATGCATTGTACTACATAACTAAGTGAAATAATTTAATAGCTAATTTAGGTTTATACAAAATAGCTGATCAATTATTAAAGTTTGGAATGATTGAAAGAAATAGTTAAATTCAAATTAGAGAAACGATATCCACTAGATAAAAACAAACAGCGCTGCACAGAGTTATTATTATTTCTTTCTTTTGTGTTTTAATCTGTAAATTACAGACTCAAAATTCTCTCACAACCGATGCCTGTTACGAAGGCCATCTTGATCCCAGCTTCTCTCAGAACATTTTTCATCTTAACGTTTTTATGCACTCTTCAGAATTTCTGTAATCCGGTTCTGTAGAAACGTGGAAAAAAAGTTAAGAGTTTGGAGAGCTGCAATGCAATCAGCAATTATAATGAAGGTCGAGCGTAGGCAGCTTCTTGGAGATAAAGTCTGTACTTGTAACCGATTAATACATGTTATTAACAATATTTCCAATCGAGGAAAATTTCATCACTTCACCAAGTCAAGTTATGAACAAGTGCAACTCAGAAGCCTACGAGAACATAGTGCAGAGTTCTGAGAGATGTTTGGTGCACTTTCAAAAATGTACTTTCTATAACTTTCATGAAACGTACAGTGTTTAAACCTTTGACCCGCGCTGTTTGTGCCGTGAAAAACCACTTTATTTCAGTGCTTTCACCGCTATTCGCAAAAACATAGTTGTTGAATGTCCCCAACGTTGAAAAAGTGCAGTCGTTGGCATCGGTCCATTTAACTACCAACAGCATGACGGTCGATTGAATCGCCCATCTGGTGCTACTGAACTAAAGCCAGCTGTGTCAGAAAATTCGATCGACCGCCATGTTTCTGGTAGTTAAATGGATCGATATAGCAGCGGCTTCACTTTTCCAGTGTTGGGCAGTCTATCTAGTTGGTTCTATATTGATGTGAAAATGCTTGCTTTTCAAAGGATTAAGATGACAATTTTAATAATTAGCTAACGTATTTTGAATTTGAGATGTAAGTAATCAAAGCAACTTAAGTAATCAATAACAAAACAACTAGGGAAAATATTAAAAGCTAGTGCTGAAGGTACTTTTCAAAGCAAATAGTTTGAGGTATGTGTGATCTTAGTTTTGTTAAAACTTTACAACGGCTAATCTTTGTACGTTCTTCAAAAGCTACAATTCAGTTTTTTACATTTACCAGTATGAATTTGAAATAACAAAGCTGTTATTTCTTAAATTACAAACCCTACTAAGTTTTGCAACGCAAACAATTTTTAAGGCCTGAAAAAATTAATTAATTAATTAATTAATTAAATTTAATAAAAATAAATAAATAAATCATGGATTAAAAATTAAATAATATAAACAGTCTTATCTTGAAGAAGTTAAATTTAAAAAAAAGGACGAATTCAGAAATCCAAATATTATAACACAATGAATTACACATTAATCAGAGATGAAATGCAATTAAATAAGTTTTGTTAAATGCTGAATAAGTATTCTTATGTGTGCAAGATTAAATATACCATTATCTCATTTATTGATCATGTGCATATTTATGTGTGTCTCATGTCTTGAAGTTTTTTTACATATTTCCATAATCGTCGAAACGTATTTTTAAAAACTGACAGAGGATAAGGGTATTAAGAATACCTTAGTATGGAAGTTAGCATTAGTTTAAAGGAAAGAAGTTTATAAAAAGCGATTCGAACTTCACATGGTACAAGCTTATAGTTGGCGTGTAGTTTGCTTTTTTTGTGTTGTTATGACAACGCTACGCATGGGTGACCTGCCTAGGATGGGGGATGCCTTGGTCGGTGGACTTTATACGGGGCTCTAACGCGTATTTACGGGGGAGTACAGGTTACTCAAAAAGGCGAACCACCATCACTTAGCAGTATGGGGTCGCAAACTTTGTCGTCATGTACCTTCTAATAATCACTTTGGAAGAAGTGCTCGTCTACATTCCTAGTTGAGTTTCATAAACAATGGGCTTGTTATCCAGAATTTCACCAATAAAATAAATTCAAATATCTAAACTACCCATTTTGGTCACGTGCTTTCTGTGATAGATCCGTTAATTTTTGATAAACCACGGTAGGAAAGTTCAAAATGACTTCAATACTTCTTCCACTAACCTGTACATATATGCAGACCGCATTTGCGACCCCTCACTGTTGTGTGATTCTGATTAACCTACTTTCGTCAGAAGTTGTACCATGAGTTTGGGATCACAGTGTATTTTAAAACTGTGTTTATAAGTATGTAATTATACTTATAGTTTAAAGAAAGTAAATTTATGAAAAATAAATACATAACAATAAGTTTATATTTCACCAAAGTACAAACACTCATTTCTTATAATTATGCAAATAATTTATTCTAAGGGGAAAAAATGCTCTTCATCACAAATGAATTTCCATGAAAAATTCATCCTTAATCAGTCATGTTTTATTTATCATAATGCATTTTACTCACTTAAAATCAATTATCCACAACACAGCGTATGAAATCTTACCTGTAAATAAAGAAATATATAATTAGAAAAAAAATATTTAGTACACAAACATAATTACATGTTTTATTTATAAACTCATCATTTCTACTTAATACGTGGCGTGCAAAGAGAACAATTTTGTCCAAACTATAACTTTTTTTTTTTTTTTTTTTTCGAAGATCAAGCCTGTATAGGGAAAGGGATGCAAAAGGAATAATTACCCCGGGAAGCTTAGAGTTAATCTAATTTCCCTTTTAAATGAAATTATTCAAATTTTTAACATTTTATTCTATTCTGCGCAAACAAGTAATCAAGGTTTTATTTGGCACCGAAGCATTGTATCAAACACGCTTGAATTGCCATTAAATAATCAACGTAATTTTCGGAAATGCGATGTTGAACTAGAAAATTGGTCCATAAAAAATCTCAAGAGTGTCTGCATTACTTGTATTATACTTACGGTGAGCTCATAATGGATAAATGGAAAAACTATGAATAAAATTAACCTATATTATTTATAGTGAAGATGCAGTGCAAAGAAAATAAATCGCATCGAGCGCGGTGATTATCATGCACTTTTCAACACAATCTCTTTTGGGCTGTTAGCTAAAGCTGTTAGACATTAGCACAAACGTTGGACTACAGTGGAAGAATTCGATTAACTGTGCCAAAAGCTGCCAAGTGTGAGCCCAGAAAGGAAATACACTAATGTCAAAATTAAGGTGGAAAACATAATATAAAAATGTCGATAGTTAGGATTTATCAACAAAAAATTTGGTTTGATGCATGGGAATTCGGTATAATAATACTACATCATGCTGTAAGACAGAAAATGGTAACAAAAATAGTTGCTCAGGAGTTTAATGCAAAAGAGAAAAACAACATTGGTCAAAACAGGATACGTCATAACTCTTTATTGCTCTCTAATAAGAGGTGTGGCCACTCGTACAGCTAGCTATTCTTAGCATCAAATCAAATTCTCATACTGTTAATGAGCTTTATCAACGATTGTGTCAGTAAATCTCATTCTACCAAACGCGCCAGTTTTAACGCGCAGAGTCCTTAGAGGCGGTTGTTGACATGCGCAATGGTTCTTCCTAGAACACAAGTTCTCTATTTGATTAAGGTCTGAAGAACTCGCTGGCCACACCACCAGAGGATTATCTTGACCCCCATTGTCAAGATAATCCTAACTTTAAGTTTAGGCACCAGTCTACTGGATGATTGTTAAAGAGAAACTGTATAGTTCACAATCATAAAATATAAGTCTTTCGGTTATTTATCTGCACAGCTTCAAATTTATTACAGTAAAATCAATACATTTATACTGAATCTCTCAACAGCACTTAACACCTTTAAAACGCGCACAAAATACTTCCTATTGATACTTCAGTTTTTATTAATTAATTATTCTTAGGAAGTAAATAAAAATAAACAAAAAATATTATTTTAACAAAATTTCATAATGTAAGATAAAATTTTAATGCAAGGAATAAAATTTTATTTTCACAAGCAACAAATACGTTTTTGCGAATTTATATCACAGTATGCCACCTAAAAAATATTTTACTCGAATTTCAGGGAAAGAAAAAAAAAAGTGATTGCTCACATAAAATATCGAAAATTTTATTTTCGCACCTGGCGATTCTCAACGGATTATTTTATTACATGCCTTCAGTTTTACACGCGTTGTGGGTTTACGGTACAATAAATTTTTTTTTGCCACCCACCTGCCTGTGTACTTTTAAGGGCAAGGCATGAAGCAAGAAATCGGCGGCTGAGAAACAAAAGCGAGGGAACAAAATCGATTCCACAAATCTTTCTTTGTACCTATTTTTGCGTTTTCGAGATTTTAACGGATAGAATTTGTTTTAAAGACGGCTGTTCCTTCTACTTATTGTCCGCCATTTTATTTCTAGCGTATGCGCCTTCACTTCACTTCCATTATTAAAATCAACCTTGGTTCTCGTGTGAATTTTACAGTAGTCTAATTTCGGTACTTACGTATTATCCCGGCGGTCATTCCCGCCAAACTATTTTTTTCGTCAAATGCGCTGGCCAGCTGTTGCCAATCGGATTCCAAACCATCAATAATTTCATGTGTGCGGCATTTATCTTGGCGAAAAATCGCTCGTGATGGCGGACCGCCGGTATAATACGAAACCTAAATTCGCTGACTGTCACATTTACCGGTAAATTGTGCCTGGTCTCTTAGAAAGTCTTATAAAAGTATAAAATATAATCTCATCTTCTAAACCCCAAGGGAACTAACTAACTGCCAGCGGCTACTGAGAGCAAGTTCAGATCCATTGTGCTTTTTGGAGAAGGAATAAGAGGAAGGCTTGAATACCAAATCAAAATTGCATTAAACAGTGTTTGCCAAGATTTTAATCATCTGTCAACAGGCACAAATACGAAAAAAACATTTCTCAGACCAGCGTATGTATTTTATTTTTCAAATCAAGTGTTAACATAAATACTATTTTTAAGGTATGAGCCTATCTTCGAAGCACTTTTTTTTTAGATAAATTTTTCTCAAAAAATAAAGTGCATATGAAAAATGCATATTTTTAATTAAAATTGGGTAATAAAACTAAAAATTTAAATGCAGTTTTAAAGAAATTCAGTGAAAACTTTAAAATATCTGCAAATTTACGTGAAATTTTGGTGAAAAATTGCATTTACGTCATACCTTCTGTAATGAATTCTAATAAATAATTTTTAATAATATTTATACAGTACATAACTAACATATTTATCTTCTTTATGAAACAAAAGATTTGCGAAAGTTCTAATAGTTATGAAAACATTTCAATTGTTTCATGAAAACTCAGTATCTTTTCTTTAAAAAATGATTTTTGAAGAAAAATAGGGTCATAAAATCAATAAATAAACAAACACATAAATGTTATATTGTACATCATAACACACCTAGTAATGACCAAAATATCCTAGCAAAGTTTCCAGTCGGTATCTTAAACACGTGATGAGACATAGCATTTATCGTAAAGAAAATTTACGAAAAACACACTTCTTGAGAAAACACGTTTAAAGGTTTCAATGCTATAGTAGTATACTATAATATATCAGTAAATACTAGCCTTCAAGTTCATCATTTCTTGTATGATTTAGCTTCTAGGTATCGTAGAAACAAAAATAAAACGGTTTCGGAATCCCAATCGTAGGACCTATAACTTAAGCAAATAAATTTTTAAAATATCGAAAATTTTCACAAGGATATTTATCGTAGTCTCATACCTTAATTAGTGAGATTCGCTGTTGATTATTTAATAAATCTGATAGGCGTGGATCAGTAGTGAAGTCTTGCAGATCGGCACAAGACCGGGGTCCAGTGACTAGACCACTTGCATACAGGGTCGTAGCCAGAAATTTTTCATGGTGGGGGGGTTACGACTACTACAACTCATATATATGTATATGTGTGGGTGATAATGTAGTGAAATTTCTCGTGGGGGGGTTATGACCCCCCTAACCCCCCCCCCTTGGCTACGCCCCTGCTTTCTTAAAATAGGTATGTTATCAATATCCGAAAGCCCATTTTGCCTAGCGTAATAAATAAATAAATAAATAAATACCTTTTATCTTTTTCAGTTTAAATATATTTTTCTGGTGGGGGGGGGGAGAGGGAAAGGACAAAGAAATAAAAAATGACAAAGAAATAAAACAAAAATATTTTACTTCATTGAGTGTTAATACCATGACAGAGGAAAATCATAGTTTAACCTTCATCAATTGTTTTAAAAATCTTGTGCTAATCTAGCCGTTGTAAGGATAAATACAACGCGCACCAGCCTCTCTTCGATTTCAGCCTCCTACCCAAATAAGAAAAATAAATGAACAAATTAAGCATAAAATTAATGTGCTACGCTTTGATAGTTAGTTGGTTGTGTTGTTATGGCAAGTTACGCATGAGCTATCGAACTGCGCGTTGACTAACCAAGTTTGTCTTGTGTATAAATCTGTTAAGGGCGTTGCAATCTTTTTGCATCTGTGGGCCAACAAAAAATAGGAAAAAAAGATTCTCGGACTAGCGTTAAATAAACACAATAACATTTGTATAACATTTATTTTATTTTTTAATTCAAGTGTTATACAGATACAAATTTTAGTTAGAACGACGTTTGCTGCTGACTATCTTTTGATAAATTTGATGCACGAGGATCGACACTCATGTGCGCGGATTGGCTTGGAATTGAAGGCCTCGGCGCGGACTGTCGCCGGTCCGGACTTCTTGTGGTAGGGAAGCACTTGGTTAGATCTCGAGTTATTTAACTTTAAAACTGGAAGGTTCGCTGCGAACAGTACGTAACTCTAACTATTCGATTTTGTTCGAAAAATTGTAAAAGTTCAACACAAACTCACGAGACAGGTAGCTGCACTTCTTCAGTAACACAAGACTTCGGTAACTAATGATCTGAGCAATATCCTTTTCACACCAAACAATTTATTTATTCTTTATTTTTTTAATTGTAAGATAGTATGTGTACCTTCAAACTCTCGTAGAATGCAGATACCTTCTTTTTGAACCCCTCAGCAAAAGTAGCACCCTTTTGCTCACCAAAACTTTAATTATCATTACATTACATTAAATTTTGGCGATTTCACTCCAAATACAGCAGATATCACAATCAGTGGCCCAGGCAAGGGGGGGTCACAACCTCCCCCCCCCAATGAGGAATTTTTTAACTTACAAAATGTATATTCTTCACTCCCTTTTCACACACCCGTGTACACATATATATGTAAGTTGCAGTAGTCGTAACCCCCTCAAAAATTTCTGGCTACTCCACTGATCACCATGATATAAATAAAAACTTTTATAATAACGCACATAAAAATGTACTTATCGATCAGTATGATCATTTCGACCGAATATTAAAAAATGGTGTCAAAATTATAAAGAACATTACGAATAAACACACATAGAAACAAAATTTGTAAATATTTATGTGTGTTAATTACAAGTTCTTTACTGCTTTAACATTAAATGTTGAGAACAACAACTTAAGTTAAACGTTAGCTTCGATTATATAAGATCCGAATAAAAAGGCGCGAAAGTATAAGAGAAACGTCAATGAATCGCAAATTTCGAAACAAAATGGCGAATCGATCGCTATTTCTTTTTGAAATACCTTAACGGGATGCAAAACTTACTCATCCCTCCCCGAAGAGAGAGAGAGAGAAAAGAAATATTCCTGAGCCTTCTGAGCTTTCTTTTTACGTATGTCGCACATGTATATGGCTGTGACATGTTTAGCATTGGTAATTCTTTGTTTTTTAACTTCCTTCGGTTATAAAAGTTTAAAGAAAACGTTGTTACGATTTTGTTTATTGTTTGCTGTTTTCCGAGGCCCAAATTTATCACCAAATCTGATTTGGATATGGAAAAGAGAGAAGAAGGGGGTATTGAAATAAAACTTAAGGCTTCAATTATGAATAAATAATGCATTCCAAGGACATATAAAATCCATCAATATTTAAGCGTCTTGTTCTCTTATTTTTTTTTATGTTACCCCGTGAAAGTTACCGTCTATCTCTTTCAGAAATGTTTGAGAAAAGAATCTGTGCGTTATTCTATACTTGTGATTTTTTTTTTTTTTTTTTCATGCAAGTAATGGAATAATGTATACCGTTCTTTTTGGTTTGGTTTATGAAATAAATATATTCCTCAAAAAACATTTAAATCTGTGATCAGATAAAAATTGTAGAGTGCTATGATTAAAGTTTTCAGCCAGCCATTTTATTATTCATTTCAATATCCATTTATAGAATAACTGATAGCTCAAGCATAAAGCGAAAGTAAAATGTTTTCGTCAACGGCACGGAGAAAAAAAACAAAATGAACAATTATTCAGGTGAATAAAAGGCTTAAAGTAGTTTCCAAATTTTGATTTGATCATGTATAAGAGTGGACGATGTATCGATACATTAAAAAACATCGATGTAAACCGAGTATCATAAAACCGATGTCGCACTTTCAAAGAAATCGATTCATCCAAACGAACGATTTTGGAAAACGCCATTCATGTATGCATTTGAGCAAGAGAAGTCGATATCAATTTCATTATTATTCTCTCTCATTACTAATGAATGAATTTTATGAGAGTTGAGTCAACAGATAAAGAGGCTGTTAGATCGAATATTTTTCTGTATCTTTTCAGTATGTATGTTTGATCAAGCGATAGATGCTTTTTTGATTATTTTCGATATACGTATTTAAAAGTAGAAGAAAGATTTTTCTCTTCAAACAAGTGCTTTTTAATCAAAGTATTTTAGGTTGGGTGGGGGGGGGCACATGTACCCTATAATTCTTTCTCTCGTAATGCATTATAATAGAAGCTTATAAATAATAAAATAAAATAACTGAAATATTCTGTACCAACCAGAACAACAACTTAAGTTAACATATCACGATCAGTATTTTAGCACTTGTTCAGAAGTCCACATTATTTCTGTATATTTTTACAAAAGTATATATAACGGGTGAAATTAAAAACTAAGAAATAAATTACAAATAAACACGAAATTAGAGTTAGCGAGTTCTAATTTAGAAAAAGAAAAATATACATTCAGTTTAAATTCAATAAGCGAATAACATTAATCATGAAATTTGTTTTAAAAATTGTTATTCCAAACGTACAGCGAGTTCAAACAGTTCGTTTATCTGATTTAAAATATAAATACAATTATTTAAGACAAACTTTATTTTTTTCCCTTGTATAATAATGACAAGTAGGGCAACGACAAAGCCTGTAATAACTTATTATTGTAATTATTCCCGAAAAATATGTCAGTGTACATAGATTCATCAGGAAAATAATGATTATCATTTACATAAAAGCAAGAATTGATAAAAGAAAAAATTCTCTACTTGAATAACATTAAAAGAAAAAGACCCAGGTATATGAGCAAACCTATCAATTTATTGATCAGCACTGTCTCTTGAAATGGGGTAATTCGCCAAGCAGTACCACGAGATAAAACGCACCGAAAGGCACTCCGGGCACAGAGCCGCCATAAATACATAAATAATTACATTCAACAGAACCCACAATTTAGAATAAAACAAACGACGCTCATAACACAAAACCACCAGTTCTAAATCCCCCATAATGTGGCTCATTTATTCCGCTGTTTTTGCTGTAGCTACTACTCCTGCGTTTTCTTTGTACATAACCGGCCATGTTTTGAGGAGGTTATTTTTATTTTCTTTCCGCCTCCCCTGTATTGCTCCTTAATATAAGCGACCGTCATTTTTCACGGGACGTTACTTACTACCGCTTTTGCCCTGCTGAACCTCCATTCTCCAGAGTATCTGCAATAAACCAAACGTCATCTGCATATAGAGAAAGTGCCACTGGTGAATGGCCATTTTACGAGCTGTTTAGTGGTCCAACGTGATTGAAAGCTTTACAGGCATCGGCTCCTTCTCATTACAAGACATTTGCGAAGGGCAATGCCGTGGAGACAAAACGGTTTGATACGTAAAATCAAAGATTGTTTTTCAAGGGTGGATGTCGGAGAGATGGTTTTGAGGGAGTTTATGCTGAGTGAATGACTAGTCAATGTAGCAAAGTGAAAGTATAGAGTAAATAGGTAGGTAGCAGTTATGTATTGAGAAGATTCTCCAACGATAAATGTTCTTAAATTTGTTGCTGCACTGTATTGTGTATTAAGGCAAAACTACTCGAGGCCTATCTGCCTCAAAAAAGGATGCTTTGGTTAGAGCAACTTTTAAGGGATTCTAACGCGTATTCAGGTTAAATATGAAGAGAACCGGCCAAAACTCCAGATCGTTAGATCGATGGCCACGCGATGAGCCCGAACCTGGGGCATTCACACTTCAGCTATCTACCATGTTCAGTGCCTTTATATTAAATTTTTTTGCTATATATTGTACGCAGCAATGAAATTAAATACGTTGTAGTAACGATGAAACGTTCTTGCTTTGAATAAGAATGTAAAAGTTTAAATGAACTAGCTACAAGTTTTTAGTCGAACTATCTGAAGCATTAGCAGTTTTTCTCAAATACTAAATCAGAAATTAATATTTGACAACTAATAATTTTAGTAAGATGTGTTCCTTTCGCTTTTAAGAACATTTAGGGTGTCTTTTATACTGAAAATAATAATTACATAATAGATACAGAAGATTGATACTTGGGATAATAACTATGCACCGTAAAATACACGAGAAGCATGTATAACATTGTGAAGTCCCTCTGACATCTGTCTTAGAATGCCTCAATATAAACTTACTGGATCAAATACGCAAAACGTCTTTTCTTTTCTCAATGCGAACGGATTGCAGTTTATTTTCTTCTGCCTTTTGAAATCTCTCTAGAGTTATAGCTGCTGCGAGTCTTTATTCTATAATGTTTTCTCAATTCTTTATAATGAAATACGGTTTCCATTCAATAAAACGGACGTTTTATTGAATGGAAATAAGCTGAGCGTTTAAGAGACATTATTAATAACTAAATTAGTAAAATCATGGAAAGACGACGGGTTAAAAACGCTGCCTTTCCTAGTAATTACGGAAATACACAAAAAATACTACTACAACGGAATATACCTTTCGATTTTTTAAAATTATAAATGTATACAAACGGCATAAAGATACTGATGAAAGTACAAAAAAGTAACAATAAAGTAGCGTCGGTCAATGATTTCAAATTATTCTGAAGCCTCAAAAGATCGAACATTTTAGAAGCAAATGATGCTAGCTGCTGCTTTTCTGTAAAGATTTTGGTGTGCAACCCAATCAACAGAATGAAGTTGGTGTTGTCGTGTCCATGGATAGACCATGGAAAGAGGGGTGCCAGTGCCCCCGAGGGGGTTGGACTTCTACTTGTTGGTCCGAGATTTTGAACCGATTCCAAATGAGGGACCAACCACCACCTGAAATCCACACCCACAGAGGTATCGTTTAACAACTTGGAGGATTTTGGAGCCACGACGGATTTTACGTGCACCAGCTCCCATTAGCGTACACGGTTCCGCAGTGGACGAGCCGAGAGGGAGATGGCCCTCCCAAGCACTGGCCAAGGCGGATGCTGCTTCACTTGCCGTGTTCTTATGGGAACGGAGTTTATCGCCCAGACCACTGCGGGACAACGGAATGAAGTGATATTCCTATAAAAAACGTCAGCTCCGTTTTATGGTGAAAAATTTAACTCTTTTTATTAGTAGTCAGTAGTAATTATGCAATGGGGCTTGAAAATTCAAAAAAACCCGGAGAGATTGAACGCACTTGCAGCCCGCAAGCTCCTAAGCTTTGAACAACTCTCTTTGAAGGCCACCTGCTTCCATGTATCGTGATAATGATTTGAAATATTGCTCTTAAAAAAAAAAATGAAACATTTTATCAAAGCATCGCATTTTTTTTTTTTTGAATTTTCAGGTTGTTATAAAACAATAGACAAACAGCAGAGTGTATGTCTAAATCATACATGACATTGTACGTGTTATCAAACTTTCTGTCGTCGTCTTTCTACCATCTACAAGGGGTAACCCGACAAATAAGATTCCCACGTGTAATAAAAAAGAAACAAAATGCCATTACCTGAAAAAAATGTATTGCAAAATATACAGCAATATTTCAGATACTTCTCCACATAAGAATCACCGGAATTATAACACTTGTCATGCCGTGGGATAAGTTTTGTAGTCTAGTATCACAGAAGTATGCCACCCGAGAAGGTAGCCAGCTTTTCACAGCTGTTTGCAGTTTTCGTCTGTGGGAAAGTGATACCCAGAAAAGAGGTGCAAGTCACTGGGAGAAAAATCGGAACCATAGGATGGATGGCAAACACCTCCCAGTGAAATTTCTGGGGGTCAGGTTCTGGGAATTTTTTCCTCCCAGTGAAATTTCTGTGGGGTGTTTGGCCATTTACCCTGTAGCACCGATATATCGCTCCTAGCGACTTACCTGAAGAAATTCTTGTCCTTGTATCTCTTGCGCACAGACAAAAACTGCAGACGACTGTGACAAGGTGGCTAACATTCTGAGGCGGCAGATTTCTGTGACACTGGACTACGAATCGTATCCCAAAGATGACAAGTGTTACGATTCTAGTGATAAGTTGAGAAGTAGGGGAAATATTGCTGTATAATTTTCAATAAATTTTTTCAGGTAATTATACTTTGCTCCTTTTTATTTGCCATGGGAACTTGTTTTCAGGATGACCCACTTATCGACCAAAATAGAGATTATGACAAGAAAATCAGTCTTTTTAAAATAAAAATGTGATATATTGAATTTAAAATTATCCATACAAATAACAGAGTTAAATATCGAAAGAAACTATCACAATATTTTAACACAAAAATTCATTGTGCATCATTTCATTTCTCAGATGACGAGACTGTATATCTGGAAATAAAGAAAAATTTATTAGAAAGGAAAATAAAAATAACTAATATTGGCGGTAATACTTTTTAAAAAAAGTTATCTAATTTCTTCTTTTTTAGTGCGAAAACAACGAAGGCTTAACAAATATATTTATTCCTATTTTATTTAATTTTATTATTCTATGAATAAATAAGGACTAGAATAAAAAACTCAAATTGAATTTCTTGATCAAATGATGAGAAAGCTAACATGTCCGAAAAACATAAATTATACACTTACAAGATGCAAGAAAAGAATCTAATTTCCTTTATAAAAGAGAATTTTAGAAAAATATAATAAAGAGCATTATATCCAGTGAATAGAGAAACGGACAATTTCCTTTATGCATCCTTTAAAATTTTTCTAAAGTAACAAGTTACTTTCAACAAAGTAGATTATTATACTTTTTTTTTTAATTCTTTCACTAGCAAAATGAATTTAAATTACATGAGCACAGCTTAAGTTAATCTAAAGTCTCCATTAAAATGTAAGCTCCAACTAAAAGTAAACATTAACCAAATATGTGAAAATGTAGCAAACAAACAAAAAAAATTACAAAAACGTTATTAAAATTTTAACCAAGCTCTTGACGTATTATTAACATGCTGGAACATCTGCAATCGACAAATTTCTTTCAAAACTTACATATAATGTGTACAAAATTAATCATCTTTTTTTTAGAAAAACAAACACGCCTACTTTAGCTATTAATTACAGTTAAGTCACAAAATAAATTTCTACAGCGACATTTTAAAAATCCATAGCAGTAACTTAGTAAATATTTAGTGGATAATTCACTGGTGATGGAAAAAAAGAAAGAACAAAAAAGCATATTAAACAATAAGAGATTATGATGAAAATAATGATGATAAACGTTCTCATCATCATAATCGTTATCGATCATTATTCCGCTACGAAAAATATTACTTTAAAAAGTTTGCTTTCAGATTTTTTAATTTCCAAGTTGACAATTGTTTGGCATACATAGCAAGAAACGAGATCGGTAACAACATTTTTACAGCACCTGGTGTTTTCAATCCCATTATATTGTGGTTTTTATCACACGTAATGGCTTTTCCAGATTCTTTTCAAGAGATCTCTGTGTTACTGAAAGACAAAAGTACATCAATGCCTCCAAGTGAATGGTCTTATTTTTATTTTGCTTTCAAAGCAAAATTAATTAAAAATGCTAGACTGATTATTTAACCTAAGCACATTATTTTCTTCTTTGAATAATTACCATGCTCTTTTCTGAAGTTTTGTCTTTTGCTAATTGTGAAAGAAGAGCTTTAATTTGAGGGGCGAATTATTTTGTTATGTAAGAACGCCCTTACGGCTTTTAACACTTTAAGGATTTATAAAAACTCTCAAAAATTAAAGTCATACTCATTGCGTAACATATGAAAATATTTGTAATTTATTAAATGTTAATTAAGAAGAATGATGTTTAAGAAGAAATTCAGTGAATTTCCATATTGAATATGTTGCTGTATGTTAGTTAATTCTCTCAGACATGATTTAAATATTTCTCTTCTCGAATTGAATAATATTTTACAATAATATATATTTTTAATGCAAAAGATTTTGTAATAAAAAACAACATAAAATAAACAAACCTGACTATTAAATGTTTTTTATGCCTAATTCGGAAAATTTGCTTTCTTATGGCCTAAGAAATAGGACATTTCTCCAGTAAGGTAGTATAGGTTGTTTTTGTGTCGTCAATTATGCATTCATGTTCTGAAAGGTTTAAGAAAAAGCCAAAGGGTTTGCCTAAGGGGGAGGGGGGATGGCTTGGGCCGAGTACATTTTAGGAACATATTTCGAATACACAATATATTAATATATCAGAGTAACTAATATTAACCAGGTTAGTTATATTATTTATGAGCTTTAAAATAAAATGAAAGTGTCAAAAGTTGCTGTGTTGTTGTGATGTTGTGTTAAGGTAAACCTACGTGAGGGCTATCTGCGCAGGGCGGACAAATTTTTAAGGCGTTCTAAAGCTTATTCACGTTGCATCTGGATAAAACTGCCCCAAACTCCAGACCTTTAGATCGATAGCCAGCCATCTACCATGTCCATTGGACTCGCAACCAGAAGGTTGAAGATTCAATTCTGACATACCACTAAAGACCATCGTGAACATGCGGATGTTAAATCCGTGGTCTCAAAAGTCCTCTCGGTGCTCGCTAGCAGTTTCCGAGGGGTGTCAATATTCAGGAGTCCCCCCTCCCCCCCCCATCTTCCGATGAGGATCCAAATTCTGGCGGGGAACTCCGGGAAGGACGTATAGAGCTCTAAACGGCCCATTCAGTGGCGTGAGCTGTCTTCTCCTGGCAAACAAACAAGTAATCGTCTCGCCAGCTCTGTTTAGCTTGAAAACTTCTGCATTGGACTTAAATTCTAATCTATGACAATATTAAGTGAAAATTCATATTTTGTAATGCAAATCTTGATATAATAGTGAAAAACAGTTTAATTTACGGTTTGTTGCAAAAGTTTAAAGGTGGCTTACGCCGATTTTTTCTTTTATTTTTTTTCCTCATAAATTACTTTTATAATTAAGTCAAATGTTTTTCTAGTGTTTCAACTAAAAACTATCTTTTTCCTTGATTCTGTTTCTTCGCGCTTATATTTTTCTGAGATTACGGATTTATTACAACAGTTTAAAATCTTAATTTACTTTAACTAAGCCTTCTAAGTGTCTGAAATAGAAAAATTGTTTTTCTATTTGAAAAAATCTTGTTATCCAACAGTATAACTACAATTCATGAAAATGATAACATCACACTTAGATATTTTCGATGGTATAATTTAATTTTATAATAAAGTGTCTTTTGGCATAAAATATTAATGAGCTCTTATTTATTAAAAAGAATTTACTAGCTAAACTGTTGATTTTTGTCGAATGAATAACACAAAAAAAATATTTTCTAGATTAAATCTAATCTAGAAAATAATTTTTTGCCTCCACACAATGTTAGAAAATAAAATAAATGACTGTAAATTCTGACTAGTAACAGTAGGAAAGTATTTGTGGTTGTTTTTTTTTATAATAGATACACACCCAATTAGGATATTAAACGAGGAAAAAGGCACTTGGAAAATAAAACTCAAAATTTTATATTCATGAACATTTGTGATAAAATTATGCATGTTTGTACAAATATAATGAGGAGGTAATTGAAAAATGTAATTAATGAGCCATTGGCGAAAAGGAAAACGTGGACGATGAATGCGCTTCAGGGTAAGACACGTTTTATGCCTTCGTTCCTTGTTAATTTCTGTACATTTTAATTATCTCCTTATTATTTACCTTTCGATTCTCTTGCGGCCATATCTCAATTAGTTGAAGAGTAGGTTTACATTATTATTTTCTTTAAAGTAAACGTAAAATATAACGACGTTGAATTCACTAGGGAAATGAGCCTGAAATTCATAAAATGCAAAAATAAGCTGATAACGTAAAATTAATGACGTGCTTTAAATTATATTAATGGAAAAAATACCACAGCTTCGTTGAAAAATATTACAAATATATAATATTTTTGACAAAGTGGTGAAAATCTAGAGTGCTGACGTTCTTTGTGAAAGGATTTCGGTTGAGATCTTTGAAGGGAAACTGGCTTGTGTTACATTAAAACAAAAATTATCAAAACGCTATGGGTCAGTTAGACACACTCGACGACTGCTGTTCCGAACTAGGTTCTTCTCAACTCAGTGATTCTCTGGTATAACTCAGGTCTGGTAACTCAGTGATTCTCTGTTTAGATTTTGGAAGGGTAAAAGCTGTAAGAGTGATACAAAATAATAAATTACTCAATACGATGCAAATATTCCTCACTTCCTAACAGATTCATTAGTTGAAGGCATTCGAAATTTTGATAGGTCAAAATCTGTTTAATGAAAAAGTTGCTAAGTTAAAGATTGTAATCATTCTTAAATACACATTTCTACCTCCTCGGAGAAACCCAAGTTTAATGGGTTTAATCCCATTATTACGAAAAAGTTGTGTTGCCCCCTATTTAGAATTTTAAATTTTAGGTATAAGTGATTAATTGAAAAATTGCCATAAAACACTTTGCATTGATAATAAATGAATTGTTTCAGAATTAAACACGGGACTAAATTTAAATTTGAATTGTTTCTATGTTATTCAATCAACGTTTAAAAATTCTCATAATCTGTCAACAGTTGTATTCTTCTAGTACACACACATTAAAAAATAAATCTTCCAGGATTCATAAATAAATAAACTAATGCTAAGAAGAAGCAGCATGTTTTACATATTTCTCTTAAAATGCATACCTTAACAATATTTGACTGTGTTCGGAGCTCTATGTTTACGGAAAGATTAATGGACGCTTCCTTTACGTGGCAATGTTTGCGCGAAATATAATAAATAACATAAACATGAAATAAAATATGATAAGAAATATCAATTACGAGGAAAAAGAGTTCATAATCCCCCCGAGAATTCATAACAGAAAATACGCTGAAATTCAGAACAAGATATTTGGATTCAAGACAGCAGACTAAAGAGAAAATTTATGAATCGCACTGTGTAAGGACGAAGCAATAAAAATGCTTTCTAATGAAGAAACTTTTAGTGTGAGTGTTATTTGGAACAAGGTCAGTTTCATCTTTTCAGGAACGATTTGGGAGAGAGATGGTGACCCCTATCTACATTTTAATGTTCTTGAAATGTGTGTTTCCGTTCGTTTCAATGGTGCCATGATTAATAAATGAAAGTGTCAGAGATTTAAATCATAAAATATATATGCCTGACAAAAATTAAGCATAAATCAGAAGGCGAAAGGCTAAAACATGGGCCTCGAGGGTTTAAAAGGCTGTGAAATCTTTATAAAGGATAATTTTCCTTTATGTAAAGCAAATTTTATTAAAAGAAGAATTTTAGATATAAAGACATTTTTAAAAATATGACGCGCCGTGTTAATGGAATTTTGCAAAAGATAGTGGAGGAGACAAGCATGAACAAAACTTGTAAATAAAAACAAAGAACTGTCTTTAGTTTATTTATTTATTTATTTTATTAACCAGGGTACAGAGAGGATTACGGCAAACAGTACTGCAAATGACTTCGGAGAAATCACATCTTCAGTGTTTTTTTAAATTATTAGAAAAAGAATATTTTCTAAAAGTTTTATGCACTACATAAAATCCCTTTTAGGTATCAAAACGCCACTGGGATTTAAAGGAACAAGTGAACGGCTAATTGAGTGATTGAATTAAAGTAAATCGTGAGTAGACTATCAGAGATGCATATAATTCGAACCCTCCACTCCCCCCCCCCTTGAGAAAAAAAATTAAACTATCCTATTTTACTGCATAAAATGGATGTATATGTCAATCTTTTAACTAAACGCCCCTACCGAAAAACTAACCGCCCCCGCCCCGAAAATATTGCATTAATCCGCCTCTGCGCTATGTACCTCTGAGGGGAGAGAGGTGCCTTGACTGAATAACTTTTTAATGGGTCCTAACTTGGAAGAATACGAAAATTTACCCACGATAAAATCTTTCAAAGTCCTAACCGGATTTTTTTTTTTTTTTTTTTTTTTTTTTTTTTTTTGTATTTTAAAACATTTGGGACGAAATAGCCGCTGGTCAAGCTAAGCAAAATGTTGATATTTTGGAATTTAAAAAGGAAAAAAAATTCCAACGAAACACAGCTTTTGGAATCCATACAAAAATAATAATCAAGCACATGTGAAAAGGCGTATCATAAGAATCTCTGAAGTACATTCATCACGTTAATCTCCCATAAGAACTCGATTATTAATTCTGATAGCAACCTGTAAGGCTCTTCCAACACGTCACTCAGCTTAATTCCAAGTACGGTGTAAACTATACAGCATAAGCAACTGTTCTCCGGTTCATAAGAAATTCCATCGCCACCTTGATAAAATCAAAATTAATTCCCCGATACAATCTAGTAAAAAAAAACTAAATAAGCAACAAAAAGTTCTCCCGAATCAGAGAGCAACCCAAGAAGAGCAACCACAACCTCATTTGAGAGGTTGGAGACCCTGGGACATTAAGCTCCTCGAAGACATATCGTCATTATCAGATAAATCTTGATGCCGCTTCGCTCTTGCGTCTCCTGCTGTCGCTTGTTCGCGTATTAAATTATTATTTTGGGCAGCTAATTTATTGCTTCCTTTTCTAACTGGACCGAATGGCTGTTGTCTGTCATATCTCATCTCGTCAAAACATTATTCTTCAGGCTGCGATGACACGTGTTTCGGTACCCGTTCAACAGATTTATGCTTCCCTTCATTTCTTCAACGCCTGACGAAAATGCTTGAAAAAAAAGCAGGAAATGAAAGGAAATAAGTCAAGTGAAAAAAAAAAAAATGGCGATGTTTGTCCGAACTTCGATCAAAATTAAACGGGGTTAAAGATTTTCCGTAAATTTTAGTTGACGGGCGGAAATGCGGTCTACGAAGTCATCAAACTTTTTTGAGAGAGATTGCACACCTTAGTTAATGGTAGCCCGTTTAGCATTTGCCATGGTTACCCGAAATGCAATTCCCCATAAGATTTGATTTGTGGTGACTTCAACACATAACACGAAGAATGAACTCATTTCAAATGACCATACAAATTTTCAATTATCATTCGTTTACTATGCAGGGCACATATGGGCAACAACCGGCCAGATATGGCCCGCCACGGCTTTTGATTTGGCCCGCGGAACATATCAAAACCCCGCGTAAAACCAACACCCCCTAGAGAGGAAAGCCGCGGCGCTTACTTGTGACGTCACACCGAGTAGGTAAAGCAAAGCGTTTTCATTGGGTTTCTCCTCTCTCCCGCGCCGTGGGAAAGAGGAACGCTTTGCTTTACCTACTCGGTGTGACGTCACAAGTAAGCGCCGCGGCTTTCCTCTCTAGGGGCCGTTGGTAAAACTCATATAAACCATTCAAAATCCTATATAAATCCTCAATTATACGTGCAACTTATAAAAGGTTGCCCAAACCTAATATAGGATAGACACAAAGTTTACCACAGGGTATTTTTTAGTGAACCAGAGTAGCAAATGTGCTGAAAAATGTTTCATAATCAGTATTTTTATCTTTCCCTCTTAATTTATTTTATTACTTTTCATTTTTAAAAGTATCTTATAAACAACTCTTTAAGCTTTTCCAAAAGTTGTTGGGGAGTTCTTTCACACCATATGCTGCAAAATTTTTAAACGAAATCAGAGTCGTACATATACTTCGCGGAGGATAAATTGGACATCATCAGAACGTAGCATAAACTATTTAAAACTCAAGCAGGTTTTTAGCACAATTCGGAAAATCCAGGCGAATAAGATTTCATAAAATAACACTCAGCTACTTCTTATGGTATATACCAATGCACACTACTTTCCTTCCATGATAAAAGCATCGTTGAACGCCATTAATTGCTATCATGTTAGGAAAAAAACAGGAAAGCATTCTTTTTTTAAGCTCTTCAAATCCCAAATTTCGAGTTGCGACAGAATCCGTCAGTAGCATGATCCCCCGGTTTTAGCAAGCAATTAAAGTACAAAATATTGCAGGAAAATAAATAAAAACAACCTCTTTTTTTTTCTTAATACATGCCTCTATCAACAAGAAATGCTACAAAATAATGTGAAGACCATTAGCGGCGCGTATTTCACAGGGATTCAATTTTAATGAACGCCATTTCTTTATAAATTGGAACGGAAGACTGTAGCTGAAAAAAATGCTCATAGCATCACAGAGGGGGAAAAAAAGAAATATTTAAGCATATTTGACACAGTGCCGATTAAAGTTTAGTGTTTTTCTTTTCCTTTCTTGGATGAAAACGTATGAAAAGGGAAAATATTTGAGGCAATTTGAAGATGGCATAAATCAAAAATAATTTTCGATAGAAAAGGGGGAGGAAACTGCAGTTAATAGGTTTATAATGCGTTCGTTAAAACGTGAAATTAAGCAGCTTTCCCGGCTGATGTAACTGCAGATGTCGAAAGTTATTTTCATCAACTTTTCGTTTGTACTTTTCAGCGTTCATTACAAGCAAATAAAATGTTTTTTTTTTTTTTAACGTAGATTATGCGAAGGAAGGATAATTGCAGTTATAACGACACTGCAAGAGTAACTGCGTTCACTGGACATTTTTTCAATGGGAGAGAAGAATATATTTATACGAGAATTTTTTGTTTTACACTCCGATCAGAAAAAAAGGCAAAAATACTAAGCTGTTTTTACTCCACAATAATTTCAAGCAGTGACAGATTTTTAAAAAGGTTCATTAAGGCTATTCTTCATTTTAAGGCTTGCTTCATTCAGTATTTTGTTAAATCTTGAATCCATGTTTAACATTAATAAAGTGCAACGAGAAAAAATTCTCCCTCTTTGACCGACCAATGTTGCTTCCAGAACGGTTCTTTGAATGCTCCGCCGGAACCCAGCGATTGTGCAACCTGATTTAACACATGGACTGTACACGAGATGCTCTCAAAAATTTTAAAAACGTTTAGTTCAAAAAATGTCCACTAGATGGCACTTTACATGGTGAATTCAGATTAAAAAAATTGCTTAAATTAGTTAATAAATGTTCAAAAACTATTGTATAAACGTTAAAATTATTTTTACATTTCAAATTAGCCATTTTCATTATTAATTTTCTTTTTCATGCAAAACGCCACCTTCTAGACATCTTATGAGCTTTATTTATTTATTTATTTTTCGAAATTCTATTGCGTATCATGCATAGTATATATATATAATTTGTTTACACTTCGTTCAGATGTTTATAGGGGAAGTTTAGCTATAATCAGTCTATATATAACACAGTTTAAGAAAGGTACTGGAAATGTTACGAGACATTCATTAAAACACACATAACTTACCAAAATTTATTCATAATACTATCTTACAAGTCTCTTACCTAAAAGAAAAAAAAAAAACGAATTCAGAATTAGACATGATACAATACTTTTAATTATTAGTCACATCCAAAATACAAACATAATATAAAAAAATAAGTGAACTTTCTAAACATAAATCATTATATTACGAAAAGAATGATATTCAAAACTTTAACATACGTAAATGAAGTCTATCTCGAAAAATATTTATTTTTATTAGTTTTCCTTACGGAGCAGAAATTATTTCCCTCAATTTGTTCATCGGTTGTCATGTTTATTTCCAAGCATACGTTTATAGAAAGCATCTTCAACAGCTTTAAGTAATGCAAAATACAATGTGAAATGCATAAAATGAACTGAGCTTAACTGTGAGGCCGAGAGAGAAATAAAATTTCTTTCAATGCTTCTGGATTTCAGTGCAAAAGAAAGTAAACTCTCCGTTAACTAAAACATCAAACATACATCACAAACTTCTAAAATTTATAACATGTACTCTTTTAAAGCTGATGGAAATTATTTTACAGCGCAAACAACTTTGCCCTTTTGCGCCTATTTACTTTGTTCTTTTTCAATACGCTTAATTAGGTTTCAGCAGATACATGTTGAGTTAGGTGCTTTTCTTCAGTTATGATATTATATTTTTATTAGAAAAGAATAAAAGAAATGTTCTAAACAGTTGATTATTACGAAAACTTTTCCTATATAATTTTTGATTTGCTGTTCGATTGCTGCGTAGCATTCTAGTAAACTCCTCGGGGTGCTGGGAAAACGGCGTTTGAGTAAAAATCGACATTTTGAAAATTCTTAAATGTTTCTTAAACTGTTGATTTTTCGACAAATTGGGCTTCCCCCAAACTCGATAATACACTCTGAAAAACAATCCCTTCCTTTTAGTTCTTTAATTTCAACACTTTTAATAGACTTGTTGTTCGATTGCTACGCAGCAGTCTGTTTTAAAATCTGGAAAGCTTGTCCTGAACTTTCACCACGATTCAAAAAAAGAAAAAAAAGCTGATAAAAATTGTCCGTTACACGGAAGTACCTACAGCTTTCAATGGGAGGGTGGGGGATTCAGTTTCCATTCTTGCTATAAAATTTAAATGTAAGTATTTTGTAAAAAATATCAATTACATCACAAATGCTCAATCTTTACAGTAAATTTTTGTTATTACTCATTAAAGCATATAGCTTACAAAAAATAAACATAATTTTTTTAATTCAGATAAAATTTTCAACTTTTATAAAAAATAATAAATAATAAGTAATGATAAAATTTTTAATATCAACTTACAAATATTTTTAACGTATATTATTTAGAGGCATGGATACAAAAAACGGATATACGGCTAAAATTAGTGCTTTTGCGTAGACTAGGGGGGGGGGGTCCAGACCCCCTAAAAACCTCTTTTACATACGTCCATCCCCAGTTAACTGACATTTTTCACTTGTCCGGTTTTCAAATTCCACAGTTTAAACATTAAGGTAAATTTCCTACGAATTTTCCGCATAATTTTCACAGCATTACTTACATTTTTGTTCCGGAAACTTTTAATATGACTAATAGTTTGAAATTGCTTATCAAACTTCATTGTGCGATAGGCAATTCTTTCCATTACTGTACAAAACATAATGCATTAAAGAAAAAAAAACTCTCCCTCATTCAGAAAACATTCAGAACAACTCGAGTTAAGTATTTTCAAACAAGTTACTTTCGAATAAAACTACTTCCTTACTAATGACAGTTTCTCGAACTACTAAGATAACGATTATGGATGCCTATGTTTTCAAATGCGCACAACGCATTTGGGATGCGATTAAGTATTTTCTAACAAAAGAGTAACGAAGTCGACGGGACTAGACTGCTATCCAAGAAAGTGGAAGACTCCTTATGGAACCATTGTATTAATTAGTTTTTGCAAAGTTAAGTGGAAGAACGTAAAAATTCCGCAAAGTTTGATTTTGTACAGAATCAATTTTGTACTTTCTTGTGGAAATTAGTAAAAATTTGTTGTGGAAATCTTGTGGAAATTAGTAAAAATTTCCCCACAAACATAAGTCTACAGTTAAAACAATTTGAAACAATTGAGCAGTTTGCTACCTATTTTGGATATGTACCACAAAGCTTAAAAAATGTTTAAATAGCTTTAAAAATGTCTAAAATGGTGCTTTTTCTTTAAAAAACAAAATATTTAATAATGGAAATGACTACTTCGAAATGTTCAAACCGTTTCAACATTTACTCATTAATTTTTGAATAGCTATTAACAAATTTATGTCATTTCTTGAGTTCAATACACAAAGCCATCTAGTGAATATATTTTTAGCGCATCTTCTGCAGTTTTCTGTGCATGTTTCTCAAGCATGTCAGTAGTTTTTCCATGACTTTGAGCATAGCATAGTCAAGGCATTTGTAGGAGAGCAAGTGTTCTACAGCGTTTCACTATTTTCTCGTTTTTTTAAAGCTGTAGACAGCACTGAAACGGAGTCTTGAAATTGTGGATTTCCTGTAATGTATAGAATAATTTGAAATTTTTACACGAGCTGATTTTGAAAACAATCAATCACACACAATAATATGCATTTGTTTGTACATAGATGTTTTCAAGCGATTGTTAAGTAATAATCTTCTCCGAATTCGCGGTGACAGCAACCCTTCAGTATCAAGAATGTGTACACGGTAATAGTCAGCATAGAGAAAACTATAAATTTCTCGATAAATTTAATAATCACCTTCCTTTAAACATTTTTAAATATGAGTTTGAACACTATGAAACAAAGGGAAAAACAGTTAACAAACCATACAACTAACTGAAAATATTAAGAGGAAAATAATAGTCTGTTTCTTGCTTTTAACACAGAAAAAGCTCATTTAGGAGTACTGCCTAAGGTTGATACAAACAAATGCTACTGAAAAAAAAAAGAATCACCCCAAAACTTGTGTAGTTATTTTGCTGATATCCACAATATGTGAAATGTGACATCCTTGAAGCCTTTGGTCTCATTTTGTGTTTGACGATTTTTTAACTGAAGCGTGGTAGGTAAATAAATTACAGAAAATGTAATCTCTGTATTTGTTCAAATATGATTTATATATTTTCTAACTTAAAAACACTTTTTTATTGTATAAAAAATACAAAATTTATTTTTTTTATTTAATAGAAATACACGAGGAGAGTTTTTAATTGCTGTAATTACTAGAATTATTAACGTTACAAATTTATGCGATAATTCTAAAAACTCCGAAACATTTCACATAATTATTCACAAGCAGAATATTTATGTGAATCGTCATGTAAAAGCTTACATTTAAAAATAAGTTAGTAGTTCAAAGGTCTACTGGAACATTATTTAATTTAATAAAATTGAAAATTTACATTTAAAAATAAGTTCAGTTGCTCAAAGGTCTACTGTACTGGAGTATTTGGCAGAAAATGTTTATTTTATGCGTATTCTAGAAGAAAACTTTCTCCTTTAATGAAAATTTTCAAAACGTATAATCTGTTAGTAGCCGCATTCTTGTATTAAATAACAAAATTACTGTATAACCATACACTTTTTAAAAATGTAAAAATGTTTGTATATACAGTGGAAAGTCAGCCATTGCATGAACAACATTTATATTTCAGCAGTTTGTCAAGGTCTTTAATCAAAGCTATTAATGCAGCAGAGCACCATGGGAACAGCATTTCTGCAGCATAAAACGAAGTAGCACGGGAAATCTCGTCTTTCAGCAAGTTGGGTCACATATAATTTCATTTCAACACAGCTATAAGCTGCTTGTCCCATGGGCATAACTGGCGTTGATAAGCATGCAATAAATGCTATGCAAGCCATAAAATTCCCACGCATGTTTAGCTGCAGAGAAAAATTTGTATCTACATTCATATGCGTTCCTCGACCTTTTCCTACTGAGATGCATGGAAGCAAAATGTTTAGCATTATGCATAGTTAATGAAATTACAAATTTTTCAACGATGTAATTTTCGGTAAAATGTGCGGTGCAGAAATCGCGTCTTGCTCACTTTATCTAAAGTATATTCGAAATTTATTAAGATAACATCTTTGAACGCTCTGAGGATGAATGTTAATTATAAAAATTATAATTAAAATGTTGCTTGTATTTTAAATTTTCTTTAAAAAATTTGATTAGGCACAGCTAATATATGTACTTAAAAGAATTCTGGAGGTTTTCTTTAGATAATTCTCAATAGCATAGTAAAATTTCTGTATAATGTTTTTCAGCCATTCTTTTTTTTAAATAAGTGAAATAAACCATAATATTTTTTTTTAAATCATACAAAATGATTATCGAGTAATAAATTTATGCAGATTTATTTAAAATATTTTTGTGCAAAACTGTTACAGCAGTATCATTGAATCTAATTTTTAAAATATTTCGCAAACTTCTGATGCTTTCGTCTGACAGTTTTCCAGTAAATTCGGAAAAAAAGAAAACTTAAATTTAAGAAAAGAATTTACATGCATATTTAGCGTCTTTACAGAACTTACAGAAGCGAGTTACCAACGCATTATTTCGTTCCCCTATGGAAAAAAAAAACTGATATAAAATAACTAGAATAACTTAAATCACCAATGCTTTCCCAAACACTACTGTGTGTTAAAATATCTGAAAAGAAATAATTAATCAGTGTATTTTTTTCTTCTTTTCACATTCTTCGGTGCGCTTAATTTCCTATTCAGGTGCATTGCAATTATCTCATTCGTTACGAATAAATTTTCCAAATTTCTCTTTTTTACTTTTTTTTTTTTTTTACTTTTTCATCCAGTAACCGATCAGGGGTAAGTGTTGGAGAGAGAAAAGAAAGCGGAAAGAGAATAGGAGGGAGGGGGGGCGAACTCACCGAATTCTCACAAACATCCCATCTGTAACTAGATTTAAGAAAGAAAAAAATTCAACTCATAAATATCCCCTTCCGAACTCCAATTAAAATTGGTGCTCTTCGAATCCGAGACGTAAGAAAATGAAACTAATGTATGTACACATTAGTCGTGTTTCCCTCATCTCAGACTAAACGAATTATGTACTTAAACGTCCATTACGATACCTCCGCCCTCACCCCCGCTGTACCTAAACAGCAATTAGGGATTTTTTTTTTTTTTTTGTAAAAAAAAGGATCAATAAACGTGGATATAAGTTTTGTTCACAAACAGCGAAAGCGTGATTTGAATTGTTCAACCGTAATGAAAGAGAATACATAGGAAGTGACATACGGAACTCCAGAAATTTTAGATTCCATTCATGTGATTTATTTTTCCTATTATGATTTCTTTTTATGATCTTTAAATTCGCAAGTGAAAGAAAAAACATGAAACACAAACATTTTCCTTTTCGTGGACGGGTCAGTGGCCTACCTGGAGACTTGACCGATAAGAGGACCTAAAAAGTCGGCCATTTCATTATGGAGGCACCTTATTGGCTGTTCACGATGAACGGTCTCCTAATTTTAAACCAATGTCAGATGAGAGACCTGGCGCTTAGAAACTGGCAACCACAGAGGTATCATTTAACCCTTTGAGGCGCAACCCTTTCCCAATGCTGAAAAAAGGGCAGCCGTTGCCATCACTCGACCTAACTACCAGCAAGATGGCGGACGCTCGAAACGTTCATCGCGTGCCACACCATTTTCCACAGGGTGTTAAGGTGTTTCCGCAGGGGCTGTGCGCGCACAGCCAGCTGCGTCAAAAAAGGGTCTCTAGATCTGTGGCACGCGATGAACTTTTCGATCGTCCGCCATCTTGCTGGTAGTTAAGTCGAGCGATGGCAACAGCTGCCCTTTTTTCAGCATTGGGAAAGGGTTACGCCTCAAAGGGTTAAAAAGATCCTTCCATAATCACACTCATCACCATCTTCTCCCTTCTGTTTAGGAATATTCGCTCCTTTGGAAACTTTAGCCATGACCACCAGGATCAAACCGCCCTCTATCAGGACTTCGGGGGAAAATCACAAACGAGGGAAAACTTAAGAGGAATTAATTAAGCTCGTTTCTTAGCTCCTAATTAGCTTCAAATTAGGGAACTTTTAACTCAGTCGCTTAACCAGGGGGGGCTTACTTGGAGACAGCTGAGGAAAGCTCCGCCCAGGAAGTTCTGGATTACCGCTAAGTAAACAGCCGATTAGCGGGGGCTGGAATTTGTTTTATAGGAGATAATAGTGTTCCAAAGAGATAAGATAGAATAATCGCCTTTTCTTTCAAGCGTTCTTGAATACGTGAAGT
This sequence comes from Cheiracanthium punctorium, assembly GCA_038373885.1. Taxonomy (NCBI): domain Eukaryota; kingdom Metazoa; phylum Arthropoda; class Arachnida; order Araneae; family Cheiracanthiidae; genus Cheiracanthium; species Cheiracanthium punctorium. The sequence goes on from JAWZYV010011719.1 coordinate 967,279, forward strand.
TGTTGGAAATTCGTTTATGTTCTTAATGCGAGCCATGTAGTCCTCGTTGTTTCAGTGAGGTGTTCATTTAATAAAAAAAAGTTTGATAATAAGAGCTGGCGAGATAGAGCCCCCCTAAGCATAACGGAAAGTTAATATGCATAATGAAGAAGGGAAATTTAAGATAATGTTTTGGGTAACGCATTCAAACGAGACTAGTTGAATTAGCTCGGAAATGTTAAGTAACTACTTTAAGTTCTCCTGCACCAGCGATTCTCTCGCAATTAATATTCGAAGGTATGGTTAAATATTAGCTGCAAGCGCTGTTCGCTGTTAATCAGAAGTGAACACGACTGAGACAATTTGTTATGCATTTACAGTGATCCCTAAGGTAATTTCTCCGAGAATTATTGTTCGTTTTAACAACTAGACTGCAAGGTGTGAAGCATTCTAACTGAATAAGAGTTGCTAAAACAAATTAATTCTCCGTGACACGTGTAAAGTAATTGTTGCATATTACTTGTTACAAACATTTAACACTGTTACTGTACAGTTTACAAATAATCATAAAGTACTTTATAATTGGCTGGGATAGTTTAAGGAGTAATTTACCGTGTTTACTCGGGTAATAGTTACCCTCGCATAATACCCGCACCCCCGTTTTGAAGCAGAAAGAATAGCTTTAGAATACCAAATTGTGTAGTAAATTTTCTCTGCATAATAGTCGTGCTAGACTTTCACATTGAAAAATTGGGCAAAAACAATGTGGGACTACTACGCGAGTAAACAAGGTAAATATTTTCAAATGAAACTAAAAATGTTTTAGATATGCTTTTGAAGAAATTTTTCCCCCATAAATTATTCTAATGGTTTTTATTGTTAATGAATAGAGGTAAACTGCAATATTTAGAGCTTTCCTTCACGTTAATTACCTAGTATAATCATTTACATTATATTGGTATAAGTAAAGGCAGGGACAGCGATCAACTGCATTATACTGAAAAAAAAAAAAAATATTATTTTTCATTCCAGCACTGGACTATCTACACAACTTTTGCCATAAAACCACGAGAAACGGCTTTAAAAAAATCAAATAACGCTCTCGAAGTCACACTCACGTCAACAATAATCACCTCTCTTCCTTTGTTTGTTTACAATCGCTCCGCCCCCCCCCTTTAAAAATTTAGCCATAACCACCGCTCTTAAAAGCGCTCTCTCTCTCTCTTTCTCTATCAACGACTTGGGAAAAATCACAGACGGAGGGGAAAACTTCGCCGAGTTAATTAAGCCCTTTTCTTAGCGCCTAATTAGCTTCAAATTAGGGAACTTTTAACTCACTCGTTTAACCCGAGGCTTTACTTGGAAGGCAGCTGACGAAAGCCCCTCCCAGCCCCTGGATTACCGCTAAGTAAACAGCCGATTAGCGGGCCTGGAATTTGTTTTATAGGAGATAATAGCGTTTTCGGAAGAGATGAGATAGAGAGAGGACCTTCTCTTCCAAGCGTTCTGGAAGAGTGTGCTGCGTTGTCGGCGAAAATTCGTTTACGTTCTTTCTTAATGCGTGCTGTGCATGCCTCGCTGTTAATGAGGTATTCATTTAATAAAGTTTTGATAAATACTAGCGATAGTGCCCCCTAACGATGAACGAAATCATTACGGTAGAGAAAAGATGGGATTATAGGTAATGTTGAGACAACGGCAAAACTCCTTCATTCAGCTCGGAAATGTTAAACTTATGTTAGCACTTTAGATAAGTTTTTCATACATCCGAGATAATTCCTAATTAATACCGGCGAAATGTTTAAATTTTAAATTAGAGTGTCGTTTGCTCTGATCAGGGTAGAATGCAAAAGACGATCTTTTACAGTAATCCCTAAAATGATTTCTCGAACAATGTTCGCTCGAAATAAAAGCCTAAACACCGGATTTCAACGAGAGAAGTACTAAAGCATGTTAATTCTCGGCGATTTGCGAAAGACCGTCACTAAAAATTGCCTTTACAAATCTTAAATACTGTTATAAAAATCAGAAGATATTAATAAATTTTATATAATTAAAAAGCCGCCCAGGTGGTGTAGTGGCTAGAGGACCATTCTATCACGCCGTGGATCCGGGTTCGAATCCCGGCTTGGGCATGGATGTTAACTTGTCCGTCCCTTCATAGGAGGTAATGCTGTCCGCCCACTGGGTGCTCCCATAATAAAATGGACAATGACTCGGGCCTTTGTAGTGACGAATGCTTGATGAGCAAGTGCCCGCCCATTGGAAAAAAAAAATATATATATATAATTAAAAACGCAAGTATAATTTAGAGATTAAGTAAAGTTAAAAATGCAACAGATTTTTTTCTCACTACCTACATAAAAAAATACAATGGCACATTTTTGTAGAAAAGTCTTTTTTTATGATTAAAAACAACCAATTTATAAGGATAATTTTTATTCAAGTAATGCTTTTAGAAAAGCTCTAAAGCTAACGAAACCAATAAAGTATATAGAGTTAGAAAGGAAGTTATTATTATTATTATTATTATTATTATTATTATTATTATTATTAAATAAGGACAAGGTGGATTTTTAGATTTTATTGTTACCTATTATTTTTCCTGTTTGTCTACCTATTCGTGCAAAATTTCTATCGCTTCTGTTGAGTAGATAAGAAGTAAATTTTGAACATAGAGAGTGTTCATAATTCAAGTTTCCCTGTTCAGAGAATGTGTGTATAATGAAAACTACCCATGGAAATGCTATCGAATGTGCAGAACACTTTATGAGATCATGGACGAGAGATTTGCTTGGAAAAAATTAGTTAAGTCATCAACCAGGGAGCGATCTACAATGTAATAATAACCAATATTAAAAATTTCTCTTACCGCATATGAACATAATACATTTGTTTCACAGCCCTTTTATTGTTTTCTTTGCTTTGCGAATGGTTTTATGCGAATGGCCGGTTGTATTCGCACAAATATGTTGTTAAATGCCGTCTGGTGCTAATTTTTTGAACTTTTTATTATTATTGATTTATTTTTCATTTATTTCAAGCAAATATTTCACTCGTGATCACATTGAGTTTTCTGCAAATTTAGTATCATTTGGACTACTAGATTTTTCCTGTACACAACTCAACTTTAAATCACCCTATATCTGTACAAACAAAAATTACTTTTTTGTCAATCCAAAACAAATATACAACTTAGTATTTACCAAGTCCGATATTTTTAAACTAGCATTAAAAACATTCTCAGATGGTTGAAGGGCAGAAGTTAAAAGAGTGTGCAAGACAAGGTACATTATAAGAAATAATGCAATCTTCGACGGATCGATTGAAATGATCACTTGAAATATCTCTTGCTTACAAAACATTGCGAAATTGATTATTTTACTATATTTATTTAAGTTAAAATGTTGACAAAAAAATTTGCATTTTCCAACGCGAAGCTGTTTTATTGTGAAAATTTCTCTGCACTAATAGACATTAAGACGTGCATTAACCCATTTATGTTTGGTGTCCCTTTTTTGGGACGGCATTTTCGCTATCAGTCGGAAACGTTGTTTGTTTTTCGCAGCTTTTATTCACGAGTAATGAACCTCAACTCCACAAAATATTTCAGCTTGACTAAGTAGATGTTGAGATTTCAATTTTTATACATAATGATTTTAAAAGAAATCATCCCTTTTTCAAGAAGTTGACAACAGAAATTTGTCTACTATTGCTGGTATTAGCAAAAATTGAAGAAAGTTGCAAAAATATCTTAGCAGAAACGAGTTAAATATTACCATTCCTAAATGAGTGCGACATATACATTCGTGTTTTTTTTTTTTACTTATTTTAATTTTTCATCTTCTGAGTTCACACTTAGATTTTAACTCGTTTGACATTCGTAGATCGTAGTAGATGAAATTTTAACGGAACCGATCTACTCAGACCATTCCTAGAAGTAAATTGTCACAGACATGTTAATTATTGGGGAAAAAAGAAAGACCTATAATTGACTTGTTCGAAAATATTCAACACCAATTATCTTAAAAATCGAGAGAGGAATTCATAAATTATTTTTTGTTTTCTAAAAATCTTTATATAGAGCTAAAAGTTAAATTTTCGCTAGCTTCAAAGAAATCCTTGCGCACTTAGTTGGAATGGCATGTCACTTAAAATGACAAACGATGGAAACTCAGGTTTCTGTCAGTTAAAATACGAAACTTCGAACAAACAAATGCGGCAGTACATTATTCTTTCTGATTTGAATCGCGAATATTCGAGCTGTGCTAACACATGCACAGCTAATAAAATATTCATTTAGTAAAGTTTAATAAATGCGCGCGACAGAAGGAAATGAGTAATTATGTGGTAGTCGAGGTAAATATGGCATTTAAGATATTTTCGATAGAGTATTTAAATGAGAAAAGCTATATTATATAGCAAATGCAAGTTATGTAATTGCTCGTAGTAATAGAGTGAAAGCTTTCGCGTGTCAAGATGTTCAAGTTGTAACTCAGTGGCGGATAATTTTTTTCCAGAGATGATATTCATTGGAATACTGTGTGATTTGCTTCATATTTATAGATCTTATCGAAAAAAAAATTCTAAATGATGATCACTGTTTTAAAAGCTGCGGGAGAAATAGTTTAAATAAATAGTACTTGAGTTGTATGCCTTAATTATAATACTACAATTTATTTTTTTTTTAATTTTTTTTTGTACCACTATCCCTCTCTAAATTCAAACGACATATGAGGAAGAACTTGTCATAAGTCTTACTTAATCTTATTTTCAAACTCTTGAAAACTGTTTGTTTTTATGAAAGATACAGAAAATGTTGTACTAGAAAAACTAATTATTAATAGAAGTATTATGAGTTATGAAAAAAACCAGAGGAAAGAAATTTTATTCGATTTCGATTCAAATTCGATTTTATTTTTCTATTCACATCTTCGTATAATAGCGCGCCACTACAATTTTCACTTTCAATGGCCCTCATTAAAAAACAAAAATGAAAGCAGTAAATATGAATAGAAATATTCGTTGATAATTAACTGTAGAAGTTAATTGTTTTCATAAAGAAAAGATAAAGAATGAAGATAAACATAGATAAAGTGATAATATTGTGACAGATGTGATAGTAATGTAACAGATCGCACATTTACTTCCTTAACCTATATAATTACGATGACCACGTCATAAAAAATATGCCGCAGCGATTAACAAAAAAAACAGAAACAAAAATTACAGACTGCACAGCACATTTCCTGCAATTACAGATTCGATTTTATTTTTCTATATCCACATCTTCATCTCCGTATAATAGCAGCCACTACAATTTTCACTTTCAATGGCCCTCATTCAAAGCTCAGCCATAAACAAAAATCACTCCCAATAAGCACTCCTCCTCTACCAATAAAATCTTCCAGTAGTCGGAGCGTTCAATTTACCAGAACTGCAACCGAAAATCTTGGGGAAAGGCCTTTTATTATACAGATTTGCAGCGCGAAGGATCAATCGAGACTTAATGCGAATCTCGCATGTGCTGCCTCGCCGTCCCTTAATGGACCCCTAAGTATGCACTTAATTCATCGACTTTCCCCCCCGTAAAACATCACGACAGGAATTTATAAATTAATTTTCTGCTTCCGGTTTAATTTTTCGCCAATATAGACGGATACATAAAAACTCGGTCGAAGCACATTTAAGGGATTTTTATAGTTTTTCCACTTAACTTAAGACAAGCGCACGGCTCTGGAGGAATGTGTTGAGAAATTATGCGTGGAATTTATCGATTGATTTCTGTTTTTCTTTTTCATCGTTGGCATAAATTTGCAATCGATTGCACGGTCCTTCTGCCTTATCGCTATCGAAGATTCGGCTCTTAGGCGAGGTATTTGAAAATGAGTTAAGCATCTGAACGGTCTGGTATATTACAATAATGAAGCTGAAGGAAAGAAAAAAGATCTCAGAAAAGTACATCATATATATAGTCAAAAGAAAAAAAAAATATTTTTTCATTCTTTTTAATGAAACTATAAAGATGGAGCACAGGACATTTTATTATCTTTTTAAAAGTGCATTCATTATCGTTTATAGCATATCTTTTTTTTATTAATAGTCTATATCTAACCGTAAATCGGAGATAGTCTGCAGATGACTTTATCAATGGTTTAAAGAAAGATAATTATTAAGGACTTTCCGAAACCGGCAAAGGAGATGAATTAATGAGATGTTATAATATCAGTACAGTCATTTTTTACATTTTCTTCTAAGTAAATTTGGGCGTACAAAATAATATTTTTCTGAAGGGTCTGACTCACGAGAATGTATAACTAAAATTCATAAATCTAAAATATCTTTTACAATAAAGTTGATATGAGTCCATATACATTAATGGAATAGTAATGTTGAAAAAGAATTCATCTTCGACTCCAAACGTAGCACTAACACTACCTTTGCGTTTGACTATCTTTCTTCTGATTCTACTAAAGTTTCCAGTTATGATCATATGTAGAATATATCTACAGACTAATTTTTATCTAAAGTCATATTTATCCAAAGTCAAAATTTAAAATCATAATCTGACATCAGTTATCCGTTATCACATAAAAAATCTGGTACCGAACTCTTAGTTAAAAGAGTCTTGTATTCGCCAAATTTTGTATCCCAAACTTGTCCATTACAACATTTACTTGCGACAGCCAAATTTGATCGTATTTTTTTTAATACGCGTATTAACTATTCCGCTAAAAAAGGTGACTTTTTCAATGTTAAAATGCTCACTGTTAAACCACCAATAAAAAGTGTGGTCTATTAAACTAACTTCCAAGCAACAAAATATTATTTTCACTTACTTAGAGAAAGGAGAGACTGGCATATACAAGTCTGCACTTTTAAGTAAAAAGGAATAAAAGTGAAAAAATACAATAAAAACACTGTGAAACCCTAGTACAAGCCTGAACGACTTATACTAAGTTATATTCAATGTGACAATTGTTTTATTTATCTAAAGCGTTTTCTGCATTCCCATTAAAAATACTACAAACGACGATGCAATATCGCAAGAACTCACAGCAATTCACCAAGCTCTGCAAAAGCCGCCAAAGAAAAATTTAACCGAAGACAAAAATTACTAATAATTCAAAATGCAAAACGAAAGAAATAAAGAAAGAGAAAATAAAAATATTACATCCTTTTCAACAAAATTAAATACATCGGAATGGAAGCTTTATTAAATATCCAAAAAGCCTGAAATGAAACCAGGTGTAACAGTTTGAACTGAAAAGGGAAGGTATCCATTTTTCCTTCGGCGCCAAAGTACACTTACAAACACTCCAAGCTTATTTTTCAATTAAGATATAACGACGGCTTCAACTTTGGGGTGGGGGAGATGAGAAAGGGGTGGGAGGCAGATCTACACAGTCCTGAGTGAGTAATCATTCTATACAGCACACACACACAGAGTCGATTATTGTTGCTTTTATATTACTTTATTTTTTTTTGTAAGTTTTTCTCCAAGCGAAAACGCCACGTCTCCTCCTTTTAAGTTTTAAATATTTAATCCATTTTGAGAGTGCAGGGAAAAATGAAGTCCTCTTTCTTTAAGACAATTTAATGAGTATTCCGCGCTTTTGTGAGGGGGTAGGGGGGGGGGAAATACAAAAGTGGTGCAGCAAGCAGGGCACCAGAGCGCGCGTGGTGTGGTGGCGCACATGGTGCACTTGTGGCAAAGCGTAGGGAAGTGCGCTCTCAAAAATTATTTTTCTGAGTGTTAATTTTCCCTGCGAAAAGGAATTTGTGTCAGTTTTGGAAAAGTTTTCTGCTTTTGACGCGTTACGTGAGTAATTAAGAAGTATGGACTCCCGGTCCCGAGGTAATATAGGGTGCGTGTCGGAGAGGGTACGGTGCAAGTTTTTGAAACGGAATGATGTGGGCACGTTTCGAACGAGATCCCCATTATGGGTTAGTGTTTATTGGTTAGCTCGAGAAATAAAGAAGTAAATCAGTGAAAGTAATATGGATTATTTATTGACTGGGGAATAGCGGAAGGAAATCCGCATTTTTCAGATTTGCTTATGATGTATACATGGACGCCGGAAGAATATTTCCCAGGGGACTACTCCAGGGGGTCGGGGACAAATACTACTCAAGGGGGGGGGGGCAAAGACTACTTTAACGTATGGTTATCATGTTGCAAAGAGCAAAAAAGTAAGGGAAAACACTGCATACAAAAATCCAGGGAGGGGCCATTGCCCCCCCCTTGCCCTATGCTTCCGGCGCCCATAGCGAGACAGTACAGTATACATCAGTTTTGGAACAGTACCAGTTTTGGAACAGTACAGTAAAATAATATTTGCGGGATAACAGATTGCTCAACTTTTTAGAGGTTCCAAATTGTGGCGGGAAATTCCGGGAAGGACGCATATGTAGCTCTAAGCGACACATTCAGTGACGCGAGCTGTCTTCTCCTGGCAAATAAATAAATCTAGAAGAAATGTGGCCTGCGTATTGAAGGGGACATCTGCTTATTAGTTAATAACTAGACCAATTGTATAAACTTAAACATCTACTTATATCATACGCCAACGTATTCGGTACCAAAATCGACAGTATTTCCACGCTGCGAATGGCAACAGCTGGATGAAAGAATTAGTGCAATAACAATAACTCAAGTGCGAAAATCCAAATTCGACAGTATTTCCACGCTGCGAATGGCAACAGCTAGATGAAAGCATTAGTGCAATAACAATAACTCAAGTGCAAAAATCCAAATTAAAAGTTCGTCAAATGGAGCAAGCCTATGTCACCGAGTAGCTAGATTACAAAATAACAATGATGGATAAACAAAAATGCCAAGATCTTTCGGACTTTTTCACAGCTTTAAAATATCAAATTTACACTACTTGGCGTATTCATCGTCCATCTAAAAAATGTCACCATGTAATGGGCTAAAGCACATTTTAGCCATTTGCTGTTTCAACATCGGTTTTTATGATGGTACCCAGAATGTGTAGCAACCCTAATCTAAATAAATTTACTGGCAAATACTATTAAAACAAAGGAACATGATTTTCATTGAAATGAGTTCAGAAATTTAGTCAACACTGCGCTGAGTATCAAGAACATGGGGCGGCGAGGCTGGCCGCCTTGCCGGCTAGTTATAAGAAATTAGTGATACTTTTCACCTGCCAAATAAGATGTGCAAAGCAATTAAATGTTTATTTCAACATCTTTTATTTTCAATTTAATGTCATATCTGATAACATTTGTCGTTTTCCCCTTCGTCTTTTAAGTGAAAAAAAATTATTTTTTTTTTTTATTCACAATGTTAAACGTGCATATTTCTATTAATAATGCTTAATGAAAAAATTTCCAAACAGATTATAAAAAAAAATACAGAAAAACTAATTTTTCACACATACTTAAAGTAGAAATTGAAAGTTTGTTGTGCTGTTTATTTGTGTTCAAAGTGATGCATTACCTACCAGCTTTGATATAAAAATGCCATATCGAAAATAATTTGTTTTTCTTTTATTACTACATCACTCTAAGTTTAACAGATGATGCATGAAATATGCATATCGTGTACGTAAAGGGTCTTTCATTATGCCAAGATGTACAGGCTGCTTTTATTCCTACGATTATGAAGTATTTTGTACTGAAACATTATTTTAGTTTTTTTTTATTGTTTATTTATTAATGAATGATTATTTTCCCTACATATTGATATGTATCATCTGATAGTTGAATTCGCGCACGATAAAGCTTGCTGAACGTACTTCATGTGAAATAGCATGATAACTTTTTTCTGCGTTTTTTCATGTGAAAAATATTATTTTCATCTGCATGGCTATATAGTTTCTTTTTTGCTTATTGGAAATGTCTGTCTAATGACAAATGCACACAGGCGGCCGAACATCTAGATTCTGCTCTGAAACCACGCAGCACAACAGTCTGAGCATAAATAAACTTTACGGAAACGTTCAGAGAGCATTTGTGAACGTTCTCTGATCGTTTAAAATTTCAGAGAACTTGTGCTGCCAGGTATCTAACGTTGGACAAAATGATTTACTATTTGGGCCAGTGTGTTCAGAGCAGTGGTGGATATTTGAACGATACTTTGTTCAGAACTTAACTACAATGTCTAAGCTTCAAAATAAGTCACAATTTTATGTAATTTTAAGGTTCTTTCTTTTAATTAAAAAAAAAGTATCACTCTTAATGGAAGACTCTAGAATTTAAACATAAGTAGCATGTTTTCGAGGGAAAGCATCTTTTATACCAAATATAAAGCCATAAAAGCACTGTAGTACGCATAAATATTATTTAAGAGATAAGTTTTTCATTGAACAAAATATTTCACTGTATAAAACATTTTAAATAAATTATCACAAAAATAATTTTATCTTTCAAGATTTAATATACAACAAAACAAAACCATTTTATATTAAATTGCGGATTCAAACTCAAAGAAAGATACATGAAACAAATTATTTGCTGACAAGGGAACAATAATTGGAACACAAGGCGGCAGGTGCAGAGAAGCCTTAAGTTTTGCAGAATAAAAAAGAAATAAATAAATGGCCATCTTTCTAATTGGCCGAAATAAATGATGCTTTTCTTTCTTTCCACCAAAAGTTCGAAGGTTTGGTGCGAAAAGGATTAATCGTCAGTATGAGTTCGTCATCCCTATTTCCTTCATCTCTGTGTGTCTGTTTTCCTTATTTTTCTTTTTATTACTTTTTTATATATATATTTTTTTTTTACCTCCATTTGACAGTTACAAGTGGAAGAGCATCTGGTAGAAGGTTCCCCCCTCCCCCTCCTCTCATCTAACCATAGAAGTCATTCAGAAAATGCGGCTGTCTTCAGAGAGAGAAAAAAGTTAATGGAGTTTATACGTTTGACTTAATGCTTGAATTATACAGAAGTTGTTTTTACAGTGTGAAGTCGCAGTTTTGGTGTGATATATCAACAAATGCGCAGTCCACACAAGACGCTAAAAACTAGTTCCACGGGGGTTGACTTTTTTTTTTTTCTTTCCTCCCTGTTGCAAATGAATATAGATTTTTTTTTTTTTTTTAAACTTAAGTTAATGCATTTCTTTTAAATAGAGTCTGTTGATTATCTGAAAAATAGCTATCACGAAACTTACTATTCATTCCAATAATACTTAAGCAAAAATAAAAAAAAACATGTAAAAAATGTTGCTATAGTAATGCATATTTTCTTGTAAAAAGGGGTCTTGATAGTAAATATGGCGTCTTGCTGTTATACGTTCTGTTGAAGCATATTAAGGTTCTGCGGTTGATGACAAATTAACATATGCACCAAATGGAATTTTTCACTAGATTTGGTCTGTTTGAAAATACGTCACGTTAACGTCAATTATGGTTTATGAGGTTTAGCATTTGAAAAGTATATAGAAAGTAATATATTCACTCCTTAAACTATTATTTCTCCATTGCAGATGACGTAATATTCTGATGAACTAATCCTTCATCAAGCTGAAATGCTATGTGTTGCAACAGAATAACAGCAGAAATCACTAAATGCAGTATTTAGTTGTATTCTACATAATTTAACGCTTGTATACCTTTAAGTACAGCAATTGTATAAAAGAATAAAAGAAATATGTATTACGATACAAAAATTTATTGTTGTTGACATTTTTTTTAATCATAATAACCATTCACCTGTCTTATACATTCAGCACTTAAGCACAACAACCTTCGAATGAGAGTTGTAAAAAAACGGCTACCGTGTTTACTCACGTAATAGTCGCACTTTTTTTGCCAATGTTTCATGGTGAAAGTCTAGGTGCGACTATTATGCGGGGAAAATTTACTACATAATATTGTAACTCTAAAGCTATTTTTTCTGCTTCAAAACGGGGGTGCGACTAGTATGCGAGGGCGACTATTACGCGAATAAACACGGTATATAGCGGGGGGAAAGTCCGTTGATTTACAATAGTCGCACCTAGGCTTTCACCATGAAAAATTGGCAAACAATGTAAGACAATTAGGCGAGTAAACACGGTAGTAAACTGCAGTATACGTGCCCACAGTACATGTGTGTGTGTATTACAGTTATGACTGGAATTCAGTGAAAGGAATTTTATGACTTGGTAGCTATAATTGTTAAAACTTTATTTGTTTACTAACTGGTTTTCAGCAGCACCCTCTATTTTTTTTCTCTCTCTTTCAAATTAAAATTACAGCAATCAGTAGAGGGAGCATGAATTATCCTATCCCAGCGAAGTCATGAAAGAAGAACCGGTGACGTTAACCCAGATGTTTGTTCTGCGCACAGAGAGCATCATGCTATCGATTCTTCCAACAATCACAAAAGGTTTCTAACTCGCATTCGTTGCAAGAGGAAAAAAAAAAAATAATGCCGATCTGATAACTGACAATGACTAACAACATGCACTAGCCCCCAAGCTTTCAAAAAGCTGCTCCACCTTCTTTTTTTTACCACAGAGCAATAGAATCGGAGACGATAGCCATCGCAAATTTTACCCAGAAAACAAACAAGGGAAAGAAAGGGTTGATGGTCCGCCATCTGTTAAATGAGAGGTCCGCCTTGGCGCATCTGCCTAAACAACTATTACTAACTGACAAAGGCGAGCCCTTGATCGCTGACAGGAAAGATTTGATTGGGATCTCGTTATATTGCAGAGCTATTAATGGTCACCGTACGAGCTTCTCTTGGAGATAGTGAAAATAATGGCATGATTGCATGATTCCCCTGGTATACTTGCAAGTTAAAACTGATGGTAAATTTTTACGGTTTATTTCATTATTTTGTATTTTTAATCAAGTATTTTATTAACAGTAACTATCACATGAATAGACGTGATAATTGATTTAAAAATTATGAGACTTGAGACGGAGAGACTTGATTGAATCTTCTTCTGTGCATTTTCAGCAAACCATCTCTAAGAGGTGAGATAGCGGTATGAATTGAAGATAAGTTAATTATTATGTTTTCGGAGAAATGCATTGTCTTTATAAGAAACAGAAAGTAATATACATGTTACTTTCATGCATAAATGCCAACCAGATTGTATGGTGGGTAAAGCACCGGTCTAACGTTTCGGGTTCAACTCCCGGCGATCGAGGTTTGATCCCCGACTGGGCGTGGATGTCATTGTGTCCGTCCCTGCATAAGGGGCAGCATTGGCCTCCATAATAAAGTGACCAAGAATCCCGGCCTTAGTGGCGGCCAACGCCACAATAAAAAAAATTATTAAAAAAAATGCCATTATAAAAAAAAAAAAATCAAAAGCCAAAACTTTCATGGATTACACAAATAACGTTATATTATTAAACAGAAGTGTGGTTTTAGTTTGTGAAAAGCTTAAGCAGTTGCAACTTTAAATTATCTTTTACTCTGAAAACCAGAAATGCCGATAAATAATGACACTCCTTCCGTATAGCAGTTTTTCTGGCTAGAAGCCTGGATTTAATTGCAAGCGAATCGAATCTCTTTATTCGTCGGCCATTACACTGTTGCCATGAAGAAGAGAAAAGATAATTTTATCATTTCCCCAGACGACTCCCATTATAAAGGCAAAAACAGAGACGTGATCATATGAAGATAACTCAGGTAACATGGCATTAAATTTCAAATGCGAAAGCACACTAATGGAAAAGAGTTGGGAAGGGCCTCCTTACCCCATTTGGGGGCAGATAACCTTGAATAGCATGCACTTAAACTTCTAAAGATAGAACGAGAGTAATTCTTTTTTTTTTTTAATATCACTTCAACAGGAACCTCCTGAAGAAGCACGGTATGTTCGTAGTCTTAAGACATAAGGGGGATCAAAAAGTGACGTAGATAGAACAGTTCCACGGCTGGAACAACATAAGAGGTAAAAACCAGGCGAGACATCAAAAGATATACCCGCTTAATGACAGAAACAGGAGAAAGGAGTTCCGCGCGAAAGGAATGCGTCAAAAAGAAATATGTCAGCAACGTAACCTTCCTGCATTGAGCATGATATCTTTGGAATAATAGTTAGTGAAGGCAAAACAAAGGAATTTTGGTGAAACAGCATGAACGATTTTGTTCAGTAGATGTAGATAAATGAAAATATACTGTCATTTAAACGATAATATGTTTTTTTTCCCCTTGCATTACTGGAATATTGTGTAATAGTTTCACGTCGGGGACATCGCACCACGAGAGACGAAGTTTAAAAAGTACACGTTGGAAATAATGTTTTGCATTTTGTTGGCGTTTTTCAACAGAATAATTTAGTTTAATCAAAAACGTTATCATTGATATTTTATTAAATCAGCGAAATTTTTGTCTATTTAACGAGACATTTTGTTGATTCAGTAAAATTATTGTGTTCAATTAGCGCCAACCGAACATCTTGCTGAATTACACAGTACATTTCATTCTTGTGATAATTTTATTACCATAAATCGCATAGAGTGGCGTAGCCAGAAATTTTTTATGGGGGGCGTTACGACTACTTCAACTCATATATATGTATAGGTGTGTGTGATAAGGGAGTGAAGAATATACATTTTGTATGGCAAGAAATTCCTCACAGAGGGGTATGACCCCCTAACCCCCCCCCCCTTGGTGACGCCCCTGATCGCATAAATCATACGGATAGAAAAAACTTCGATTTCATTTATAAAATCAATGCATGCCCTTTATACACTATCGACGGGTAAGTTAACTTTACACTTTTAATTGAAACCTGTAAAAAAAATAATAATAACAATAATAACTGTGCAAAATAATTTCATGGCATTAGATTTTCTGCATGAATAAAAGTCGAAGTAATGTAAAAAAAAAATAAAATTGAAATATTAATATTCAATTTTTTGTAATCATTACAAAACATCTGTAAACAAATGTCTACGTCCTTTCTGGATCTTACTCAATGAGTTCCGAACGTGAAGTAACAAGAAATAAGTACTCTCTGTGAATTCCAGAACCAAAACTCTGCCACAACCATATCCTTTTATACAACACTCCTCTCTCTCTAGGTCTCCCCCAGAACATTCCGGGGTGATTCAGGGAACTTTCCAATTTTTAACTCCCGCTGAGGGCACAAATCTGCCGAGAATCCCTGCACAAAAATCCCTTCCGCTGAAAATAAATGACGATTGTTGCCACTAAACAAACTTGTAACTGCAATCTAATCTGAAATTACCAAGCTACAAACTTAGCGCCCTTGCTAAATGGACTGCCCTGCCCAATAGTCAGGGCTACAGCAATCCGCCAATTCAACTCCCCCCCCCAACCCGATTTCATCCCCCCCCCCTCCCCAACCCCTTCAGCGAAAGTTGCACACTGAGCCCTGGAAACTCAATTATACGTTTCTCTCGAATTAAATTGGAATTTCGGGAATGACCAAACGCGTTATTAGATATAGGGATGATGTCTTTGCAGCGGCTCATAATAACTCAGTGGGCATTGCAGGAGGCTCGGGTGGATTGTGTTTTCAATCTGTTTTAGGTAATAGAGCGCGGGATTCACTGCAAAATCCGTAATGGCGGAAACGAATTTCGTTGTGTGCTGCTTGCTCTTCTACGAGCTTTGTGCGGCTGACGAGCGGAATTCACGCTGATAAAGCTGCGATTTTGTTGGTGGTTTTGGGGAGGCAAGAATTGAAAATGCCGTTTGGTTGCGTAATTAAACTAGGGCGAGTGGAGTGTCCGCCGAGTGTTTTCGTGTACACGGCTTGATTTCGATGCTATTAATTACAGAACTTGTAGTACGGCTAATTACATCAATTCAGAAATCGCTTTCCATCAAATGACTTCATTATGAAAGTGATGAAATCTAATAAAATTGCAAAATTTCACATTTAGAGCGAATCTCAAATAAAGCTTTTAGTTCATTCAATATGCTATTCAGAATGGAGCATATATTAAGATCTCATGGTGAACTGTCATTTTCAACTACATTTTAACTAAATGTTGAATTTGTAATACAGATGATGGTATTTACATAGAGCATTTTGATCTGAATCAACCTTTGTATGATATTAAAAACTCGTTATTGTTTTTACCAATAAATATATGCATTCAAGAATTTTCAAGAATTTTTCTTTCATTCTTTTTTTTTAACTTTTTCCTTAAAAAAACACTTTAATACTACTATTTTTGAATTTGATTCCTAATCTATCTAGAATTTCCAAACGCTGCACGCATTACTAGTATAACAAAAAGATCTTTAAATTTTAAAAGTTATATTTTTTTTTTTTTTTTGTGAAAACTTCTTTAGGCATTTGGGCCGGGGGAAAATCTCTGAATTCGCGCGACCGTAAGTTCAGATACATATGGAGAAAAAGGGGATTTTGACGTCATTGAATATTAGTGCTGCCATCTGTTATCACACGAAAGATCTTCAAGTTACTTTTAAACTGCGTCCTTCTAGCACCCGCGACTGGTATCGAACGTCGGACCCAAGGCGTGGAAGCCATTCGTTTTAACCACCAGAAAGATTCGACTTAGGATCAAATGACTAAAGTTTGAAGTGATAGTAGTTTCAATTTCGGGATAGAAACTTTTATGTATGTATATAAATAAAATTAGACTTTGCCAGTATACTACTTGGTATTAAAAATTTTTGTAATTTCTATCTGTTTTAAGCATTTGAGGCGCCAGCACGATAGTACAGTCCAGCACGACAGACAACAAAAAATTATCTGTCTGTCGTTCTGCCAGTGACGCTTTTTTTTATTCGCACATCTCGTAAAACTGACTGACGCAAATAAAATAAATTTTGGTGCCATGATAGATGATCAATTAACTTAAACTACAGGAGTCGAATTTTTAAAAAAGTCTTTAGATTTTGAGATTTTCTGAAAATTGTATCAAACTACATAAATTTTTGTTCTCGTATCACGTAATAACGACTAAGGCAAAAGAAATGAAATTTAGTGACATGATAGGCTATCATTCAAGTTATAGGCGCCGGATTTAAAAAAAAAATGAGAATTTGAGATTTTTTTGAAAATCGTTTCAAACTGCGTAAATTTTTGTTATAGTATGCATAAAAACTACATATAATTTGCACAAGAAGTGTATCCTTTCAAAATATTCAAAAATATCAACTTTTTGTGTGCAAATTGCGTACAATCTATAAGTGTTTTGCAGAAAAATGTAGATTTTTTCGAGCAGGGTAGGTGCTATAATTTTCGATTATTTATTTAAAAAACTGTACTTGCACAATAACTATTAGCATAGCTATATAGTTATTGTACAAAAAAGTTAATATGATGATGTGGAGAGTGTTAATAATTTGTATTGCATATGATTCGAATTATAAGTATTATACTACAATAAATTTGAATTATAAATCCACTATTCATCACAAATAAATAGGATTATTGTTCATTACGACGTGAGTACACAGTTATTGATAATTAATAAATTGACGTACATAATTATTAATGAAATCGAACAAAATCCGACACGTGAAGAAAAATGTGTATCGCTGATGTATACCGTACGCATACGCATATACCAGCTGTGTCACGTTGCGGCCTGTGCACGCGCTCCCTCTCTCTTTTCAAATTTTAAATGTGCACACAAAAGTGATATTCTGACGTGTAATCCTTCGACTGACTTTTTCCCCCCACCCCAAACAGAAATGTTCCAAGTTGATACCGTCATCAGGGGAGACCCGACACGGTAAGTAAGGTAAGCGCTTGGTCGGGGCGCAATTTTGAACTCAAGAACTGAAAAAAATCTTCATCTAGAGTATAAATGGGAGTGCTTTTTTTACATTTGCAGGAGGGCGCCATGTACCCTAGGGCCGCCTTTGGCCATCGTATTTTTTTATACAATGAAAATTTGTTTTCATCGTGTCATACTTGCCACTCATACCATTTAATTCTCACAACGAAATGTGCTTCAGCGAAAATTATTAATATAAATTTCGTTTAAGTTTCAATTCTAGCTAGATGGCAGTATGTAATTGATTAAGACAAAGTTACTCGAGGTCTACTTGCTTATGCGAAATGGGGGGTGCTCAGTTGGTGGACTTCAAAAGGGTTCTAACTCGTATTTACGCTTCATCTGGATTAAACAACCCAAAACTCAGACGGTTGGATTGACAGCTGCAAGGTGGGTTAGAACCGCAGACCTTCAAAATAGATAGGAAAGACAAAAAGAAATAACAAACATCAAACATTTTCTAACTTCTTCAGTAAATATAAAAATTCATGTACAAATATAAGAATATATTCCACCCCTGAATTATTTTTTTTTTCCAATTCAAGGACTGTTAGCACGTATTGATCCAACGGGAGAGGTTGTGCTACTAACTTCCGCCAGCAGACATTTATCTTAGCGAAAATTAGTTTCCTCTTATCTTATTGCCAGCGCTTTCATTTCACACCAAAATAAAAGATAAACAAACAAATCAATTTGAAGGGAAAGGAAATTTTTCTCCACAAAGCGCAAAAGTATTCAGTTTGCAAAACGACAAACAAACATGACAGCTCACTCAAACACCCAGTTCAAAACAAACACTCACAAAAATCGGGGAGGGAACAAACAGGGCGGCTTTTCATCAAAAATAGAAATTTAATGAAACCAATTATAACACAGAAGGCGCTTCTCGGTTTACGTCTCCCAAATAAAACGCGGGGGGTTTTATTTATCCACGGCGAAGAGGGTAATTTAAGGCAAAATGCAGAGTAAGTATGCTGTGGGCGAGAGAGTTCTTCCTTCCGAAAAATATTTTATTTAATTTAAAAATCATCTTTTCAATTATTGGTTAAGCCACAAAAATGAAACTGCAGTCTATTTTTTACCGAGAAATTGAACCTTTATTTCATTTGAATCTCTTGATAAATTAGATTAAGTCGACAGAGTAAATAGAAAAACTTTAATGATCTCACAGATACTAGGAGAGCAAGAATGGTGTGGGGAAGGGAAGGAGGGCGGACAGTGAGTTAAAATGCTTCATTTCAGAAGAGGAATGTGTGTGTGTGGGTGGTGGTGGGAGGAGGGGACTTTTAAATTCGATTACTCCAGCTTCTTTTTTTCTCTCCCCCAACTTCCTCCTTGAAAGATTCAGACATTCGATAGGCAATTATTTATCTGAAATATGCATCTAATTATCCATGCGTTGGTCCTAGATACTGGGAAAAAGGATTAAGAAAATTTATAACTTCGTTCTTTTTTTTTTTAAAGAGTTTTTTGTGAAATGTGGTATTTGAGTAACAATCATAATTTAGAATACTGATAATGGTGAACTTGGAAAAAAAACTTAATCATGGGATGATTTGTTGCAATAAGGGTTAATTTAATCCCTGTTTAACATTTTAAAAATTTACTTATGAACTAGTTTATCGTTACTATATTAATGCTGGAAAAGTTTAAGCTCAAATGCAAAGAAAAAAACATTTAACTGGTTGTCGAAAACGGGAATTTGAGATCAAAATTATTTAGTTTACTCGATTCGGAAGAATTCCTTTTACTATTATTTGGTGTCCAGACTATTTTAAGCTATCTGAATCCACCATTGACTTATTCCACCATTGACCACACCATTCACTTATTTAATAACAAAGTATCAGATAAAATTTTACGACCTCGTGTTACTATTACAAACTTATTACTAAAATATCATCGTCATCATATCTAAAAAAGTCATAAATTAATAAAGTTTTATCAAGTCTTGGTAATATATCTTGAAAAAAATTTTGCTGCTTTGCATTAAAAATTAAACTTGAATAATTTGTGTTATGTATAGGATCCAACAATATTCTCCAGTTGTACAACGCTAAATATCTAAACGCTAAATATCCAGCGCTAAATATCTCAACATGTCTTTCTATTTCCAGGGATACAGAAGTGTGAAGGCATTAATACTTTCATCTGAAATTTATAAACCTTGCAATAGCCGACGACATGCAAGTATTTTGCTAAAGATAAAAGTGTGCACCACAAGAAAAATAAGAAAAAGCATAGTAATGCTAACAGATTTTAAATAACATCTATATGAGAACGAAATTGCAAATATTTTTTATATAAATTTCAGAGAAGTATATTTAAAAATATCTTTATTCGAAAGTAGGGCGCTCTTGAAAGCTTTCCGAGTTTCCTATTACAATTTTACATCGAAATTCTCATTAAAATTGTAACTGTGGCTGTGCTCTCCCAGTAGTTCTGAAAATGACACGCTCATCCATTTCCACAACTGCAAGGGCTGACGAACAGCAAACTCGAAATCTTCACGACCAGTTAAGAGAAAGTCTGCGCCGACTCTCCTCAAGAACATTCCAAGACAAGATACAACCGTCAAAACGAAAAGCCCCCACCGCTCCCTGACAACGAGAAAACGCACAACTGCTATTACTCCAGCATGTCTTCTGGAAATAACAGAGAATCTGCGTTTGCCGACTTCAGGAAGATCTTCGCCAACTTCAGAATCTCGTCATCAGGATCATCCGTCCAACAAGGCCGGGGCTCTGAGCAATGAGATAATTTCGAATCTCGGACACTCCGGGAGGTCGAACAAATAGACCTGAGAGACACCCCTTTTCCCCGGAGACATTTGTCACTCCAATGTGTGAAAATGAAAGCTTGCGGGCGAGCGCTGCAGATATTATGCACAGTGGTGATCGTGACGGGTAATTTAAACTGATGCCTCACTGAGATGGGAACGGCTGCGTTTATTGAGAAACGCATGGGAAATGAAGTGCGATTGAGTGGCAAGTTATTCTGGAATAATTACGAAGGGTTAATGCGTCCTGTAACTGGCAGACGCACATAACGCATTAATGCAGTCGCATATTCAACGCAACAGCGAAAGTAAAGCGCAGTGCCTGAACGGCTGGATGGTAGCAATAGACTGAAAAATGTATGGAAGTGACTTCTTTTTACTAGTAGTTTTCCTTATATCGGTGTTGAGTTTTTTTAACCACTTCGGCCTAGAATTTTGAATAGAGCAGATAAAACATCAATGAGTGGTTAGATGTGCTGCACTACATGTGAGTATCTTAAGTATGAAAGAAATATTATAACATTCAGCCAATTACCAAACTAATTAAAGAATGTTCTAATGATAGGATACGGGGCTATAATTCAGAAAATGAGCAAACATTTTTACAGTTATTTTGTATGAAACCTTTTGAAACAATTTCTTTGTGCTTGAAAACATGAAAAGATTTCATACTTCTCATACATTGATGCATTCATACACATGCATGTAACTTTTGGCTTACGATGACTTGACAAGTCCACTATCTTCTCTCTGGAGATTTTCTGCGATCTACAGAGAGCAAAGATGATAACGTTCTGCTATTCGCGCATGTATTATTAGTAGGAGACAAGGTTCTGGTACTAAAATTCTCGAAAATGAAAGAATATAGAGTAATGCAAAGATGTGTTCTAATATTAGGCTGAAGGGGTTAGTAATACACTAAAATTTTTTTTTCGTTTGTTTTTAGTATTTTATAGAATCACACACCTTTCTCTATGCATCACGAACTTTGAGGCTCATATAGAAAACAACTTGGCTAATTTCTAAGTTTTCTACATTCCTAAAGCGTCCTCACCTTTTTACTGCATTTATTTTAATTTGACAAGTTTTATCGCGTTTGTTCTCTGAATTTGTTTGTGCGTTAGAACAATTAATGTGAAAAGTTACTAAGTTCATCAGTACGAATTGCAAATTCAGAGTTAATTATCTGGAACTAGAAAACTGAGCAAGACAGATTGAAACCTGAAACTGTTATTAATAATTTTTGACAGGGGGCACATTTCAAATATTAGTTTTAGGAAAACAAGCGCAAGTTTCTCTTTTCTTCAAGGACCGTCTCAGGAAGGGACAGAAAGCGAAGATTTATTATTGACGCGGTGATTAAAAGGAAAAATTGAAATCTGCCTGAGGCTCTTGCCGAAAACTTCACTTAATTTTTGTCAATGCTCGAAAGTAGTCATCAGGGAGTGAGTGTTTGCTTAATACGCTGAGAGCATTGAAAGAGGACGGAAATGGGAAATTGTTTTTACTCAACAACACGTTCAGACAGTTGTGGATGAGCAAATTGTTATGGAATTCAAACAAATCGCAGAGTCATAATAAGAAAACTCACATAAAAATATAACTACAATAGGGACATTTAGGGTGGTAAGAAGGGTCGAGCCTTCTTAATCTTCTTGCTCCTTTTTTTGAGAATGCGCATTGGCGAACATTGCCTTTATCTGCCCAATCAATGCTCCAGTCTTATTCCGAAGCTTCGTTCTTTGAACGCTGTACTGAGGCACAAACTTGCTCTGGCCCAAATTTTGGCTCAAAATATATTATCACCAACTCGAAGCTGTAGCCGGTGAGGGGGGTGGGGGGTGGGGGAGGTGTTCAAGGGAGTTTGACCCTCCCCCAGGAAATTTTAATCATTACATTTTTAGTTTCTTATTTGATTTGATTGGAGATGAATTAAGGGTCGTCTAAATGAAAGTGGCTCCACGGGTGGTTTTAGGAATGGTTTAATGGTATTAATATAAATTAGTATACAAAAAAAAATAATAATATAGGGGTAACAGATAGGCTAAAAAATGTCATTTTGTAGGTTGAAACAAGTGTCCCAGCGTGGACGAGATGATTGATACTTGGGTGAAGAAGATCCGGGGAAAGGGGCATCCTTTCATTCAGTATTGTGTGCACACTTCTTTGCTCATAGACATTTCCTCCGTTATTTCGTAAATGATGATTCGCTGATTCATTCTCACTAGACGATCATTCAAAATGTGTATTCTATGGAATGTATATCACGCAGATCGGTATTCCGATGGTATAGGGATTTTAGTGATAGAAAATGCAGTAAAAACGGAAGGTGAAGACTTGGTCAACCGCATGTAGTTATCAGCAATGAAGCAGTTGCAGCTATGGACATGTCTCGGGAGAATGAATTGCGAAACCACCACTTGCGAAATAGCGCAGGAAATGTCAATGAGAAAAGGAAGTGTGCAAACAATATTGATGATTTAATTTATTCATTGTGTCATGTTTCTTTTTCCATTAGGTTTTCCTACGTAGTAGAGCCAAAAACATAAACGATTAATTTATTTTAAATATGTATTGAAAATACTGAGGTAAATTTTAATTAATAGTTTCCAATATGTCATTTTGCCTGCAAAATTGAACTGCAGTTACTAATTTGAATTGTTTATTTTACATAGTAGACTCACTTTAAAATTGTATACAAGGTTTTCATGCATATCCAGCTACTTTTCTTGCATATAACCTAATACCTCATAACCAGTATCAGTCTCCTTCTATATATTCTTCACGGCAAGTTCAGTACCATTGCTGCATTGGCACTATCAATTTACTTCTTTCAGACTTTTTTTTTAATTTTATAATGATATAAATTTCGATCATAAATATTATTACCTATAACTAGTAATAAACAGGAATGAAAAATATTTTTATGTGCAATAAACCCAGGCTGGGGAGAAAGCGAACCAACAAAAATATAATTAATTAACAGATAATTAATTAGGCAAAAAAGAAACAACTATCTTATATTAACCAATGTTTATTTAAAATTATGAATTAAAATTTAACAGAAATTTATTTTCCTAATTAAAGGGCATATACGATTGCCAGTCAAAATGGATAAGATGGTAATGGGGCTTACCTACTTCGCTACAATGCGGTGCAGATTCGTGTTGTTGAAAAAAATTAATACTAGGCTTTCCCCCTCAAAGAAAAATAAATAAAATAAAACTGTTTCTTTTTTTTTTTTTTTTTTTTTTTTTTTTTTTTTAAGTATCGCCTCCCTTCCAGCCGCAATTTACCTATCTTCATGTTCTACGAGAGATTAGCCTATGGAAAGTATGCTTATATTTTTCTCTTCCAATTTTGTATTGTATGCGAGGACCCCTCAAAACTCTTAACTGGATTTCGTAAACTCCTATATTTTTTTTTTCCCTACTAGGTACAGATAGCGGTTAAAATTTGTTTCCATTTTTGAGGATCACAAAAGGACCATCTCTAAAAGCTTTACTTTTTGTTCGCTTATCCAGAAATTATATTAGCAAAAAATTATTATAGGTCAAATTGATGTACTGTGACGGCAATAAAATAAACAGGTGCTACCTAGCACTTCACCACCAGGCTGCTGTTGATTTGGAAAAGAACTCTTGCAGATCATTTTCGAAATGAAAATGCTTCAACAAAACTACTGGCGAGATAAAAAGACTCTTTCGAAGGTGAAAATTCAGAACTGCGTTTCATGGAATACGGCTGCATATCAACTAAGAGAGAGCAAGCCTCCAATAATAATTCATGAAACTGTTTTCACACAAAATCAATGTATAAACACAGAGCTCATTCCTCGGCCGTGGTGCAAATCTTCAGGATGTTTAACCAATCTCTGGCAGTATATTTGACGCAGTTGAAACGGAAATAATTTATGAGCGTGGACCACACAGGATTTAGGTGAAAATACTGCGTGCAGCATGCTATTTTACTAGAATAATTCAAAAGTGATTGCCATTTTCTAAAGGATTATTCAAAATTTAACATGTATTAGCATTAAAGTTTTCGCGAAATAAACATTAAAAATCCACTGCCTTAAGATGGTTTAACAGTTAGACGTATTATTTATGAGGTGTTGTTAAAGAGTCTTTAACTTTCATGTAAAATTCTTTATTTTGTTTCACAAAGTATTATATGGTTTCCGTCAAAAGTACATTCTGTGCTTTATACCTCCATTTTAGGTAATTTCACATTATCTTTATAAATCATATTTCATTTTTAACTTAATTTTTACACTGAAAAAAGCCAAAAATTACCTTTTAAAATATGTTTTAAAGTTGCTATGTTTTAAAAAGATTTAAAAATGCACTACTCAAAAAATTTGATATTTTAAACTCATAATTTAACTAAAAAACTACGGGTATTACGTAAACACCAGTTGTGTTTCAGCATTAATCACTATACATGATTGTTTTCTGTACTTTTAAAAGCATAATGCGGATTACTGATCTCTAGTTATCAGGCAATTAATAAGCATTTTTAAGGAATAAATGAATTTTCATTTTCTGCAGTGTTGTTTCAATTTAAAGTGAATGTTATACTAATAAAGTAGATCCCATACATTCTGAAAAAATGTGTGTGTTTCGTTCATATTTTCCCTTATCCAGACGTTAGTCATTTATTGTTCCTTTGTTCTACTTTAATTGAAATCATATGACTCAAGCAGTGTATGACCGCTTCCGAATTGAGCGTAAGTCCGTTGTCAGTTATAAATATCGAGCTAGGATTAACTCGAAAATAAAATCATATATAGTATTTTTTTTTTAGATTAGTTACGTAAATAAACAAATATTTTATACCAATTTATTATGTGAAAATTTAATAATTAGTAAAATTTATGTATGTATAGATTGTTGAATTTATAAAAATAACAAACAGCAATAGCTTAAAATGCATTTCAGAGGAAAAGGTCTAAAAATTTGATACTTTAATTTATAATTGACTGACTTGTAAAGAAATATTCTGAA
Source organism: Cheiracanthium punctorium (assembly GCA_038373885.1). NCBI lineage: Eukaryota > Metazoa > Arthropoda > Arachnida > Araneae > Cheiracanthiidae > Cheiracanthium > Cheiracanthium punctorium. The sequence goes on from JAWZYV010011719.1 coordinate 992,742, forward strand.
GCACTTTCATATTTTTTATAGGCACTAAAGTGATTATATATATATATATATATATATATATATCATAAAAGAGTATCATAACCCGTGCATCGCTCTTTATTTGTCTTCCTTGTTTCATTATATTGGAAAGTGTATTCTAATCCATGCGTGTGCCGCATTTGTTTCCCTTCTTCCGTAAAACGCTTCTTTGGAATTGATATCCATATTAAAATTGTCTACAAAAACTGTTTTACAATTTTCGTCAGGCATATTCTAACATACTTCACCTTTATTTATACATTATCGAAATTTCTGATATTGCTATTACATAAACAATCGTGTTTGCCGATTTCTTGCCAAATGCGGAAGGCATAGCTAAGCTAGGCTCCGTTTTGGAAACTTATTTTGAAACACCAAACTTAGTGATAAATCGCCAAAAATAGCCAACCTTGGCGACTTTAGAAATTTCATTATCCTTCAGCTTTCTGGCAACACTTGAAAAATGATTCACCGTTTCGTCACGAAGACAAAAATCGTTGTCTGAAATTCACATATTTTAAGTGTTTATTCAAAAAGGAAACCCTACACATAGATTAACAGAACTTTCTATTAAGAACAGGTTTCGTGAACATATCAACAGTCAGACAAAAATACAGGAATAATACACATGATTAAAAGAAACTATAAGAATAAGGTTTGCAATTTTAAATCAAAATGCCGGGAAGCATTTTGCTAATTAAAATGTAAAACATAAACTAAAATCTACAGAACTTGGATAAACGTCTGAACTCGGCGGGTTTATAAAAGGGAAATTTCAGCTAAGAACAATTGATGATGCCGTTTGAACCCACACGAATACAACTCAACCCATCTTTGAAGTTAATTATCACAAAGTTAGAAAAATCGAGAGAAACTGTTTATAACTCAATGAATGATTAATAATTTTTGCCTGAAGAACTTTTCAAACATTTAGTTTCAGGAAATGAGGATGAAACTTTTCTTTGGTGGGAATTCTAGAGTTGAAACAGATTCTCCTCATTTTTAAAAATTATTGAAAGTGAACTGAACTTTCGAGGATGGACTTTGATCTTGAGAAATTGTTTTATAATTGATTTTCGCTTTCTGAGATTCGATTGGTATTTTACTTTGCGAAGACTGTTTCAGAAAATTCATATAGTCGAAAGTTAAAAAGTGTCATTTGACTTAGTTTAGGATAATTTGTATTTGAGTATTTCTGTACTGAAGTAGAGATGAGGATATTGAACAAACGACTACACTCATGCAAAATAAAGACGTTCAAATTTTATTTCAAGAAATATAGCGTTAGAAGAATTACTTTTGCAACTAATTTAACAACGGCGGCTAAATTTATAAATTTACACTTTCTGCATGAAATTTTTTTCAGCGGCGTACTCTCCGAGTGAAAATTCAGTTTAATTCATTTTAGTTGTATACTGCTTGTAAATAAATATTTTCAATCTCAGGGGTCGATGCAGACGAAAATTGGGTCCGTTTTGAAGCCCCCTTCACAAAAATACAATCGATTTAAAACGACCCCTTCACAAATAGTTTGTATCATTATGGCAACGCTACGCTAGGACGATCTGCCAAGGATGGAGGTGCCTTCTTAGGAAGACTTACTAAGGGGTTCTAACGCGGATTCACGTTACATCTGGAGAAAACCTGCTAGAACTCCAGACCGTTAGATTGGCAGCCGCGCGATGGCACCCGAACCCGGGAACTTCACACTTCGGCCGTCTACCATTTTCAGTGAGATAACCACTGTGCCATGGTGAGGCGGGCCTCTTCACAAAAATACAATCGATTAAAATGGGCCTTCATTGGCATTTTGCACGAACTTTTAATCTGTTTTATCAATCATTTTAACCAAAAAAAGTGACTTATATTAAAAATTAGTATAAAAATCCACAAAAATAATTGTTTCAATTCTGTCGAAGGTTACTACAAAAAATGAAAACAAACACGATATGAAAAGCATTATATTGATTTTAAATGCAATGTAAAACAGTACTGTGAGTTGCCGGAGCCTCCGGGGATAGGACAGGGGACATATACATTATTTCTTCATTTGCAGCGACCCCGGAGGTGCATTATAAAACTATTCTCATTAGCAACAACTGTAGAATATAGTATTATTTTTACTAATTTTCATATGCTTGGTATTCAGGATAAGGAAATATTTAATTTTTTAATTCAATATTTAATTTTATTTATTTTAATATTTAATTTCATTAATTTAATTTTTTATTTTATTTATTTTATTAATCTTAAAAATAGGATCTATTGAGTTTAAGTTGATCTACGCTTTTACGCATCTCGACAAACATTCATAATCTTTTGAAGTTCTGCAACTTTTTTTTAAAGGACATTCCTCCAACAAACGATGTTAGCCAATTCTGAAAAAATGAAAATAAAACCCTTAACTTCACTTGATTAAAAAAGAAAAATGTTGATTTCATTTTATTAAGTAATGTTTCTTTCTTTCATTACCATTTAAAAAAAAAAAAAAGAATCACTCCGATCTAGAAACAAAATAACATTCCCCTTTTTCTCCAAGTACGCCGCCCACTCTCTGACCAAAAAGTTAATTACATAAATTGAAAAGAATGCATTTTGGGGACAGATCCGAACTCGGATAATCATTTTCGTCTCAAGGACTTTCAAATATTGGTTTCAAATATCGAGAAAGGAAAGGCAGCAAGCAGCATCTGAGTGCAGAGGGGGGTCCGTTGCTGAGAAAGTTTTTCGCCGATATGAGAGAGGGTGCCAAGCTTTATTAGTGAAGATGAAAGAAAATGATTTAGAAGACAGCCGAATTCCAATTTTATACTCCGGAGTTGTTTCTTCCACTTCATGGCCAGAGACAATTTCGAGAGGGAAAGGCATTTTCCAACTGTAAGTGTGAGCTCTGGTGCCTCGAAAAGTGATATCACTCGAGTCGAGTAGAGAGTTCTTCAATATTACGAAGCCAAAAAGCTTTTTTTTTGTGTGTGTGTAAAAATATGTTGAGAAATTCCTCACTCAATGAACTAAATATAGTGGTTTAAGTTTGTCCTTTTTGGAAATAATGCAGCTTTTCAACAGCTTTTTAACCCATTTATGCCGAGTGTCCCTTTTTTGGGGTCGGCATTTTCGCTATCAATCGGAAACGTTATTTATTTTTCCCAGCCTTTATTCACGAGTGTTGAACCTGAACTCCACAAAATATTTTAGCATGACGAAGTAGGATGCTGACATTTCATTTTTTATACATAATGATTTTAAAAGAAATCGTACCTTGTTCAAGAAGTTGACATTGGAAATTTATTGACAAAAATCGAAGAAATTCGCAAAAAATATCTGGCCACAAATAGGTTAAAGAATTTAATTTTGCAAACTGAGTTTGCAATTCTTGAGACTTGGAAAAATTTTGAATGTGCCTTTACGAGTTATACTGTGAACTCTTAAAAGCAGCTGAACTCATAAGAGTACCGAAACATTCAGGAAAATGTGATAAATATACGGAATTTGAAGGCGATTTTTGGGCTTATGAATTTTTACGTAAGTTGCACGAGACATACAGCTTTACTGTTGGTATCAGTCCATAGTTAATTGGATGAAGAAGCATCATTGACTTTTTTGTGTTTAAAATCAGTGGTTTGTTTTAAAAGCTATTCAGAAGTCTTGTGATGGCGATTATTTTTTCAAAAACAACTCCCTTAGTACTGGAAGAAACTAAAGATTTAATTCAAAGATTAATACTTACTAATACATTAAATTTTTTTAAAGCTTTTCAATCAGGTTTAAAAGTGTATACACCTTCTTAAAAACGTATTCCAAGGTAAGCAGATCTCCTAATTTCTCATGTCGGCTTCAGATATAAAGAATTTTTATTCATAAAAAGAAAATCACGTAGTTTTTAATAAAGATTTTGTATATTTGCTTCAAGTCGTATGTTTTTGAAAAACTTATCTATTAATCACAAAAAATTAAATAAGAAAATATACTCTAATAGTTTTTTTTTGTTATGCGAGTGTACATTATTTCAGTTTGTCTGTTTGCTTGGCTGCCCGCAGGCAGGCTATAAAAATCATAAATATGTCGATTTCTAAAGAATTTGTGTGATTTTCAGATAAAACAGTGTATCCTATTGAAAATGATGTATATAACATAACCAGTTTTTTTACAACTGCACAAAAAGTACACAGAATTCCATGAACATCAATTGCATTAATCATAATTTAGAGACGTTAATCTATTTACAGAAAAAACGAACTAGTTCATATTATATAGATTTATAACAGCATGCTCTCTATCAAAACAGTTTTTGTAACATTTCAAGCACTCTCATATGGACTCGCAAAACTTTTATTAATCATTCCTTACGGGACGGGGAGGTGGGTTTATTTTAAAGAGGTTTTCTCTTTAAGATAGGCTAGATATAATAAAATTCAGTTTTGGAGAGAAGTCTTGCAAACATCGATCAATAAAAACAAACCATAACTGAAGTAATCTCCTCAATAACACCAGCAATGTTGCGAAGTGTGTTAAAAAACTTGGTTCTACGTGTTCATGTTTGCATTCAAAAGTATGGCGAACATTTTCAACATTTGCTGCAGGGAATAATACTGTAAAACATTTGAATTAAATTATGTTTAAAAAAAAATAAAATGATCATAGGAATAAGGACGACTTATAGTTTTTCTACAGGGACTTATAGTTTTTCTACAGGGCTACGACAAAGGTTTCTTTTACATTATGGCATATGGGGAGAAATTCTTGAAAGTGCGCTAGCGTTTAAACGGTACATTTGATTGAGCTCCAATTGGGCATATATGCTATAAACCACCATCGTAAGATCGGTATTGATTTTGATGTGTGTAGGACTTATAGTATTTCTATAGGGCAACGACAAAGATTTCTTTTACATTATAGCGTATGGGGAGAAATTCTTGAAAGTGCTCTAGCGTTTAAACGGCGAATTCGATTGAGCTTCAATTTGATATATATGTTTGAATTATTCATCGATTAAAATTTATTTAAATGCTTGTTAATGATCTTAATCGTAAGTGTTCGGAAAGTCGAGTGGAGTCACTCCAGATTTTTACAAGTGAAATACTATTTAAAAAAACATTATCTATGTATTTAGAACACAAGTAATATCTTCCTTCTACATGTTAATGAAAGAACATTCTCGAGATCAAAAAACAAATCCATAAATACAAACATCCCGAGGTATTCGACTCTGTAACACTCCTTAATACGCGAGTAAAAGCGTAACAGAAACTAAATGCAAACATTAATTACAAGAAATTTTAGCCGTTTAATGATGTCCTGGCCGCATTCGGTCCGGCTCAGAAATAAATGAATGCTAAGTTGTGAGTTGCGAAAGTAGAACATGGACTTCATTTTTCACACTCAAATGAGGAAAAGTATCTAGTTACGTCGTAAGTCGCACTGTCATAATTTAAATTCATTATGCTCTTGACACTTAACCAAAAGAGAAAAAAAAAAAGAATAAGAAATCTGTCTTCATTCATGGATTTTATACAACTGCAGTGATATGCATGGTTTAGAGTGCTATATGCTACGAATACGAACGGAAAGAGTTTGAAAAAAAACAACAACAACACGTAATTGAATCTTCCTTTTACAAGTCGGTCTGCTAAATTTAGAAAAAAAAAATGACTTTTTTTTTTTTTTATTTCATTTGATGCGTTAGCAACAAAACGGATGTAAATAAAGGCATGACCAGAGTTTCTGTTTTACAAATAATTAAAGAACACTAAGCTATCAGCCGGATTGTTAAAAATGATCATCTACGGATATACAGTATTTTATTTTTATTATTTTTATTACAAGTCAGTCTGCTAAATTTAGAAAAAAAAAGAATGACTTTTTCTTCATTCGATGTGTTAGCAACAAAACGGATGTAGAGAATTCCATGACGAGAGTTTCTGTTTTACAGATAACTAAAGAAGACTAGCTATGCGCCGGATTGTTAAAAATAATCATCAACGGATATACAGTATTTTATTTTTATCATTTTTTTTTCTCAAAGAGCAGGAACTTGCTCATCAAGCATTTGGCCACTACTACGGCCGAAATTGCTGACCCTTTTATTATGTATTCACCCAGTGGGCAGCCAGCGTTGCCCCCTATGAAGGAACGGACAAGTAAGCATCCAAACACGGAGTCAAACCAGCATCCAAGGTGTGGTAGATTGATTCTTCAGCCACTACACCAACTGGGCGGTTTCTTTTTTATCATACACTAACATATACGGATATTTTAGATACTTAATTCGGAGACAAAATTTAGGATTACTTTCGTCATAAGGATACGTGTTAAAAAAAAAAAAAAAAAAAAAAAAAAAAAAAAAGAGAGAGAGAGAGAGATATCTATGAAATTGAGGTCTGGAGACCCGCTGGCCATAACATACAGTGAGTACTTTCTTCTTCCAGATAATATTCGACATTTTATGTTTCACTTTGGATATTAGTGTACAAGTAGGGATATCAAAAAAGCGTTGTATGCCAGGTATAATATATGCTACATAAAAAAACAAAAAAACAGTTACAGTATTATGTATGTAAAAGATTAATACTAACTACAATATATGCAGGTGTAAAAAAAAGACTAATAATAGAGAAACAGCTTTTCTGAGATATAAGAAATAGAGAAACAGCGTTTCTATAACTAAAACACATATTTAGGAATAATCGCATTTAAATAAATTTGTTATATGTTTGAGCTTCAGCAAACCAGTAATAAAAACAAATCATTATTTTAATTCGAATCTCTATTCAGATTCAAAAATAACGCCACAAACTCAAAATATCATCTTCTTAAACTGAAACATTTAGAAAATTTTCTATTGGATATAACACTGAAAATGTTTTTAAATTGTGTCATATTCACAGGGCGTCCACCGCCGAGACGAGGCAAAAATAGTATCATTAGTAGCCTCATACTAGCATAACAAAGTTGACAAAACAGCATACAATTCTTAATTTTAGCAGCCAAAATAGTAGCACTTGTTTCAGAAAAAAAAAGAAATTATCAAATTAGTTTTTTCTTTTTACTTTCTCATTAATAATGTGCAAGTAAAACGATCCCTCTGTATCGAGTAAAAATATTCACGTTTTAACCCTTTGAGGCGCAACCCTTTCCCAATGCTGAAAAAAGGGCAGCCGTTGTCATCGATTGGCTTCACTACCAGCAAGATGGTGGACGATCGAAACGTTCATCGCGTGCCACAGATCTAGAGACCCTTTTTGACGACAGATGGCTGTGCGTGCGTCAAAAAAGGGTCTCTAGATCTGTAGCACGCGATGAACGTTCCGATCGTCTGCCATCTTGCTGGTAGTTAAGTCGATCGATGGCAACGGCTGCCCTTTTTTCAGCATTGGGCAATCTTTCCAGCTGTTCTCGCGTTCTTCCATTTTTCAGCAGATGTCAGTGCTGTTAAAAATAATAGTGACAATTTTTTTACGGGAAATAAACGTGTTAAAAAAAGGATTCTCTGAAAACGTCAGAGTTTGGTGACCTCACGGCGAGGACACCGCGCAGTAAAGGATTAAAATACAACAGAATAAGAATATATATTTTTTTAAATTCACACAGCTGATATTTATAGTAAAGTTTAATGATCTCGCAACTCTACAGAAAACATTCAGATTTTGTACGAAATAATAATGAATTTTTTTTAACACAAAAATTCATTCGTCGATTAAAAAAAATGGCTCATATATTCCACCGTATAATGAATCATCATACGCTAACTTAACAGCTGCAGTTGTGTGAAAAATTAATAAACCTGCAAGTGGGTGCTTTTCAATAGAGATCGGCCTCAAAATTTAAATGGGAAAAATGCATGACAGATAGCCGGTATAATCAGCCTTAGTCATTTTCCCACACGGGGCGTATATTCATTCTTGGTCAGTGGATCATTATTTATCGTCTACTAGGGATAGAGTAAATTCCTGACATAGTTCTCTCCGTTGGCAGAATGCGACGATATAAATAAATAGACGGACATCAAGGGATAAAAAAAAATGTGTATAGATTAGTCCGTGTAATTATTGATAGGTCACTATTTTTTACTGTAATTCTTCAGTGTACCAATGTCAGTATGCAATATGATAATAGAAAATGTCGATATTTACATTCGTGCTTAAAATGTAAATAACGACATCGCTTCGGTCGCAGCGTGATTTGAATTTATCCTTTAAAAATGTTTAATTCGTTCATTTTATCCTAGTAAGCAGCATATCCTAGTATCCGCAGCTGTTAAGTTAGCGTATGATTCATTATACGGTGGAATATATGAGCCTTTTTTTTTGGTAATCGACAAATGAATTTTTGTGTTAAAAAAAATTCATTATTTCGTACAAAATCTGAATGTTTTCTATAGAGTTGCGAGCAATCATTAAACTTTACTTTAAATTTCATCTGTGTAAATTTAATGAAAATAGTAGTTATCAAGATTTTGGTTAAGTCTTCAAGCACGACAACTGACGCAAAATACAAAATATTTTGCTCAATAAACTACTTGCACTAGTGTTAGTTGAAGTTCGTGGAACGATTTAGGGAACCGCCTAATTCATTAAAGGGTTAGAGACGATTGGATTTTGTGGTATTTTAACTGCACGGCTGAGTCGCTATCTTTGAAAGTGGTTTAAGTCCATCTTGGCAAAAAGTTCGTTTATGGTAACGTTGAATGCAATCCGGTATGACTTTTTTTTACCTATAAGCCGTTTCAAAAGACGTTCTTCAAAGTTTTCATCATTCCTCAATATAAGTTTACATAAAGAAATTCCAAAAGACATATACAAACAATTAAATATTTTCGTATAATATAAAATGGACATACACCAAAGAAAGCAGCTCAAATGCCAGTGATTATTATTTTTTTTCTTCTTTCTCAGAACATTTTAGGCACATATTATTTAATATTTCTTTGTAGAATAATTGTTTTAGATCGTGCAGTAGAAAAGTTTAGAACATAAGGTCTTATCTTAGAAGAGGGTGAGCAGAGTTTTACTGTATATACTTTGAGGAAGGCTCGCGGAATAACAGAACACTTGAAAAAGGGGCTAAAATTATCTTTTAAGGAGCACTTCAGAATGCGTGGAGAAAGAGCAACTATGACACATGCGTTTGGAAGACACATGAGTTATGACACATGTGTCTCTTTGTGAAGACAAACTCTTTTAAAGCAAATACGCATTGGAGATTTATTTTTTAAATGATTATAATTTAATAAAATAATGAAGAAGTTAATGACAATGATTCTGAATTAGCAAATGATAGTGCAATTTCGACAGATTACTTGCGCGGTTAATTCAGTTTACGGGAACAAATCTGACACAGATGGATCCATGTCAAGGATCGAAGTAAGTCGCGGCGAGTATTTGAAACAGGGTTTTAAATGCTCATTGGTACGTTTATGGTACCACTGCGTTTTTCTATTTCAAATGCAGTGTGAATGCGAGTCTACAGTATATAATATGGATTGTTTTTGTCTCAGATGTATTTTATAGATTCATATAAAACTTCAGAAAGCCTACAGAAACACGACCCCCCTCCCCTATGTTTCGCTATATTATTTGCTTTAAAGATGAGAGGTAAAATTGTAACTGAATTTTATCATTATTCGGGAAGTTTGAGGTTTGTTGTACGTTGAGTTTTTGCAGCCAACATTTAAAAGGTTATAGAAAAATGCGAGCTCCAAAACTTTATTTCGAACACTGCTGCATGTGATGCATATTTTTATTATAATTAAGGGGAGAAATACATTTTTAACATTCGGTCATACAATATATTTTTCATAAAACTTCTAGAATCAAACATTAAGATGTAAGTTTAATAAAATTCTCCATTAGTGTTTAAAATATATATTTTTTTTTTGATTACTTGCTTGCTACGAAACACGCATTCAGTAACAATAACCCTGATTATTGGCTTTTCCTAGAAATGCAACTTTTTTTTTCCTTCGCGCTAAAAAAATATCCAAAACCTTAAAATTAATATATATATATATATTGTACAAGCTGTACAAGCACTTATTTTTATACAATTTTCTGGAATAAAAAATTAGGCAATTTTATGCGCGTTTATTAATGCGACAGTTACGTGGATTAAAGAAAAAATACATCTCGTAAAAAATACTTTTCTTATTTTGGACTTTTATATCAATTTACCTATTTGTTTTAATGTTGTTTTTCTAATCAAATAGGCATTTTTAATGAAATATGCTTGACGATATAAATATACGGGGATGATATGCCTACGATAAAATGCAATGATATCACAATAGTCCATAAATCCTATTTATCACACAAAATCATAAAATTTGTATGAATTACTGAATTATCCCGTAATTCATATGCTAATATCTGGAACTGCAATATAAATATATCGCTTATACTGAAAACGGAAAACACTGAATTAAACATATTCTTTAATAATACATTCAATGCAAAGTCCTTTTGTAAACGCAAAATTACACCATAAATCATTAAAATTATTCTGTTAGGAAAGTTTTGAAAACAGTGAAAAATACATTTTTTTATTTATTTTATTTTTTATGGTAAAGCTTAGTTGAAATTGCAGTTTCAAAACAGCATACGAATTATAAAAGCAATTTAGGGATTAAATTTACTTTTTGTATTAGAGTTTATGGCTTTAGTTGTGCGAAAGAACTTTAAATTTCATTATAGTTTAAAATAACAAGCATAGTTTCAATGATGAGCATTTTTTTTTTTATAAAAGGAAACATTTATTATTGTGAACAAAAACAATTTCATGTTATATTTTTATGTCAAAAATCTATAAATTCTGTCGGAGAGTTTCATTACTTAAACAAGGCTCTGCTAATTAATAGTAGAAGAGAAAAGCAATTAAATTCTTATATAAAAGAGAAAAAAACTTTCCTTTATTCCTATTTATGTCTGAAATTAAAGATAGTAAAAACGCCAAAAAGTCATGGACATACGAAAAATTAAATTTCTGTAACTTATGTGCTAACGCATGATTTATATATTAAAATGAAATTATTGAACAGTTTACCTTTGTCAAAACTTGCACAGGCATAAAATTTGCAGTCACAGAAATAGAAAAACATTTACCTGTAAGATAAAAGAAATGTTTAAGTTTTATTACTCAGTTTATAATACAGTTATTTTGATTAAATATGTGAATCATTAGGTATGATAATGAATAATAGCTGTATAAATTATGCTCACACCCTGCAAAAAATGTCTGTCAAATTTACTGAAAAAATCTGTCAGCCAGCACGCCACTTCATTTCCGTATGTTTTACGGAAGAAGTCTTCCGTAAATTTTACAGAAATCTTCTGTATAAGGAAAATAATTACGGAAGACTTTAGTAAAACATACGGAAATAAACTGGGGTCTCAGCTGACAGTTTTTTTCTGCTAGTTTGACAAACTTATTTTGCAGTGTATCACATCTAATTCAAAGAAATATTGTGAATTAATTATGTTTAGTGAGATGCTACAGTTAATTTCATAAGCGAAATTTTCATGATTGTAATGCACTTGATTAATATCTCACTGGAAAACGTTCAGATTATTTCGCACATGGCCAGCAGAAGATGCTAATAGTTGAGCAGTAATTTAAACTGGATTTTTTTCTTACTAAGAGCTTTCAAAGAGGCTTTTGTAATTGAATAGTTTCCTGTTTCAATAATTTAAGTCGCATTTTATTCCCAAAAATATGTATGCGCATTCTTTGTCTAGGGATAAATTTAATGGTAGCAAGTGCAATCAAATAAGATACACTGACGCTCTTATTTCTACATAATCTAAAGTTTTGAAGATATATATATCGAAAGCGGCTAATTGTGTTTACTAAATTAAAATTTGATGATATCTTTAGCCATTTAAAACATTAGTGTGACGCGACGTGCAATAATCATTAAAAGATCATTTTAAGTATCATCTTTTAACTATTAAAATAAATGGAAACCCAGCATTTTCTAAAATTGCATTTATTAATCCAGCACTTGATTTGATTCTGAAAAATTATAATAGACGCTTAATTAAATAAAATATTTATTTTGTTCACGTCTTTTATTAAATAATTTAAAGAATGCCCTATTTTATAATGAGCATAGGGTTAATGTATGTATTGTTATCTAATGGTTTTAATTGTATTCACTATTTCAAAGCAAAATAATGAATTGATCTTGTGTTTAATTTGAAAAAAAAATTAAATACATTTTTCTGTTTTGTTGCCTAATGTTTGATGCTAAGTTGATTGATTTTTTAAAGATTTTTATGTTTTATTGAAGCTTGAAAGTACCACAAAAAATGGGAAATTAATTTTTCTAATTAAATTCAAGCTTTCCAATCAGACTTTATTCATTACTTCTTGTTTTTTAAATGATATACTGCATTCATATTACTCTGTAAGATCCTACGAAAACCGGAGAGCTTCACCGCTAGAGAAATTCTACAGAAATACCACAACATAGCCATGCATTTTTCAGTAACTGCTCAAGAAGTAAACCAGGAATTTGAGTTTTTGCACAAAGTTTTCTTTTCTTGGTCATTACCACAGCTTTGCCGAAAGGTAATATAATACAAAGAGTGGCACAGATTTCACAGGATGTGGGAATTTCTGCTACAGGGAACAAGCCCTGTGAAACCCTCTTCTTCACAAAACCGCTATTCTGAAAATGGCAAGTACAAAGTACTCCAATATGTATAATTTCAATCTTTTCTTTTTTTAAGCATTTTTCTCAAAAACAGGGTCTTGTTGTTCTACAAAAGCACTAATTCTTACCGCTTCCGATTGGTAAATATGCGGTTAGATAAGTCATTATCTTTTACAGTAAACTGTAATAGTAGTAAACGTAATGTTCTTCTTGTGATGGACGGTAAATCTAAAAATTTAATAAATTTATGAATATAAACATTAAAATTGATATTGTGCTAGTATGCAGATTTTTTTAAACACTCACCTAAATTTTATTCCTTAAAATATGACCAAAGACTCATATAATAGATTACAAAGTTACCTAACATTTGTATGTTCATGGTACAGAATTAATGGCACCGATTAAAATTTTCAAGGAGGTTAAATCTAAATAAATAAAAAATTTAAATTTTTACACCACCTCGCACAAAAAATTCCGAATTATTAAATGTCCCCATGATGAGTGATGTACAAAATTTCTACTTTTCATCATGAAAAGGTTCAGAGATACGTTTAAGTAAAATTAATGAGGAGCTACACAATACCAATAATAGCAAAAGTATTATGTATTTATGCAATTATTCTTTTCTTTCGTAATTTGTGCTCAGTCCCTGAAGCGTGAACTTCAGATGCGAATTTTTCTCTGAAAGACATCGAAAAGTGGTTTAAGTCCGCATATATATATTTCTTATATATATATCTCTGCAGTCCTTTTTTTGATGAAAAGCTAAAGCTATGGGGCATATTTTACTAACTTGCCATTTTTTCGGAATGGGAACGTATAAAACTTTAAATTCTGTATTTATTTAATTTTCAGAAAAAAATTCTTAATGGATAGCATAAAATTGTTTACCTTGTCTTATGCAATTTTATAGTAATTTATTGCATATGTGTCTATGGTCAATATTTAAGGAATGAAAGCGTGGAGTGTTTTTGGGATACCGTGTATGCATAGATGTATACGTATGAATGTGTATACCAACTTTCCTGACATCACAAACAAATTAAAACTTTTAACACATTTCCCCCTAACCTTTATGCGAAAATTTCAGTAAATATTCGGCAAACATTCTGCCAACAACGATAAAAGCAAAACTTCCAATTAAATGTTTTACAAAAGAAAATCATTTGTTATTGGTGTTTTTTTTTATGAGTGTGTGCTTGTGGGTATTCATTCTGGGAGATTCCCGAATACATTGCACACGTGAAGATCCAATTAAGTTCAATTAAAAACTTCCAGATAATCCTCTCTATTCATTCGTTGAAACCGAAGTTAAAAAAAAAAAAACACACACACATTCTCTAAAACAAACCCGTCTTTTACTTCTTTGAAATCTATTTTCGTGAAATAGCAATTAGATTAGAGGGAAAAAATTATAATAAGGCAGACAAATTCCCGCCTAAGAATAATAATTGAAGAGCTTGCATAATTACGCAAGTTTTCCTTTTATCCCTTTCCTTCTGTCAAAGCGCTTGCGTCTAAAATAAAGGTAATAAAGGAGACAGAGGAAAGAAAAGTGCTTTTTGAAAAAAAAACAAAAAACAATAATATTAGTTCAAATTTGCCAGAAAGGGAAACGCACAGGATTCCCGACGCGATGATTCTGATTTTGGAATTGATTATGATTGATTAGATCATCAGTTACGATTATATGGCCTGTCATTTCAATAACAATTCGCTTTTAACCAAAAATATGCGGCTTAGCTTCAGGTACAGACCCAATTTACAACCAATTTATCCAATTTAAATAACTGTTTGATCGAACTTGGTCATCAACTGAAATCTGTAAATTTTTCCAGGGGTCTATTCAGACGTAAATTGGGTCCGTTTTGTGGGCCCTTCACAAAATTACAATCGATTAAAACGGCCCCTTCACAAAAATACAATCGATTAAAATGACCCCTTCACAAAAATGAAATCAAATAAAACGGCCCTTCATTGTCATTTTATCCACCATTTTAATGTTTTACCAATTGCTCCAACAAAAAAAGTGACTTTTATTAAAAATGGTATAAAAATTCACAAAATTAAGTATTGAAATTCACAAAAATAAGCTGTTTTAAAAAATGGGACCCTGGAAAAAAATTCGTGCATTGATCGCTGCGTTTTTTAAAAAAAAATATCGGTATATATGTATATTTTTCTATTTATTAATTGGTTCACAGTACATGTCTCAAAATAGTTTAGATCTAATCTTCATTCAAACAGGCTCCCAAACGAAAGAACAGTGATATATTTGAATTACTACCAGGAATCTTAAGAATCACGGCGAGGATTATTTTAATTGCATTTTAACCCTACAAAATAACAGGTACATTATGTGAAAAACCATTTTAACTATTCCTCCAAGACTATAAAATACATCAGTCGAGTAGTAATTATACATAGATGGTAAAGATATAATTCAGGCCATTGCGTGTAGATGTTATACTGTTCTCATTACTGTCAAAATTCATCGAAATTTAAACCGTAATCTTCCGTATGATATTTTTTTTTTAGTTTTAGAAAATTAACAAAAAATATGTGACGAATAGTTTTGACCTGAAAAAAATTATTGTGCGTAACAGTTAGTCATTCTAAGAAATAAAATTTTAATCTAAAATTTCAAAATAAATGCCAAAAAAATTATAATTAAGGCCCAGTGTACCACATAATGAACAAATAAAACATGAATTTCCTTGTAAAATATTTGGTGTATATAAAATTTAAAATAACAATATTTCATTATTATTATTATTATTATTTTCAACTGCTAATCACTAACTTCATCACACATATTTATTTGAGGCACAAAAAAGAATCGGGCCTTGTAAGGTTTTTTCTTCAATAAAAGTGCGAAACTCGGTGCTAAATACACTCAACATAACGCAGTTGTTGACACTTTTTCAATATGCATTCAGATTTACAAAAAGAAAACTAATATTCGTAACTAAATAAATAAATAACAAAATAAAATAAAAATCTCTTTGAACTCAGGCACCGATTTCTTTCTCCAACCAACTCGGATTTTTCTCGTAAAGCTGGGTCTAGTGCCAAGACCGATTATATCGGTGCCGTTCAATCGCTGTGTTTGACTGACGTGCTCAATAATGCATCATCGTGTCAATCATTTGCTCTACATCCCTAGCACTCAGGATTTGCTGGTCGGCTCATGATAAGAATAGCTGGGCAAGATTTATAGTCAGGGCAGATAACGCATTTCAATACAACTTGCAAACACCGTGCCATTTTCTTTTGTATTTTAGCAAGAAAAATAAATCGCATCATGAGCATGCCATTTTGAAAAATTTTCAAAAACTGTCCTTTGTTTTTGCATGCGTTACAGTAAAGCAGATGAAGTCGGTCACAGTCGTTTAAGGATTTTCGCAGGAGAAAAGTAATAATGGTCACAGAAAAGGAATCTCAAGTGTTGTGTATCTGCAGCGATAGGAACAAAAAACATAAATAAATAATAATATAAAAGACAATGCTTGTTTTTTTTACATTATTGATCCTCTATTCTGGGCCTGATAACCGAAAAGGCTTAGAAAACTTGAGCTTCCTCTCAAAATTTTAAAGATATTTAAAGGGGGGCGATGACTAAAAAATCTGTGAATAAAAATTCTAGTTTTTGTTATTAAATACATTTTTTGAAGAATTTATTTTTCAGAAAGTGTACTAAAGCAAGAAAAAATAAGCACTACTTTTGTAATATTCTGTTATTGAACGAAAATATATGAGCGTTTTGAATCGATAAGTTTTTTTTTTTTTTTTTTAATTTGTTTATCAACCTTTCAGGCCATCCTGACCCTTTGCTTCGTAATTGTTCCAATGTCTGTCGGAGATTTGGCGCAATTTTCTTACCATATACTTTAAATCATCATCTGAAATGTACTGTAATACCATGATTTATCTAATTTAGCAACTTAAAACCGTAGAATTCTGAAGTAACCATATAGAATATACAATATTTTTACAGGGAAATGTGTGTGAGAGGGGTGGGGGGGGGGAGAATGAACTTCAACTCTCTGTTCCACATTTAGAATTGTGGCTTTAGTGAGTTTTGTTTCAATTTACGTAAAATTTGGTAAACTTTCCTATAACAATAAGTGGAGGGGGTCCCACGTAATGAGATTTAGCTTCCACTAACTTCAGAGGTTAACAAGACCCTGACTGTATGGGAATGCACAGGTAATCAATGCTCTTAGAAACTACATAACTGCTCTTGCTAGCTCCTGTAAAAGAGCCATAAATGTTGTGTACACTGTTTTGGACAACGCTCATTCCATTACAAACATCAATATTATATAGCACTGAGATCACGGTAAGTGACGCACCATCCGGCTTGGCCAGTGCTTGGGAGGGTGACCTCCTGGAATGCTGTGGGACCATGTGCGGTAATGGGAGCTGATGCACGTAAAATCCTTCGTGGCTCCAATGTCCCCCATGTTCAAATGATACCTCTGGGTGTTGCCGATTTCAGGTGGTGGTTGGTCCCTCATCTGGAATTGGCCCGAAAACTAGGGACCAACAGGCAGAAGTCGAACCCCCCTCGCGGGCAATGGCAACTATTTCCATGGATAGTGCGATCGTCAATGCATGGGCAAAAACACCAAATTCTGTTATTTTAGAAATGAACAAACGTCTATAATGCAATTTAAAAATTTTAAAATGCAATTTAAACAGTGACTGAACATAAAACATCATGTACTAAATGTATGTTGGCTGCCTTTGTTAATGTACAAAATACTATAATATGTACGCCAGTAATAAAACTAGTTAACGTTTCGCCATACAAAGCTAAGTACGCTAAAGCCGAGCTGCACGATCAGTTTGAGCACCAAATCATGGTTCAACGTTTTTCTCCATAGAAAGGTTGCAGCTAATTCAGCACCTTTTTGCGGTGGAATGTTAGCTACTTTTATTAACAGTGCATAGAAATAACATGCATAAACTTTGTAGAAATCGACGCATACTTACAGCAATTAGAGAACGGACAGACAGGTGGATCAACCGTAATTATATTTGGAAAATATAAACAAAAAGTTTCACTATCTGAACAAAAAACACTAATAACATACATTAAGATACCAAAGAGGTGGTTTTATTTTCATGCAGCTGTCTCGCAGTGGCCCAGTAGACTAACCTTGGCTCCCATAAGAGCACCGAAAGTAAAGGGAAGTCGACATAGGTCAGCGCTTGGAAGGGTGACAACCTCTCTCGACGGGTCTCCTGTGGGATCATATATGCTAAAGAGAACTGATGCTCCTAAAATACGTCGTGGTTCCAATATCCTCCATTTTCCAATGATATCTCTGAGGGGGACCAATCCAAGCGCTAGGTCTCTCATTTGGTCAAAATTTGGAGACCACTCACTGGCAACTTTGAATTGCCTACTAAGCACCCCATAATGAAATGGCCAACAACTCCGCCCCTCGTAGAGGTCAAGCCTATTGCCCAGAGCTGACCCGGCTATCAGACAGGAAATCTTCATGCTTTTATAAAAGCATAAAATAGTAAAAATAAGTTACTGACAGGCATTGTACTTTAAAATAGAATTAGCGGTACGTAATTCATGCATTTCACTTGGACAACTGCATCCCCTTTCACTAAATATCCAAATGTAATGCAATAATAAATAATTTCACATAATTTCTCAACTCAAAATAATTAGGGATGGACACGAGACGAGAGAGATTTACAGCATTTTTGCGAGACGAGACAGGCATTTTTAACATTACGATACAGGGATTTTGCGAGACGCGAATTTTACGTCACCGTATGATTTATGTCACCGCGTCCATCCCTAAAAATAATCGCCTTCATAATTCTCCTTCATACTTTAAAAGTAGAAAGTCATTAGAGAAATATCTATGTCTTCCAATACTCAAATATATTGAATATATATATATGTATGTATATAATGATGGTAATAATTTAATACCCTATTTAATGAACGCATACGCTTTTCTAAATAAAATTTCGTTAAGGGTGCATAAAAATGCAATTTCCTAGCATTTGTCAACGCTAGCAACATAGATCGCACATGGTTAAATATGAATGAAATATGGATAAACAAACTAACCGATCCATAATTTATTACCGGCAGATAATGTTTAATAAGGCAATTACTATAAACATGTTCCATCATTATTTTTTCGCAAGACGTAGTGATTACAGTGATTTATGGATCTGGGGGGCGTAGTACAACAAAAGCAACTTTGTTACTGATCTCGTCAATAAAGTATTCAGGAGGGTATTGATGAAGAAAATGATTTATGTCACCGCGTGGTTTAAGCAGTCCGTAATTCTCCGATAGAAGTAAATTTTCTCCGCGTTAAGCTGTTACCTATATGGATAAGCACTTTTGCGTCAGTGTAAATCAAAATAAGGATTCTTACTTAAATTATTAGCCTAAAGCGAAATAATTTTGAGGCATTGAAATGCAGGTATTGGAGTCATGCGTCACTAAGCAATCATAAAAGTATTCAAAAATGAGTAAGTAAAAACTCATTCATCTTTATTTATCATTCAGTTTTGCGATATATTTCCGAACATAAGCATCTGATAAACGGACTAAACTAATCATTTTTTTCAGTTTTGTCGAATGAATTATATACTGTCTACCTCCAAATCGGAAAATGCTTAAAAAATTAAATAGCATGTCTATCAACAAAACAAAACTTTCCTACATATTGAGTGATTCTTCGAATGCAATAGTTCTCATCTCAGCATTTATAATTTAATAATAAGTAACTTAAGTAATAATAAGTAAGAGACGCACGAGAAAACTTTCCTAGCTCAACTAATGTTAGTTTCTCTGACTGAATATCTTACAAAAATATCAAGCTTCTACATTCCGCCGATATTGTAGGTTAATTTTTAAATGTATATTTATCAACACGAACTATCAATATTTAAAAAAAATTGGGAATGGATGATCTATATATAACGTGACCATTTATTTTTTCCTTGAAAACGGGACATCTACTACTTTTTTTGCAATAGTGTATTTATTTTCTTCCTCAAAACGGTACATCTGGTGCTTTTCAGGTAATACTGTAGGGAGACTGAATTTACAGGCCTGGGTACAGTGGCGGATTAATGCAAGTTTATCGGGGGGAGGGTTAGTTTGTTGGTGGGGGCGGTTAGCTAGAAGATTAACACATACATCCATTTTATGGAACGTAAAATAGGATCTTTTACAGTAATTTCTTTTTTCTCGGGGGGCGGTCGCTCCCTCCGCCCCCCATTTAATTCATCCTTGTCTGGGTATCTTTTAGTTGTTAAGAAAATGCGCAAAAAAGCTTGTGTTAATGTTAGTATCAAAATACCGACACAAGGCAGGAAGGTAGGAAAGTGAGAAATGTAAACAAAAGAACACACAGAAAAAAGGAAGTTGTCACTCGGAAGGAAAAAAATTCTTAGAAAACCAGAGTGAAAAGGGAAAATAAAATGGAGGACGGGGGGGGGGGGGTAAGCAAAAGAGGAACATGACTTTAAAAAAAGAAATAAATTGAAATAGTTGACAAAAAAAAGAACATTAAAAGAACAAACACCAAAACAATAAATCCCCCGGCCCTTAGCGTCTCGAGAAGGGAAAATGGGAGGTCAGGTTTTTTAAATTTATTTTTTTTATTTTATTTACAGACACTTCCATTGGATGATTTTAGATTTTTAGCAGCCTTCATTGAAATCGTTTCCGTGGGTTGCTCTCTTTCTAAAAACGGGACATTGCAGGGGACATTTTCTAAAACCAGGACATTACGGTGTCCCAAAGCTGTGCTTGGGGACAACGAGACAAGCCACCTAAAAACGGGACTGTCCCGCTCAAAATGGGACGTATGGTCACCTTATCTATATAGCAGTTTCTCAGACTTTTTCTCTTACAAAGCACTTTGGCTTTCTTTGAATTTGAATTCGAAGGCAGCGAGGTACCGCTTTACTGCTTATAAAATTTAGCTACTTAATCGTACAGTCAAGATATATTGCAAGTATTTTAAATATAAAAAACGAATTTCCCCAAACACTGAGAAAAGACGAAATAGTAAAGGGAAAATAGAATTATTTCTGGAAGCAGTTTAAAATTGTTCATTTTTACCCTCTGAATGTCTAATGCAAGATGGACTAATAGATATTATACATTGTCACTAAGTTAAAAATGGTAAAACTAAATTTTAAAAGCCGTTAATAGAACTTCTTTTTGATTTTTTAAAAAAAAAACATTATCAAAATAAACTCACATTAAAAATGTTTGTTTCTTACATAAAATTCATACAGATATGCTTTTTTTGTTTTTTCAAATTTCATAAGTAAAAGCCAATTTGTAGGAGCACACAGGTAATCATTCAGGGATCGATGCAGGCGAAATTTGGGTATTTGGGCCCGTTTTACGGCCGCTTCACAAAATTCAATCGATTAAAACGCCCCTTCACAAAATTATAATCGATTAAAACTGCCCCTTCACAAAAATGCCATCGATTAAAACAATCCTTCATTGTCATTTCACCCTATATTTTCATTTGTTTTGTATGAACTACTTAAAGTAAAAAAGTGACTTTTACAAAAAATGGTTTGAAAATTCGCAAAAATAGGTGTTGAAATTCACAAAAGTAGTTATTAAAATTCACAAACATGAACAATTTTCACAAAAATGGGACCCTGGAAAAAATTCGTGGATCGACCCCTGTCATTAGTAATAAACATTCAAGTGTTCTCTTAGTTTCAAATCGATAATATCTAGCCGTTCCGATCCTGTTACACACTCTAACACTCTCAGCTAAATAATTATACATGTTTTCACTATTTTTTTTTCCACGTACGAAAATCTCATTCAAATTTTCTGAGTGAAGAACGCCACTCCAAGAGCATCCAATAAAACAAGGAAAAGAAGAGATAAAGTGAGAGAAAATCGAAAACTTTTTCTCGTGGATATTCTAAATAGAGTCCCTGTTCACTTTTCTTTCGACAGTTCCTTTGAAGCAGGAGGCACTACTTAACTTTATCTCCAATGCGCATTTCAATGACTGCGTGTAAATACAAGGGACCTCATTCATTTATTCTCTTCAAGCAGACCGAAATGTTCAGCGTTCAGATACGTTCTAAAAATTTATTCTTGTCTCAGATTTCAAGGATAGAAAAATAACTAAAGAATTTAAATTTGGAACAGAATGTGCTTGAAGTAAATTCGACTTTGTGTTTTGCATACATTATTAAATTGAAAGATGTTACTTCGCTGCTGAATTATTTAAGACAAATAACGAGCAGAGATTCTTTAAGCTGTTGAAAAGTTACAATTGCACAGATACCGCTTCGAAACTCAGATGCACTGGTGTACAAAGTCCATGCAATGGATGAACACTGTTTTCTCTGCTTGTAATTAGAATATTCTTAGGAAGTATATAACGATTATATGATTTGGATCATGATAAGCTCATTTAGAGCAGCTATTCAGATATCAGTGCTTAGAATTAAGCTACGGTGATAAGTTTTTAGTACTTTACAATACATCTCAAGTGTACAATACAGTTTATGTGAATTAAAAGATATGAAATTTCATACAAAGGAATAAATATAATGAAAAATTAACTCACAGAAACTTGTTAATAAGTTCAATTGAAGAAAAATATAAGTTCCCTCGAAACGTGACTTCTATAAAACTTAGTATTATTCTTATTATTCGTCAGTTTATGCGGTAAACTTACATAATATAGGTGTAAAATCTACTTGATCTATCCTATATTTAGGCCTCGAATTAGCGCAAGTCATGTTTTTTTACGGGCAATGATCAGTCAAAAGACACCGCGTTATATTCGGGTCAATGCAGTATCCTTTTTTTAGATAGAATAATTCATCTCTAAGGACTTTCTTGAATATCTGTAAATTTATTTATGAAGATGATGAATACAGCAAGTTAAAAAAATTATTGCTACTAAAAAAATATCATAAGCGTTGTTTTTCTCTAATTTAATGTCTAGACGATTTGATTTCAGATTTTACCCCATAAAATTACTTAATACATCACGATTTTTTTTAAAATTAACATACAATTAAGTGTAAAGTTAAAATGCTGGGCTGTAAGTATGCAATGGAAAAGTAGACAAAATAGCTATCTCCGACTGGATATGAAATTTTATTACTCCAGGACGTTAAAATACAACTTTTTCAAAAGCTGAAGAAAATTTAAACAACTAATGAACAAACATACTTTCAATAATCTTCCCATAAAGAACGCAATAGCCTTATCGCAAATTCTTGGAAACATCAGATCTGAAATATCATTCCATTTGTAGCGCTGACTGAACATTGATAAATTTAAAAGTTGTAAAATGTCTCTCCCAAGTGAACTGCCATTCGTTCGTAATCTGTTCTCGAACAAATAGCTCACAATAGAAACAGGAATGTGTGCATGTCGTTATGATGAAAAAACAATTTGCATTCCAAACACTTCCAGCAGTACAAACATTCGAACAGCAGCAAAACGTCTTCCCATTTGCGAAGAAGATATAGTGAATAGGCATTTAACCGTAATGTGTTCGAGTACTCTGAAATTCCACGTATCGCTGCTAAGATATTCAAAGACTCTAGCTGGAGACTATTAAACAGTGGGAAAATCCGAACAAAATTAGCCTCTGGAGGGGGTTGAACGAGAGGGGTTTTGGTAAGGGTGAAAAATGTTCGGCAGTATCCCATTAGGGTAAAACGCAGTACCAGAAAACAGAACATTCAATATAAGACAATCGGAAAGAAAGAACTCATAGAGGCACGTCTCGATTTCATGGGGGACAATAAAATGTTGTACCGGAACACAAGACTGCGGATGTGATGGCCACTATCATCATGCAAGATTCAGCAACAACAAATCCCGTGTGTTACTGATTTGGCCCAGATGGACCGAATTTTTTTTTTTTTTTTTTTTGTCTTTTGAGGGGGGAAAAAAACCCGGAACAGAAAGGTTATTTTGAAACTTGGAAGTGCATTTAGCTGTGAAATCGTTGGGTTTTCGAATTTCAAAGAAAACTTTTAGGAAGAGTCCGACTTTGATTGCTGCAAATAAAATGCTTCAGAAATAAGAGTTAAAATAAGTAAAAGAAAGAAGACTTAAATAACTCATGAGAGTTTGTGAAATTTAATCTCATGGAATTGAAAAACGTGGATAGCTTAAGGGAAAAAAAATTAAAAGACGCTAGGTTAACGTGTCTTTCCGAATAATAGATATTTTTTTTTTTGCTCAGCCAGCAAAGATCTAAAATCAAAAAGTTACAGCTTTATAAAAATGGATACATGTTTGGCAGTTTCGTACAGAAACGTGCCATTATTTAAGTGCCATTATTTAAAATAGGGGACAATGAGTGATGGTACAGCATCAGATTAACGTGAGTCTGAAAAATTGCAGTATTGTAAAAAAATATATTTATTATGTTCCTCAGTATCTAATTTGAACTATGCATTTCGATGCAGACAAAACACAAGACCAATGATGATATACTTGAAGCTGCTAAGCAATTATAAAACTGATTTTGAAAGGACTTGCAAGGTTCTCCGGAAGAAATTTCAGTGTCATGCATTTAAATTAATTTGCTCAGTCTTACATGGGCAAAGGTTGTCATCTGTCTATTGGTAGTATATTCAAAATTTTTTGACAGGCATGTATAAATAGGTAGATTTTATTAGCAAACAAGAATTCCATGTTGTTTATTGAGAAAGGCAACAACACAACAATAACAATATCATAGAAACTGTTATCATGCGAGAGATGGAATTTAGTACACTGAGTCATTTATATAAATGACTCGGTGTATTAAAAATGAAATTCGCACATTTTAGACGAAAAACTTTAAATAGATTAGGTTATATTCTATTAGGATCAACTTAAGATTAGTTTTAATTTAATTATCTAAAGATTAACTTTAAGAATTAGCAGAAACAACTCTTAAGAATATAAAATTATGCTGAATAACAGTAAAAAAAAAAAAAAATCTTAAATTGTAAAGGTTTCAAGGTTTCACAGTCAGTAGTAAAGAATTTTTTTTTTTTCTTCTCCGAGGCTGTGCACTATTGTAGCAATTAGAATACCGCTCTTTTAATTGCACATGAGTGTACGTTTATTTTTAAAATAGTCATAAGATATTGCACCATAAAAAATGTCCATTTAATATGCTTGAAGGATCAATTGATAACCTAAAAGGTACCCAGACAGCTGTGTTTGGATGGGTTCAAAAATTACTTTAGAGTTGCGGAGTTGTAATACAGATTACAATATCATATGTTTTCCCATCATGTATAGCAATGATTACATAAATCTTATTAATAAAGTTCAGTAAGCATACATGAAAACATAAACACACAAGCCACAATTATTCTCACTGGATAAAAGCTTGATGGATAAATAAACACTACCTATAGACTCTATTTTTCGCGAATACAAAGAAATCACTTTTAAACACTTTTAAACCTGTGCAAATATCAATTACGCTTTGAATCTCCTACTTATTTACTTCAATCAAGGCACCTCCTTTGATAAAGACAACGTTCTCAGCCTCAGGTGAATTCCTACGTAGAAAAGGCATTAAGCCTTACACCTAAGGGCTTTCAGCGTAAGTAATTGCTTTAAACTGAAAACTAAATTAAGATTCTGAGAGAATTGCCAGGAATTACGGCGATAAGGTGCTAGCTAAAAAGTCAAGAGACTGGAAAGTGGCGTTTCATTTCCGAACGATATCAGACAATTTTATTTGTCGAGCAATTAGCTCACGAAAGATTTAGAGATTTATTGTATCGATATAAGGCAAAATTAAATATTAATTCTTGAAAATTGTTAGTTACTTTGAAGATTACGTTTGTTTTAGGAAATACAAGGAGGTGAATAAATTTATGTAATTGAATCGATAGAAGTAATCGATTAATAGATCCAGGTGTAGTTTGCTTAAGTCAAGGAAATTCTACAAGCAAAAGAATCACAGCTTCAGGTAAATTGCATTTATTCAATTATATAACAAAGGGCATTAGCTATTCAAAACATATTTTAACACTTACTGCATATGAGTTCTAATATCAAGCGTGCATTTTTTTTTCACTGAATAACTCAATTTCCTTATTCAAATCAATTAATTTATAAATGAAACTTTTTGTATATAAATTAAGATCATAGAATTACTACATATGCAAAATTTTCTTTCAAACTCTTAAAAGGTTTGTTTTGCGCTTATTTCATTCAGCAAAAACATGCCGTATTAGAAATTAATTCCTTTACTATTACTCCTTTACTATTAAAAGGAAATTAATTCCTTTACTATTACTTATGGAAACCTTATTTCTTAAGTCTTATAACTGAAATATGTTCGCAAGGGAAAAAATGAAGATTTACATTTAAGAGACTGTAAAAAGAATCATTACATGAAGCAAAAATGAACGTCGTAAAACATGTTCATTTATGATTTAAAGAAAAATATACTTTTTTCGCTGCATTTTATTTAGATTATAAGCAAAACACTTACAAAATCCCATCTTTTCTCAGTCAAAAATTCCTTTTATTTAGTTAATTAGTTATTTCATAAACGGCCACGATATAAATGAAATTCCCCTGCTTGATTGGAACTCTTAGAGTAATAATCATAATAATAATAATAAATATTTCATAGAAATTCAGGATGCACTCTGATATTTTATGATATAAAAAGTTATTGTTTTTCGAAAGACAAGAACCAGAAATCTGGGAAATTTTTTTCTGTTGAAAGTTAGAAACAAGAGTTAAAGCAAATTTATATGTAACCAGGACTCGTTACCCAAATCGCGTGTCATTAATAAAGACATTTTTTCTTAAATTCAAAAGTCTTTGTTAACTTTCTATGAAATTACCTCATGCCGAAAAACATCCAATAATCCACCAATATTCAATGAATCCCAGGCAATGAATAAAATACTAAAAATTAATAGACATAACACTTCTTTTATATCTTCTCGATCTCATTCAATTCTTGATTCTTTTTTGACTTTAGATCGTCCCTTCAATTCAGATACTCCACAGTATTGCTATAGTAAAAGGCCATTTTGCTATAATCTCCAGTATTTTCAATGTAAAACATTACAGTCAGCAAAGTGTTTGAGATACCTCAAGTGTATTGCAGTGAAACAAAAGGCGCAGATTCAATCCATTAGACGAAAGCAATTATTTGAAGAAAAGACATCAAATCCAACCGAGGAAACACTTCTTGCAGTATTTTTTAAGGGTCTAAAGATTCTTGAGGGAAAATTTATTTCTCGTGAACTGCAAGATGCCCAAAACAAAAGTTTATCTCCAACGCAATAAAACGTTCACTAGGCTATTAAGGGAAAAGTATCTAAGTGATTTTATACACAGATTAACCACTTTTTTAAAATAAAATCAGGCATTCTTCTTAATCCATCATTTTTTTTAAATGAAACGATTGCTATGTAGATAACAGTTTTTTTCGTACATTTAGACATTTTTTAGAGAAAAAATGGGAATTATTATATTTTTATAAACAGCGTAAATAATGTTATTTCCAGCACTTTAACAGATATGGGTCTTGAATCATTGCAGACTTCCCATATCCATTTTCAAAAAAAGTATACAGCAAAAATATTTTGAAACTACGTGTTAGGTTTTTGTTCACAGGTGTCGTGCCGCCCTTACCTTTTTTTTAGTTAGTCAATCTCGCTGTGATGTGTGAGCAATTCGAATGCGAAATTAATACTGTCCAAACTTTGGGAAAATATATTGCTCGTGAAACAAATTATTTAGTCAAGATAAAAATGAGGAGCAGAGGCTTTCTTCATACTACGTTTTTATTAAATTATATGTAATCACATTTCTAGAATGATCTATGATGATTAATAAAAACCATTTTAAGACATGAGCAAGTATAATTTGCTTGGTAAATGTACGGAAGACATGCACAGACTTGACGGAGTAACTTGAAATATTCAGCTTAGAGGAACACAGCTGATTTTTTATCAGTGCACTTCCTACATGCTTTCACTGGGGTAGATTATACGGCAAACCTTTAATACTTAGGTAATTCTTCATTGCAATTGTGATGTAAGAATCGAAATTCAACTTCTTTGCTAAGTAGTGAACAATTGTAAAATTTGAGAAAAATTGATCGAAGTCAATATTATGCATCACTTCTCAAAGACAACACTTGTAAAAGATATTCAATGTATTTTTCCAGATATCCACTCAAAACGCTTTATGAATGCTTAAACTTGGCACTTCCTCTTTTATTTTTCAAAATTATGTGTTTTGATATTTTATGTCTCAGCTCTAGAAATCAAGTCACCCGTTGTGAGCAGGCAGGTCGTGTTCTTTTTCGAAGGAACAATTCTGCAATTTTGGAACAGGTCAAAAAGTCAAAAACATGAATGAATCACGATAGATCACAGGCCTTTCTCAGCGAACATGATTCTTAAGTGCAGCTCTAGTGACTTTACTCTGGTGATTTTAAATTTAAATAGAAACCTGGAACATAAAACTGGAAAATTTATGGAATAAGTAACGTGGCTAAACACTTTCTTAAAAACACTACATAGATAGAGAGAGAAGTTCTGAAACTTCTGACTGCGTTTTTCACACATTTCCAAAGAGAAGATGCAATTTAAAACCAAACAAACTGTGAAATGCAAAATAAAAGCTTCCAAAAGAATAACTAATTCTAAAAAAGGCACTGAAAGAAAGAGATAAATTGCTTCACACAAGATACAGTTGATTCATGCAATGATTAATACGCATGGAAACTTGTTAATGTTCTGCAAGTAAAACTTTCTGTAATATTGATATGATGTCAGTGATCCTTCTTAAAAATAGGCCAGTAAAAGTTTTGTAAAAACAGAACGATAGCACACACAAAAAAAAAAACAAAAAAAAAATATACATTTCTTTTGTTTCACACTTTAGAGATAGCCCGTCAGCTGTCTGACGAAGACAACAGGAATACGTCCAGTTTCTTGTTTGACCGACTAAACGAGTTTGAAGCAATAGATTTGTATAGAAAGCAAAAGAAAAACAAAAATGAAAAGCTACAAATATGCCTAATGCTCTTTTTAAAGAATTGTATCGATTACTTAGAATGGTTCTTAGAAAAAAGGAACAAAGAAAAGATATCGAAAAAAATTAAAGGCACACAAGTTATTATTTCCGAATACCCCAATACACTTTCTTCCCCCCCCCCCCCGATCATTCTGATCATTAAAAGCGTAATATGCATTACTCACGTCTCACTGATCATAATTTAAAGACTTGGAAAATGCTATTACGTTACGCAGTTTTGCAGTAAATTCTGGTTAAAAATTGCTTCAAATATCTCCCGTTCATTTAAGAATTTCTATGGCTACGATTTCGGCCTAATCGATAACAATAAAATTCCACCTCAATCGATACTGATGAAGCAATGATAAATTACGCAGTAAAAAAAAAAAAGTATGGACAGATGAAATAGAAGCGGAAAATGGGAAAGTCTAGAAACTAATCAAGACGGGAACTTAAATTGCGGGAAAAGCACCGAAACTGGATGTCCGACCGAAATGATAGCTTAGTTATTACTTTGCTTTAGGTTTTTTTTTTTTTTTTTTTTTTCTGACACAAGTTATTTTTTCTGAAAGATAATATCGAAACGTGCCGCTGATGATAAGAAATAAAAATTACTGTTACAGCCCCACACACCTCGCATCTCACTTTTAAAACAACGACATACTTGTTCTCGCGTTAACTAATTGGATTGTATTTACGTGTGCAGAGTGGTTCACGTCATTCATGCAATATTTAAAACACGATTTTTTTAAGTCATCTACTCGACGCAGTGGCGGATTATTGCAAGTTTGTCGGGGGGGGGGGCAGATTGTTTGTCGGTGGGGGCGGTTAGTTAGAAGATTGACATATACATCCATTTTATGGAAGTAAAATAGGATCTTTTACATTAATTTCTGTCTTGTCGGGGGGGGGCGGTCGCCCCCTCCGCCCCCCCTTTAATCCGCCCTTGACTCGACGGTTAATTAAATATAATTAAAATAAAGTAAACGTATGTTTAACTATATTACAAAAGTCTGTAATTATTATTATTAATGTTTTTTTGATATAAAAAAATAAACACAAGTAAAAAACATGGTTAATAGTTATGATTTTTTTTTTACTAATTATGCATTAAAAACACTCTAGAATTGATTACGTATATTCTAGTCCAGTGACTAGAGTATTGTACTAGAAATAGAGAGTTACCGGTACGATATCCGTGAATAACTTTTTTTTTAAATTCCATACAGAAATTTATACCAGAATTCTTTAAAATCTTTATACTAATGAGCTATTTCTTATTACGGAAGTTATGCTAATGAACCATTCCTGTACACACGCACCCACGATATTTAAATATCATGTGTGGTTTGGTTTGGTTTGTGGGACTACGGCCGATTAGCTACGCGTGAGCTCTAGCCCGACGGGTGGGGTGCCCTCCGTGGGGGTCTTTCTAAGGGGTCCTAACCCGTATTTATTCTAAGTTTCGGAGAAAACCACGGAAAACTCCGAACGGTTAGGTCGACGGGAGCGCGGTGGGACCCGAACTCGAGACCTTCACACTTCGTCCGTCTACCATTTCCAGTGACTTAACCACTCAGTAGAGGATCCAGGGGAGGGGCTAGGGGGCTTCAGCCCCCCCCCAAAAAAAAGAGATTGCTAAAGGGTAAAATTCTGCTTTATTATGCACTTTAAATATCTAAAATGGTCATATTTTATAACTTAGTCCCACCCAAAAGCATGCACATTGGTTTAGACTAAAGTTTTGATTTATCCCAGACAGCACTGCAAACTTGCAGCAAGCTTGATTTATCAAGTCAATAAGCTTGAATTAAGCTTGAAAATTTCAAGCGTGTAAGCTTGATGCAAGCTTGAATCAAGTGTTCTAGTTTACACTTGCCCAGCTTGCATTAAGCTTGACATTTCAAGCTTAAAAAATTTCCTAAATACACGGGGCGCCCGCATACATTATTTTTCCGCGCATTTTCCCCCTGAAATTTTAAGTTATTTTAATCTGTTCCATCAAACGTCGACGGCTGGGTTGGATCCCGGGAACGTTAAGCTGGAAGGAACGCGTGCTAACCGCTCGGCCATTATTGCCTCGGCCGGCTATGACTAAAGTTTGAAGTGACTGTTGTCACGCCAGATCGATAAGTATGGGCGATGCTGATAAATTTCTTTTATTTTTACATGGGATGAATCAAAATTTAAATAATGTTATGTGTGATTTATAGACTCTACTAATAGGGAAATAAGCATAATATAAACTTAAAAGCAGGACACGTTTTAAAACTTTCAATATCGCAACACTCATCGTTGAGCAATACTGCTGGCCAAAATAGAGACAAACGACTGATTTTGAAATCAATTTCGTAGTACAATTGTAGAAGAATTTCCATATTTGGAAATATAGAATGGGTTTACTTACTTAACGCAAATTTTTTGTTAAGTAATCTGAAATCAAAGAAACAGATAGTTAAACGTTACTTCGAAATGCTATATCACAGTTGCTAACATGTATGGAATACAAACACTTTAGTCATTTTTGTAAATATTTCTTAAAATAACAAATAATTGAAAAAATTTTGCTATTTTTTAACACTAAAAATTCTCTTTTGATGAATGTGGTTATTTTCCTACATATTGGTATGCTATATCGATATAGTTCTATTAATTTATACAAATGTAAATTTGAGTTATTTTCATTGCTCATACTTTTTAATTAAAAAATTATTTAACTTCTGAATTTTTTTTTATCCTTTGTAATTTTATTTTAAAATTACAAAAGTGTAAGATGTAAGATTTTTGGGCCCTAAAATCTGTCGGCCCTGGGCAGTTGCACCGTTTGCCCTGCCGGTAATATGGCACTGGTAATAAAATAAAACACATATTTTACGAACTTTCAGCAAATTTGAGGACGCTAGACAATTAATGTCCATTCTCTTTCACAGATGGCGCCATCACTGCGCACTTTGAAAGCTAAAATCCAGCTTAAGCCAAGCTTGCATTGCCAAGCCAAATATCAAGCTTGATTTAAGCTTATGTGCTGTCTGGGATAGTACGTTTTAATTGGGTGAAATAAGCTTTTTTAAAAATTTAGCCCCTCCCAAAAAAAATTTCTGGATCCGCCACTGTAACCACTGTGCCATGGTGAGGCTTATCCATGTGAGGGCTCAAGAGAATTGGAAAGATCAGGGGCAGCCCGACATTGTAAGCAAGGTAAGTATCGCATGGGGGCACCGTCTTCGAAAAGGCGTCATTTAAACGATTCGCATTGATCTACAGCATAAAAGGGGGCGCCCTTTTTAGTTGTGCTAGGATGCAACATAACCTAGGGCCGCCCCTGGAAAAGATAATCTGACTATGGCACATATCAAAAGAATTTTTTTTAGTGAGCAATAAGACAAAATTAAACTAAAGTATTCGTTCAGTCTTATTATGTTTTTTCGAAAGCCATAAAATTTTGTAAACTAAAAAAAAAAAAAAAATGGTAGCATAGGCGCACCCATGGAGGGGGCTATGGGGGCTCAACCCCCCCCCGTAAATGTGGAAAAGTTAGAAGGAAAAATCATGAAAAATTGAAAATTCTCCCTAATGAATTCATTTTTTTTTTCATTTTAAAAATTGTCTTTAAATTATTTCTAAAGTACTTTTAAAAAAGAGTTATTTTTTAAATAAACACTTACAGTTAGTGTACGAAACACAATTAAACTCGGTTCCAACGATAACGAAAAGATCATATAATTATTTGACTATAACGAGTTACATTGCTTGCGCTCATGTGTTTCTATGGGCAAGTCAAGTGGCACAGGATATTTTGACGTTATAAGAGAGTTATAACTATGATCGAGGTCACTATTCCCGAGTTCAGAAGAAGAATTTATAGCCCAGCACCCACCCACCCTTCCCCAAACTAAAATCCTGGGAGCGCCAGTGAATGGAAGTTAAATATTTGAGTGATAGGTTCTTAACCCTTTGAGGCGCAACCCTTTCCCAATGCTGAAAAAAGGGCAGCCGTTGCCATCGCTCGACTTAACTACCAGCAAGATGGCGGACGATCGAAACGTTCATCGTGGGCCACAGATCTAGAGGCCCTTTTTTGACGGCAGCCATCTTGCTGGTAGTTAAGTCGAGCGATGGCAACGGCTGCCCTTTTTTCAGCATTAGGCAATCTACCCAGCTGTTCTCGCATTCTTCCATTTTTCAGCAGATTCAGTGCTGTTAAATGTAATCGTGACAATTTCTTTACGGGAAATGACGTGCTAAAAAGTAAAGGATTCTCTTGGAGCTATGTCACCCGCAACTATCTTTATAGAAATCAAATCTATTCTTTGTAACTGGCAATAGTGAAAACGTCAGAGTTTGGTGCTCCCAGAGCGGGAACACTGCGTCTTAAAGGGTTAAATATTTGACTGATATCTTCCAATGCGGCCACAGAGAGAGTCCCATCAACCATTCCTGAGTCCAAAGCCCCACGCAGGCAGAAGATAACGCTAAACCAGGAAAATACCACTTAAATTGAAGAACGCATTTACAGTAGGCGCTCTACAGTGCAGGATTCGGAAGAATGAATTGATATGTGAGACAGAAATATAGCAAGAGACCAACCAGACCGTCTGGGCGAGAAGGGAAAAAAAAAAATGAGAAAGTGGGAGCTCTCTTATCTCGCTCCAATAATCTCTGCACCCGTCTTCCATCGACAGAGAACGCATTTAAACGCTTCTCACAAGATCTTTTGTGGTTCCTGCGTTAAGAATTTCTTTGTAGTTCTGCCAAAAAGGGGAGATTTTATCCCTAAGCGTGCTCACGCAGGTAGAACTGCCTCGCATATAAAAAAAAAGAAGGTATCATTTCTGTAAACATTTTCTGGAAAACGAATAGCCTGTGTGTACGTAGGAGGTGCTTTCAACTGGAGAAAAGGGGACCAGGGTATTTATAATAATGGTTCGCGTATTTGGCAGCGTATATCTTCTGAATGCTTCGTCGGATACAGGAAAAAAAGTTCCACTTTACAAAAATATACGTATACAATAAAGTATACTACCGGTATTACTTAACAACAAACTAGTGCGCAGTTCATGGATACAGTTTTCATATTTTTTTTTTTAACCAACTTGTACGGCGCTGACAGCCATCCGATTGTGTGCTATAAAATTTTGGCAATAACTTGATTCCAGTACGCTTTTATCAGTTAACGAGGAGATTTGGAGACAGCATTAGGTGAGAAATGAATCAAGACGCAAGTCCAAAGCCTTTAAAAGTTTAAATATTTTACAGATCTAACGTTATAGCTTGATAGAAATGATTTGACAAGGGGTCTCTTACCTAGGCCATGACTGGGCTTTGAATGTTTTGGTCACATGTATCTGGTCTAGCTCATTGGCTAGGCAAGTCGATAGGATTAGTAATACCCAGTGGCGGACCCGCTAGAGCTACAAATACTTCATGGAAAAACAATATTTCGTATTCGGTTATAGTGACTTCGATTATAGTTATAACTCCCTTATAACGTCAAAATATTCTGTACCAATTGCCCGTAGAAAACAAGCCCACTATCAACGTGCCTTGTTTTACTAAAGTCATAAACAATTATCTGGTATTTCCATTGACACTGCAACTGAAAAGTTACTGTATTGTAAACCCTATTGTAAAAAATTACGGTAGTACAAGTGCCGCACTAACTGCAAGCATTTAAAAAACAACGTCCTTTTTAAAAATATTTTAAGACATTTAAAGGCAATTTTTAAAACAAAATATTTTAATTTATTTGTAACAATTTTCGAAG
This sequence comes from Cheiracanthium punctorium, assembly GCA_038373885.1. Taxonomy (NCBI): domain Eukaryota; kingdom Metazoa; phylum Arthropoda; class Arachnida; order Araneae; family Cheiracanthiidae; genus Cheiracanthium; species Cheiracanthium punctorium. The sequence continues at coordinate 1,027,239 of JAWZYV010011719.1, forward strand.
CTTTTCAGATCTGAATCTTTAGGTTTAGGGGGGCTTTAGCGCACATAGCTCCCTCTGGGAGCGCCTATGGTAAAACTAACAACTGAATGATTCGTCATGTGTGGAACCTTGATGATTGGAACGATGATTTAACGAAATTTCAAACAATAAAATATGTATTACAATAATACTTGAAAAGATAATAGAAAGATAAAATTGCTTTATAATTATAAAATGAAGTTTCTAAGAACAATAGAGTGGACAATCATTTGGTTGACCATGCCTTATTCAGTTTAATAAATTGCAAAGGTATTTTGCACCACTAGGTATGAAGACAAAAAAACACCCTAAATATTCTTCATTTATTTAAAGAGAGCGTTGGTTTTATTTGAATGCGTTGACGCATCATTGCAATGCTATTCATATGGTCCATGAATAAAGATCTTAGTAAAACATTCATAGGGAACGAATTTTGTAAAAGGGGACTTGATTCATATAACACCTCTTGATTTCGCCTTACTACTCACATAGTGCAAGATTATGGTAAGATAGGGGCAGAAAAGGAAGCATGCAGAAAAGGAATAAGATATTGAATTTCAACATCATGAAAGTAAAAGCTTCCGGGGATACTGGTAACATAATACCTGGGCCTGCAAGGCTGTATACCTGTTTTTAATTTAAAAAAGGAGAATTTTATCGAAAAAAAAATGTCTTAATATATTTTAATCACTGAAAATTTATATATCGCTGGAAATTTTTCTGTAGAATAATAACCTTATTCCAATCCCCAATGAGCTTGTGAAAGGTACTCACTATACTTCTGAAAGGAAATACTATGTGCGGGAAAAAAAAAAAAAAATTCTACGATGAAATAACGCAGACCACATTTCGACTATGCATGTTGTGGAGCAGTGGCGGTCATTGACCGAAGATACGAGGGTCAAGGGAACTGACCCGGCGTGGGGAGTGAGAGTTTGGAAGGTAAGTGAGAAAATCGCTCCCTTTTTAAAACGGAAGGGGCAGGTTGGTTTCCGAACGGCTCCGTGAGGAGAAATTTCTTTGATGCAAATATGTAGAAATGTATTTGTAAATAATTGAACATTATTTTATTATAAATAAAATTCAAATTCAAAAGATGCCTCAGACACAATGATATTACAGTGCACGATGCTACAATATATTTCGACTTATGGCAAAATTGTTCTATGTTAGTTTTTAAAAACGGAAATCCTTACGTCTAACATTTGGTTTTTCTTGGTCTATTCGACTTATTGATAATTCATTGTGTATAGATATACAACGTCTCTGTCCACAGAAATGAAGAATAATCCAGTTTTTAGTGTATAAAGGTTATTTGTAAATATACTTTCGTACAAACATCGAATTAAAATGTAACCTTGCATTACAATTTAATATTCAGTTATAAATTGTATAGTGTATGGCATTTCATACTCTATATGCAATTTAAAAACTTCAATTTCGGAGAATGCGAGTGTGTAATAGAGTGACAAGGTGGCAGCGGCATGAAAATAAGCACTAAGAGGCTTCAGCAATTAATTGGTACCCAACCCCGTCAGTGATGATATGAAAGAAGATATTTAGTTTTATTCTATTAAGAAAATACTAATTGTAACCAACATAAATTTAAGTAAAATACTAAAAGAAAAAAAAAACCCATGATTTTACTAAAATGAATCCAATAATTTGATCAAGCAGAATTCATCGGATGAAATGTGTAGAATATGACACAGATAAATGATTAAACTAAAGAAAAAAAAATATTGAGGTTTCAGATGCGTAAGTATTCAATAATCTTCTGAAAATTGAAACAAGATGGTTTAAAAAAAAAAAAAAAAAACTTTTTCATGAGGGGGGGAGGAGTTAAAATACATGCGATATTGACCACTCTACAATCATTGACACGGACCTGAAATGAGTTAGTTTAGACCATTACCAAAATATATTTTAAAGTAGAGGTTGAATAAATAGTATCCACACAGGATGAATTTAGTATACACGGTAGATCCTTTATTAACCCTTTGAGGCGCAACCCTTTCCCAATGCTGGAAAAAGGGCAGCCGTTGCCATCGTCCGGCTGAACTACCAGCAAGATGGCGGACGATCGGAACGCTCATCGCGTGCCACAGATCTAGAGACTCTTTTTTTACGACAGCTGGCTGTGCGGCAAAGCTAGCTGTCGTCAAAAAATAGTCTCTGTTGGGTCAAATGAAATCACAAAGATCCAAAACCATTTTTTGCTTAAGGACGGTTTCCGCTGATTAACATTTTATATGAGAGACCAGATATTCACAGGAAAATGAACATACTTTTTTTTTATTACGGTATTTCTTTGTTTTAAAAAAATATATTGAATATATATTTAATAATAAGGCAAATCGATTTTTTTCTCCCTTTGTTAAAAGTATTCTGTACAAAAACGTGTTTACAATAAGACATCATCAAAAGGAAAATATTTTAAAAAGCTGCAAAATTTTCCCGTCATTCCTTATTTTTTTCACTTCTATCTAAGCCAAAAGCGAAGAAAATTATTGGGGAAAAAATACCATAATATTAAAAACGATGTTAATAAACATTTAAAGTCCAAAATATGAAATTAAAAAAATAGAAAAAGAGTATTAAAAAATAGTAAAGATGCAGAAAGGTAAAATCTGCAAACTGTTCGAAAAACATCTACGAAGGTAGCGAAAGCTTTGAAAGAATTTTTTTTTTAAAAAACTGTGTAAGAGGCTGCGATCAAACATTAATTAAAAATGGATCAAAGATTTTCTCCTTATTTTTCCATACATTTTTTAATCTTAATGAAATTCCACATGTAATGTATGGAAAAAAAAGTATATTAAGGCGCTTTACATTTTTTGAGAGGCTTTGTTCGAAAAATAAGATAAAATATTGACATTGTAAAGAAAAACGGAAAGCGCGAAAAGAAAAAAAGGTGACTGCATAATGAAAGGAAAAACTGTAACATAAACAAAGTGTTAAAAAAATTTGCAACGAAATCATAAATATTATAAAAACATCCCACGCCTCTATCTAACAATAACAGGCTTCCATTAGGGTATTGGACTATTTTTTTTTAAATTCTGCTCAAAATAATTATCGGAAAAAAACTGTCACCCTATTTTTTCCCTATTTCTTGCACACACACACATATTAGAAAACGAAGAATTTATTTTTTATTTTATTTTTATTTTTATTTTTTTTACAATTTTCTGAACTTTTATACATTTTTAACACTTATTTGAATGCTTGATTATATCCAAATCTCATATCGTGCAATAAAATTATTTTAAATAAAACGTTTTAATAAATAAATAAAAAAATCCAGAGGAGTATTAGACATTTCAGTTAATTTCATCAAATAAGTAGTTCCGATCATGTTATAAAACTTCTTTAACGGCTAATGCTGTTAAATTTAGATCTATTTCTATTCACGATTTATGCAATGCGCAAATAACCGTACCTTAGTTTTCTAGATAAATTGTAATAACAATGGATGAGGTATTTCCCACAAACAACAAACAGAAAATTAAAGGAAATCATCAAGAAAAAGAGAAAAAGTTATTATTCAGATGACATTAAACTATAAAATTGATCGTACGATACGCTCAAAAAACTGAATTTAAAAAACAACAAATTTTACAGTTAATTCACTCAACTTGCATTAAGTATCAGTAAATATCTTAGTATTAAATACAGGAAAGTGTAAAATGAAATGTTTAAATTAAATAAATCATTCTTTCTATAGATAGACCCTGTATATGGCTGTATAAAAATTATTTCGCTTAATGGGAAACTCACTGCTTAGGTAAACTTTCATTTTATTAATTATGAAGGTTTCAAAAACTTAAAAGTGTTGAAATTAGTTTTAATTACGAATTTTCGAATAGAGCTAATTTGTATTGAAGAAGTAGTATCGAATATCAGAAATACAATCGTACTGCTGCAGAATACACTGATTGTTTCTTAGGTTCGTCGTTCTAAAGTCCAGTACGTGCGGAAAGTTCTAGTAAAGAGTCCACTAGTCAGGATGGAACATGAACTTTATTGCTTCTAGAACTTTGTCAAACATTCAGCTGTGCAAAATTCACAACTGAATTTTGCACAGCTGAATGTTTGACAGTTGTTCGCGCTTGGATCAGAAGCTTTCACACAAATTCTGTATTTCTCACACAAAATAAATCACTTCTACAGGCAAACATTCGGTGGAAATATACAAGGGCTATCGTAAATAGCTCCTCAAGATTCAGCAATGAAGAATTTACACACAGCATTTAAAAACAAAGCTTCAAAAAGGCAAGCGAAGATAGCGCTTCTATAGCACAATTCACAGCGTAATACAGAGAACACATTCAACGAATGCTCGGTGAGTAACTGACTTGTATATTCTCTGGCCTGCCTGCCTATTTATACGTTCCGGCGTACTTTCTAGAAAAATCGGGATGAGTAGAAAGACCCCGAACAATCGCGTTTTGATTACGTCATAGAAGTAATAGAGTAATTTTAGGCTATTATGCGACGTTGATGCAGTAAAACAAACTTTAAAGGCCCCTTTGGAAAAAATCTCACCTTCTAGTTAACCGATTTTGATGCAACAAATGCAAAATTTAACTATTTGACGGGTAGAATACGAATTTTAAACTATTTTTAAGAGCAAGGAGGCAGAACAGACCGAAAAGTCGTAACATTCATACAAATCAGTGTGGATAAAATTAAAAGTGCGTTTCAAATTGGCAGTAATAACTTTGGCAGTTAAATTGTAAGCCAAAAAACACATTGTATGTTTTCTTTGAAATGCGGATATAGATGACAATCATGTGGTTGATTCGGGCTGGTGGGAGGGGTTTTTTTTGGAGGGGGGGAGGAGGGGGCGTAAACAGAATATTAAAAATGCTCAAAGTATTACGGCGTGACGGACATAAAACTTTTAGGGGAGGGCGTAGTTAAAACATAAAAATAAAAAATTGCTCCAGGATAAGATTTTATTTCATTGTACAGTTTGTTTAGGTTATATAAACATTTTATTCTTCTCTCTCTCTTTTTTTAACTAGACCCTCTGCCCAAAAATTACCGTATAAGCCCAATGATATTGCGCACCTATGCCAAGCCAATTTTATTGTTTTTCCAGACATACAGCAAATGTAAAATTAATTTATAAATGCAGACTTGAGATAATTTCTCAAGTAACACTTTAAGATTTTCTAGGTTTATAACCGAAATTTGCAATTTTCTTTGAATTTTTTTGCTAAGGTAAAATTTTCTATTCCAGGCCATTCAGATTTTCCTTGACCTTTGGACAACCTGTATATGCGGAAAAAAACCTCACAGCATTCCGGTCTAATAGAGAGATCGTTATCCACACGTGCACTTCCATTAAAAATGCAACATGTTCTTTTGGTGCACAATTTAACTGTCAACATATTATTAATGCCAAATTAATATCGGCTTTTCTAGTACTTGAGTAGTGTTAATTTCAAACACGGATTTTTGTCCGTTCAAAAAACGGCAAACTACTTCTCAAGGTTTCCAGATAGAAGAGGGTATAATGAAATGTTAAAATTCACCAACGTTGGCCATTTTTAGCGATTTATCACCAAGTTTGGCGCCAAAGAATAAGTTCTCAAAATTGAACAAAGATTGATATGATTTTCAATAGTTAGAGAGAAATTGTCAAACCCCACGGTTTAATGGGTTACTCATAGTGCTAATGGGAATAATAATTAGTGGTTATAAAAGTGTCAATAGTGCTACAAAAAACTGGTTGAATATGTCTGGGAAAGATTGAAAAACAGTTTTAGTAAGAGATTTTAATATAGATTTCAATTCCAGGAGGTTTTTTTTTATAAAAGAAGGAAGACAGTCACGGATTATGATGCCCTTTTCAACATAATGCACAAGAAAGACAAAAAGAGCCGACACATGGATTATGGTGCACATTCCAACGCAATGGAAAAATGAAGACAAATAGGGCCAACGCATAGATAAAGATGCACTTTCCATTGTAATGAAGCAAGCAAGACAAATAGGGCAGACAGATGGATTATGATCTATTTTAATATACAGCCCTTTAGTGCGTAGATTTGAAGTATGAGCGTGCATCAATTTTTTCTTTCTTTTTTCCGGTTCTCCATGTTATTGATAGAAAAAAATATTTTAAAAGTATATAGAGTTATAAATGCTTTCTTACATTAGAAAGCGAGCTCACAACTAGACACTTATATAGCGATACTCTTCCCTTAAAATCTTGGAATCTCTATAGAATATACAATGGATAATTTTACCACGAAGGGCCACAGATGACAGTATAGCTATACGCGCATAATTTAAAGTGCTGAATAAAGTAATCACATTGGGAACATTAATAAGAAAAAATCTTCAAAGTCAATGGAACATAATTATTTTAAACTAGCTAACTTTTGAAAGAAAAATTGTACTACGACAATATTTTAGAATCAAATTCTAATTAATAAATTAGCATGTAAAGTTCGGTTTGCTTCTAATTTTTTTTTAAACAAAATTGTTGCCCTATCGATTGTAGAAGGAAAACAACTTCCACGCGTTATGAAATATTTTTTATATTAAGTGCACGAACATCCACGCTGTTATTGAACACAAATAAAAGGATAACTTGCCACAGTAGAAAAAAAAGGTGGGATTAAATAACAATTTTCTTTTTTCTTATTATATTCTTTCACGTCGCAATATATTATTTCCCGTCGAAAATTTATTAAATTAAAACAAAAACGCACTCAGCGATCTCTCCAAATAGAAATAAATAAACAAACTTGGGAAATATACTCGGAGCATTGCTAACAACAAAGAAAAATTAATTAAACGCGATGAAAAGTTAAGCGAGAGAAAAACTAGGAGATAATTTAACTAGTAAAACAAAAGTGAGAGCTGGAGAAAAAGCAAAGAAAAAAAAAAGTAAAAACCCGAAAAGAGAGAAACACGAAAAACTGTCACTACACACTCTCGCAGTACACACATTCAATTAAGAATTGAGAACACGTCGATGCATTTTGCTTTATATCATTTTTTTACTCCCCACATCATTGTTATTTTCAGAGCTTATAAATTAGAACGAGCCCCCGTATGAGATTCCTGCAGTTTTTCACACGGAACCAATTTTTGGAAAGTAAACAAAAGTTGGTAGAGGGTAGGGGGGGGTTAGAAACATAAGGTGATAAAACAAACTTGCTGCTAAAAAATATATTAAAAAGAAAGTGAGGAGAAAAAGAAAACCTCTGCACGAAACAAAAACGCGAAGTTTAGTGGGGGGGAAAAGAGAACTTTAATATAGAAGTTACAGAAAAGAGTAGCCGGAAAGATTAAGCGCGATGAAAGAAATAAAATTTATGAAAAGTAAAATAAATCTATTCTCTTCTATGTCTGTATGAAACCTGCGTGATGCCACGAGAAAGATCGAGAGTAACATAAATAAATAAATTTTATATACATATACATATATATATGATATAGAGAAAGCGTCAAGAGAGGAGTACAGATTAAAAATAACACTTGACTCCAAAAAAGAATAAAAAAAATTATCTTTATTAATCTGGAACCAGAACGTATACTAACTTTTTAAATTGCTCTCTAGCAAAAGTTTTTTGCAGTTAAAATAGTGAAGATTAATCACAGTCTTTCTACATATTTAATCAGTGTCAGTGTCAGTGTCCTAAACAAGATATATTTTATTTTATTTTGCTTTTACAAGATTCGCGCAATTAATTCACGATGTGATTTTCTGTTATATATATATATATATATATATATATATAACATTGCAAATCAAAACCCCGCTAAAATCCCACATTTCTAGAACTACGCAGTTTTAATTCAGTTGGAACAAAGGAATCTGCTTTCAAAAACTGCAATTACTACACGGTCCCTTGCAATTCCTTTGTAATTTTGTAGACAGCCCCAGTGTTCAGCCACTGTGGCGTCTTGAAAGACATAACAAACCTTGAAAAACCGCTGCCCAGATTTAGCGTTTGGCCAATAACTGCAACGTGCTTGGATCATGTGAAACGATCTCAAAAGTTAATAAAAGGGGCTGATGCAGACCAGGAGCGATTCTTCCGCATGACCGCAATTGCCATGGAAAGATGCATTGAATAACCCAATAAAATTATTTAATCGCAATTGGACTCCGACTCCTTTCATCCATTGGCAGCTGTAAAGCGTGCCCAAGGATTTTCACGGCTCGATCCAGCTTTGCCGGCCAACGAAGACCGGCCCGGATCCCGCTATAACGGCTCGAAGCCAGAATCCCGAGCCACCTCGCCTAATACCCAACGCCGGCCGCCTCAACAGCCTCGCCTTTCTCCGGTCCACGACTACAAACTTTCCCGTAGCCGTATATATATATATATATATATATATATATATATATATATATATATATATATATATAATAAAAATCGCTATTTCGCGTCACGATAATTCCTTTTCAATAAGGAAACTGAAAAAGAAAATGATGTCGATGAAATAAAGCTTTTTGGCAAACAATCATAATAGCTTGCTGCATTAGATTGAATAAACTGAGCATACTCACAAAATTCATGTTGATGAACGCAAAGTCTGCGAAAAAATAATTCTTTTATGTAGAAGTTAAGACAACCAGAAATTTTAGAAAGCACGCCTTTGCACAATTTTCTTGTTCATATCAGAAACCAAAGAAAACCTTTAGGCTTAGCCTTTTTTAATACTTGCAAAAACGAAGAAACAAGTTTGCTACGATTCATAAGAAATGATTCTGAGAAATATCCAAAAAATCATGACGGTGAAGCAGGAGTAAATATTTGTACAATTTGTTTTTATTCTAATGTCTGAGTCAGCGGCCTACTATAGGCCTGAGCATTGCAAGGGACACAAATGTTCATTTCGTTATGGTCACGTCTATTAGGCAGACCAACTTTGACCCCAGTGACTGGTCTCCTAATTTTTAATCAATTAAAGATGAGAGACCTAGCACTTGGATTGACACTCCCAGAGGTATTGAACGTGGAGGATATTGGAGCTCTGACAGATTTTACGCACATCAGCTCCTTTTATCGTATAAGATTCTACAGCAGTCCAACTGGAGAGTTTTTTACATAAGCATCATAATAAATATAATGAGCGGAAAAAGCGGGGGGGGGGGCAACAGTGCGTGTGTACTGATTTCTTTATGCAGCGACGTCAAAGAGAAAACAATTAATTATAAATAAGTCGAAGGGATTGTAAAAAAAATTATGTATTTTGATTACATTAAAATAAGGTAGTTTTATTCTTTTAATTTATACTTGGAGAGCAACAACCTATTAAATTTAGGAAAGCCAGTTTAATACTATTTAATTCAAAGAGTTCCTTTAGAATGGCTTATGATTTTTTTTCCCATAGTTATCATAAAACTTTTATCTGATTTAAATTCTGAATAGAGATCGATAATCGAGGTTAAAAATTTAACTACGGATAACGAAATGGGATAAAATAAATAAATTGATAAATATTACGTGAAAAAGCATTCTATAAACGGCAACTTTAAACGATAACTTAATTTCTTCATTTCCTTTCTTTGATATCATTTTTTTTTTTTTTTCGGAAGTCTCGTAGATTTACTAAAACTAATTTTATATTATCTTGTAAAAAAAAAAAAGAATTCACTTTTTAACTTATTGCAAAGGTTACAATAGTTAAGGAATTTATTTGTTAAAAAATTCTCCAACTTCTTGAATGCTCCATTTAAAGAAATTCCGACGCACATATATCTTCGCAGACGTAAAGCAAAAATTTATATTCATTTTCAAATAAATTATTGCTTTTATATTTTAAATATTTGTCTCACGTTTGTCTGAAATATTAAAAATAAATTACTATTCTATATAATACATTAAATATGCATTTTTGCTTTTATATTTTAAATTTTTTTCTCCTGTTTCTTGTACTATATTAAACTGTTTTACTTTCGGTAAAAAATCTATTCTGTTTCGCTCATCTTCTTTTACATCAAAAAGTATTTCTGTATTTAGAATGGAGTGCAAAAAATCAACAAAGCCTGTACTTTTTCTTAAAATATAAGAAATATTTCCAAAAGAAACTGGAAATACAGGAAGAGTAGAGATACTGGATGCGTTACATGAAATTTGTTTTTGTGCTCGCTTTTAAAAAAACACATTTATGAAATATAATTTACAGTCTTTATTTTCTTTAGCAAATAGTGCAGTAAGTTTTCCTCTAACGTTTGAACAGTGGTGAGATTAGGTGGAGTAGCACCCATGGCAAACAGCACAATTGTGTTCTTTCTCTTTGTGTAAGAACGACACCGATCACTGTTGGTATGCCCATTTTAATTTTAAAAAAATGTGACGATTTATACAGGGTGATTCAAAATTAGAAGGACAAACGTCTAGAAGAGGTAGGCAACAACAAAGCGGTTCCGAATCACAGAGCGATGTGAGGTCGTAAACGTGTACCTGTTAATAACCACTTTGGAAGAAGTGTTCAAGTAATATTGAAATTTCCGATCACGGTTTTTCAAAAAACTAATGGATCTTTCACAGATTGCACTTGATAAAATTTGTTAATTATTTTTTTCCCCATTACATTAACGAAATAGTCGGGGGAGAGCCAATTGCTTATGAAACTTGGTTAAGAATTTAGATGTACATTTCAAAACTTCTATTATTAACAAGTTCATGAATACGGCGTTTCCAACCACACATTGCTGCGTGATTCTGGGCCGTCTGGGTGTATCCTACCCCTCTGTATTCTAAACGTTTGTCTCTCTAATTCGGAACCATATTATGTATCTATATCTGCCGTGAGGGTTCATTATACAACTAGAGAAATTCTCATATAAATTACGTTCTAAGGACAATGACTCAAAATAAACATTTTAGGCCCTTATTCACTTTAACCTGTTTACTCCCATCGATATAAGGCAGCCATTATTTCTTCTGAAACCGTCATTGTTTCTCCTCTATAGGTCTTTGAGTGACCCTCTTGTAAACCGCGCGAGAGCCTGCGCTGGGCTACAGCATAGGCCTTCAAAGATTCATGCCGGGAAGCAACGTTGTACATAAAAGGAAGAATCGCTGCCGTCGCGCACATGCACGAAAATCTGCAGTGTCAGCCATGGCACGTGCCCTATCTGCTATACCCTAGATCAAGGGTATCCCAAACTTACCGAAATTTCGGCACTTAAGATAATTAGAATTTTCTCACGGCACCCTCGTCATACAATATCTGTGGAAGACTGTAATTTTATATGTATATATATATATATATATATATATATGTATATATATATATATATATATAAATATATCGCATATCCGAAGGATGGATGAGCATTTCATTATAATCGAGATACATTCTTGAGTATTTTTATTTACAGTAACAGATTAAGTGAACAAGGGCGGACCCAGAAACTTTTTTCGGAGGGGGCGCAAATAGTAAATACTCATTTTATCTAGTGTAAAGAACACTCAATACTGGTGAAAGCCCCATTTATCTAGTGTAAATATACTTTTCTCGGAGGGGGCGCGCGCACCCTGCGCCCTCCCCCTGGATCCGCCTTTGTAAGTGCATATATACAAGAGGAGATTCCATACATCCGGATTACACGAGTATGTTAAAGGAAGTGCGAGAAGAGAGTGCGAGAACCACACCAAGTTCAGGAATATTACAATGGGTAGTTCCACGACATCCCGCTAGGGGATAACATCACCCTCTCATCACCAAGTGGACCAGAAATTAATAACAAAACCGTAATTTGCTATAACTTAGACAAAGGCGGAGTTCACTGGCGAGACACCAAGAGATTGACAGGCTGTGGCATCACGTGCTGAATATGAATATCTTAACCAGATGCCTATCAATTAAAAAAGGTTTTCAAGGTTTTCAAGCCCACAGATATTGTAAAAAAGGGTCGTTTAAAAGAGGACAACGACGGCTTATACGATATATGTATATGTAGAATGTAGATATATGCTTCATATTTGTACGATTGTGAAAAACAAATTAGAAAATAAAGTAGTAAGAACATAAACATGAATAATAATGCAGTTCTAATTAAAAAATCAATCAAGTACTTTTATTAAATAATGGTCGTTTCGCGGCAACTCTTGCCACGCTGTACTACACATACTTTGGGAACCCTGTCCTATAGATACACCACTGTTGCCGTAACTAAAGATTTTTTTTCCGCTTACACTTGAATATAGACGGTCTAAACAGTACACTGTTTTCTAAATAAATCCAAAATCTACTTCACCTTTTCAAAGTAACCGTGAGTTATGTATTTTTCTTCTACGTTTTCTCTTGTTTCTTTGGCCGCCCATAAGAGTACATTAAATTATTACGTGCTTTGTGAATGGAAACTACACTCGCCGTTTTTCCCTCATATTTCATTAAAGTCAAAACGCTTTCCCTCTTATTCTCTCAAACATATTACACAAATACTTCCATTTTATTTAAAGTAATTTTTCATTTTTGCGTCTCTCTACAGCATTTTGCGCCGAATTTAATCACGATCCAAGAGAGGACGGTGAAAAGCTTTTGATCCGGTTTTAATTAATGTTCGGAAAAGCGGACTTTTCGTTTTGAAAAAAAAAAAAAAGTTTTTTTTTTTACTCTCCAGCTTTTGAGCTTGGGATTTCTTTTTTGGATTTGAGTGTATTTTCTCAGTTTCTCTTGCGGTAATACTCCTTTTTTTTAAACTCTTTTAGCTTTCCTTTTACAGAGCTAGTTTTGGTTATCTGAATTTTCTCGAACTATTTGAAGAAATATGATGTGCGCTTTTTTTTTCTCATGCGCGTGAATATTATAACTATAATTTTTCTTCTATTGTGCTTCTCTTTCCTATTGTAAGTCGGAAGTCCGATCCTGTCGTTATTTGATGAGCAACGGAGACTTTGATGTAGAAAATCTTTAGAAAAATGTCGTAAATGAATGTTATTTTTGTAGTGCATTATATAAAAGTTATTGTTGTGAAAGCTGAAATTTTGCTTCTATCTTTAGCGTTTTCTCTTTCATTTACAGAATATTCTAGAAAAAAAAATCTGTTGAGAGTTCATAATACACAAGACGAGTTTCTTCAGCCAAATTATATAAATTAAATATATTTTATTGATACGTAATCACTGTAATATCGTGTCAACAAATCCTGTTCTAATGGAATTTGAAAGAACGCAATTCCAGGATTGTAATTCGCATGTTTTCCATTTCTGAGCATTCTTATCACCACTGTAAAATCCCCCATTATTCAAACATCTAAAAAAGTATGTACTTGTATTGATTATTTTTTTACTTTTTTGTCCTTCTTCATTTACATTAACAGTCATATTCAATGTTTTTTAATGGTTTGTATCTGATTACATAATATAGAAATGCAAATAGCAATTGAATGTATAAAATCTCTTACGAAGAGCAATGATCAAAATACCAATATAACTTATATTTACACGCACAATACACTTGCAATATATTTTATATTGAACTGTGCGTCTGAAACATTCGTTTCTCAAAGCATTAATAAATGTGAATAACAACTAAATAAAATGAGATTCTTACTGACCAGGAATAAACTTCAGACTAATGCAATACAGAACTCGCTAATATACCATAGGATTTGTTATCGATAACGAGTTAAATCTGACAAAAAATATAAATAAGTAGCGAATCGGTAATGTTTTAGAGTATTTTTACTGATTTAAACAATTTAGCTCGTAAATGATTTCACTTCAGTTCTCTCATGCATCAAAAATGAAAAATCAAGCCACTTTTTGCTACGGACGTGTGTGTTTTCTCATTTTGAAATGAGCTAGCCGCCCTATACCTACCTCACAGTTCTTTATACTCAGTGCAGTGTTGACTAAATTTCTGGACTCATTTTAATGAAAATCACCTTTTATTGTTTTAGCAGTATTTGTCATTAAATTATTTTAGGTTAGGGTTGCCACACATTTTGGGCGCCATCATAAAAGCCGATGTTGAAACAGCAAATAGCTAAAATGTGCTTTAACCCAATGCATGGTGACATTTTTTAGATGGGCAGTTAATGCGCCAAGTATTGTAAATTCGATATTTTAAAGCTGTGGAAAAGTCCGAAAGATCTTCTATTTTTGTGTGCCCATTATTGTTATTTTGTAACCTAGCTTCTGCGTGGCATATACTTGCTCTATTTGACGTCATTGAACTGTTAATTTCGAATTTTGCACATGCGTTTTTATTATTGCACTAATGTTTACATCCTGCTGCTGTCTTTCTCAGCGTGGAAATCTCGTCGATTTTAGTACCGCATACGTTAGCTTATTATATACCTAGATTCTACAGATGTTTCAGTTGTATCCAGCGGTGGATCCAAAGTACGAAGGGGGAGATCGCGCCCCCTTAAGTGCACTTATACCCACTAGTAAATGAATGTTTAGTCTGCTCGCTGTCATCCATAGAAAGATGCAATGGGGAAGACTCTTTGTATCTTTTAACCAATTACTTCCCAAAATGATTGTCTGTAGACCAGCATTGCGATTGTGCAACTGCTGGGTTCCGCGGAGCATTCAAAGAACCAGTATCGATGTATATTTTTAGCAGTTAGAGCACGGTATTGACGAACACACAGACCAACTGATATCTCAAAACATTTTCTTTTACTTTGCTAGAATGTGTTAAAACTTCGCCAGTTTTTGGGAATCTCCTTAAAAAAGATGTAAGTCACTTATTCATGTATTTTAACCGTGGAAAGGATCTTTAAATGTTATTTATATCATTTAAATCAGATATGGGCAACCTTTGAAAAGTTGCTGGCCATACTTCAGGATGCTAGCGAAGTCGCGGGCCGTATAATTGGGATTTTGAATTGGTTTATATGGGTTTTAACGGGACTTTGATAAGCTCCGTGGGCCGGATCAAAAGGCGTGGCGGACCACATCCTACCCGGAGGCCGGAGGTTGCACATATGGGCTTTAAATGAAGAGCAAATAACCGTTATACTAATTGTTATAAACGGTTATATACTTATAGTATTGTATAGAGCACGGACAAATAGATAAAAGAATCGAAATCATGGACATCTCTAATCCGTTACACCTAATAAAATTCAACCAATATCACTACAGGGAAGATGTACGCAAGATTATGCGTATGCATCACTTTTCTAGCTAGAAACAAATGTAATACTGCATCGATTGCAGTTCGCAAAAGCGTAGAGCATTTTGTTTCGCATCGAGTGCGAAGAGTTCTGTTTTGTAGCTGCACTCGACGTTTTCCTTTCCCTTAAACGACAATATTCTCTCCTTTGAGATGGATAAAGTTTCGTCAGGATTAAAAGAATGTAGTTTATAGCTGAAAGAGCTGTTTTCTTTCTAAAGCGTGCGTGGAATAGCTAACATAAAAAAAGCGATCGAACTGGCGGACTTGAACTTGAGCTTTTTAATCTTTATGCTCGTTACAAAAAACTGAAAGGAGAGACACAGTTAATACTTCAATATTAATCGAGATGCAAAATTAATATTGGGAGCAGAGATATTGCTTGGAAATTTTTCAAGGAGTGAAAATACTCCTTGACGTAATTTGAAGGAGTGGGTGTAGTTTTGGAGGAGTCAATTTAGTGTTTTTAAAGAATCGAAAAGAAATACAAGCATAAAAGTGGCCAATGAAAAAGAAAACTGACTGATATTAACTGGTAACCAATATGCAGTTTAATGTTTTTTTTTCAGTTTATTTAAAGCTCATCTTACATTATTAAATCTAATGTAGTGCTTTAAAATCTATGTTAAATCTTACTAAAAAATACAGAGCGTGAAAATACGTGTAATTAAAGTTTTAAGGAGTATTTTTTTTTAACTTTTAATGCGTGAAACACGTTTGTAGAGGCGTTAAAAATATGTGTGATTTGGAGAGATACAATATTGTATAGAATTTTGATTAGAGAAAGTGTGTTTTCAATGTGGCAACATTATGATTATCTGCATTGGCTATCCGAGTATTTTTGAAAAAAAGTGCGATTTTGATATTTTTGAGAAAAGTGTGTTTAGTCTAGAATGTATACGGAGAAGCTACTAATTAATGCAGCTCGCACGATTTCAAACTCTTTCCTAAGTGTGTTTTCCCTAGTGTCTTAGTTGCGTTCCTAATTTATAGTTTTCGATTAAGTATTAAATATTTTGCAATCTTTTTTTAATATATTTTCTCGTGGATTCGTTCTGCCGTAGTAGATCATGATTTTAAATTTTCCGATCAATACTTTATAATGTTAAATATATCTTACTAATATCTATATTTTTATTAGATATATACATATTTTACAATAAAAACAAATCGGTTATTTCAAAAAGTATATCTACATAAATAAATTTCAAAAATAAATAAAATGTGTTCACAAATAAATGCATGGAGTTTTGAATCCCCCCCCCCCAACAAACTGTCACATCAAGATTTGGCCTGGGGTTGCCGAATGTGGTAACAAATTGTGAAGGGGTACCCAACGGGCAGCCACCAGTACCCTGAACAAGGGCAACATAAAAACTCAAGACCGTGCCTGAAATCGAACCGGCACTCAAAATGTGGTAAAGTGGTACGTTAACCACATTACCAAGTCAATTCTTTCCAAGAGCTTGTTTTGATATGTTATAATGATTAGTCTTTAGTGTATGTAATATTGATTTTTTTTTTCATTTTGAAATAAAAATCACATAAAAAATTACATTTTATTACGTTTCTGAAAAATAAAGAATTCAAATAAAATCTACAATATCCAATTTTGCCTAAAAAATTAACTACATTGTGTAAATCAGTATCAAAATCATTTTTCACTCTCTCTCGATACTTTTTTGTTAACAATTGCTTTTATCATTATAAATCTATCTAAAGAACTCACAGTTTATAAGGAGGGAAAAAATTATCAAAATTAAATACAGAGAAGAGTATTTAGAGTTACGTCGTTTTTCGTCGAATAAACTTTCAGAAGCTAGAAAAACAAAATAAATAACTCTAAATATCATAAATAATTCTATAAACACAAAAATCTTCTAAAAAAAGAAATACTTGCTTTTGGGGGGAAAAAACTTTTAAGAAACTGAGACAAAGTATCGAGAAAACCAACGAGCTATCACAATGTAATAAAAAAATATTCTTCCAAAATCCGGACCGCTATCAAATATTAATTAAAAAAGAGTGGATCAAAGGTTTTTCCCTTTATCTCCCTATTTCTTGGAGACATGATTAGATTCCGTAAGAAAAAGTTGATAACAGAAGAATTCGAAAGTTTATTAAATGAAAAATCTATATATATCCTTCAGAAGAAAAGATTTTATCAAAAATAGATCAACATATTAACTCGACAAAAGGAGAAATGTATAAAGAAAAATTGCTTTTGTTTTTCATTTTTCTATAAGCGATATGTTTTAAAAGATAAACTTAAGGATTTAATTGTTGCCAGTTTTATACTGCATAAAAGACTGCAAAAAAATAATGGAACGAGATATCATTTTAAAGTGAAGAGCTTTTGATATCATTTAATTGAAAGAAAAAATAAAAAAAATGTTTTTAACAAATACAATAATAGATAAAAGGATAAGTGAAATGGGGGGGGGGATTTAAAGCCCTTTTTTCACTGAAAAATACGTAACACATGTATAAAAAGAAAATATATTAAGGTTTTCGTTTTTAATACTTTCAATGTTAAAAAAAAATTGTTAGTCGTGTTATGTTAGTACTATGTTTTGCAACACCAAGAGATAAAAAATTGTTTAAATGAATGTATCGTAAGCCTTATGCATAAAGTAGGCTTTGCTTAATTGAGAACTAATGTCACTGATAATGTCGTACAGTTAAAAAAAATAAATGAACTCAAACGGTAAACACTTTTAAACTACGTTTATAACAAGCAGATAGCAAAATGAATGAAACACCAAATCAACATAGTTAAAGTGATAGCAAAAAAAACACGCACTTATGAACTTTTCATCTTTATTCGTGTAACAAACACATTATACAATATTTTTGTGACATTAAAAGCATTATTATTCACTAAATGATTACTATTTATTAAAATATTATTACTTTGATTTGTAATTCTTTACAAAACTTCATACCTTTTAACAGTAATTTAAATCGAGAAAATTGTGTGCATATGTATGTTCCTTTAACATAAATAATTTATTTGCAATTAAAAAAACTTACAAACCCAGTTTTTTAATCTAATTGTACAGAAATAAAAATAAGTCTTTTATAAAGTAGAAATGACGCATCTACATTTAAAAAATTCATTTTGAAAAGTCATTTTTTAATTTCCATTGCTTAAGAAATTATATATCACTTATAAAACAATAAAAACTTATATAAGTAGAGCGCAAGAGTGAGCAACGATAACATTCAGTCATTTTAACTATGTATAATTAGAGTATATGCAGAAAAGAAAGTTTGTAAAAGGATTTTTATATGTGTTAGACTGCGCGCAACAAACCACATGCCAAAAGTAATAGCTTTTTAATTAATTAAAACTGTGCATTTAACTTGGACAATTTTTAAAAGCAGTAATACAAATAAAAGTCTGTTACGTTTGTACATAGAATTGATTACTTTAAAAGTAAACTATTAATGTAAAGACAGGAGAACAAGCAATTTTCTCGATTTAAAATTTTTTTAAAAGACACCAGAGCCTTTAAGGTGCAGAGTGAATTATTACTTAAATACATTTGAATGATTTCGGTTATTAACAAAATTTTAGCAACATGAAGGCAACAAAGAATGTTCCGCAAAATAATTGTATTGATTATCTGCAAATATTGTTTATTACTTATACCCTTATATTTCTCCGTGTGGAAACATTTTTTTTTTTTGTGTGTGTATGTGAAAAAATGTTCTTAATGATCATCGGGGATATGATTTACAACTTCCTTTTGACAGTAATGTAGTTACAGGTTTATAGAAATAAATTTAAGGCCAAATAATTGAAAGAAAAATATAAGCCTCTGCGTAAAAATATGGTTCTGTGTCTACAGACGTGGAAAAATAACGGCTTTCAAAAAATTTCGAAAATAATTGAACCTTTCAAAACGAAATAACGAAGATCCTGAACTTGAAACAAAGCCAAAAACGGAAGATAAAAGGCGGAAAGAGCGAACATAACAGAGCCAGAAATTAAAAGAGGCAAATAAATATGCTCCTAAATACAATATCTTGACAGAAGGTTCGAAGATTATGATAATTAATCATAGTTTTACACTTATTTGCTTTTTCAGTATGGTCATTATGTGTTATACATACTTTGAGGCCAACTTTTCTTACAAATTATTATCAGTTTCGTGTAATCAGGATATTCATGTAACCGTGCTTTCAATATTTGAAGCAAGACCGTACACAGGGAAGTAGACCAATTGGGTCTGGTCCCCTCCCCCCCGAAATTTAAAATTTTGTTAACACTAAAAATGATGATGAACTCTTTTTGTGAAAAATTCAGCATTTTCAGCATTTTTCACCGTTTGGTCGCCCTGTGAAATTTTTGGACCCTCCCCGAATTTTTTTTTCTGGGTACGGCCCTGATTTGAAGAGTGTAGATATAAAATTCACTTTATCCACTTTTTAAGATATCGAGTCATTCATATAACCGTGTTCGTCTTTTCACGGAGAATCGGACTTTAATAGTGATTTGCACCATAGTGAACATATTAGGGCTGAAGAAATGCTGAAAATCTCGTTTTGATGCAAAAACTCACACTCTCGAAATTCAACCAATTAGGAGGCTTGGAAAAGTTTCTATGTGACTGTTTACTTGACATCTGCAGACATTTTCAAAGAATGATCAAGAAACCTTTTTAATAAACTTTTTTTTCTGTTGATTTTTGGTTTTTATTACCTTCCAAAATAACATAATGAAAACTAATGCTGAGATTTCTTTTTTTTTTTTTTTTTTTGGTTCTTTTTGTTTTAAATTTATTATTATTTTGTTTTATAAATAACATTACCCATAAATTCTTGCTGCAACACTCGCATTTTCCATAAGTTAAATTCTGGATTTAGCAGAATTATTACAGAATTAGGGCTATATGTGCAAGTAGTTGTTATGTCAACAAATATACCACGAAAATATTGGGCGAATATACCATGTTAATTAATAATAATCAATCAAAGAAACAACAGTATGCCCTCAGAAACGAAGTGATTTGAAAGTAACTGAAATCTGAAAGTAAAAATAGTTTTACTAATTTTATTATTTTAACCGTACAGCAATTTAACTTAAAATTCCTAGCACATTTCTTGTGAAAAATTGAAAAAAAAACGAAAAGGGTCTACCTTTACCATAAAAGCTTTCTCTTAAGAAGAATTCTTATTAATTATAGAAAATTGTAATAACGAGTACTACCTTTTTAATATAACATTTACGATAATTTTGCAAAAAGTAAAGTGTCTTTCGTGAAAACTAAGACATATTTTGCTCATAGGAATTCAGATTTTAAAATGCGTCGTACTGCATATCTTAAAACCAGTTCTATAAATAATATCTAAACCCTGATTTCAGGTACAAAATTGTGAAAAACTTTTAAAATGTTTATAAAAAATTGTTTTCAACTGATAAAGAATTATTGCAGATTTTAGATCGTTAATTGTTTCTTTGAAGATGAATTATGTCGATTATAAAAATTTTATTCCTGAAAGGGTATTAATAAGGCTTAAATATGCATTTCGAATTGATCGAAGTAGTATATAAATTAATAATAACATGAAATTTAACTTGTAAATATTTTAAAAATACAATAACAGTCACGATGGAATCCAAATTAAATATCGGGAAATTCAATTAGAATTTTTAAGCCGAGAAAACTAATTTATACCATTACATTCATGAATCCTTAACTATGCAATTCATTTCACAAAATTTAATGTTGTAAAAAATCCAAACACTTGTTCAAAAAAAAAAAAAAAAAAGGTGAGGAATTTTTACAATAATTAAAGGGAAAAAGGAAAAAAAAACATTGAAAGGGATTCTTCCCGGAAAATAATTTAAAATTTCAGAAAAGAAGAATTAAAAAAGAAAGAAAGAAAAAAAGAAAAGAAAAACGTGAGCACATGAACACTTGCGTGCAAAAAAATAACGAAAGTCGTAACTAGCTAGAAGAGGAGAACAAAACAAAAAATTGAAATAATTAAAACTAGAATAACTTCTTTGCATTATAAAAAATAAGAAATGTTACAAAAGCAAGGGAAAATAATTAGCCTGTCTAGTAAAATAAATTTAAAAAAAAAACTTGTGAAGGAAAATAACTGACAAGAACTCATTTCAGAAATCCCAGTTTTCCGTTCAATATCACTTTATTTATACACATAATATCGTCCATGATGAAAATTTTTAAATATTAAAATTTTATAAAGATTCATATTACCAGGTATCGATCGGATTTTATTTTTTTTTTTTCGTCACGGGTATTGTTTCTGGTAAGTTGTTCATTTTCTTTTCTAAAATTGCAATATTTATTTTTATGAAAATGTTTTTAGGCGTCTACAAGTTTTATCAGTTTTTATTCTACTTTTCTTTTTTTTTTTTTCAGAAGAAAGTAAAGCATAATAAGTGACAAACTCCTGTAATATAAAAATTTATTTTAGAAATGAAGAAAAAAATATTTTTGACTCCTTCGCTTTTTTTTATGTGTGATATATTTTTTTAAAATTTAAATTACCATTTATTTACACACTTTAAGCAAATGCATTAATGGACAAAAATTGTCTTATTTCTGTTTGTCTGTGTTTGGTCTAACCAGTGGCGGCTCCTCCATTTGAGCACATGACCACGTGAACCCCCAGAAAACACTAAAAAATTAACAAATTAACAGATTAAATTAAAAAAGAAATATTAAGTGCACTTCTAGATTTTTGTGAATTTAAAACGTCAGTTTTACACCCCCCCACTATCATTAAATTTGCTTATTATAGATGGCGCAATGTATCGTAGGCTACTACAGCATAGTAATTCGTCGCTCGCACGCACGTGTGATCGGCCAAATCCGTTTTTTTTCTTATTATTTTCTTTATTTTTATCATTTTTCACTACAGTATTTTTTACGAACTAATGTAAATAATTGAGATGAGAGTAAAATAAGTGTTTCGGGGCTAAAGCAATTACATTTTACAATATTATCCTTTGAGAAAAAAATTGAAATAAAAAATCAAGACAACACTTTTGCTGAAAGCTATCTTGGTGACGAAATGTAAGACCTACGATTTCTTGTTTTTTTTTAGTTGCATGCATTGTTTTCCTTTAACTGCTGGAAATGCAAATACATTTTAACTTGTAAGGTGCGTCGTATCTGCATATTTAATATTCGAAATTTATTTAGTGAATCTCCATTTAAATAACCCATGCCCCCAACCCAAATAACTGTATTTAAATGCATCTGGCTCGAACTCCCATAGACATACATGCATTAGTAGTTATTGCTACTTCCATATGTATGTGATTGCTTGATTTTGCATAGCAGTAATGTGTACAAATAAATGCATGTTCGAGAGTATGTTACATTTATTTTGATTTATCATTCGGATTTTGTTGTAGAAATAATACTTCCAAGTTTAAACAAAAATAAAATTTAATAAAATTAGTGATATTATCAGTGTAGTTTTACGATTTGTTAGACTATATTAGTTATTTTGCATTAGCTGATATTTTTCAAGACTATTAATCACTTGCACGCTTATTCGTTTTTAAATGTTATTTAATTTCTTTCAGAAGTGACTAATATCAATTAAGTAACCCCCCCCCCCCACACACACACACACCTCGAATGATTCAAAATACTACTTGTGCCTTAAAAAAGATGATTTAACAACTTAAAGTTGATTTTCAAATTTTTATATTTACGACAAATCACAACATAAATCCTGATTATTATTTAAACTATTTCTTCAAAAGGTGATTGATACATACACTGTGATTGTGACCCAGGGGATAGCGCTAAATGCACGCTATCTATTCACGTACGTAAAGTGCATTTGCGGCCAATAGATACTAAAACGGGGAAAATGTCTGAATAAGTAGTAAGTAAGCTGATAACGAGGTAATAAATTTTTAGTCTGCTCTACAGGTGTGCGAAACTGGCGACAGATGCATTTTCAACACCTGCCTTGATAGAGGTAAATTATATCACGATAACCAAAATACGGTGTATTAAACTGTTACGTGCAGCTCTTTATTATAAATATACGGCATTAAGTTCAGGGGTCGAAAGCTTTTTGGAACAAAGTGGTAGATGGGAAACGATTAACCTACATGCATACACGCAAGTGTCGTCATAAACATAGTCTTCGTATTCCATGCTTAGTGTCTCAGAAGTGGGAAGTTCGACAGTGGTTTTGTTAATTGAAGGAACACTAGTACACTAGTGGATGGAATGCTTTGGATGGACAAGCTTTCGCAAAATTCTGATTGAACAAAGCGTTTTTGATTAACGGTTCGATGGTAGTTCAACATATTAATGCCTTCGGGAAAACTAAATTGATGACAAAGTGAGCACGGCCATCACCTCCAAACATAATTGAAACGGTTTGATTCTCATTGGATGCAAGTAAGAGTAACAAACTGCAAGAAGAATGCATACTAAAGAATAATCAAATATATTAAACAACAATAAAACATACGACAACGGAATACTTAAAAGATTTTACTTTACTAACATACTGCTGAAAAAGAAATCTTCAACGGTTCTTGCAAATAAGAATTTCAGACCCTTAAGTTCACTTGCTATGCTATTCATAGCTAGTGACAGACAAACACACAGTAAAACAGCATTGAATACTTGGTAGTGGTTATCAGGCCTTATTACACGGACAAAATTTTGAGCAATTTGGGTGCAGCAACCAGTTACGGCAATTCGTTCCCGCAAGTCAGTGAGCCCAGTTGAGCACGCAGGGTCGCCATAGTAAGCAAGCTCTCCTGTGCTCACAAACACCAGATATTCGCCCAAATTGGCGGATGCTAGAGCAAGTAATCTTTGGTTGTTTATACCACATGTTGTACAAATTGAATTCAGCCGTACGCAGGAGGGTTTTGACACACCGGATTTATAAGTTTATAGCTCACTGAAACAGGGGCAGCTTTAGCGTACGTGGCGCCCCCTGCAAACGTAAAAAAGGCGTCCCTCTTATGCTCTAGATCAAGTTTATCTTAGTTTATGATATCGAAATGGCGCCCCGATACGATGCTCACCTTACTTACTGTGTCGGGCAGCCCCTGCATTGAAAACATGCATAGAAATTATTCTTTTTAAATGAAATGCATTTGCCAAAACATTACTGGGAAGTTAATTTACAATGACACGAAACTTTTGAATGCGCAATACTCTTTCAAAGAAGAGTATACAAGATTTTTTTTTTTTTCCACCCAACAGAAAAGTCTGATGATTCCATCAAAATCGACTAAAGAATACTGGCAGTAGATGTCGGTAAGATTCATTTTGAAGGCCCGTAACAGCTTACTACTTGAAACATGTTCTTATTGTTTAGAAGAAAGGAGGATCCTCTGAGAAACAGTCAATCTAAATTTAATGATTCCTTCAAGATCGACTTAAGAATTCCGATTGTAGATGTCGGTAAGATCCAAAGCATGAAGTACGCCCATGCTTCATAGTAATGATTCCTTTGGGAAGCGGTTTGTCTTTCATAGGTACGCCCTGAAATGGTATTTGAGCGCTTTCACACAAAGAAAACTGCATTTGGAAACAGTTTTAAAGTTTCTTTCACACACAAAACATATTTGTCATAAAATTACTATACAAATATCACAGAAACTCATATACTTGTGTTGAAAGATAGCTGGAATATCTGAGGGTAAAAAAAATAATAGTCAAGGTGTTTAATAATATAACAACCATGGATTATACTTTAGAAAAATACTGTCAGTATGGAATAAATAAGATATAAAAATCCATCTATTGAAAAGATTGTAATTTCGAATTCCACTTTACAGGCACCAGTTGTTTAAAACAGATGTAGATGTACAACCACTCGTTGATTTATGAATACTAAACCATCTCTAACTTGAAAGTTTATTCTTAAAATAAGTCAAAACTTTCGGGAAATCGTTAAAATTGATCTACAGTTATTTTAAAAAGTAAACTATCGCATACACATATTTTTCAAGCTGAAACTTTCCATTTCATTACCGATTGGGAAATTACTCCTTTTCCATAAAATACAGCGTTTAGTTGGGAAGATTATAACACATAAATATCTATTTGTTTTTGTCCATTATTCATTTAAAAGCTGACACTCAACGGGAAAATTGCTACGTTCCTAGACTAGAAAAATCTCAAATCGATGCACTATATCGATATATTTTTTTCACTATATTGATATTTTTTTCCCTTCGCGGGAGATATTATACTCGTGCCAGTCGTTAATAGCAAAATGAAGACGGAAGAATAATGCATTACAGGAAGAAGTTGGGTAAATAGGAATGAAATTTTAGGAAAATGAATAAAAAGAAATATTTTCTCCAGCGTCGTCAATTAAGCAACAGATTCGATTATCGGAATCAAAATCGATAATGAACTCGCATCATTAATTTTATGGATTCTTTTCCATTTATTTTGGGAGGAGAAACAGTTATAAAAGCTTTTCTTAATAGTGACTGTAAAACTCACCAAAAGATTTTTTTATTATTTATTTATTCATTTATTTAGGGGAAGGTGGCACAAAATGATCCAAGCAGGCAAAACGATCCACATGCGTTTTCTTAGATACAGGTGGAGCAGCCTACCGAGTAACACATAAACTAATAGTGCCAAATCAAGAAGAAGCAATGGCGATAATTAGACGATCAATGTATTACTTGTCTGAGTAAAAATCTTCAACAACTGGGTTTTATCATATATCTTATAAGGTAAGCACTAACTTTCCTATTTATTTAGAGATACAGTCTTTAATGCACAGAAACATGACTTAGTTTACTGAATAGAGTATGTTTTTAAGTGTGAATTACAATTGTTTAGTTTGTTATATTTCTCTGCGTGTTCCAATAACATGATTTAAAGTGGGCAGCCATACTGCAGGGTAAAATGGTCCATCGACTGAAGAAACTCCGGTACCGGGTCCTAATAATCAACGTTCTCAAAATGCGTCACTCAGCAATTACATAATTCTATCCATTCCTGCATTTATTGTAGGCCAAAATTTTTTAATTATAATTTTGAAATATTCCATTTTATTGTTTGTGACATTTTTTTAAATTTTAAAATGTTCATAAAATAAATATGCATACTATACGATTATAAAACTTATTTTATTTCATTATGTATAATCATAACCACTTTTACATCTTTTATTTTGCCGATGAAAAACAATTTACAATTATTTTCAAATGAAGGATCATTTTGCCCTTGGGTGCTGGTACATGGTCCTTTGGACTCTTTTTTAAAATTCTATTTTTTTTTCGGCTACTCAATTTGGGTTTAAAATATTATTAAAATATGTTTATGATGCAAAATATAGTGTAAAATATTGTGGCAAAGAGCCAAAGTTTTAATTAACAATTATGTAATTTTATGCAAGATTTCCCTTAAGGGAATCATTTTGGGTTAACCTTTCCCCTATTTATTTATTTATTTTGTCCTGCTGCTATTATTTTTGTCACTGTTCTTGTTTGTAGTAATGAAACATTAATCAAGAAAGAGGTTTTCGGAAGAGTTTCCAAACAGAATTGTAGTCAATAATAAAAAGCACTTAAGACTGCTTTATATATACATCATTTGTTGAAATTTCTGAACATTGAAAATAACACATTTTTAATGTATGAAAAAGGAACTATAAAACTGCATGTATTTGTATTTGTGTTTAAAAAATATTGATATCTTGTATAAAGCATTAAAATTTATATATGACAATTAATACAACTTTTTCGGAGATAAAAATCCGTTATAAATTAATCAATATTTTCTATTTACCCTCTGAGACTCTAGGAAATGGTCAAATAATTTAAAGTTGTTTTCACGGTTCCATTTTTATGCAGATTTAAAATTATAAAAAATGAAGGAAATTTGGTAGAAATATTTGTAGTTAGGAAAAATACGCTATTAATATAACTGAAAATTTTACAGTTAAAGCATATTTTATCTGTGTGTTTTAAATAATATAAATAGTAGGTGCATTATATGGAAAACTGGAATTAAGCAAAACGGAATTTTTCGTCACAGCTGCTTGGAGGATTCAGTGGGTCTCGAAAATTGACGGTAATAGCACGGAATTTAATTATTCTTTAGCAGATGTTGCATGCATTTCTTAACCCTTTGAGGCGCAACCCTTTCCCAATGCTGAAAAAAGGGCAGCCGTTGCCATCGCTCGACTTAACTACCAGCAAGATGACGGACGATCGAAACGTTCATCGCGTGGCACAGATCTAGAGACCCTTTTTTGACGCAGTGCGGCACAGCCAGCTGTCGTCAAAAAAGGGTCTCTAGATCTGTGGCACGCGATGAACGTTTCGATCGTCCGTCATCTTGTTGGTAGTTAAGTCGAGCGATGGCAACGGCTGCCCTTTTTTCAGCATTCGGCAATCTATCCAGCTGTTCTCGCATTCTTTTCAGCAGATGTCATTTTTCACCATTTTTCAGCAGATGTCAGTGTTGTTAAAAGTAATCGTGACAATTGTTTTACGGGAAATCACGTGCTAAAGTAAAGGATTCTCGTGGTATGTCACCCGCAACTATTTTTATAGAAATCAAATCTATTCTTCGTGACTGGTAACAGTCAAAACGCCAGAGTTTGGTGTTCCCAGAGCGGGAATACTGCGCGTTAAAGGGTTAAAAGATAAACCACTGTACAAAGCGAATCAAAAAGTACATTGATATTAATTCCACAATCTGGATTTTAACAAACTTTTTACGCAATAATACTCTGGGGCTGGAATTCATCTTAGTAAGTGCATCACTCCAAAAGCATTACGAAATGCGTATTTTTTTTTCCCTATAGAATCTCACAAGTGCCGATCATCGTGGAATCGTTGTGGTCACACAATTAAACGAATGCATTCTCATACCAATATTAACCATATACCAAGCGGTAGATTGTCCTTCAATTAAACCATGGTTTATAATTTCTACCGCTAGAGCCAATGTATTGGCGTTGTGTTGAATCATCATATTGGTAGTCTCTGTTGTTAATATTTTTTTATATTTATTTGTTTGTTTGTTGGCATAAAAGTAGCACAATCAATTTTATGCTTAAAAGAGACCCTTGGGGGAAAGTTGTCAGGGAGTCGTGATTTCTTTCATTCTATATTTTTGGGGGGATGCTGAATCCGAATCTGATGTTTGCTAAAAAACATTTCGATAAGCACCATTGAAAAAAAAAAAAGCAAGAAAATTTGTTTTTTGATTACGAATTTACTGAACTAGATAGAGAATATGCAAGCCTAAGAACATTATAATTCTTGTGTTTTCTAGGGCTTCAGCACTGACTACAATTAATTGTTAAAAAATGCAAGCCTGTAACCAAAATTCAGTTGATTTTTCTTAAGAATCAATTTGGTTTTTGGGATAAAAGAAATCATATTCTGAAACGTCTATAAGAACGCTTGATAACTTCTTTTAAGATTTTAAGCTTCGGAGTTTGAATAAATATGACACATTCTACAAAATTAATTATACGCTGAACATTAACTAAAATAGCCATGTCTTTGCAACACATTCTAAAAAATGAAGTATACGCTGAAGATTAATTAAAATAGCCATGTCTTTGCAGCATTTCGAACTGTACGCAATACCTTCAGTTATAAAAGTTAATGCTTTAAGTATCCTCTCTGGAGAGTTACTCGAGCTTAATTTGTGTAGCAGTTGTAAATCATCATTACATCGAATAAAAATTCCCTTAACTTGTTTGATGCAGGGTCATATTCAGAGAACACAACCAGCTCGCATAACTAACGTTGATATCAATAACCATATACCAGTGAAAACAGCCATAATGAGTGAGGCTATTAAGCCAGGTTCACTAGAATCTTGATCAGATACCAGGGCCAATAAATAAGGTTTCTACGAGGCGAAATTAATTCAAACATCTTTCCTGGAACAACTTGATTAAAACGTTACACCTTTCTGCCGCTATCTAGACAGAAAGCTAAATGTCTCAGATCATGACGTCATCACTAGAAGACAATGTATATTTTTAAATGAATATTTTTAATATAAATGTTTATATGTTCTTTGGTGATTTTTACATCGTCATTAGAATTTTTCTTTAGGTTAGAACATAAATTTTTATTTTTATTTTCAAAGACATTTCATTTTTATCTATACATGTAATGCACTTTACTATCATTAATAAGAAATAAAAGTTATTCTAAAATTTATACTTTTCTCTCATTAGAAACATTTTGTAAGGTTTGAAAAAGACAGTAAGAAGTTTTAGGAAAAACTTATTTTCAAATAATTGCTTAGTAAAAATAGCTTTGGTTCATTAACATGACGTCACAGAATGGTAAGCGTTGAGGTCCTTCTACTCTTTAGGATAATGTCAACTTCATTCTTAAGAAATCCCTATCCTCAATTACAATGTTTAACAGTTTCTTATCGTTTTTTTTTTCTTTTTCATTTTTCAATTTTCTCACGCTTGGTTTAATAGTATAAAACTACATAAGTTTGTTAGCATCGTGAAAAGGATATTTTTTAGTCTGTATAAAACAGTTCTGATATTTGAAAATGTAGTGCTTGACTCTTAAGTAGAGTGAATAATTTTTCAAAATAAAAAACTCAACGTCATTAATCAAACATTAAATATTTTACTCTAAATTCAAGCTTGTATGCTACCTTTCTCAGAGACAACTGGAATTTGCAAAAGTTTAAAACTTCTTTAACAATTCTTTAGTTTTTCTACAAATAATTAGTTTGTTTTTAAAAGGGATTCAACAAATTACAGCAGATTCATAAGTAATTCCGAAACATGTGTGAAATAAAATCTGCCATTTCAGAAGTTAAGACAAAAATATTTCTCTAGCGAGTAACTTTTCTTTTTAATTTCTAGATTCGTGAAAAGAAAAAAAAAAGCACATTCATTTTTGGCACAGACTTTAAATGCACGCACATTTTTAGTATGATAGGAAGGATTAATCACTGAAGGATAAATTTTGACCCAACAAATTCAAACTCAGGAACCGTATTTATATAACATGCAGCCGTGGAATTAGACTTGTACTAAGCATTTTTAACCCTGAAATGCATGTTTTTTTAAAATGGGGGTAAAATAAATTTATAACTTCATCCAGACTTACTTATTCTAGAAAAAATATTTGTAAAAAGTTTCAACATGTAGTTTCGGGAAAAATCATAAAAATGTTCAAATTAGAAAAATTGGAGATCTCATAAAACAAAAGAAAGTAATATAGCCTCATTCTAATTTATTTTGTCATAATACTACTATTTTTCAATAGTTTTGTATTTCCCTTTAGCAATAAAAATTAGAAGCAATTAAAAATTCGGGTAAAAATTTGTTCAGTGAACTGGATGTACACGCAATGGATTCATGCTTGTTTGGTCAGAAAAAAAAAAAAAAAGTTGCCGTACATTTTAAAAACTAAAAATTATTTCCGTAATTTTCATATATTTATTTACATGTGTAACCAACCTTAAAACTTTAAACTCTCTTTTCCCTTCATTCTTTTTTTTTTTTTTTGTCTCGTTGGCAACACTGGTTGCAGAGGGATGAGTTTGTTGATGTTCTAAGAGAATGTTAATTGTAACGCGCGACTACCTAAGTAAATATCTGTTTTGTGATGTTTATATTATGTGTAATTATTTAGTAGCCCCGAGATTATGAAATATGTTTTAGAAAGGATAGTGTGCGTTGTTATAATGTGGCTGCCCAACGTGCGGCGAGAACAAAAATAGAAGTGGCGTCATTCATCCGAAAGACGGTTCTTATGGAAACACAATTACAAGATAAGTATTTTCATATGTAATTTGAAACTGTTTTAAACAGGAACTAAGGGAAAAATTATTTCGGTCGCCCTGACCAAAGTTATTTCGATTTTCACAAATATCTCGATCATCCAGATCGCATTAAGATTTTCTGAAATTTGATTTTAAGAATTTGATCACCCCGATCACATTAGAATTGTTCTCATTTTTGCATACCAGTTCCTTTAGTACTTGAAGATAATTGTTTTGTTATGGTATACTTATCCTTTTGTATACAGTGTTAGTAGTCAGAGTACTACAGAAATATTAAATAGTTAATGCTTGAATTTAAAATTTTGATTATCGATTATCAAATTGCTGATAAAGTACTTCGAATTTCAAGCTAATTAATATGATGATGGTTAACATTCCACATTTGAATGTTTTGTAGCTCCCCGCTACATTGATATGAAGAACAATTTTGAATATAAATAAGTTGATTGAGAGAATTTGAGTTAATAACTATTAGTGTTCTATTAACCACATTCTGAAAGGTGTTAAGTTTGGTTTAAAAGAATTGCATTGGTTACACATGCATATTTTAGACAAGAATGTGAAAAATTTCTTTTTATTACGGAAAAATGATAGTGTAGCCAATTGGCTACACTATCCACTGTAGGGTTAAAACTTTTCTACCAAAACATTTTAAATATTTCTATCAAAATAATCTAACTCATTAGTGTGGCTGGGATCACCAAGCCTCTTTCTCCTAAAAATAAAGAAGGAAAAATTTTATGGTATGTGAGACACTTAGAGTTTGTAAGTATTGGGCTGGGATAATAGAGTTTTAGATTTTTTTTTTTAATGCATATTTTAGACAAGAATGTGAAAAATTTCTTTTTATTACGGAAAAATGATAGTGTAGCCAATTGGCTACACTATCTACTGTAGGGTTAAAACATTTCTACCAAAACATTTTAAACATTTCTATCAAAATATCTAACTCATTAGTGTGGCTGGGATCACCAAGCCTCTTTCTCCTAAAAATAAAGAAGGAAAAATTTTATGGTTATGTGAGACACTTAGAGTTGTAAGTATTGGGCTGGGATAATAGAGTTTTAGATTTTTTTTTTTTCAATGACAAGGCAAATATGTGAGTTGAGACACACAACAGCAATGAAGAATAGTAATTAAAAACATGTTACATTCTTATTTGTAAAGCTAACTATCAACTTTTTAAACCAAAATCCATTTCCTTAATTTATCCATTTAAATACGGAGACAGGGCTCTATTCAGTACGCTAGAAATGACATTTAAGCTTTCGTTCGTGTTTTCCGAACGACGTTTTACAATTTAAATCCTTACCAGAAAGGAAACAAACTCCGGAAAATTAGAACCTTTGAGAAATTTGAAACAATAGTCGTCAGACTTTCGAGTTTCGAAACTTAACATGTAAATGCATTCAAATATTATATCCAGGCTAACATTGCACATAATGGAACACATACTAGTTGTTCGCAATTGCTTTTAACAAAACTTGGTGAATACAAATTGGCATTTTAATATTACACATCATTCAACTTCGAATTCGATCGTTTGCCATTAATACAGTGATAAAGGAAACGTTTTCAACACATAGGTATTGGAAAGTAAGCTATTGTAACTATTAACGGAATAGTTATCATAATCGACTTGAAAATCTGTGGTCAAGGCCGTAGACAGAAAAAAAAAAATCGGGGGTGGAGAGGGGGGTATCAAACACACAGGATTTTAGTTTAGGGAGGGGCTGGGCTACAAATTCTGCTGAACTGGGTTATAGTGACCTCGGTTATAGTTATAACGCTCCTATAACGTCAATATATTCTGTGCTACTAGACTTGCCCATAGAACACATGCCTACAAGCAATGTAACTCGTTATAGTCAAATAATTATCTGATCTTTTCAGTAACGCTGTAAAGGAGTTTGACGGTCTTCCTTAGACTAACTGTAAGCGTTTATTTAAAAACTAACTTTTTTTTGGTAAAAAGTACTTTAGAAATAATTTAAAGACAATTTTTAAAAGGAAAAAACAATAATTCAATTTTTAATGCTTTTCACTTCTAAATTTCCACCTTTAGGGGCGAGGGGACTTGAGCCCTCAGAGCCCACTCTGTCGGTGAGCCAATGAGAACCAACCTGGCTACGGCCTTGTCTGTGGGATGTTTAGAAACTTATTTTCTATTTCTATTTATTTTTCTTTATTTTCTGATAGCAGGAACATTACCCCCCCAAAAATGTACCTATGTTTAGATGCATAACTTTACCTACAATCCCACAAAATTCTCTCGAGATAAGTACCCAAGGATTAATTATTTATACGTCCTATGAAACCGCGGAAAGAAATATTTCATGCTTTGCCAAATCTATTGCTGGGTCCGCAGTTCTTTGGGGAATACAGAGCGAACGGTAGAAATACGTGAGGATGGTTCGTTAACAAATAAACAAACACTCCAAGAAATATCGATCCCGTATACACTCTGTTACAGTGTGAAAGTAGCAGGGAAATACTCCATTATGCAAATACTATTTTCGCCCCGAAACAAGGTTGGTATTGCATTGTGCCTATGGAAACATTCAACAAAAACACGAAGCCTGTTCGGTGCCAAATCCCAAATGAATCTTAGGCATTCTGAACAATTCAGTCATGTGTATAAAGATAAGCTTACGCACACTTCTTTAGGAGATAAGAAAAATGTAAATTAAATATTCTAGAACAAAGACTAATTTTTTAAGCACACTTTAAGACCGAAAAAAAAATACGATCTGACACCTCATTAAAGAAACTCAAAAAAAAAGTTATTTTTTATTCTTTTTTTTAATTAGGATTTTTTTTTTTTAGTCATTATGTAGGGGGATTAAAGTTAACGCTACAGCGGAGAGGAGTTAATTTATAATGATGATAAAATACAGAACAGCAGGAATGGGAAATAAATTCCAGTATTAACTCATGATTCATCCTAAAAATTTCTCATTAGTAAAATTCCTGTAGCTCTGTATTGGGAGCTGTAATGTCAAGCGCATTTATTCTCAAAAAGCATGTTTGTTTATAATTAGCTATCAAACAGTTTATTCTATAGCTGTAATAAACAGATGAGAAACGAGAAATTCGATGCATGGATTAGAGATAGTCGAAACC
The DNA here is from genome assembly GCA_038373885.1 of Cheiracanthium punctorium. NCBI lineage: Eukaryota > Metazoa > Arthropoda > Arachnida > Araneae > Cheiracanthiidae > Cheiracanthium > Cheiracanthium punctorium. Next base: position 1,061,276 of record JAWZYV010011719.1, read on the forward strand.
TCACCAATTTAAAAAATATCCTTTTTGAAAGAATCCGTTAACGTTCCCTATATAATTTTAATATCTCACTTTTGCTCTTCCATATCTGTGTCTGTGTGGGTGTAGAATAACATATTAAAATTCATAAATACATACACCAATAAACAAAGTAGTGTGTCTTTCATCTTTGCTTTTATAAAGCAAATCGGGGTTTGAAAAGGTTTGATTTTCTGTTAGTTTTTGGAGATAAGAAAAAGAGGATGTTTACTGCGTAATTTATATGTGCCTATAAAACATAAGGATTGGAAATTTTGTTGAAATATTATTTTTAAAATATCCATGAATTGTTCCTTTGTTAACAGAGGCAAAACTACACTTGCCTATTTTATAAAGAGTATGCTACCGAATAAAATTAGTTTTACCTGGATTTTAAATCCAGTGTTTATGACTGCGCGATGATAAAATAAAAATTGTTTTCGTACTTATAACAAAACTTTCCCTCTTTTAATCACTTTCCCAGGAAATTGAATCTATTCCATCCCGGGGTGCTCTGAATGGAGAAATGTCCAAGAAAAATAAAATCCCACCATTATTTACTTAAACGGAAAATTGCCCAACAAAATGGTTTCACTTAAAGAGCTCAGTTTGGTGGGTGGATGGAGGGATAAATTAATTTTACGGCTCATAACTTTGATTTCGTCCCGCCATTAAACCGAGGGCGATTTGCAAACAATTTTTGGTAGGTGCCAGAGGATTTCGAACACAACAGGTGCAAGACATAAGATAAAAGAATAAAGAACAAAAAAAATTAAGAGATTAGCCATTCGAATTTTGCTGATCGAAAAAGTTTTGGTCTAGCTTCTGCCCCCCTAGCAACCAGGAAATGTTGCTGCACTAATGTAATAACATTATGCAACGGAAGTGATCGTTAAGATACACGATAGGCTAAGTTATAGGGTTTTGAGGGGAAATAATTAATCAGATGAATCTCTTAATAAGGCTGAGGTATTTTCAAAATCTGTTCCCTCAGTTAAACTTATGATTCGATTTGGAAGTAAAAATCTAAATGCTAATATCATATTTTATGAGTACCAGCAGTAATCAATAAATATAAAGAACTGTTGATATTATTTAGTAAAACTGTTTATTCGTGCTTTATTATACAGAAAAATAATTTTTTATTTTATATCAGCAAGGCGAAAGTAGAAATCCAGTTAATTATATTTAGCTACCGGAACGGTAACCGGTTAAAACAATAAAAAATACTGAAAAAAAATAAAGATTGGGTAAGAATTTAAACGGATCTGTAGAATTGAATGTTGAAATTTAAAATAATTATCAAAAAAAATTTTTTTAATGATTAAGGTTTTCACTATTCCTGAATAGAAAACCACAGGTATTTTCTTTATCGGTGGAGCATGAGTAAAGAAACCGCAATTAAATGGGGATATATGACTTGAAAACTTGCCAAAGCATACCAGACAGCGTTGTTAGCAAAGACAAGAATAATTTTTTTTTTTTTTTTTTTTTTTTTTTTAATCTCCTGTGCTGAATGTTCACAATTACTAACGTATAGCAGTCATTAAAAGATAAAAGTGTAGAACATGCACATAGTTTTAATCAGACTTATTATTCTATGAAAGTAAAGTACCTTTTTTATATATTTTTCATATTGATCATTAACTAAAATTTCATTAATTAAATGATCATTAATTAAAATGTCTTAGTGTGCTCACTAGCTCAAAAATAAACATTCAGAATCACCTATTTACGATGTTAATATAAAGGACATTTTTGTTCTACTAGCGATTTTGGCGTAGAGTTTGAATCGTTATCTATTTGCCATGTTAATAATTGTTTGTTTTTGGTAAGGCAAAGCTACACGAAGGCTATCTGTCTAAGGAGGAAGGGGAAGATGCCTTGGACGGAGGGGTTCTAATGCGCATCCAAGTTACATCTGAACAACATCCCCCAAACTCCAGACAGTTAGACTGACAGTCGCGCGAGAAGACAGAACCCTGGACCTGCACAGTTCAGCCATTTCCCAATGTTCAGAGGCTTATTCCTTATCCCATGGTCTGCCGCCATGTTAATACAGCAGCAGATTTTCTACGCAATCTAAAATTAACGTTAAATATCAGTAACAACATTTACGATGTTAACTGAAATATTAGCATTTTGCTGGTTCAAAAATTTTCAATTTTACGGTATTTATCACCTTTAAAAATTTTACATAATTTTTGTTAGTAATTCTTAGTATCCTAATCGTGATAAGTAGATTTAGCTAACAAAAAAAATTATAAATGAATTTTTTGACACTAGCAATATCCTCCCATGTCTTCCATTACAGTAAATCTTACTTTAATGGGAAGTATGTAAATTGTTACGGTAATATATATTTTTCCTGAGTGCTAGAAGTTGGGATATATCTGCCCAAAGGTATGGGCACCCATGCTTTCCAGTTAAAACAATAGTATCACGGCATATTTACAGTAAGATTTTACAGTACATTGCTTCATCGACAAAATATTACTAGTATATTTGTAAATTTTCACAGCCGATATTAATGTTATCTAAACAATTTACGGAGAGCTTACTAAGTAAATTCTTTTTAAGAACTTCCCTTCACTTTAAACTGTTGTCAAAAAGTTTTTTATTTACAAGTTTGAAAAGCCGTACTTTTAATGACAGTATCTCTTTTTTTTTCTGGAGATTTATTTTTTCGTGGGTTTCTCCAGTGTCTGTTAATGAAATGGCTTATTCTGAAGCGGTAGTTGCACTCAACTATTGAGTGCACTCAACTACATTTTACCGCTCACAGAGACCCCCCCCCCCAAAAAAAAATGCTGTCCCCTAAGACCACCCACTAAGCGGTAGCGCTACTTACTCACTTCCCCAAAAAACAAACACATAAATAATTAGAAAGAAGAAAAAAAAAACCTGAAAAATCTCAAGTCCCTCAAAACGCCGACACACCGGTATTCCATAAATTCCGACCCGGCGAAAGGACACACTTTCATTAAGGCGCAAATGAGCCTTAATGCGCACCGTCAGGCTGCTTAATCGCGTGATCAAGTACTGCCCGGCGCAGAGAGCAGAAGGAAAAAATAAAAAATAAAAAAGTAAGTGCGGACGACACAGACGCCCGCTTTGGTCTTGGTTCAGCAGCAGCAAGACGAAGAGAAAGAAGGCTTTGAAGAGAGAAAATTTACCGAAGTTTTAAGAAAGCCGGTGGTATTTTGCGGTATAATTAGGGAAGAAAAGGAGAGTTATAATTTCTTCAGGAAAAGTTTTCAAAACTGCTTTTATCACCGCGGCCCCTTTTGTGGTTTAGAATGTGTCGCCCAGGCTCTCTGTATATATTACGAGGTATTAAAGACAAAAGAGGACGGGAGCGGGGGGAGGTTAGGTGAAAGCAAGAAACATATTTTCCAGGGTTTGTGCCGCGGCTCTAATTAGAATAGAAATGCAGATAATGGTGAGAGGATGGTTAGATTAGATTTTTAATGGTGCTACAGTTCTCTTGAAGAGCAGTCGATGAGGCTGAAAGGAGTTCGTTATTTACGAGCTGCATTCTCTCTCTCTTGGATCTCTTCGTTAATTCCGTGAATTACCTTGCTCGAGTGCGAGCAAATTAGTTTAATTTGTTGCGAAGTGTGTGCAATATTTATCTGTCGAGGTAAGACATTTTGAAATGAAAAATGAATCCTTCAATCGAGTGTATCGTAATTTCGATACAGCATTTTTTAGTATAGCACAATAATTAATTATATTTTAATATAACACAAATTATAAGAGTTATGAAATAAAAAATAACTTTTATAAAGAATTGAATCCATTTTACCGCTCACAGAGACCGGGCAGAATAATGGGAAAACATTTACCAAACTATTAATGTTTATTTTTTTCTTATTATTTTAAAATAGACAGATATAGTTAACAAAAATGAGTCCCGCAGTGGACTGGGCGCTAAACTCCGTTCCCATAAGAACACGGCAAGTGAAGCAGCATCTGGCTTGGCCAGTGCTTGGGAGGGACTTCCCCCTCTCGGCCCGTCCGCTGTGGAACCGTGTACGCTAATGGGAGCTGGTGCACGTAAAATCCGTCGTGGCTCCAAAGTCTTCCAAGTTGTTAAACGATTCCTCTGGGGGTGCCGTTTTCAGGGGGTTGGTCCCTCCTCTGGAATTGGTTCAAAATTACGGGACCCCCAGCTAAGACGGACTTCCTCCCACTGGGGCTCATTGAAATGGAAGCCGCTCCTTCGGCCCATCGCCTGCCTATATAGGGGGATCTGTCACCGCAACGCGGTTGCCAGAGGGCATTAGCAACAACAACAACAACAACAAAAATGAAACTCTTGAAAAACATCGAATCATTCAGGATCAAAAACGTAGATTTTTTTAAACACTATTTTTCAATGCCCCTTTAATAATTATGGAATTGGGTATACTCATCTTGCTAACTTATGAAGTACTTTTAGCATAGAGGCTGTGCTATATGTTGTATATCGCGGCGTGTAACACACATCAGTAAATTTAGGATATGTCAAGAAATTCATTTTATATTTTATGTTATGCATTTTACATTCGGAGTATGACACGCATACGAGAAAAATTAAGTAACTTTTTGAAGCTGAAAGCGCGTGTTATACGCCGAGATAAACGGTAATTCTTGTAATCCCAGTTACACACAATGAGTTCTTCGGAATATTTATGTTCGAAAATTTATGTAGAAAGATATGCTTTTTAAAACTTATGGGATGGGCAATAATCAAACTCGAAATCACTCTTAGAGAAGCCACACTTAGAAGCATGTCCTGGTTTACAAAGGTGGAACGTGCTGATTTTTATAAATGTGGAGATTCGAATCAATGAAACATCACAACACTATAAGATTAAGAAAAATTTCTTTTTTTTAAATTTTCTTACAAATAAAATATTACTAATTCATCATCCGTATTCACTCTCAAAACGTGCTTAGAAATTTTTTTCTGTAAACAGAAAAAAAAAAATCAAAAGAGGCAAATCGAGATTAAACATTCTTCAGATTGTTAAAAACTGCATTTTCCCTTTTTTTTTTTTTTTTTTTTTTCTATCTACGGCTCTCTTTCCACCTGATAAGAAAGAACTCCGACCGCCTTTACAGCAGAGATAATACCATAAGTAATAACAGAACTGAACTTGTTTTACGGTCGAAAAGTAAGTATTAATCTGAAACGGAATGGCGTGACCAGATAAGCAATGTGAAACTGTGTTAAATGGTAAAGAAAGATACAGATAAGCTCGATTTTAGGCCTTTTAATAGAATGCCGCAATACAGAGTTCTACCCAATAAAAGAACTGTGTTTCGACGAATCGTATACTTCAGTTGACGTAATTAAGAGATTTAGCTGGGAAAAAAAATGAATGATACGATTTAACTTCTAAGAAATCATTTTTTGATATTAATTATAAAAAATAACTTTTAATATTCCGATCAGGAACAAACAGTACATTTACGCATTTAAAAGCTTTTGGACTCTGTTGAAAATAAAATCTGCCAAAAAAAAGTTTCAGCATAATTTTGTCAATGAACTAATTATCAAATTTGTTAAATAAAATCTTTATGCTATTGAGTTAGTGTTATTTGATGCTGCAATACTGGTTATACACTCACTGATAAAAGTATTAGAATGTGACTTAAATTTCCAATTGTCAGGTTGGTATTGTTTTCATGAATTTTCAAGCGATACAAGTGCACTCAAAAGCATTGAAATTAACTACGGACCCTGCACTACAAACAATCTGATTCCATGCGGATCAAAAGTGTTACAAAGAAAAGCTGTGCTTCAAGGCCCAAACACTGGTGCAATATCAAGCACTGGAATTTTGTTTCGGTGAACCTTCTGTCGAATTTAATACATCTGGACACAAATTATAGGCGCTTGCAGAGTGCAGTGGCGTTTACCAGTGGGTTCAATTGGATTCAGATGCCTGTCATGAATTCCACACTACTGTTATTAAAAATTATGGGTTCAGGACTATCATGCTCATTTATAATGTGACGTTGTCCGAATAATTACGAACAATTAGTATTTATAAATATATATCTGTGATGCTCCCTTGCAGTTCTGACGTTATAGAACGAATAAATCACTGAGTGTTTCAAGGGCTCTTCCGAATCAGACACTATAGCAACGTGAGGAATCTCATAACTTTCGAGCACTTACTTCAAGCATCCCACATGATCGAAATGCACATGAGATTTCAATCGAGTAGAGCTGAAGCAAACCGCATGTATTCGGTACTAAGATACGGATAATCACTCAGACTCGAAGTAACGAATTGCTACTTTGCGGTTGATATCGTTATCGTTACTCCTTACTCGATCCGAAGCTGTTTCGGATCGAGCAGCTTCGAACTTCGAATACAGACTGGCAGGCGAGGCGAACAAGGGGGAAACGGGTTCCAGTAATCGGGTACTAATATGTTCTGTATTTGTTACTGGATATCGGATCGCGGTTTCAAGGGAGAAAATGACTTTTGAGTGTGCATTTCGGATCGACCAGGTTCGAACTTCGAATACAAGACTGCCGGAGGGAGAAAATGAATATCGGTATTTCGGTATTTGAGTAATAGTATGTTCCGTTCCGTTACTAGATACCGGAAGTATTATGGATTCTCGCTGTTTGAAGGGAAAAATCAGTTTCGGAATTTGAGTAGTAGTATGTTCTGGTTGCAATTCGTTTGTGCCGAGCCGAATGGTATCGTTTTGATGAGGTTTGAAAGAATCCGTATGTTTCGTTACAGTTATGGAGATGGATATACTATCTGCTGCTCTATTGATATGGGTCGTACAATGGGGGGATAGGATCCGGTGTATAGTATGTTCTTATGCGCATTGAACTTTTTTTTGCAGGGGGGGAAGGGGGTGTTCTTATAATTGCAGAGGAGCAATACATATAAGAGAAGCATGTTAGTAAGGGGTGCTAATTTCGGGCTTTCTAACATTTTAGTACTAAATAGTGGTGCAATCAGAATTCTTTCTTTCAGGGTGGTTTCGAAGCAGGATTGCGAACTTAACTTTTTCTTTTTTTTAGCTAGAATCGAAATATGAGTAATAAATAACAAATTATTTAAATACACCTTTTAAAAAAATATATTTTTATAAAGTAAACGAATTCACACATTTTTATTATTTGAAATATTATTTGGAACTAAAAAAAGTATTTAGCATGGAAACATAAACACATTTTTTAAGTAATTTTTTAAAAAATATAAAAAAATTGGGAGCTACCCGGGATTTCTATGCCCACTCCTGCGTAAGCCACTGGTATTAAAATAATTCAATAAAGTTTAGTATGTTTCTAAAATGTCGGCGTTTAGGGGGCCATCTGCCCTATTTTATGGTACATTTTATTCCATGAACTCATGGAATACGCATAGTCCGGTGCAACCATTCTTTCTGTATGAAAGGAGTGATAATTTTTGTTTAAAGAATGCTCTCATATATGCACCCACAGAAGGGGCTAACCCCTTTCATCCCAAAAGTGCAGAAATAGAACTGGAAATATCTTAAAAATAGATCATTCTCACTGAATTAAACAATTTTAATTTAAAATATGGTAATTTTTAATTTACTTCGAAAAATCGTCCAGCAAAAGAAGTTTTTGATATGAATTAAGAACACACAAATAATGAAGATATTATGCTTATAGAGACGCAAAGTAGTTGATATCATACTGAGATCCCCTGTCAATCGAGAGCCGAGATGAGTAGCGCAAGAGAGAGGAGATCGGTTTCAGACAGTGACCAGTGCAGAGGTAACTTTCCTCTGGTTTTAGGCCGGTAAGGGCTAGATTTTGCCCGAACCCGCCATCTGAATGTGAAATTTTCCAACTCAAATTCTATGTGTTTGTATGTGCCGTCTAATGAAGTGTTTTGTGTGAGCAAAAGCAGATCTAGAGACCCTTTTTTGACGACAGCTGGCTATGCGGCGCAGCCAGCTGCGTGAAAAAAGGGTCACTAAATCTGTGGCACGCAATGAACGTTTCGATCGTCCTCCATCTTGCTGGTAAATAAGTTGAGTGATGGCAACGGCTGCCCTTTTTTCAGCATTGGTAAAGGGTTGCGCCTCAAAGGGTTAAGAAACAGTGTGAGCCTTAATGTATACTATTCGAAGATTCAATAATTATTAATAAAAATACTTGAATAGTATTTCTCCCAGTACATCTTTTAATTCTTTCCAGAATTTCATTTAATTATCTTTGTAACTGATATTATTCCAAACTTATTCAGAGACTCTTTTATTGCACTGGAAAGACACGCAGAACAACGTTTTAAAAAAGGATCTGTCAACTTAGTTGACGTCATAGAATATTTACATATGCCAACTTTCTTTCTTTTCCAGTTAGCACATGCACAGATACACAGATTCTTTTAATTTTTCAATTATTACGGTCACTAATCATTCTGATTATACGACCGCAGACGCGATAATTCCAAACAAAACTTTCCCAGAAATTGGAGTGGCAACAGCTGCCCACTCCATACAGTTTGTCAAACAGAAAGCCATAAATTAAAGATGTCATTAATCACTGTCTTCCGCAGAAAACCTCATACGAGGCACCTCATAAAAATATTATATTTCTTTTTCTTCCAGAATATGGCATAACTAAGTCACAGATAATAATGCTGGAATGCACAGCTTGAGACGGGTTTCAGATAAATCAGTGCAACGAAAAAAAAAAAAAAAAAAAAAAAAAAAAAAACAGACTAAAAGTGTTTGAACATAAAAGTAATGTACAAATATTCTTTTTAATATTTCTCTGTTTAAGAACACTATTAACAGTGTTACTTTTTAAAACAAAGGACACATTCTAAGTAATACAGTATTATGAACTGCCTAAGCTGGAACTCATTGCTTATCCCTTAGTTACTCGAGCCTTCCCTTTTATGATATTTTAAAACTCAAAGTAAGTTAGACCGGTAACATATAAAAATATTAATACTGCGATTTATAATATATATAATAAATATGAGTATTAAGCTGCCTCTTTTTACTAAGTGTGGATAATCTATAACTTATTATATTAATAGTGTATAATATTTTAAAAAGTTACTTTGGTAAATTTATTTATCATACGGCAATCCAATACCCGTTAAGTTCTTAACAATTGGAAAGTTTTTCTAAGAAAGAAATAGATCTTAATAAGTTGCTTACTTATTTTTTTCACGTTTTGGATTAATACTACGTATTCGGCTGATCAAGTTTTTTCTTTTTAATTTTGGAGAATACGGTATGTTTTGGTTTTCTGTCTATTTTTACTTCACGACCGTATCAAAGGTATTTCAAATTTTAAGCAAATTCCTATGTTGAGTTTTATGCAGATAAGTAACATTGTTCTGAAAATCATTATTAAAACTCAAATAGGTATTTTTCAAGGAATATTAATAACAAAGTAATTTTTATAATGAGGGGAAAACAAGGAATACTTTCTTAATCAAGGCGTTTTAAAATTTTAAAGCATATTAAAAGGAAATTTTAAAGCAAATAAGATGAACTTTCGAAAGCACAAACTGCTCTGGTTACTCATTAGACGTTGAATAAAGATATTTTGATTAATATAAATGTTATGGAATATCTATCCCTGTTCATTACAGATTTGTCCGTACACTCTTTCCTAAAATAAGCTTTACTTTCCGATTTGAACTATATTTCCAGTTAAATAACGTGGTTTGCACATCAAAATGCTCCGTTCCCAACTTTCTTATGGTTTAGGTAAATCATTTTTTAAGTAGCTTATTTTCTAAGCAAGTTTTACTGAACCATTTTAATTTGTTAACCCCTAATTGTTTTAATGGTTTTTTAAGTGCTAAAATAAATGATAAACAGAAAAAAATGAGAGAAAATATCTAAAAAGGAATTCTGAAACGTAGTGTTTAACTATATATTTGAAAGCGTTTGAAAAATATATCAATTTACTTCTTAGTAGAGTGAAATTGTAATCTTACCGTATGTATTAAGAACTGCGAATATAATTATGAATCAACGTTAATTCAACTGTAAGATAAATTATGCCACAAGCTTACATTGAAACAATTTTATTTAAATAGAAACATCAAAAATTAATTAAGAGGTAATCACTTAAGAGGTTTTTTAAATTTACGCGATATTTTGTTGAAAGCAAACACGTACGAGATTTAGGCCCTCACAAATGTAAAAGAAAAAGAATCATAATTTAGTTTAGGAGTTACTTAAATTTTTAGAACGTCTCATGAATCGCAGGGCAATGTTGATTGACTAGAGCATTCTTTTACTATGTCGAATAAATTGTACTTTGGGTATTTTTACGTAAAGAACTCATATAAAGTATTCTTAGCTCACCTGCAATATGTAGTTGAAGCAGATATTAAAAATTTCACGTACCTAAAAGAAAGAAAAGATAATATTAATTAGGAATTAACTTCTTGTACATTCTATTAAAGTCATTAAAAAGACATTACCAATGAAAATTTTTACCGAAGCCTTAGATATATTTAATCACATTACAAACTAAAGATTAAAAAAAATCGAAATAACTTATATTTAAAGGAAATGAATTATTATTATATTATTTACGAGGGATGAATTATTAGATATCACTTCCAATTAAATTAAAAATAATTCATTTTAACATCATTTTACGCTGCACCAGATTCATTCTTTGTAACGTTAGGATAAAGCCAGCAGACAAATAATATTTTATTTTACAGACCCGTATTGGGTTATATTAAAATGCAATTATCATACAATTACGTTTATTAGTATTTAATTTGGATGAAAAACTATTATCCTATGTAATTTGCAAACATAAAATTTTTATGTTTACAGACAGACAGGCGAGAAAAAAAATTTCGGGGGGGGGGGGCAAAAGGTGAAAAAGGTAAAATTTCTCACAAAAAAATGCGTGTTTTATTGACATTCAATTAACAAAAATTCAAAATTTGTGGGGGTGTCCAAGCCCCATTGGTCCACACCCTAGCTACGTCCATGCAGACAGCAGTAATATAACCTTCCAAAGTGTCATTCCAGTAGAGCTGAAGCAAACCGCATGTATTCGGTACTAAGATACGGATAATCACTCAGACTCGAAGTAACGAATTGTTACTTTTCGGTTGATATCGTTACTCGATCCGAAGTTGTTTCGGATCGAGCAGCTTCGAACTTCGAATACAGACTGCCAGGCGAGGCGAACTAGGGGGGAAACGGGTTCCAGTAATCGAGTACTAATATCTTCTGTATTTGTTACTGGATATCGGATCGCGGTTTCAAGGGGGAAAATGACTTTCGAGTGTGCATTTCGGATCGACCAGGTTCGAACTTCGAATATAAGACTGCCGGAGGGAGAAAATGAATTTCGGTATTTGAGTAATAGTATGTTCCGTTCCGTTACTAGATACCGGAAGTATTATGGATTCTCGCTATTTGAAGGAAAAAATCAGTTTCGGTATTTGAGTAGTAGTATGTTCTGGTTGCAATTCGTTTGTGCCGAGCCGAATGGTATCGTTTTGATGAGGTTTGGAAGAATCCGTATGTTTCGTTACAGTTATGGAGATGGATATAGTATCTGCTGCTCTATTGATATGGGTCGTACAATGGAGTGATAGGATCCGGTGTATAGCATGTTCTTATGCGCAATTGAACTTTTTTTGCGGGGGGGGGAGGGGGTGTTCTTATAATTGTAGAGGAGCAATACATATAAGAGAAGCATGTTAGGAGAAGCATGTTAGTAAGGGGGTGCTAATTTCGGGCTTTCTAACATTTTAGTACTAAATAGTGGTGCAATCAGAATTCTTTCTTTCAGGGTGGTTCCGAAGCAGGATTGCGAACTTAACTTTTTCCTTTTTTTTTTAGCTAGAATAGAAATATGAGTAATAAATAACAAATTATTTAAGTACACCTTTTAAAAAAATATATTTTTATAAAGCAAACGAATTCACACATTTTTATTATTTAAAATATTATTTGGAACTAAAAAAAATATTTAGCATGGAAACCTAAACACATTTTTTAAGTAATTGTTCAAAAAATATATAAAAAATTGGGAGCGACACGGGATTTCTATGCCCACTCCTGCGTAAGCCACTGGTATTAAAATAATTCAATAAAGTTCAGTATGTTTTTAAAATGTCGGCGTTTAGGGGGCCATCTGCCCTATTTTATGGTACATTTTATTCCATGAACTCATGGAATACGCATAGTCCGGTGCAACCATTCTTTCTGTATAAAAGGGGTGATAATTTTTGTTTAAAGAATGCTCTCATATATGCACCCACAGAAGGGGCTAACCCCTTTCATCCCAAAAGTGCAGAAATAGAACTGGAAATAGCTTAAAAATAGATAATTCTCACTGAATTAAACAATTTTAATTTAAAATATGGTAATTTTTAATTTACTTCGAAAAATGGTCCAGCAAAAGAAGTTTTTGATATGAAATAAGAAATCACAAATAATAAAGATATTATGCTTGTAGAGACGCAAAGTAGTTGATATTATACTGAGATCCCCTGCCCTGTGAATTTTATATATGTGGCCCAATCCCTGGATCTCAGTATTCAAGAACCCGCTCCCAGAAAAAACACGAGTCACAAGCTTTCCTTTACACTTTTTATGATAAGAATGAACAGGTTAAACCAGCGTACAGAATTAAAAAAAGGGGGGGTTGAGAAAAAAAAAGTATGGCATATGCCTTTGGAAGATTTCTATGTGCACTCAGTAATTCGGATAATTTAGCATTGTATAAAACCACAAATGTGTATAAAAACAATCTGTAAATCAGAGAAAATAAGCTCTAAATACAACTTTGTACAACTTCGCTAAAAAAAATTCTTTTTGGTTAGGTTTTGTTATGGGTTTATGTATGGTCGGCATATACCCATAACAACACTGTCCCGGATGTGTTGTTATGGGGCACTATATAACACCCTATTACCGATTCTATTAGTAGTAACGAAAGTAACGAGTAACGAATACTTAGTAACGAATAGCGAACATCTAAGTAACAAATACATACGGATACTCATTTTGTCGTTACTTTTACAGCACTACATTCCAGTTTTCACCACAATGAATTTATAATTTAAATTATTTATTACACTCAGGTATCATAGAATATGTTTTGATATAAAAGCTTAGATGTAATTTAAGAACTCATTTTTTTCTAATTATAAATCTATCTTTTTTATGTATATAGTCTGCATGAAAGTTTTATTATGAACACAATTTTACATTGCTTGCCCGTTTCCAAGACTCTCAGAGGGTTAAAATGATATGTGATAATTATACTTCTCACTCATACTTTTTTTAGATTTTTAATGTTGAAATACCGGATAGAAAAACAGTTAAAAGAAAAAAAATTAAGCAAGATAATAAGATCATATTTATTTTAAAATTTCATTAAAAAACTGAGTATGAACATTCAACGAAAGCATTAAATATTTTGAACTTAGAAATTAACACATAAAATTTCCGCTGTATGAATCCCCCTGATCGTTTCCTTATCAACCACCCAAATGCACTCTATTATCTTGACAAATAAATATCCATTTATTTTTCATAGTTTTAAATTAAATATATAACACTAATTTAAATGCTGCACAATGTTTTTAAAAGCACTTTAAGGAACTACTGAATGTGATAGCGCAATCTTTTATCTCATTTAAATACATTAAATTTGAAGAAAAATCAACAATCACTTTTTTTTTCTTTTTCTTTTACTGTACTAGAACCCAGTAAATTAAAACAAAGATATTACTTTTAATGAAAAAACACTAAGAGCAACATTTTATTTCAAAATGAATCAATGATATGTTAACATCATTTTGTGTTTCACAGAGATTTTGTTCAACTAACATGGAAAAAAAAACACAAGAATAAAACAAAACGAATTAATTTAGTAAGGATATAAGCAAAATTTATATCAGCTACATTTATTTCATGTTGCATGATTGAGTTACTTTCAGTACTACTGGGGTGAAAAAATGGTCCATTCAAACTTTATTTGGCCGTTGTTCATCATACAGCAAAGACACATAAAACAATCGCTAAAAAATAGCGTATACTTTAATTTGTTAAATAATATGATAGCTTAATATTTATATAATAGCTAAGTACACTGCTGGCCATCGTAAATGCAACACCCTGAAGGAAGCATGCAAATAATATGAAATTTACAACATGCATTAGCTGAGGTGAGATATGCAAATGATTAGAATTTCAGCGCAGACGCACATCAAGCGCGCCTGTGGCGCCACCTCAAAGCGCTATTTAAGGCTTGGAGATTTCGACGGTTTCAAGTACAGCAATTGTGTTTTTCTTGCTTTTTTTTCAAAAAAACGATAAATTATGCCTCGTAGGAAACAACGATCATCTTTTGATCAAGTATCCGAGTTTGACAGAGGAAGGATAGTGGCATACCGAGATTGTGGGTTATCTTTCAGGGAAATCGGTCGTCGTGTTGGACGAAACCAAACAACTGTGATGCGGATATGTGATCGTTGGGTGCAGGAGGGTACGACGGACAGACGTGATCGACCGCATCGACCTCAGTGCACCACGTCACGTGATGACAGGCAGATTGTACGCATGGCAGTGACGGACCGCTCAGTCACATCACGAACCATATCACAGCAGATTCAGTCTGTAACGCATCATCCAGTGTCTGCGCGTACCATTCGACGTCGTTTACAGCAGAATGGTCTGTCCGCAAGACGTCCGTTGCTTTGTCTACCTCTGACGCGGAACCACAGACGTCTCCGCCGCCAATGGTGCGATGAAAGAAGGATGTGGACGACAGAATGGAATGAAATTCTCTTTACTGACGAGTCACGCTTCTGTATGCAACACCACGACGGTCGGATTCGAGTCTGGAGACACCGTGGAGAGAGGATGCTGAACAGCTGCATTATGCACCGTCACACTGGTCCTGCACCGGGTATTATGGTATGGGGCGGTATCGGATATCTCTCTCGCACTCCTCTAGTACGCATTGCCGGTACTTTAACCAGCCAGCGCTACATCTCCGAGGTGTTGGAGCCAGTTGTCCTTTCTTACCTTCAGGGCTTGCCAACAGCCATATTTCAGCAGGATAATGCACGGCCACACGTGGCACGCATTGTCCAAGGGTTCTTCGTCAATCACCAGATTGAATTGCTTCCCTGGCCGGCGCGCTCTCCGGATCTTTCGCCGATAGAAAACATGTGGTCCATGGTTGCTCAACGACTGACCCAGAGTTCATCCCCAGCTGTCACACCAGATCAACTTTGGCAACGTGTGGAAGCTGCTTGGTCTGCTCTACCCCAAGAACACATTCAAAGTCTCTTTGAATCAATGCCGAGGCGTGTGGCAGCTGTGATCTCCAACAACGGCGGCTACTCTGGGTACTGATTTTGGCAGGAACCACGCTTCATAGAATGCTGTAAATTTAATCATTTGTTACTTGGTCAACATGTTATCTACACAATAAATTTTGTTGTGATATCTCTTGTTTTTCTTGGTGTTGCAATTTGGGTGGCCAGCAGTGTAGCATCCTGATTTGATCAATTAATATATAGAGAAATTCAATTATGCTATTGTATATTTGGAATTAGGCAAAATCATGTATGAAATTATTTTTTTTTTTACTTTCTGTAAGTAAAAATTTTTAAAACTAGAAAAATTGTTGATACTTAGAAATATTTATTATTTTTATGCTAAAGGAATTGTTTTCTATAGCATACTCCACGTCACTCGTACTGGTAAAATATCTACCGTACTGGTAATGTATTGCACAGACCCAGAAAAATACTTATAAAAGGCATGAAGCGCTGAAACGACGTTCAGCAAACATCTAAGAGGAATGAAATAATCAAAAACCTTGTAAAATAACACACATAAAGGTACTTATAGTTCTGCTCATGATATGTGCCTTTTATGCGTGTTATTTTACAAACTTTCAATTATTTCTTCTTTTAAACACTAGTTTCCATGGAGTTTTTTTTTTTTTTTTTATCTAATAGGAATGTCGTATAGTTCCCAAGCTAGAATCAAAAGGCGACCTTAGTTTCTCAAACGGGAAGATATGAAAAAATTACTGATATAATGTTATTTCAAATGTTAGGAATTTTATAAGCACCAAAATTTGAAGCAAACGACATATTTAGAAAAGCTGGTGAGTGTCACTGAGGATGGACGCGAGACCATGCGAGACAAGAAATGACTGAGGTCTCGTGTCGTCTGGCAGTCACGTCTTGCAACAGAAGGTCTCGTCTCGCGGTCTCGCGCCCAATCCTAACTGTTATAGTGTAAATTGAAATTAATTCATGATATCTTTATGTCACTCCATGAAGATTAATTATTTGTTGAGAAGTGGATACCCCCACCCCCACCCCCGAGTCGTAAAAGTAAATGTTTGAGGGTTTTTTTTTCAAATATTTTTAAACATGTATATGACAGATTACCCTATCCAGTTTGTCATAATTTTAAGAACACGTTTTAAAACACATTTTAGAAACACTACTATTCCATGTCATCCAGCCAAATTACAGCAATATAAATGAAAGAAATAGAAACAAAAATCTTACATCTTTATGATTAAAATACTTCCTGATCGATTTCTTAAAACAAGTATTTTCTTTTGAGTCATTTAAATTCTATCAGGTTCCAGCAGAAATCTTCTGCACTGAACATTTCAAACACCCTCTTCTAAAAACTCATTAACTGCAGAAATCAATAAGATTGTTTTAATTAACCACTCTCTGGTGTAATAATAGTTTTGTTATTTCAAGCCTTATTTATTCATTTCCCTTCTAGACACTTTTATTGATCAAGCTATCCACTCTACTTAGTGCATTTTAAAGAGAAAAGTTATAACGCTTTACGAATCAATGATTCAAGAGATTTGGTTTAGTGGATTTTATGAATTGATTTGTTTATATAATAAAATGTTATTTTGGCGAAGTTTATTTTAATAATAAATGGCTCGTTAATTTTATCAATTTCAAAATATCGGTGTTATTAAAAATGGAAGTACAACCCTCCGTTTCTTTCTGCTTTTCTGTACATGTAAGGAAATGGAATTTTCTTGCAAATACTATTAAAGATAATCAAAAATTTAAATATATGTTTGACAAGTTGAAATATAATTCATTTTATTCATAAAAAGATATTGTTGCATTACGTTTCAAAATATCGGTGTTATTAAAATTGGAAGTACATCACACCGTTTCTTCCTGTTTTTCTGTACATAGAAGGGAAAGGAATTTCCTGGCAAATAAAGAGGCAAGATTTATCGATAAAGTACAGGGAGCATCGACATTAATGAAAAAATAACCAGGCACGAAAAAATGCGGGAAGGGCACGACGTCCCTTGTACATGTACACCCCAACCCTAGACACATGAACACTGGCTTTGTGTGTACCTAAGACAAGTTCCTACAAACGGCGACATTTAAATAGGAAAACTTACCACCGCGATTCTGGTCGTACATGAATAATCATTTTTTCTTTCCATAAACAGCAGGAATAAACAAACGTTTTACGGGCTATTTAGCCCACTCATTATCGACTAAAGTCAACAAAAATAGTCAATGAAGTTGCTTCAGAATCCGAACATAGCAGAACTCCAATTATCCGAATCAATTGGGACCGGACCCAATTCGGATAATCAAAAAGTCGTGTAATTGGATTTTTTCCGAAAAAAAAAGTCTAGTATGTATTTTAATTAATTGCAGTGTGTATGTATGTTGAAAATGGGAGGAAAATCTATTTTTATAGAAAAAGAGCTTTTAATTAATAAAGGAAACGCAACACGTTTACATGTTAAGCGTAATTACGAGTGCTGTACATTGCAGTAAGTACGTAACGTACTGTAAATGAAAGTCATTGCTCGCGATGCTCCTAAGCTTCGCGGAGGGAAGGACAATAGCGCGCATAGACAAAATCATTATTTTGAGAATTGCAGGACATTTCCTTCTTATTTTTTTCTGAAATTCTCAAGGCAATTCGGATAATCAGTGATTCGCTGACCGCAAATAAGTGGTGGTCTACAATTATATTTTATTGGTTGACATCAAAGATATGTGGCATTTCATTCCATGGAAGGTTTCAGTGGTGTAAAATGACATCTTAATTGCGATATATGCTATAAGGTGTGCATTTAGTTAAGTATCATTAATTCATTTTAAAAAAATAAATTGTTTCTAACTTATTAACCGGAAAACAAAGAATTTATTAAAGCTTTTTAAAAACTATTTCAATAGTTTAACAATAAAAGAATTCATATATTATACGATAAAGCAAAAAATTCCCCGTATATATATATATATATTTCGCAAAAAAAAGTATAAAAAATTACCTAACCACAAAAATTTATAAGAAAATAATTACGAATTTTGTCCTTTCAAAATTTATCCTTCAAACATTATTCCATCACATTAAACTAAAGATAAAAATAATAAATTAAAGTAATAAATGATAACCGCAAGACTTATATTAAACATATTTATAAGAGCTAGAGAAAGAGTAAAATGTGCTAAAATTTTAAATGTCACTTTTTCGACTAAAGCTTCAAAATAAAACAAATTATCGTACTACAAAGTGACAATTTTTTGATTGAAATTTAATAACTTTTATTAATTTTCATAAGTCCTTTAATCTGTTTTTTTCCCCAATCCATTAAAAATTAGTTGAAACACTTACACGAAAAAACTACTTTATATGGGCCATAATCTTTTTCCTTCACATTAACTGATACTTTTTCTTCTTTGAATTCTGGATCTTGCGTATCGATGAACGTTATATTTACTTATGAAAAACATGCACTTAAATTTATAGGCTTCATTTTTAATTTAGTTCTGCTGCCATTAAGCACACATAAAAAAATTTCTTCATCAAAGTTTGAAAAATGAAAGGTGAAATATTTTCTATCCAGTAATCAAATTAATGACTAAATATCTTTTTTATTTCAACAGCGTTAAGTACGTTTATTCCATATACACGTCAAAATTACATATATACTATAATGAAAGGTTATGATTCTTTGAAAAGGCTGGAGTTGCTATTTTTTTTAGGACGCAGATAATTTTATTTTATACTTCTAATTTTTACTGAAATTACAGATAAAGTTATTTAAAACAGGATTACTTGTTCTGTGTATATATATGCCTATATAACGCTCTGCAATGTAATTTTGAATTTTTGCTCAATTTTCTAAAATTTAAAAATATACAGGTTTTAAAATATACATGTATGAGATTAATGACAAATAATTTTGAATACAAAAAAATACGTTTTAAGATATTTAAAAGAATTATTAAAGTGAAAGATTTGTTTTTAATTTCAAACCTTTAGGTGTTAAAATTTCTTTGTTAATTTAGGCGGTTATATTAATTTTAGTTTTTTTTTCTTTGTGGAGGGTTTTAATTAGACTTTTCCATATAATAAAGCCTTACATTTTTTTTAAAGGAAACTTTTTAGTGTACATAACTAAAATAATAACTGTTGCACATGAAAATATCTCATGTCATTTTATAACTAAAAATAAAATTCGGATAAAATTTTGAATTAAAAAAGGTAGTGGATTTAAATTTTAGGAAGTTTGGATTTTTATTAGCAAAATTTTATAATTTTTTATAGCATGGATTTAAACACTCTGTCAATACATTTCGTTCTTAGGAAAGTTGCTCTTAGTTTGCTCTTAGGAGGAGTTTTTTTTTTTTTTTTTTTTCTTGGACTTAGTAGAATATTTTCACTAGTATGCGAAAGTAGGGTAAGATGACGAACTTAAGTTTCAAGTATTTTTCCTAAATTGGTAAATGGTCAGTAAATGGTTTGAAATTCTGAAATACTTCTTTGAATATAATGAACCTTTGTATTTCATTAAAAAATAATGAAATGATTTTATCACCTCTTGGAAGATAGCAAAATATTTTTTTAAAAGTTTCTTTGTCTTCTTACCCGTGGTTGCTGCGGTTGGATAAGATGACGATTAGATTACCAAATAAAGGTTTATTTTTAAAAAAATGCAGATAAATAATATCATTTAGGTAGTTAATGAAAGTAACACAGCTAACACTAAACAAACGATGATCAGTCACATTATAAGGAAGCAAAAACTTAATTATGCAAAATTAAGAAGAACCTCAGGTAATTAAGCTCATAAATAAAAATAGCATTTTCAGGGTATATCTTCCGATTCATTATTATCCCAAACAAATCATCGATCATGTGCCTAAGATTTGTGCCTGATTCGCTCTTCATTGTTTTTTTTTTCTCAGGCCATGTTTTTGTTTCGTTGCATTTTTTAAAAAATAAGTCTTTATTTGGCAATCTAATCGTCATCTTAGTCGAACAGGCCATCGAATCGTCATCTTAGCCGATGTTTCTCAGGCCATCGAAGAACTCCTCTGTGATCTTACCCACATTGCCATTTTCGATTTAAAGTTGTAGGCCTACTAGCACCGTACTACCTTATATGCCAATTGTTTACAATGTATGACAGCCAAAATTGTGGTAATTGTGGTAAACATTTCAAAGCATTTTCTTATTGATATTTTAACATAGCTGCCTTTGGTGCAATTAAATGAAACATTTCTTATTTCAATCATTATTAACTTTCTTCAAAGTATTACGCAGCAGGAATTAACATAAATTTTAAAATTACGATAAAGATACATCATAGACGTTCGAATTTCTTTTTATTTACCTCGTTCGAAGTTACAAGAATTATTGTATTTTGCTTGTAGTAAAAATAAAAATGATTTTAATATGACATGTGCAAAATATGAAAACTGACAGACAAAAAAAAAGCTTCTGAAATACCAATTAGCGACTTGATATTTTAAGCTATTAAGCTTTTTTCTGTCATGGCTGTCAGAGCATTTTATCCTGCGGATGTTGAAATAAAGATCTGAATGAGAAAAAAGCGCTTTTGGCAGAAAAAAGGGCGATTTGAAGAACATGTTGCCATGTACATCTTTCACGAAGGTAATTATAGTCGAAAATAACGTTGATGACTTAAATATATCATAAGTAGTCGCAACGCAGGGGGAAAAATATCCGTCACTTTTATCAGATGCCATTTTATAAGATCTAGTAATTCGGCTTATTTGATATAATTAATGTATATTATATACGTAACTAATGGATTAAAAAGTTTATGGTCTTACAACTTTAGTGGTCACAGATGTTATTGAATGTTTCATCAATACTTGAAAGATTTCGGTACACCGGCTGAAATATGATATTTATTCTGCCCACAAATTCGGAATGGTCTGTTTTATACGTTGCAGAATAAAGAATAACGTTGAATTATTTTAGTACAGTTTCAGTAGCGTATTTTCGCTGAAGTTGGGGGGGGAAGGAAGGAAATATAAATAAAAAAATTATTTATAAAATACATATTTGTATTGTTTTGTTATTTTTTGAGAGTATGAGGGGAAGAAAATCAGAGGTATCAGTAATTGCCAAAAAAAAAAGAAGTATGCCGATAAATATTCCTGTGAGACAATGAAAAAAGTGAAAACAAAATCTATATATAATCATGTCAGTCGTATGTAGTTGGAATTGTTTCTCAAAAAGGACGGAGAAAGTTCCCGGAAAATGCATTTAGGCACGCTCAATTTACTTTGGTAATATCAAAAACTATCCACCACTGTACTTGTTTCAGTCCCCCCCCCCCACCTCTTAGTGGTAAAATTGTGAGATTTCTGTGTAGAATTATAAGTGGTTGAATACAATTTTGGATAATCTGTAATTTTAAAAAAAATGTAGCGAAATGTAAATAATGCAAGTTACAAATTCCGAATGTCCTAAATTCCTAACAATGTAAGATTTCCCAATGTAACTAAGTATGGAAATTTCAAGCCCGAGCCGTAATCAAAACAAAAAACTTGAAGACCGGCCTGGTTTTAAATAAGAACTAAACACTCAGTCCGTGAGCTTAGTTCTTATTTAATTTGAGATGTGCAAAATATGAAAACTGACAGCTAATTAATCGGCTGTATTGTTTCAAAAAAATCTTATTTTATTTTTACCTTTATACTTTAGATATTAATACCATAACAATATATTTTACCGACGAATTTTATTAAGTTTATTTGAAATTTACCGCGAATTCTGTGACACCGAACCATCAAGGGTATTCGTCATCCATACATCGAGATTCGAGTCAGAACAACTGAATTAGATACTTATGAATTATAACGTTAATCACTAAAAAAAATAAGAATGGAAGTTTGTTATCTATTTTATTATTATTTTTTGTAAAAAACGTCCGGTGTTTACTATATATAGAAGAAGGAAGTAAAATGCGTAAACATACAAATTTTTCATTTTTCAGAAATTCGGACGTCTGAATTTGAGACCGTTAAATTGTATATAAAATATTGCAATACCGGATTACAGGTATGTACTGAAAAACAAATTCAAGAAAATAAATATTATTTTATAAGTTCAAGTTACTCGTAGAATATTCCTTAGAACTCCTGAAAAGTTCATTTTCAGATAACATTTTTTTTTTTTTTTTAACGAAGCAAACAAACAGAAAAACATCTATATTAAAATAACTGAAAATCTATACATTCACTTTTCTCACGATAGTAATATTTAAATCAGTGTTATAAGTAAAAGAAGTTCATCAAATTCATACACGTAGATTCATGAAAGCAGCCATGTAGCTAGTAGCCAAAGTAGCTAGTCCTAGTTAAATAAGTGCAGTCATCTGGGATAGAAATTCAAAATACAATCAACAGCGAAGTTGCTGGAATGTAAAAAAAAAAGAGAATAAATGCGTATCTCATTTTTGAAAAAAAATCTCTTAACTATTTTCAGCGCACAGATTAACAAATGATTACTCGTAGATAGTCATTCCAAATATTATGCAGCAAGTTACTGCCATTAGTAAATCCATTACAACAGTAGCTTCAAATATTAACACAATTCATGACCGCCAGGCCATCAACCCACCTCGTAAAACATCTCCACTTCCGTGATAGTGACATTTCCTGAGCGAAAATGTTATTTACATGCTCACGACACAAAAATCAGATCATGGAATCTGAGAACAAAAGAACTCCGAAAATTCCAGCGAACTTTTATTAAATACGAAGAGACGGAAGGGGGAGGGGGTGAAATTCAAAACAAATTAGAGTGTTGTGCTAACAGAAAATTTTACAGGTAATTTTTTAATAAGCGAAAGAATTTTTTAAAGAAAAAGCTGGTGTTTTTTAAATTGGTATAAATATGTAATGTCGATTTTTAAAGCGATTTCGATAAATAGGAATATATAGTCACTAAAAAAAGTTAAGAAAAGGCATGGGAAAAAATTACACACCCTAAGTTAAAAGGAGAAATGTATTTACCTACATTTCCAAGTTAAATTTATGATCATGGCATAGTTTCATATATGATGCACGCTTAAAGAGATATAGCTTTAATTTATCCCTTCTTATTTCAAAAATGTTATTTCATGGATCAAACCTATTTTAGAAAATTGTAAGAGGGTTTCAATTTAAAAATTAAAAAGAAAATACACGCTAAATTGATGGAACAAAAGATAATTCAAATGAAAATACAAAAGGCTATATTTCGGACAGAAAATCATATTAATGCTTTTAACATTTTAGTTTCATTTGGTTTTTTTTTCCTTCCAGACTATATTTAATTCTATTTATATTGAAAAAAGACAGGGGAAGAGATTTTATCTTCCTTGTTTCGTGGTAGGAGATATTGTTACTGTCCTATACAAGGTTGGGTCCACTTCTCAAAACAGTTGAGGGATAAGATAAAAAAGGAATGAACATGGAGTATTTCGTGTTTTTTACACGGAAGAGCATTTTGTGGCTCTAGTTCCTTTTTGTTTAAGAGGGTATAAATATGAAAAATACACTTGATTTATTTATTTAACTTTTTAAAAATATGCTTCTGAAGAAGTAATTCCTGAAATCTGAGGCTTGGAGCCACAGGCGCCAATATAAGATTGCAAGGGGTTGCTGAATTCACCCCCAGACGTCGGAATAGTAGAATAATGAAATTTTATGTATTGTCTCAGCACAAAAGTGTTTGTTAGCACGAGATGATCCACCTTTACAAATCTAAGAGCCCCTGATTTATATGATCGCTAATGCATAGATCTTTACTAAATTGCAAATAAGCAGACTGGCCATTTTTAAGTGAAATATTATTAGAAAACTTTTTGCTGCTGTAAATGAAGATGGCTTGTTGTGACTACTGCACACTTTTGAATTACGAGTGTATTTATTATTACAAGGCCGATATCACCAAATTCATCCTGGAAAAATTGCTTAAAATCTTTTCTTTGATTGCCAAAAGGACTCATCTTCTACAGCCATTTAAGATTTTCAATCATAAATCAATTCGAATTAGAGTAAGTGGCAGGCCTTGGTTAAGGTAGGTTGATTGTGTAAAAGATGATTTTAAAACTTTTAAGTGATCAACTGGATAAGAATCGCCAAGATGGGATCAAAATCCAGAAAAACTCTCAAGGAGACCCTGATGTACCATGGACTGTCATGGAGGCAGAAGAAGCAGTAATTCTTGACAGAAAATAATTATATTTCGTGGTGTGTTCCGTGGAATATGTAACGGTACATACACTGAAAGGTAGACAAAGAATAATCGTTTTACATGTTTATCATAACGCAGCGCATATCTCATAATTTTTGTTGGATTTTTGGTTGAATAGCCTTGATATTGTGTTTACACTTATGAAAAGTTACATTAGATTTTTTTTTATATAATAACACTCCAAACTTTGAATAGCGAATGAGACAAGTGGTTTGATTGAGCAAATTATTTGGGCAAATATAAAGTGGAATCGCATAAATGCAAAGTATTTAGTAAATTTAAGACAAAAATTAATAAGTATTAAAAAAAATCTGGATTAATATGTTATAAGATCTCCAACCAAATACCTTTCCTTAAATATGCACTACGCTGCCTAGTTGGTTTGGTAGGCCACCGCCAAAGTGTACTATGTTAAAAGTTGCACAGTTGATAATTGAAAAAAAAATATAAAAAAAGCAAAGTAATGAAAACGAATGGCTATTGCAAGATTACGATAAATAAATCTGTTTCGTTGCAAAAATAATTTTCGCTACATAATTGTTTAGAATTGAAAATAAATCTGGTATGAAGATGCTGATATAAAGCTCAATATAACGATGTTGATAGGATAACTTTATAATTGACTGGGACCTAACTACGAAACAACTTTTTTATTCAGCTCAGCTAATTCTTCCGTCTTGATTAAATATCTACGTTGCACTAGTCATGGCAGCCAATGAGATCTTCCACTCAGGTATTTCAAAACATAAATGGTTACGAATTGAATCACGATTTGCAACCGTAATACGGCAATAAAATATTCCCAGTTCCATGTCAGTAGAAATATTGTATGATTTTACCCGCCACCGGATTTCGACTTAACCATCACGACTGAAAACAAAACGAGAGTGTATTCAGAACAAAAGCTCTTCTTTAAAAGGCACCGTCAACGATCCTTTCATACATACACTCGGTAGAAAAAGAAATATGTCCTTAATAAAACAAGAAATAAAATAATAGGAGAATCACTTCTCATTTCGAGGGGGTGGGGGTAGGAAATATTTGCAATTATAATGGCTCAAGTTTTGCTTCACCGTAATAACAAACCACAAATTTAGAGAAGCAAAAAGATGTCATTTTATTAGATAAAAGCACTGATTGCGGTGAAAAAAAATGGCGAGTTTGAGACAACAGAAGAAGTGAATACATAACGAAATAAGAAAAATAAATTATAATAATAATAATAATAAATTCTAACGATGCTATGGTCGGAAGAGCGTGTTTTCCAGTCAAATGCAATTGAAGCTTGGTTTCAACTACAGAAATAAGAATATAAGGGATTGTTATTCACTGTACTATTAAAGTGTATGTTTTATGTACGTTTATAAAATTTAGGAGAATTTTGCTGTTTGGGTAAGGTAGCCCAAAATGATCCTAGAGGGTAAAACGAGCCACATACGTTTTCTAAGATACAGGTAGCGCTATCTACTGGGTATCACATAAACTAGTTGTGCCAAGCGAAGACGAAGCAATGGCAATATTCAAGCGGTCACAATATTACGCGTCAAAATAGAATTCTTCGAAAAATTGGGTTTTATAACATCTGCTATAAGGTTAGCACAACCTTTTCTATTTATTTAGATTTTCAGATCTTTCGTGTACAGCAATGTGGCTTGGTTTACTGAATGGAGTATGTTTTTAGATGGGAATTCCACGAAGTTTATTATGTATCTCGGCGTCATCCAGCAAAATGACCTTAAGTGGGCAGCCATATTTCTGGTAAAATGATCCATTGATTGAAAAACTCTAGTATTGAGTCCTAGCCTTCATGGCAGCTCTTTTAACCGTTCTTAAAATGCATGACTCCCATTACATTATTTAATTCATTTCTGCTTTTACGGTAGGCCATAATTTTTGAATTATAATTTTGAAATATTCCATTTTATTGTTTGTGACATTTTTTAAAACTTTCCATAAAATAAATTATGCATACTCTATGATTGTAAATTTTTTTAAAATTTCATTATGTATAGTTTATAATTACTTTTAAATCCTTTATTTTGCCCCTTAAAAATATTTTTAATGATTTTAAAATGTTCTTTTGTCCGCTTTCTCAAAATTCTTTTTGTTTCATTACTCAATGTGGTTTTAAAAGATTATTAAAATATGTGTCATGATGTAAAATTAAATGTGAAATATTAAAACAAAGGGCCAAAGATTTTTAAAAACATTTATGTTATTTTATACAAGTTTTCCACTTAAGGGGATTTTAGGAAACCTTCTTCTATATACTAACGCAGATTCTAGATAATCGGTACTATAAAAAATATCATTATTTTGTCCAAATTTTTTAATTAAATAGATCTTGACAGAAGAAAAAATTTTTAGATTTATAAAAAAAACTTTCTAAACACAACAGAAAAGAATTAATGCCATAAAGTCATTAGCTGATCAAATGGAGGGGGTCTCAAAGGAATGTGCGCACCTCCACCTCTATACGAATAACATGGATGTAGCAACATTTTGCCCATCGCCGCCCTACATGGAAGATCTGGTGTCGGACCCAAGTACAGAAATTCACAGCCAATCGTGCGCCAGCTCGTTCGAAAGACGTTTAAAGTACGACCAGCCTTGTACGACGATATCCTTTAAAATAGACTAGGCCATGCACATGCGTCAAGCCCAGAGCACAGCCTAGATAGTAACATAAGCAAGGATGAATATTGTCTGATTTTGTAAATTCAAATGCATTCATAAGAAAAAAAGAGACAAACGAAAGAAAAAAAGTGTCTCCTTCAGAATTTTTTTCTGGATCTGCCACTGAAAGTAGAAATATTTGTCCATTATGCCATATATGGATAGCGAGAGTGGTTGCCAAATAAATTCATCTGAATTTTATTCAAGTCTTATTAAAAAAAAACTGTTCATGCTTCAGACACTTACTTTAAACACGTGGTTTGAAAAATCTGTTCGATTATTCATACCAGTTTCAGAGATCTGCGAATAGAACGTAGTCTATCTGTGTTCCGGCTCAAAATGTGGAAGATAATTTAGAGAAAAAAATTTGTTTGAGAAATATTTGAAATTTTGCTGATATTTAGGAACATACATCCAACTTTAAGATCCAGAGTATTTGATTGTGACTTGCTATAGCTATATACTGCTTGCAGAGTTGTAGATTTTGAAATTTTGATAGAAATATGCCATACAACAATCGTATTAGCAGTGACATTGCGGTGACGTCGCATTTCATCATGTACTTGCATTTCGTCACGTAACGCATTTCGTCACGTAAATTTGTGCTTTCTGTTACGCCCCCTCGTGTTAAACATGTGACCTCGTAGAGTGTACCTGATATGGAGTCACCATGTGATGTCGCACGGACGTTTCCGAGACATCCATGTAGACCAGTCCATGATGGTCACATAAAGCGTCCAAAGCACCCATTTGTCCGTCGGCACAAACTATCTGCGACTAAATATGTTGTAACATGAAGTCGCAAAATCACAGTGTCATCACATGCATTCATGTTCCGTCGTCACGGGGATATAGGGAATTTATTTTCATTGCAAAAATAAAACGCTCAAAGCTGTGACATTATACCCGTTTAGATAATAGGTGAACGGAATTATGTTTATTTAACATGAAAAAATCTGGTATTTTCCACTGCTTTTGTTCATAATTGTTACATTTTTATAAAGATTTTCACAATTTAAAGTTACTTGGAAATTTAGAGCACTCTTTTTAAATGCTCGAAAATTATTTTCGAAGTCCTTTTCCCATCATATCAAACAAATACTGCGTCAAGAAGAAAAGCTCATTAAAGAGTATTACAATTTTTTAAATCGTTATGAAAATTTCGTTTTTTTTTTCTTTCCTTTCGAATTCCCCAATCAAACTTGCACGACCAGCAACTAAAATGGTCAGCAAAACATCACCGGTTCCGTGCCAGTAGCATATTATACGAGCTCGTTCCGTCAAATGTTGATTTACACTGTCACGACTGAAAACAAAGAGAATGCTTTGGGCAAAACAAAGTTCTTTAAAAGGTTGCATCGATGAATATCATCCATCGACTAAAACGAAAAAAGAAAAAAAAAATATGAAAAAGAAAAAAAGTAAAACAAAGAAAGAACATAAAATAAAATCTAAAATAGTTTTACATTTATATCATTTACATCATAGTTTCATATTTATATCGTATTTATATCATAGTTTTATATTATATCGTATTATATCTTGTAAGCCATGGAGAAAACATTAGATCACCCATGCGGAAAAACAACGCAGGGCAACATAAGAGGAATACTGCATCTTTATCAAAATGGAAGTGAACTGAATAAGACGACTAAAGTACTGAGTTATTGAAATGCTAAACATCGTTAACGCCAATAAGTCACTTCGATTCCTGTCCGAAAAATTTATTTCTATGACAGGTTTTTCGTTTGACCAAGTAAAAAAAAATTATAAGTATAGCGTTTACAATCTTCGTACATATGTATTCTATTAATTTCTTAATGTATGTGTATATTACTATTATTTTTATTATTATTATTTAGATATCTAAAATAGTTCGCGCGTGCTGCTGGTAGAAAAGATAAATTCAAACACCAGGAGTCAACAACACTGTCAAGATGTGCCTGAGAGCAATATTCAATGAAAACGAAATGATCAATATTCTAACAAAGACATACATCGTATACGGCGAAAATTATCAAGGAGATGATCAGCACACTCGATTAGGAAGTTTAGCCTCATCATCCTTACCACCCGGATATTGCTCTATCCGACTATCACTTGTTTTTGACAATGGATAAGCATATGCATGAGCAACAGTTCTGAAACTGAAATAATGCCAAATAAGACAACTTTTGGAAGTAGAACTAAGAACTTTTACAATCCATAGAAATAGCATGTTTAAATTACATAGAAATCTATCTAAATCAGCACTTTTCGAACTTTGTAGGAAAATGTTAAGCCATAGTAGATGAAGGATGATAGAGGTTTGGGAAAAAAGTAGAAACTTCATTCAATTGAAGTTCTAATTTGTAACTTATCTTTTTTTTAATTGGATTCTTCCCCAAGCTGTCAAAATCCGCACATCTGAAAGATAAAATGTGCTAGTTATGGAAGAGGGGAAAAAAAGCAGTCCCCCTCACTTTCTTTCACACCCCCTTTTTTATTGCGGGGTGACTAAAATTTTTCCGATTTTCACCGAAAAATATGTGTTTTAGAGAGTAATTACATGTCACGGTACCGACATTCGGTCGAACAATGTTTAATTATGAAAGTTCCCACAGATTTTGGAGTCAGAAAACAGTACGTATGTATATAAAAATAAAGATCAGAAACTGTTAAAGCAGTGCGCTTCTGCATTCAGAGAAGATAAATCTAAAATGTTTTGTAAAAATAACGTCATGAAATTTTTGTTTAATCAAAAAATTTTTAGATAATGACAAAACAGTTTAGCTAATTAGTTTCCGTTGGATAAAAATTAATTTCGTTGGAATCAGTAACATTTCGATGTAAAACAGATTAAAATAAATTCGTGGAGATTTTAAGTTAGAAATTGCTTAGTGTTACTCTCCATACTCTTTTTCAATTTCTATATTTCATTCTTTTTTGAAGTGAGGACTTCTTTAGGCACGTTGAGAACTTTTGGAATGGGGAAAAAGCTCTGAATTCGCGTGACCGTCACGCTCAGATACATTTGGAGAAAAGTGGATTGTGACGTCATAGCTAAGCTGCCTCTTGCCTGCTGAGATATCTTCCTTGTTTTTTTGAATTTCAGTGCTGCTATCTATTATCATACTTAAAAACTTTAAGTTCCTTTTTAACTACGTCCTTCTAGTTTCTGCGACTGGTAGCGAACTGTGGTCCCTGGTCGTGGTAGGTGAGCGTTCTAACCACCAGACAGGTTCGACTCGACATGAAATGACTGAAGTTTGAAGTGAATGTTGTTTCATTTTTTTTGCATCAAAAACTTTTATGCATCAAAATAAATAAAATTAAGACTGTGCCTGTGCACTACTTGGTATTCAAAAATTTTGCGATTTCAATCCGTTTTAAGCATATAATTTGCACAACAGGTGTATACTTTCAAAATATTCAAAAATATCCATTTTTTATACAAATTGTGTGCATTTTATAAGTTTTTGATAAAAAGTGGATACTTTTTCTAGCTGGGTAGATGCTATAATTTTCGATAATTTATTTAAAAACTGTACTTAATTTGGATAGCTATGCAGTTATAGTTCGATAAAGTTAATATGATAATGTGGAGTGTGTTAATAATTATACACTGTACATTATTTAAATTATAAGTGTTATATTACAGTGCATTTCAATTTGAATTATAAATCCATCATTCATTTAAAAAAAATAGGATTACTGTTCATTACAACGTAAGTAGATAATTATTGATTAATAAATTCATTTTCATAATTATGAATTAAATCGAACAGAATCTAACACGTGGAGAAAAATGTATATTGCTGATGTGTACCGTACACATATACCAGCTGTGACACGTTGCGGCCTGCACGTGCACCCCATCTCAAATTTTAAATGTGCACACAAATCAAGTGCGAAATTTGAAAAGTAATTAAATTAAAAAATTAAAAATTTCCAATGCTAACCCAGTGAAAATTGCGTTAATATGTGTACAAACGTACAAAAGTATGGGAAATTGTAAGAATATCATAAATAAATGTGCGATACCCTTACAGCCTTAAAAAACATTAAACATTTTTTACGGAGAATTTTAAATGTATAAAAATGTGAATAAAAGTTCATAAATGTTTATTTTTTGTTAATAAAAAAAACAATAATGTGTGAAAACTTGTTTAACTTGCATAAATTTCAGATAGCTTGACAAGAAGTGTTCACTTCTGAAGTGCACCTACGACTGACTGGTTTTTTTTTTTTTTTTTTTCCTTCAATTGTCCTAGATTTTATATAAATATGAATTAGAACACGTTGTTACATTCTTATACTTTTAGATACATATACCGTCGCGTGACCCTCCTTAAATACATATTTTAGGCGGAAATATCACTAAGAGACACTGCAGTCTAAAATTTAAATATAAAAACTAAAAGACGAGTCAAAAAAGACTTCATACAGAAAAAAAAAATATCTTTTGTTCTATTGTATTTTTCGATAGCCATTAGAAAATGAGATATTTCTTGAATCAGCTACCTGACTAGAATAATTATCAAGTGAAAGAAAAAGTTAGAAAAAGAACTTTCAGCTTAGATAAAAATTTTCGATTGGTTAGAAACAGCTCGTACAATAATAAACCAAAGTACCGCACAATGGTGTTCGTCATAAACAGATAAAATTTCACACTTTCTATTACATAGAAAATTATTTTATTTATTTATTTAAAAAGTACTCAAAGATACATGCTGGGAAGCGCTTTCAGATTAAAGAGGAACTTCACCATGGCGTTGTTAATATGAATAAACCAAACATACAGAGCCTGGGCTTAAGATTAATGTATAAAAGGATCTCATCAAATTTAACAATATAAAAAATAAAATTGAATAAAAACAACTATTATTTAGGAGTCAGTATTTTAAAAATATAATCTTCAAGTTTGAAGATGAAAAAATTGGATATGGTAAACGAATTTTATGTATTAAATGGTATAAGTATATTTATTGCAAGGAGACTTGAAGGTCAGTGAACGGAATTTAAATTTTATTATTTACGATTTTGTTCTCTAAAAACTGCGACAGTTAACTTAAAAATTAATTTTCAATTATAGATTTCTGTTCAGAATGACTTTAAAAAATTAAGAACCCAGTAGTTTGGAATGTCACTATTACTTCACCACTTTTTTCCTACCAATTTTTAAATTGTGTTAAGAAGGCCACGTTGCTAACACTATTTATAACTGAGCGAGGTATTTTAAGATATCCTACAGATGTAAATAAATCTCTTCTTAAATCCATATTAATAAAAAAAATATAGATAGAGTAATTTTCGTTAATGAAATCAAAAGAAAGTGTTGCTTTAAAAAAACGAAGTTGATGCAGAATTAAATATGAAGATGGGCCCTGTAAATTTAAGAATAGCACATTAAAGTGTGCGTTATTCATAAAGGAGTCGTGTGTGTATCGCACGAATAAAAATTTTAGATATCCAGTGAATTATTCACATTTTAAATTTGATGGTAAAATATCAAATGGCCATTTTTAATCTAAAGTACTTTTTAATAGTGTAATTATATGGCGATTTAAAATTAATTCAATTGATGAGAAAATTTACGCTGGAAGCTAAGAAATTATTAATATTTTTCATGAAAACTAAACTAAGCTTATTTTCATCCTACACAATATACAAGTTTATACCATAGTTGCCGTGTCTGTTTACCGAAGCAACAAAAATGCTCAGGAAAAAACTGCACAAAAAGAAAATTAAAAATAATTTAAACTTACGAAAAAATAAAAGCTTTATAAGGAATTACACTGCATTAATATGGATAATATTTTAAAAAAATAGATTTTAATTAAAAATTAACTTAATTTTTCAGATGCAAAATTTTATAGTACGCTCAGTTAAGGTTAGAAAAAAGAAAAAAAACTATCTAACTTATAAAGAGCGAATAGGTTTAAAAAGAAAGAAAGGAAGGAAGAAAAAGAAAAACATTTGTGTCGTTCATGGAAGTTCGTCCTAAGGAAATCGCGATTAATTTATAATGCATTTCTCATGATTCATAATTTTATGATTAGAGGATGTCCAAAAATTCAGAGAAATTTGTCTTAATAGATAAAATTTGCTTTTTTCGAAATGTTATATTTAAACAATCTAAAATTATTTGTATAAGCCAGGTACGAAGAAATATGATTACGCCAAATCTAATAAGCATTACCTCTCTAGGTTTTTGCGGTATCTCAAAAGGCTTCAAGAAATTTATAAATTATATGTATCAGTTTTAAAGGAGGTTTGATATTTTCTATCTGTTCATGTACATTTCCTACACGGAAGAACATTATACGAGTGTTAGAGCTAGTGATGTGTGCTCGATTAAAGGCCGGTCATTTCATTCTAGTAATAAAACAGAACTTATCATGAAGGATTCAGGGATCGAAAAATCTGAAACTTTTTACATTCCCGAATAAAATTTGTTCATGCCCAAACATCTTTAATTGCATATTAACAAAACCAGTAACATATACTAGTAGGCCGCGGTAGCCTAGTTGGGAGAGGAGTCGGTCTCGCAGCCGAAAGGTTGTGAGCTCGACCTTGGGACCAACCAAAGACCATCGTGCTCGCTAATGGCGACTGGGGCACGTTAAATATGTCGTGGTCACAATGTCCTCCAAGTTCCCATCCAAATCGACACCTCTAGGGATGTCAAAACTAAGCCTTGAGGTCATTTGCTTGGTATTTGCTGCAAAATTAACAAGTCCGCTTACGATCGGTAGTGCTGCCATCTATCGGCTCCTGAATGAGGTAGAAATTCGGCAAGTACTGACGCTATCGATCTAATCTGAATTTGGGGTGGTACAAAATGTTCCATAGCAGAAGTGCCTTAGCCTCCATAATCCATGACAAGAGAACATATACTAAAATAATAATATATTGACACATAATAATAAAAAATGACTCTTTTAATTTAGTTACAGAGAAGTGCATGTCCAACCACATGTCTTGTTCCTTTTTTTTCTAGCGTACTCGAAGTTTCATTCATCTTACAATATTTGTTTATATAATGCATTTAATATAGTACCCTTATTCAAAATGTCTCCGTGAATGGAATTTTTAGTCTAAAAAAAGACCGACCATTATTACGCGCTCATGTGGACATCACGACTACGATATTTTTTGTTTTTAATTAATGAAATTCATTCACCTAAAGTTCATGTGTCAGCAGGGTCGAGATTTAGAAAATTCTTGACTACAGGCACAATTTGGGAAGAGACGCTGATTCCCCTTCACACTGATGTAGGCAGCGTGAAATTTCCAAAGGTAAATTACCGTCTGGTTGCGTCCTGCTGTCGAATGTCAGCATTTTTCTTTTTCCAAAATAGAAGTCGTCTATTATCTTTCATGATGAATTTAACAAACAAATTCAAGCTATACATAAAACACCTAAGAATTTTACATTTTTCAACTCCTGGCTACAAATGCAATCCAGTCATCGAGCAAATTGGCAACTTAATTATACTTGTTTAAAATGTTGTTTGGAAAAATTTGAAAAGGCATCTGCTATTAAAAAAAAGATAAATTAAGAAAAATTGGATGTGGATTTTGTTTTGGGAGGCCTAGTCCCGGGCCTACTAGGCATAATGGAAAATCAGGGCCTGTGTGTCAGTACGACAAAAATTAACAGTAAGTAAAAGAGAGTTGGTAGCAGAAGGTAAATAGATTTGTTCAATTCAAAAAGTACAGTAGTGAATGTAACTGAAAAATCAAAAATTCCATATAGACTGAAAATTAGTGTTCTCTAATAATGAAATGTTAAAAGGACAATACATAGATTATTGCATCAAAGTTTTACTGAAAAACTGAAAAAAAAATAATAATACTTTTCTCACCCCCAAACGTCTTCGTCATTCTAAGTACATTAATGATTTCTTTGAGTGCTACAAATGGTAGACTGCGGAGAAAATTGCATTAAATGACAGCTCTGTCAACAATCAAAATCAAAGAGAAAAATCAGTAGGCGTAGGGGAAAGAAACCTTCTTTTTCCCTGTTGTCAGTGATTTATTCTCCTAACTGCAAAGTGCATTTAATCATAACCATGAAAAATACCTTTTCTTAGAAGTGGAAGCGGCCACGTGATACAAAAATATACTTTATACAGACAGAAGAAAAAATGAAAAGTAGGCGTAATTTGTTACGTAAAAAAAAAAAAAAAAAAATTCAAATGCTTACGGCACCTGCAAGTTACGTTCGATTTCCTGATACATATACACGCAATATTCAATTGAAAGTGTGTCGTCTCGTGTGGAAAACAAGCGTAGCTAAATTTGAATTCAAATTGAAATTTTTATTCCAAAATAATTTTATTCATGAATTTCAGACGTAGATTTTTATCAATTCATTCCTGGAAACGTCTAAGGAGTTTTCAATAATCGAGTGTCGGAAGTAATCAAATTTGTGAAGGTGGGGGGGGGGGGGTAAAATTCTCTCATTATGCAGACAACGTTAAAAATGTTTTCTCGTATACTATTCACTCACGCGTAAAAAAAAAAAATGTATTGAAATTGCTAATTTTTTTAAATTGAATACAGATAATATAGATGATATATGAATGTACAAATATTTACTTACAGGATATGTAATTTTTTAGAGCAGTCCATTTTAGTATACGATACACAAAATTGATTTTTATTCCCGAAAGTTAATTTTGATTCTATTTTGTCTTGTAATTACACGACCGTTTGTTTGTTTAAAAGTCATAAAGTTAAAGCGATGCCGAAGAGAAATTCATTTAATGATTAAAATTACAGGCTAGAAAATGTTAGCCTAATTATTATCTCTTTTACGCAAATGATCTGCACCTAGATACACATTTTAAAGATCATTTTTTAACGAAATTCTAGAGTTAAAAAACAAAGTGGCTTTTATTGATAGTAAAATATTATGCACAAAATATTGACTTGTATTTTTAAAAGTGAAATTTGATAAGTTCGTTTTCTTTTTAATCCTTATACAAAGACAGAAAAAAATATAATAGAAGAAAATAGCAACTGAAAAAAAATTTTTTTTTTCTTCTTTTACTAGTAGTAGTAAGATTTTAAATGCATTTAATGCATTGTTGATTTTTACTTTAATACTATTAATAAAAATGTTAATTTATAAAAATTAAGGTTGTATATTTTAATACAATATTTTAATGCTTAAAAATTCATTACATTAAAAAAAGTTTTTGACACTTGCTTATTATTTTAAAAAAAATGCAAGGACAAAGTAGGTCTATGTAACAGAAAAAAAAATATTTTAATTAAGGCTCTTTTTTATGATGCTTTTTCTTAAATAATTAATTATGTATTAAGTAACCTATAACTATTTTTTAAGCAATAGTTAGTTTCGAAGATGCTGAAAAACAAGCACAAAGACAAAAAATAATGAGATGTAAAAAATCGTATTTTTATTAATATAAAGCATTGCCTTAATTGCACTGAACAGCGCACAGATATAATTTAAATAATGATAATATTCACCAATTTAATGTACGCACTACAACATCCACATAAGCAGGATAGTTAGAATGCTGATGTCTAACTTTATTACTCTTGTGAATAGTAGAAAATTATTGACACTGAAGGTGACTGAACGTTTTGAAACACACAAAACAGTCGTTTTGTTGTAAAGTACCTGTCACGTATATGTTATTTTACAAAGTTTACAATGACACATTTTTGATCAGTGTTATTGCTAAGGAAACGGTATCTGGAAATAAAAATTTATTCCTTTGTTTCGCAGTTTACAATACAAAAATAATTTATCTTCCACAGTTATTGCAGAACATTTTTTTAAACAGGCACCCCTTTCAAAGTTTTAACCATTTGGAACCAACCTGCTGTTTTATGTCTTATTTTAATGCCTACAGTGGAATTGCCTTCGATGCTAATTAAAATCTAACCACATTATTTCTTGGATATTAATCTTTACAAACAAAAATTCAAAATAGCTGTGCACTTTAAATGTCTTTTTCTGCTATCTTTTGTGAACAATTTACATTAATCACATCGAACGCTAATTAATTTTAAATGCCCCATTTTTCGCCATTGTTTAAACATTAATTCTGACGCTCGGTGTTACGGGGCAAAAAAACATTCCAGGCGTGAAAATAAACATCCTATTTAATTTATTTTTGTGCATAATT
Organism: Cheiracanthium punctorium; assembly: GCA_038373885.1. Lineage (NCBI taxonomy): Eukaryota > Metazoa > Arthropoda > Arachnida > Araneae > Cheiracanthiidae > Cheiracanthium > Cheiracanthium punctorium. The sequence continues at coordinate 1,098,661 of JAWZYV010011719.1, forward strand.
GCTTCATTCATACAGAATGCTAATTAAATTTAGAAAACATAAGCTGTATTTTATATGCATTAGTTACAGTTCTATTCATTTTCTTGGTTTCCTCCCCCCCACCTTTGGGCCGATAAACAAATGAAAAGAAAAATTGCAAGTCGTATTTCAATGGTTTCGTTCGTGTTTTTAAGCACGCAAAATACAATATTCTCACATTAAAAGAATTTATCAATGTTCTCGGAACACTGAGTAATTAATATTACATTAATGGCTTAAATTTCAGTTGAAGAACATTATAGTTATCTTAATTTACACCATAGACTACATTTGGTGAATAAATCGTATAAGCAAAAATAATTCATACTGCTGCTGAGAAAATCTACTTATGCAATACGCTAACGTATGCGGTATCATAACTGAGGATATTTCCACGCTGCGAACGGCAGCAACTAGATGTAAACTTTAGCGCAATAACAATAACACTTGCGCAAAAATCCAAGTTAACAGTTCAATGGAGTTCCAAGTTAACAGTTCAAATGAAGCAAGCATATTTGTTACTGGCTACGTATGTCACCAAGTAGCTAGATTACAAAACAACAATGCACAAGAGAAAATGAAAGATCCTTCGGCGTAGCATAAATGAATTCAGAAGACCTCAAAACGTGTCAATACACCAAAATCTCGAATTCGAATTTTTTCATGATTACAATACTTTCCTTACATGGTACATGTTCGGAAAGTAAAAAAATCTGGAGTGACTCCACTCCACTTTCCGAACTCTTACGATTAAGATCATTAACATGCATTTAAATAAATTTTAATCGATGAATAATTCAAATATATATACCAAATTGAAACTCAATCGAGTGCACCGTTTAAACGCTTGCGCACTTTCAAGAATTTCTCCCCATATGCCATAATATAAAAGAAATCTTTGTCGTAGCTTTGTATAAAAACTATAAGTCCTATACACACCAATATCAATACCGGTCTTAAGATGATGATTTATAACATATATACCCAATTTGAGCTCAATTGAAGATACCATTTAAACGTTAGCACACTTTCAAGAATTTCCCCCCATAGGCCATAATGTAAGAGAAATCTTAGTCGTAGCCCTGTATAAAAACTATAGGATCTATACACACCAAAATCAATACCGGTCTTGCAACGGTGGTTTATAACATATATACCCAATTTGAGCTCAATCGAAGGTACCGTCTATTCTATGAAATTCTTGAAAGTGCTAGCGCACTTTCAAGAATTTCCCCCCATAGGCCATAATGTAAAAGAAATATTTGTCGAAGCCCTGTAGAAAAACTATAAGTCCTATACGCACCAAAATCAATACCGCTCTTGCGACGGTGGTTTATGACATATATACCCAATTTGAGCTCAATCGAATGCTCCCTTCAGGAGCTATCGTGTTCACTCACATACACACAAACACGCACACACATACACAGATACATACATACATCTCGTAAAAATAGAATAAATGGATTCAGAAGACCTCAAAACGTGTAAATACACCAAAATCTCGAAGTCGAATTTTTTCATGATTACAATACTTTCCTTACATGGTACATGTTCGGAAAGTAAAAATATCTTCTTTGCTGCCAACTCCAACACTAAATGGGCTACATGTAGTCAAAACATTTGTTGCTAGTGAGAATCGTCAAAGACGTTTAATTTGGTAAATTTTCGTTCACAAGTTAGTCATAAGATATAGTCTAAGAGCCAGCGACCGCCAGACCTTCGTCATAGTATAAAAGCTGAAACTTTCTCTGCGCATAACCCCAACAGAGGTAGGAACAATCGGCCACTATAAAGTTTGGATTACCGTGGCTTTGGCAGGTAACAGGTGGCAAAGGTGTATAAAATTGCAGAATATTTTCGTCATTTCATAAAGCTTCATTTTTTTATATGTTCTTCTTCGCAATACTAGAAATCAGTTTCCCATGCCAGACACTTTTCCATCGTGGCAAACCCCCGCCAGACAACCTCAAAGTCATGGAAAACTGTTGTGTTCGTAAATTCCCGCGACGAAGTACGTCAAGCTGTCACAAAGTAACAAGCATGTTTTATACTGCTATTTCTGAGCTTTCTTACGATGCTGCAGCGCTCTCGTAATAGAATTACGTTTTCCATGACTTGAGATTGTCTGGCGGGGGTTTGCCACGATGAAAAAGTGTCTGGCAAGGGATAAACTGATTTCTAGTACTGCGAAGAAGAACATATAAAAAAATGAAGCTTTATGAAATGACGAAAATTTTCTGCAATTTTATACACCTTTGCCACCTATTACCTGCCAAAGCCACGATCCTCCAAACTTTATAGTGGCCGATTGTTCCTACCTGTATTGGGGAATATGCGCAGAGAAAGTTTCAGCTTTTATACTATGACGAAGGTCTGGCGACCGCTGGCTCTTGCTCTAATATGTTTCTCACTACGAGAATGTGTAAACTAACCTAATCTTGACTCAGGTAAGAAAGTCACAGAGACACATCCAATCTCTCCATTACCAACAGAATCCTTCTACAACGATATACTTCATTCGTGCAGAAAACTACAAAATGATCACACTTTAACAACACCTTAAAAACACCCCTTCCAAAGGATATGAAAAGATCACACGCTAACAATACCTCCAAAAAAATCTCACTATAAAAGAATGTGAAAACGAAATGAACAATGTAAAACTGAGAAATTAAGTGATTCTCAATGAATCCACAAAAAGTCATATCCATTTGATTATGCATTGAATGATTTTTGCATTGATTGATTTTTGTAAATAGTATTTACGTGTTATACTTTCAGATGGTGGGTTTGTTGTTAATGCAGATCTACACGAGGGCTATCTACTGAATGGGAGATGCCTTGGGCGGAGGACACTTTAAAGGGTCTAACGAGTATTTACATTACACCTGGAGAAAACCGCCCCAAACTTTCGATAGCTGCGCGGTAGTACAGATTTTTGGACCTTCACATTTCAGCTATCTACACAGCAAAAAATATTTACCTGGATAACAGCACAACATGTGGGTAAACGTAACGCCAACACGCTCTGTATTCCAAAGCTGCAGCATTTGTGATGTACTATTTTATAGCAGTATGTGTGGTAAAATTACAGGTATTTTTTACAGTGTAATTGGCCGTGGGTGAGCGTCATTCTTTCAAAGGAGGATATTGTTTTACTCCTATCGAATATCTAAGAAAAACAGATATCAACAGGAAAAAAAGAATATTTTATCTCGATTATATAACTAGAGCGTGTTTTAAAAGAAACGAAAATTATTATTATTGAAAGTCATTGAACAATTGAAAGTTTACATTTCAAAAATTGTGAGATAAATAAGTCTAATAATTACTTGGTAAAACTGGACTCGAGTTTTTTTATTCCCCACTCCCCTTCACTAATAAGATAAGGAAAATCCAGTGACTTTGCTTCTGCTCTTTTCTGTTTTCTTTTCTTATCAACTTAATTTAATCGAATGTCTTTTCTCTTCCTACCCTTTTAAATCTTGTCAGGAGTCAAGGTAGGTTGGTTCTTTTAGAGAAAGAAACAAGGTATTTTTAAACATTCTTGACCCAAGTAAAGAGTATGCCAAAACGTACTTTCAAATAAGACGAATTTATTTAAACTTCAATATGTTAAAAAAATTACGCTTAAAACATTTTAGAAACAACTATAAATTTATACAATAAATTAAAAATGATAATTCGTGTTATTTTGGCTAATTTTAATCTCTGCACTCCATGAACAATAATGATATTTATGCTTAGCACTTTCTTTATGTTAATACTGTACCTGTAGAAAACTAAACGTATTACTCATAAAAGACAAATGAGTATGCCTAAAAAAATATGGCGCAATTAATTTTAATTTTTCAGCCTAAAAAAATAATTGCTATGTCAAGATTCCATGCATGAAATTAAGTTCTTTTTAAAAATCATTAAGATCATCATTATTTGATGGATGGCGTTAAAAAAAGAAGTTCAATGAGAATTTATTAAACTAAAATTATTTTTGTTTTGAAGGAAAATAATAAAATAGAATTCTAATAGTATTTCAAAAATAATTGGGTGACAGTAAAAAAAAAATCGCATAGATTTTTTTTTTTTGCTTTTTTTTTTACCAAGAAAAGAAGAATCAATTATTAATTCGCAATTTCTAATTAGTAATTCATTCTTCAAAATTGTCAAAGAAACACTCAGTAAATCTGCAAGAATAGTGCTTGTGATTGTGTTAGACCTCCTAAAATCTGTTTTCTGTCGAGAATGTTCATCAGGTGTTAACACAAATATTTTATTTACTGTGAACTTTCAATAGGAGAAAGAGAAAAAAGCATTAAATTCGTGTTTAAGGGAACATCTCAGATGGTATCAAACTTTTAAAACTTGAATTGTTACATGTGTGTTGACGGAAATTAAATTGGTATAAGTTAATTGAAAATTGCAATTTCAAAACTAATTTTGAGGTTGAAACTATGTTCCCGGTTATAAACGGTGCAGATCTCACTCCAAACATGGAATGTCATGCAAATATTTTTCCAAAAACAAATTATATTAAATTACTAAACTTTAATCAATATGATAAAAAAAGGCATTCTTTAAATATAACTCACAAAAAATAGCACGTACAAACATTGCAGAAATTCAAAACTTTGACATGTGTTAACCCCCCCCCCCCACCTAAACATGCACACAAACAACAACCAAAACACTAAGCGGATAAGATAAAAATAAAAGCAAATATAATTACCTATAAAAAAGTTATGTAATGTAAAACACACACACACACACGTTGTAATTTTAACGAATGCTTTAAAAAGTTTTTTCAGAAAACTAAATTTATGCTTTTAATAGTTGCAATTCCTTCCACTTTTTTCTGTACAAGTAAATTAAAATTAGTACTCAATTCTCAACGGAAAATTGTTTTTCGTGCATTTTAAAAGCCAACTGAATTTTCATTATGGTAAGAAATATTTGTATATTCATTAGTTTAAGTATTTAAGTTCACTCATTATCTTCTATTAAAACCTTTAAGCTGATATATAGCGACGTGTAGCAGTTAAAACCACGGTTTAACTGCTACACGTCACGGTTTTTGTAACCACAGAATTTACAATGAGTCTTTTAGAGAGAATTTCTGCTTTAACAGTAGCTTTAACAGTCTGCTTTAACAGTGCTAATAAATAGCATATTTATTTCATGATTCCTGAAAAATAGTTTTGTACACTTCATAAAGTTTGTGTTCGAATATTAATTCTACTTAAATAATATGTTTGACTTCCTACATTGGGAATAAAATAATGATCATGTGCGAATTCATTTTACCCTTGCATAAAGAATGTCCAATTTTGTACGAACGAATAAATATTCGTTAGAGAAAATCGTGTTTTTCAAATGTCTGACATTTAAAAATGGCGAACAAGTTATGTTCCTAATTCTTAATTACTAGTTATACACTCTGTTTTCTAACATAACTGGTAACGTATCTATAGAAATATGTTATGCGTGAATTTAAAAAAAAATTCATTTATGTACATGGTTATCCAAAATTCACAGACTCTTTTATACCACAAAAGAAGCATTCACTTAAGAGTTAGGAAGAGTGACAGAATTAACATTACATTATTCTCTATGAATGGCATAGATCTTCCACTCATAAAAGTACCAATAAGAAAATGTACAATTTATGTAAAAAACCTGAGAAGCATTGAGCAAGGTAAGAGATCGTGTAGACTGGGTTTATAGTTTTATTTTACTATCAATAATGAATCATTCCTTTTTTTTAATTCTGGAAAAAGCACTTTGAAGATCCTTGTCTTGAATTACAACAGCATAACGTATAGAAAATAATGGAGTGAAACAGTTATTTTTTTATCACTCGACCAGAACCATTTGATAAACTAAAACTGTAACTTTTACTATATTTTACATTCCGATTATGAGCATTTGAGGAGTTCAGGAGCTTAGAAGCATTTGCTTGTAAAGGTCCCTAGCTGGCCAATTCAGAAATGCACATTATTTTTAAAAGTCTCTTTTTTTTTAAAGTTGCTTCAGTCCATCGAATGAGCCTTCATCGTGGCATCGTAATCGTAACGTTTTCAAAATTACTAAGCTGAGAGGGAGCAAATTCTGAATTCACTTACTAATAAATGTTATACAGCTGGGTAGATTATTGGAAGGGCTGAGATTTTACTGTGCCGTGAGGAAGAGGTCAAACTTCAATTGACTACAGAGCTCGAGTTTACTATTGATGTGTCTGAATAATACGGTAAGTATTTTGTACTAGTTCAAAAAAAATATGTCAATTCAAACAGAGGTATTTTAATCATGGGAATAAATATTCTTTTATTATTAAAGCATAAAGTACCTCTTCAAAGATGACATTTTTCCTCAGATGTTAATGTTAAACTAACTGTCAACGATTGGCATGACCTTTATGACGTAAGCTACTATTTGTTATTCTATTAGCATGATAAATACCTCGATCTAATAAGATAATAACAATAATGACCAAATTAATTTTTTTCCACAATTATTCAATGATATGGAGACAAAATCACATTTATGCAACATATGACCATTTTTATCATCTGGAATTTACATTTGTTTGAATTAAGGCTTAAATGAGGATATGACTTTGATTCAAGGTTTAACCACGTTTGTGATTACCTGATTATCGTGGGAGACTTAGATAAGTTGCTATTCTTCATTAAATACAGCGACAAAAATCTTTTGAAACATAGAAGAGAAAAGTATCCAGGGCTACGGTCTCTATTTTACTGACGTTCCACAAAATGCAACATTTCATTTCGAGAATATATTAAAAAAGCTATTTAAGAACTCAAAAGTGTGCCAAAAAACTGTGTATTCTCCAATATGAAATGCAAACTTCAAAATTTTCAAGTAAAATAGTAGAAATGCTTAGCGAGATCAACAAATTATTATAATGATTTTGCCAATAGAGTATTAGGATGTATACGACATCCAGTATGTTCAGATTTAGGAATAAGAATAGTAAGCCGATGTTCCAAAGGATCGGTGATTCCATGACTTCCCTGTTCTGTAATAAGCGGTTGATCTAGGAATTTTTTACAGGGTTCTATTTTCGTGAAAATGGCTTATTTTTGTGAATTTCAATACTTTTGTGAATTTCGACGCTCATTTTTGTGAATGTTCATATCAATTTTTAATAAAAGTAACTTTTTTGAAAAAAATAATTGATAAAACAAATTAAACAAATTAAAATGTTGGGTAAAATGCCAGTGAAGGGCCGTTTTAATCGATTGTATTTTTGTGATGGGGCCATTTTAATCGGTTGTAATTTTGTGAAGAAGCCGCTTAATTCGATTGTACTTTTGTGATGGGGCCTTTTTAATCAATTGTACTTTTGTGATGGGGCCGTTTTAATCGATTGTAATTTTGTGAAAGTCCGCAAAACTGACCCAATTTTCGTCTGCGTCGATCCCTGATAACATTTATCACTGGTCGTTGTAAATGATTTTATAAAAATTTGCAAAACAAAAGGAATTACATCGGCAATATGGGCAAAGGAATTACATGGGATTTTGGTTTAGGGCTGAATCAAAAAAATTAAACGTCTATTATAAAAATATTAAATAGATCCAACCACATGACATGCATGGGTTCAATAATATGACATATATTGTGCGAGGAAATGATGATGTGCAAGAGAAAAATACAAATTAAACGTTACTGGCCCGCAGTGGTCTGGGCGCTAAACTCCGTTCCCATAGGAGCACGGCAAGTGAAGCAGCATCCGGCTTGGCCAGTGCTTGGAAGGGACTTCCCCCTCTCGGCTCGTCCGCTGTGGAACCGTGTACGCGAATGGGAGCTGGTGCACGTAAAATCCGTTGTGGCTCCAATGTCCTCCAAGTTGTTAAACGATACCTCTGGGGGTGCCGATTTCAGGTGGTGGTTGGTCCCTCATCTGGAATCGGTTCAAAATTAGGGACCAACAAGTAGAAGTCCAACCCCTTCGGGGGCTCTGGCACCCCTCTTTCCATGGTCTATCCATGGACACGACAGCAACAACAACAACAATAACAACAAACGTTATTGGTCCGACGGACCAACAAATTTTTATTCTACTGGTTTGTTTGGTGGACTACTGTTAATTTTGAGTCCTGAGTACGTTAAATTTTATTTGTATTTGAAATAAAATGTTGGAAGCTTTCCTGTTAATCGTATGAACGCAAATTCACATTGGGACTTCCGAGGTCGAAATTTAGGGTTTATTTAGAGTTCGATCTTGTGTGCCTCACCTTTACTCTGAACACAAAAAGGAGACAAACGAAGCAGGGCGATGGCTCAGTTGAATCCTGTTTCACAATTCTCAACGAAGTAGGTCATCATGCATCGTACACTGTTGTCACTTTCTTACACATACAGCTTTCGCGTGTTCTTTTCAATTCGCCCATTATCTGTATGTATACTTCCTAGCTTTCAAACAAAGTCACGTTTCTCTTTCGGTTACATTATGTACACATATTATAACACCGAAACATCAGCAGCAACATTAGTTTGGGCAAGGCAGGGGGAAAGATCTTGGGAGGAAGTTGCGATAGAAGGAAGCACAGTTTACATAATGCCAAACAAAACGAATTTCTTCTAAGGCCTTCGGAGGCCTCTGGTGTTATTCGTTGCGCTAACAGATGTGAATAAACAAACCGTAAATATCAGATAACTGGCGTTAAAAGCCGTATTCGAAAAGTTAGTGCAGCACATGGCGCTCCCAGGGAAATGGAGAAAATGTTCTGAAATAATTAGTTTATCACTTGAAGACAGATAAGGGGATCGAAAAATTATGACCTAATGCTCAGCAGTTAGCGATTTTAGTGCTGAAAGAATTGTACTGAATAATAATGCCTATCAAAAAAATATAAACGTTTTAAGAATTACAACATTCTTGCTCAAAAAACCTTAGAGTAATAATACAAACTAAAATAAATTGAAATATGGTATATTACTGACCTTTTTTATAAACTCATAAATTTTAATTATTTTTTAGTGACTTAAAAACTAACTAAACGTGCTAAACTAAAATATTTTTTAAAAATATCCAGTAAATTTTCAAATTCAAAACTTGAGTTGGAACATTAAATTATTTTTTTATTGTATATTGTAATTTCTATATTTCAAAATCCTTATTTCATTGCACAAAAAGCAATAATCTATAAACTTTAAGTAGACTTTAACTTCATTTATGAATTGTTTAAAAATTGTTATTTTTCTTCATAGAAAATGCATTCTCAATAAACTTTTCTTTGAGAAACATTTATTGAGAATGCATATCTTAAACAGTAGATGTCAGTGCTGTTAAAAAGAATCGTGACAATTTTTTACGGGAAATGAACGTGCTAAAAAGTAAAGGATTCTCGTGGAGCTATGTCACCCGCAACTATTTTTATAGAAATCAAATTTATTCTTCGTGACTGGCAACAGTCAAAACATCAGAGTTTGGCGTTCCCGGAGCGGACACACTGCGCGTTAAAGGGTTAACTCTAAATTCGATGGACGATGTAACCGAATTTCAGCAAGGAAACTTAACAACTAAATAACAGTAAATAAAAAAAGTCGTACTAAATGTTTTGATGTGGAAGAGTTTCAAGAACGGGCAGCTGTCGAATATCCGCGGGTGTGATTCATGTCACTGTCAGGAACAGTTTTTTTCTCCCCTGACAGGTACGACTTGCGACTAAACCGCGCCCACCAAAGTAACAGAACTATTAAGCAAGACTATCGGCTTCTGTTGCTGCTGTTGAAGGTCGAAAAGCATATCTTTTTATGTTAAACAGAAACTATCAACCCAATAATATTAATCAGTAACATTGCGTTCGCCAATGCGTGACAAGCAATTGGCGACACTTGCAACACTTCGGGACTAACAGAGAGTAAATATTCTGCGGTTTGCAAACGAATGTGTTTTGTTTCCCAAAATTTTTAAGGAACTTTAATACAAGTTATGGAACGTAAACTTTACGCTGCGGAACGTAAACCCACAAGGTTTACGGAATGAGATCTAATGCATCAATTAATAAAAAACTATCATATAACAATAAAGATTATATGATGAAAAGAGGACCTTTTCCAATAGAAAGTGTTTTAACTCTTGCATTAAGTATTAAAATACCCTTTTTTACGATTATCCGCTGAAAGCAATTGAAATTGATTTTCTGTGTTTGCTTAGCCGAATGACAGCTAACAGTTTTATTCTACATGAGGTCCACGCTAATCAACACATAGAAAGTAAAAATGTATAACATCAAAAGCAAGTTCTATTATTCTTCACAATTTTTCATCAATATTTTACCCTTCAAAAGATAGGTTAAAAATATAAAATAATTGTTCAGCTACAACTAAACTTAAACCTTCATTTTGGAATTTTAAATTAGTGAAAATTAGTTAATCTATTATCAATCTTTTCTAGATTAGATTAATCGATATGCAATTTTTACTGCGATGAGGTTACAATGATTCAAGTCTATAAAAACCGGCACATAAAGAATAACGGCACTAATAATAAGATGTAATAAATTAGTGGATAAGACCATCAGAATGTAGGTTTTTTAAAAATCCCTGCATACGAGGAACGTGAAAGTTAAAAGTTTTCCATGTATCCAAGTGATGCCAACATTTAGTAGGCTTGCATCCTCTAATACAGAGGTAAACCATCCAAGGAATTATACATGTTCTTTAACATGGATTTCAGCTGTTTCGTCGTCATATATATTTTTAATGGTAATATTTCTTTAATGTCTTACAGTCAATGAAAATTATTATATTAGAAAGTAAACTACAAACAATCGGAATATATGGAATAATGGTTTAGCAAAAAATATTCACAATATTTTAACATAGCTGTTTAAAATAAAAAATACTGAATTGCATAGACCTTTTTATAGTGCAGTTAAGTCGTAATTAAAAATATAAGCAGTAATTTCAGAATTACTAACGATTTTTCTTTTTAATGGAATCTCACGTGTTCACTGCATTTAATAAGTGATTCTTACATCTAAATTTTATCCTTTATTCTTATTAGCAAGTCAACCTTAAAGGCTCAAGTGTTCCAACATTATTTGATCGGTGTAACACTCTAGGGGAAATTACAAAAAAATACATAATTCAAGAATAAAGCCAGAGAAGCGGAGGCAAAAAGATGTTTGTGTCACCACAAAACACCATTTTCAAAATGACATTTCCAGGCTCTTTCAAATCGTGGCCATAACGCAGCAGGGGTCGGCGTCTCTCTGGAATAGGGACAAGAGGGAGAAGAAAGCATCTCACCCCCGTAGAAAAAAAAAGGAACGAAGAAACGAAAACGAAAATATTATAGGGGAACATTAAGGTAAGTATAAGGTAGCAGGATGTTTTAAAATTATTTTTGTGCTAGGCGTAGTCCAAGTAGCAGTTTCGGATGATCTCTAGACTTAAGCTTTACCATATCAGAAAATTTTGCAAAAAACTTATATGATAACAAGGCTTTAAAAGCAATTCCTTATGAGCCGTATTTACCTGATGAACACCAGCAACCACCGTATTTACCTGATGTAAAAGTAATTCAAGTAAAAAAAAAATAAATATATTAGTAGTGGGGTGGCATGTAAGTAATGTTGCATGCAGAAGCCTCCTACTTTTCAAAGACCCATAATTTTATAAATGAAAAAATAGAGAAAATCAAGGTAAGGACATATTTAAAAAATACCAGTGAAAAAATACCAATGAAGAAAATATTATTCCTCTGTAATTATCAAGCGTTGTGGGTAGGTTTCATCGTCATATATCTTTTTAACGGTAATATTTCTTTACGTCTTACAGTAGATGAAAATCATTATATTAAAAAGTAAAATACAGACAATCGGAAAATATGAAATGACGGTTTGACACAAAATATCTACGATGTGTTTGCATCAAAATTGTATCAAGATTCTACTGCAGTAGTGTAAGACGATAGCGCAGTAGTTGAAGTACGTTTCTCACAAAAAACACTGCAAGGAAAAGGGAAAGAAAGACAAATACATAACGAAAAAATATTACATGATGGAACAAAATGCTCAAACATTACACCTCCAGTGACAGTCGTGTTATAAACTTTGGCAATGGAATCACATAAAGAAAGCTTTTTAACTTCAGTATTTAAAAGTAAGTTTCACAATCCGGTGGGAAATTTCAATTTGACAGTTTAGTTTCTAATAACATCCAATAACAATATTACCAGCATGAAAAAGATAAGAAATGGGTAAAGAAAGAGTATTGTTACTTAAACTCATGACTATTATTTCTTGACTAAAGTTTCAAATCACATTAGGAAAAGCTAATGCAAGTTCAAATAATGAATTTTCGATCTCCCTCTAACAAGATTCTGTGATTTCACGAGTCACACGTGCAGCGTCGCTGCAAAGCCAACAGCGCATGTTTTCGAATTTTGATCCTCTTTTGTGAAGAATAACAACAATGATTCATTAAAACTAGACACAGAAACGAAAGACAAGGTATTAGAATAATCTCACGCTTCTAGAACATCCAGAATCGATAAAAATGTGTTTTGTATCGATTATGGGAATGCAAAAGGAATTCGAAAATCTATAATGCAATTATTGCTTTTGTGTTATTTGGTTATTGCAATTGTATCTCCAAAATTAATAATATGAGTTGCGGTAGGTATGACGCCGAAATTGAATATTCATTACGTCACGCCACATAATTTACTTGGAAAACTCTTTAGTATATGTTATATTATGAATAGGAAATGTAAATAGAAGTGTGTATGGGCAATGGATTAAACAGAATGTAAATACATTGTAAAAAATGATCAATAGGCATAGCGTATGCTATTAACCTCGATCCATTCCGTTTTAATTAAAATTTTAATTAAAAGCACAGATGTTTTAATAAAACGATTTTAACAGCATTTACGTATGTTTTGCGGTTAGGGTTACGGTACGGTTTAATAAAAACACAGAAATGCAATATCTCTTATAAGCACCGTATAAATTATTAATGTATTTGTGCAAGTCACTTAAATATAAGATTAAACAATAAAATTAATGTTTGAATAGTAAAATATATTGGAAAGCATAGAAAAATCTTATTGTATGAATTCGTTTAAACAGAATAACAATAAATGAATACAACATATTTATTTATTTGTAACCATTTTGCCCGTTTAGATAAATTACATAAAATGGAGTACTTTACATGAAATTATATAACGATTTACTCGCACATAAGCAAATCAAATATATACGAAGGGTTTTAATCGTAAACCAAAATCGATTTAAATTTATAATACTCAATATTTTCAGTAATTCCTTTAAAAAATATAATAAAAACAGGTAATGTTTTATAAAAAAAAAGTAGAATGCTTAGTAATAAACTTCATAAAAGTTACATAAATGTAGCATATTACAGGTATCCTGAGGGTAACAATAAAAATCCTAAAAACACCACAGTCCCATGTTACAATATTTATATCATTTACAATAAAACGCTCTGGAAACAATAAAAGGCAAAATACTTGGAACAGCCTAAAATGGAAACTGAATTCATTAATATTAAACCAGACATTTTTTCAACATTTTTAATAGTTATTTTAATCTTCTAAACAAGACTATATACACAAAAGATATTCTTCTTTTTCTACGACTTTACAGTCCAGGGTGGGCCTTAGCCTGCCGCATAATCCCTTTCCACAGAGCCTTACCACGAGTTTTCTTTTTCTAGATTAGTTTTTAAAATTAAAACAATAATAAAATACGTTGCATAAGAGTCTCGTAGGTTTTTCTTTAAGACGAAGTTCAGGTTTTTATTTTTACTCTACGCATTATTAATGCAGCGAACAATATTTCTTCTCCATTTTATTATTGTTAGTAGTAATAGTAGAAGTAGTAGTTTGAAAGAGAAACTTTAAGCTTTATGATTCAAAAATTAAATATAAATTCAGAGTTTTCTAACCAAAGCACACAAAACTCGCAAAAGAAATATGTTTGTAATATTAATTAGTTGAAATATTTAAACTTTTTATTTTTTATTGAAGTAATGTCATCAACAATGGAAGGAAGGATTGTATTTAATTCATACTAAGCCATACCGATGGATGTGACTGAAATAATGCTTTATGTAAGTTTTTTTACTGACATAATTTAATCATTTATTAAATGCAATCCAAATTATCTGCAATATTATACTCATTGCACTAAATGATTGTTATTTTAAACTACTAATACTACTTCTACTACTTATTATTACTATTAGTAGTAGTAGTTTGAAGACAAACTTTAAACTTCATAATTCAAAAAGTAAATATGAATTCAGAGTTTTCTAACCAAAGCACACTACCCCCCCCCCTCCAAAAGAAATATGTTTGTACTCTTAATTAATTGAAATATTTACTTTCTGTTTTTTTATATATATAAAAGGGATATCAAAAACATTAGAAGGAATAATTGTGTATTTAATTCATGCTAAGGTATGTCAATGGGGATGACTGAAATAGTACTTTATCTATGTTCTTTACTAATATAATTTAATCATTTGTGAAATGTAATTCAAATTATTTACAATATTAAATGCACTGGATTAAATTGTTGTTTTCATAAATTTCAACACCAGAAGAATGTGCTTATTTCTTCACGCTTTTATTAACTTTAAGATCTTGTAAATCAATTTCAGGAATTCGTAATACTTCTATACCCCCCCCCTTTCACTGCAGCATGCGCGTTCAGTACCTTAGCAAGAGCAAAATAAATCCAGGTTTCAATTTTAAAACTACTAAAATCATTCCGCCATCCAATTTAAACAGATTGTAAGCATGCTGCCATCTTAATTAAAGCTAATAGAACATTGCACGATGTGGATGAATTAATAATGGAAGTTTGATGCAGAAGTAGTGGCATTAAACTTCAGCGGCTAACGTGTTAAAATACTTCACAGCAGTAAAACTGCTTGCGTCAATTCCACTGGTTTTAATATCGTATTTACAAAATTAAGATATGAAAGGACACCATAAACGAAAAATTTCCGTACATCGTAAGTTGGTTATAAAGCAATAAAGATTAAATCAAGACGGCGGATATTTCGTAGCAAAACTCTTTTAACAGGTTCGTTTAAATTTTCAGGAACTGTAAACTGTTATGCCAGGCGGTTCCCATTAGTTACTTTATTTAAAATATGGTTCATTAAGTTAGAATTTACGCTCCGTCTAGCACGCGTTTGAAAAATGCTTTCCCTTTAAAAAAGAAGTCTGGAAGATTTTGGATGTGTCATTATTTCTTATGTGTACGTTACTAAAAAAATACAAACATAAATAAAAATTTAAAGATTCGTGTATTTTATGATTTTTAGTGTAATGAGAAAAATATTCAGTTTCATTAACAACGCACTTTATTATGCACATTGTTAGATTTTTATTCAAGAAAACGCATGCACTTTAATTTGCAAACATATAGAAGGTTAAATAATAAGTACATCATACGAAGTAGCAATTTTAATAGCATATTTTAAAATGTAATATGGATGAAACCTCTCTGTTTATTTTTATAGTGACGAGATCGTTTACAGAGTGCTTTTGAAATAATATACATCAAATACGTATTTAAAAAATGTGTTAGTAAAATTTAAAATAAAATTTAAATTAAGTTATTTTATTTAAAGTAAAATTTAAAATAAGTTTTAAATTTTATTTATCGATATCCAATTTAAAGTCAAGCATCAAATTTTATTTTTTAATTAATTATAATTTTTTGTATGTTATATTGCTATACTACATTATTAATAGACATTCTTCAAACAAATAAATATAATGTATATTCTTTCCAGGTGTGTAAAACTGAATAACTGCGCTTTCTCGTTACATTTTCCAATAAAGGAGAAAACCATTTTTATGATGGTAATGAACATCTGTAAGTGCAAGTACAATGCTACAGTTGAAGTCAGTGGCTTTTCTTTTAATAAAATGCATTATATTAGCCCAATATATATATCGTAAAATAGTTAGTAAATTTTTGAGTATAAGCATATTTTGGGCTTTCCTGCTGAAAAATCGTATTAGCTTCCTTTTTTAGTTTCCGTAATGCGAGGTTGCATAGTTCGTGAGTACATGCACTTAGTTGTTTAGGTTGAGAAATAATTCAAAATTAATGCATTTAAGTTGTTTAAAACTTTTTTCTTTAGTTTCTCCAAAATTCCCTTCGTAATATCCACAAACTTCTTTTATTTACCCAAGTTGTACATTGATTAAACATCACGGAGCAGCAGTCGTGTTTATTAACTGTATGTCGTGCTGCTTAAAAAGCGAATACATATTCATATAATAAGTTTTGTTATTATTTAGCGCTGGCATAGGTACAGAAATGTGGTATTATTATTTGCTCTCACTGACATAAACAACCATATTTTATCTACATACGCGAAAAAATACGCGATCTTTGTACCCCCAGAAACAGAACTCATAAAACTCGGCATTTTCACTAAAAGGTCAATACAAGCCCAAACGTACGAAGAAATATTTTCAAACAAAAATGTCATTTTCAAGGTTTAAAAAATGGAAGATTTTGAAATTATGAAAAATTTATTCTGTCTTTTAAAGAAGGCTGAACAAATTAAATAAAAAAAATGTGCTTTTTATGTGTGTCCGTAAAAATTGCTATAAATACTACACTTAGCGTTTGGCTAGGGAACATACTGCAGAAAATGTTAAAAAACATGTATACATTTAGAAGCAATCGAATCTTATAAGTAAAAGTTGAAAGTACAGATGATGTGCAAGCAAACTTAATAAACATTTGAAGACTTCGACAAAAATACTTCGTTTTAAAATGTTTAAAATGACGTTTGTGTAACATTTCAATAAAATGTCCGTCAATTAGAATATTATCATTTATCGTCTTTGACATTTATATTCGAAAAATAGTTTACTTCGACAATGACATTAAAATTTTTATTCAAATTCATTTTGTACTAAACAGTGTAATGTAAAAAATAAATTTGTATTTATACATACATTTTTTGAATTTCATCTGGCTTTAAATTAAAATTCAATATAATCCGCTTTTGCCATTTGCATGCTTACAGCTACTGTTTAACTACTGATTTTTATTTTATTTATTTATTTATTTATTTATTTATTTATTTATTTAAGTCTAGCGCAATGTTCTTCTAATCAGTCAAAATTGCAATTCCTTTTTTACCATCACTCAGATTAATAAAACATTTCACTGAATTCTGAGATTTTAATTTTGAAGTAAAAAATAAAAATTTAAAACGATATGTTTGAACTAGAACAAAAGTGGGAAAAAGATACGCAATAGTCAAGAACTTCAAATGTATATAAAATATTACTTTTCTGGAGCCCTAAGCTTGTAAGCAAGATAAGAAAAAAAAAAGTATTTTTAAAAATAAAAGTAGCGTAGAACATTATATGAAAGAATCAAATATTTAAGGTTTAGGTACAATGTAAACGACAGTTCCGAATGCGTTTATATAAAATGCAGCTTCATAACTTTAAAAGTTTTTTGAGAGAGAAAGTATTTATTTTATCAATTGATGAAATTTCAGTAGCTACCATTTTATCGCTTGCTTATCGTTTGAAGATGCTACACTAAGATGAATCAGTTTACTTTAAAAGTCAATAACCTTTGAAATTTACTGAAAAAGATAATTTGAATGTAGTAAATTTTCTTCTTTTGTTTGTTTATTGATAAAGAAAAGAATTTGACACATGAATGAAATCTTTAAAAAGACTTAATACTTATTCATTCATTTATTGATTTTATTTGAAATGTCTGGAGTAAATACAGCATCATACGAATCAAAGAGATTCATTGAAAATTATGATTTACAAACAATGATAGATAAAATCTACAACAACGAAAAGTAATTCAATATAGTTTTCATTTTCTTTATTTCTGCATTGCTTTATGTAAAAATTTATGGATTTGATTATCGTTCTAAATGACAAATAGTACTTTTTCAAAGATTTATTACTTCTTAGTAATTTGTTTCAGTATACGACAAATTTACCGATAGATACGGCACGTTTAACATTAAAAAATGTTTTTTTTCCCCGATATGCCACAGAATCAGCCTCATACAAAGAAACATACACTAATAGTACTATATTTAACTATAAATTAATTTGATGCTATTAAATAAAAAATTAAATGTTTTTTATACGTGCTTTTTATGCACGCATAGGTGTAAAATTGTAGAATAATGAAAATTTGGAATACCGTGAAAATTTATTTATCTGAATGATTGGAAATCACTAAACTATACTGAATCTTCCAAATAATGAGCCATGTAACAAAACAACATTTACTGTCCGTTATCGTAAATTGTCACTCTATTATTTAACATTACTATTAGATTTTATATTTGTCTATCACCTTTTTGTGTTTTAACAAATTCTTTTATGTCAAATTTGTTTGGTTTGTTAATTTCATTTTTATTCATGCCTATAACGCTAAATAAAAATATTTTATGTCCATTTTATTTTGAAAGATAAAATCTGATCACATAGTTTATTAAAAAGCTATATACTTTTATTCTAGCGGGGCAATGCTCTCTTTAAGTTTTACAAAACATGTGTGTATTTAATACTCCGAATTGTTAAATAATAGAAATAACCACTTCACCGCATTTACATAAAATTCTTGTAAAAGAATTTCTAGAAAAAGCGTTTTGCTTGAATCATATATTACATTAAATTAATGCTTGTCATGATGTTTAGCATGGATAAAATAAATTTTCATCAAAACATTTCAACTGATTTGAGTTCAAAGCGTTAGTCTATGAAGCGTTAAACACTACACACAATGTTTCTTTTTTCTACTACTGATTTTTCGGATTTGTGACCTTTTTTTGTTTCTGAAGTAAATAGATTTATTTTTGTTTTTCCCAATAAGAACGGTCACTAAAAAGAAATTTAATTTCCCTCACTGAATGGTCAATAAATTGTTTTTTTTTCATCGTGTCCGAAAAATTTTATGTTTGTTTTAAATTTGTTAAAATCACCTAAATAAGAAACAAGATTCACAATCAACGCGTGGAATTTTACAAAGTATTTCATTCTTCGGAATACAAAGTTATTCTTTTTAGCAGGAAAACACTGAAGACAGATTTATATAACATACATATTAAATAAAGCGTTTTGTTATTATTTTTACTAAATTCAGTCTTCAGTATTTATTAATCTACAAACTTTATCGTCCGGTTAATTTAGCTCACACTATTCTCTTGAAAAACACAAGATTTATTCAGTTTGGAACATGGTTTTAGTCTGTATTATTAAGAGATTTGAAGAGCGTCATTTTACAATTTTTAAAGCACATTGGCATTAGTTTTATTTTTTTTTTGTTGTTGTTGTTAAACTAGAAAAGCGCTTTAATTCAGTAAATAACATTAGCGTTTTTTTTAATAAGAAAAAATTGTGTTCTATTTACTCTATTTATTATTTAATTAGTAAGCAGCGAAGATGAAAAAAACAATGTTTTACACATTTAGGCCATTCAAGCAAAAATGTGCAACATACAAGAATTAACGATCAGGTATGCTATTTATCATAAATATTTCATAACATACAGCTGCTGTTACAGAATTTTTTCATCGAATTAAATATTCAACTCATATATACCTTATCTACTTTTATTTTTCTCATACAAAAACCTATTCGCTGAAACCAGGAATATTGACCGGCATTTTTGCTACAAACGCTCGCATATTAGGCCAGCGTTCCCGTCTCTCCTCCCCCAAAACGAAGAGAGAAAAATAAAAACAACAAATCCAACCCTACCTTTTCTGATGATCCTGTTATGCAGGGGGTTCACCGCCAAAACAGCGGTGAAAGCGGCGAGGGCCAGGAGCAAGATTGTAACACATGTCTGTTTCTCAGAGGTTATGAAGTCCGAAGAGGCCATAATGATGTGTTTTGGTGGTGCAAGTTAAAAGACAGATTAACTGACGGACGATGTTTACACGAACGTATAACAAGCACACAAATAAAACACGTCGCTACTGTACAGTGCTGAGCAAATTCAGGTGGTTCGAGCGGTCGATATATTATAATATACCATTAGCTTTGTTGATACATATGACACAATTCAATCTATCACATCTACTAACGCTAATGAGTAACGACTATCAACAATAAATATATATCTATATGTATCGATACGGATTTAGTTGATATGGAATGGGTTCACTGAAATTCTATTGGCTGCTACAGTATAATCCAACGTTTTCCATTTTTAAAAAGTGATATATCGTCGATATGTAAAAATTTTCACTAAATTACAGGTGTGTAGCATCCGCTGACGTTTGCTGTGACAGGTTTTTCGCAGTTGTGTTTCACACAAGCTGGGGAAACATTCCGTTTAATATTCGTTTCTCTTGCTTTTATTTTTCATTTAAGAATAAAACATCCAACTTTGATGTAAAATAAACAGATATTATTGTATATGCAGGTGGTTCACTCTTTTTCGTTTTCTTGTGCTTGTTAGTGACAACTAAATATTTTTGACGACTGCACAGGTGCTGTCAAGTGTGATTCAGGCTTCACTGATATGCTTCGAATTTTTTTATACCTTATCCACACGCTCACACACACAAAACTCTGCAAGCTACTTTCGTAGTAAAAATTCAAAAGCAGACGATTTTGAAAGAAACAAAAACCATCGAGAGAAAAAAACTCATGCAGTTGCCACGCCGCAGCAGAGAAATAATAAAAAAAACATTTCTCTCTCTCATTCACGCGCTATCGGTAACGCCTCAGTGGCTTGACGGCTTCTCTCTCTCTGGTGGCTGCCCGTGGCGGCGGCGTCTTGCTCGTTGTAATCCTTTCTCCAGAATGAAAACCCAGTGCCTGTTCCGTTTTTAAACGGGACGCCGTGGCTTGCTCAGACGCGATGCGCAATGGGAGAGGTTTCTGCTCAGTCTCAAAGTCCACTTCGGCGGTGTGTTTCATACATTTTTTTTTTCTTTCTTTCTTTCTCTTCTCGTTATATTTAGTTGTTTTATTTATTTCTCTTCCCCCCCCCCCCACCCTCCGTCTCTCTCGCCGGTTTTTCGGGGCTGAAAAACTTCTCTCTCAGAATGTTTATGGCGGACGTCGAAGCTCAGAGCAAACTCGGTGTGTTGTTGTTGTTATCTAGAAAGAGAGAGCGAACGAGAGAAAAAAAAAAGTGAATGAATACTGTGATACATAAGGAATGCGGTGATGTAAATTTATGAATGGAGAAACAGGGGGGGGAGGTGGGAGTGGAAGGGATGTTGCATGAAAAGACTCTTTTAAAATTGTAATTATCACCAGAGGCACAAATATAGAAATGAAAGATGTTTTCGTTTTATTTATAGCGGAATATTAGAGTAGAACTATTTTAATATAGCAGCCACGCTCTTGCTGTGATATAAATTGCCCAGTACTTTAAATCCTATTATTTTCCTTGCTGATAAAAATTATGTCACGTGTTGTACGGTGGTGTTCTCTGTCTATCTAAATCATGGCCGCTGGCACTCACGTTATGTGGCGCAGTTTACCGCGTAAGAAATTTCTGTAAAAGTATCTATAAACTTACATTGACATTTTATGTACCGTAAATCACAAGAGGATAGCATCTAAAATTCACAAAACGGAGATACTGCCTGAATGACGCATTTTAATATTATTCTAGGCTATTTCACGTTTATATTATATTGAGTGCTAAACTATCGTGTCATTTTCTATAAATATATTTTATACCTTCACCTAAAAATTGACATTTTAAATTAACTTCAAAAGAAGATATGTCCATGAAAGAATCATCGCCCATCCTCAAAATAAAGTCTCCAACTTTTTTGTATGACTAAAGTTTACTTCACTGCTTCAATTTAAGCGTAAACGTAAAAAATACCTAGCATAGTGTAATTTTTTTCTTTTATTAGTAAAACAATCAAAACAAAAATCGGGAAACTCCAGTAATAAATACTGCACCCCTACAAGCATCTAAACCACTGTTAGGGTTGAACACGTATGAGGTTAAAAAAAAAAAACAATACTAAGTACACTCATTCCGGTTTAATTTAATTTAATTTGTATATAAATTTTATGTGCTACATAAAACACAAAAAAAATGCCATAACTAAACGGAGGGAATTAAAAAGTAATTGATTTAAAGTTTTATCGAAGAAAATTAAATACAATAAAAATTTTGATAAACTGTAAAATATTTAACACGGACATTTGGTAAAATCGATAACATTTGGAGTAAAATGTGTTAAATCTGTCCTCAGAATTTCTGTGAAATGGTGTTAGGTCAATATTTAAAATCCTTTCAATCGTAAAATTCATCGTCGAATACAAGGATTTACAAGAAAATATATTTACCAGGGATTTAAAATGCTATAGTGTTATTTTTGTTGAAAGAATTATATTTTAAAAAATTGAAGTAAATTATTTTTGTTTGATAACGATTCCCATTAATATGTAATTTTGAATAAACTCAAAAAGAGAGAGAAAAAATCTAATAAATATGTGTATTTCTACACATGGAGTGATTTTTGTTGGTCTAAATTATTTTAACTAAAAAGTGAATACAAAACAACTCTACCTTTATGACAAAATAATAATACATTTAAAAATATATACATTAAATAATAATGCATTAAAAAATAGAGAATATATCAATGCACCTCATCTTCATTCTTTTTCGAAATTTAGGTATAAATAAGGAAAAAGAGATTGGAGGAAGAGATAAAAAATTATATAAAACGTCTCAGTTCCTTTTTGTAAATTAATTAAACTATCAAAATGAACAAAAATAAAAAAATACTCAACATAAATCTGATATTAAAATTTAAAAAATACAATTTTTTTTAAAAATAGAACACATAAAAAAGTATTTGTCGACAAAATTATTGTTTTCGGTGTTACAAAAGGTCCACCTTCTTCAAAAATCAGCATCCACAGTATCTAAAAGGTTTATCAATAAATTTAGAAAAATTGAATGTAAAAAGTACGAGTAAATCGAACGAAAATCTGTTGTCTCTAATTCATTTCAATATTAACACTATATCTTCATCCTCCCAAGTACTAACCATTTTCGATACTGCTTGACTTCGTAGATCTAACTAGAACTGCAATTTCAGCATAGTACGGCGGTTGATCTGTATCATTGTTCACGAATATCACTTGGTTATGAGATGGTAATTTAATTACAAAAGTTCTTGAATTATTCTTAGTGCACGTGTGATATAGAAATAACAGCTTGAGCTGAAACACTTAGTGCTTGGATTCATGTTTACTAATCGTATAATGTAAAAATTACAGCAGAAAATGCAGCAATTCTTATGCATCTTCACAACAGGTTTTGCTTGCTGGATTCTACCAGCCTTTCGTAGCTGTTCGAGTGTACGGTAAGATAATCTTCAGCTTTTATTTTCTAATGACGGGCACTTCCCGTTTATAGGTGTTGGCCACTGCTAGAGTTACTGGCCACTTTATTATGGAGGCACGTAAAAGAGAGAGTAGTTTTGCCTCTACGATGGGACGAAATGACACACAAACTCATGCTGGGAACTGAACCTGCACTTTTGTGGTGTGGTAGTGGGTTGTGTGTTATGGCAAGTTTACAAAGGGCATCTGCATACGGGAAGACACCTCGGGCGGAGGACTTTTTAAAGAATTCTAATGCGTATTCACGTTGCATCTGAAGAAAACCGCCCAAAACGACTTGTACAGAAAATAAATAAAACAATTTAAAATTTACATATAAGATGTGTGAAACAGAACTGTAACGCAAGTTACCTTCATAACATATTTCTGTTTTATTTTATTTTTATGTACAATTTTCATAAACAATTTTTGATAGATTTCTTTCTTTTCTGCCTTGGTTGCAACTTCGATTTAGAGACCACACAAAGAGACACATAAAACACTTTTTATACGCATAGTTTAGAAAAAAAAATTAGGTCCTCATACCTTTGCTGCTAGAAATTAATCTATTACTGCACGCGGAATGTCTGAACACTAACGTGTGAAAAACCCGCCCGATACATATAAAACAGGGGGAGATAACGGAACCTAACTTTTTAAAATGAATTACTAACAAAACCATTATTTAAAAAAAAAAGATAATTTACATGCTTTTTTAAATAAAATTTTCTGTCGTATCTAAGACATTTATGTTCAGAGTCAGGAAATGATGTCTGATTAGCCAATTATTGTTTTACTGCCGATCTTTTGCGAAAGGTTGGCAGCATTTCAAGAGAGTGTCATTTAATACTCTGCCAGTTAACGTATGTGAGGAGTTTATTCAGTTCGCATCTCGGAAGTAAATTGCAGCTGTAATTAAAAGCTTCACATTTAAAATTAAAAGAATAACGAAATGTAGCTAGTGGAGCATTATGAGTATGCACTGCTCTATGAGAGAAAATTCAGAAATTGCTAAAGCGGAAAAATTTGAATAGACATGTGCTGTTTTTCAATGACATTGAAGACCATAAATCTTGATTACGACTATAAAAGATTTCTGTGACTGCTATTAGTATACTATGTGATCATCAATACGTACAACGGATTTATTGTAAACGTACTTAATATGAGTAGTTAAAACATTAGCAAAATAATGTTGATAGATTATGCTAATTTGGCAGAGTAATTTTATTTCAGATCTATTAAATGTATCGATTAGAAGGCTACTTACTGATTTTCAAAAGTTTTATAGCTTTCTATTAGGAAAATATGTAGCAATAACATGTTGTTTCTCACTTTTCCAACGACACTAATACAGCTCTGACGTTGCTTTATAAATGGTAAACATTTTAAATCTACGTATTAAGTGTAATTTGCTGCTAGATGAAAACAAAAAGTTTAATTTGAGATTTTTTTAATAAAGCACAAAATATCACGATTTTCCTTGATAACCGTGTACTTCCCATTCAAACAAAAAACAAACAAGTAGACAGTCAAAAAATAAACAAGTAGAAAGTCATCTGTTCGATAAAGCAAGGGCTCTCTTTGTGAGAAAAATCATCTGATTTACTGAATTCATTGACTGCCTTGAGCATCAGTGTGAAAGCTAATTCATAGTTTATCTTGGTGCCACGAGCACCATGTTGCACAGTTGGTACTCTTTTCTGTAATGCAATAACATGGCCTAGTAGTA
Source organism: Cheiracanthium punctorium (assembly GCA_038373885.1). Classification (NCBI taxonomy): domain Eukaryota; kingdom Metazoa; phylum Arthropoda; class Arachnida; order Araneae; family Cheiracanthiidae; genus Cheiracanthium; species Cheiracanthium punctorium. The sequence goes on from JAWZYV010011719.1 coordinate 1,123,812, forward strand.
AACAGTTGCAAAATAATGTATGGCAAGCGAGGAATGAAATGCAGTTTTAGTTGCTATACAATTCAATCCACAGGTGGTGAGTTGGCCCAAAAAGCAAAATTATTGTACAGAAAATGCGATAAATGTGCAATATTTTTGTATTTTTAGTTGTTCGCTGAATGATGATGAATATTTAGTTGATATATATATATATATATATATATATATATATATATATATACATTGATAGATAGATAGATAGATATCTCTACGATACCACCAGTGATATATCTGACACCCATGAAAGTTATTCTCTGGAAGTCATGAGCATTCCTGCGATCTCATGTTTTTCCCCTCAAAAAGAATGTACGATTTCGTTACTTGTAAACCTAAATAATATTAAAAATTCAGTACCTGACATTTATTCTATGCTGAGAAACGGAAAAGATTATTTTTCTACTATGGAAGCAGACAATTGGATAAGCAAGAAAGTACTTACTGTCCGGAGTAAATAAATATGAAGGCGTTGGCTCAGTTCTCGTAATATTTAAATCACAAGGAAATCTCACGTTGTTGCATGGAAACGATTTTGATATTTCTATAGATATCAGCCGAGGCTACGGCATACTGTTAACGATAAAAATGTAACAATTTTAGTTCGGAATCCAGGTGAAGGTCACTAGAAGACATATTGAGTGCATGCTGTCAATTTTCAATCTAAGTGTTACTTCTGGCTAAGTGGCAAAAGTTTTTTTTAAGAATGATGAAATACGAAAAGACACTACAGCAGGCCATGGAAAATACTCTACTTAGGAAATCCGCTAGTGTTTGTTATAAGTTTTAAACATACTGTTAAACTTCTTCTGTGCAAACTTCTTTGGAAACGATATTTTCGACATCGTGATTTATTGCGAGAAAAATTATTAATAATATTAATAATATTTATTTCTATAATATAGAAAAAATATAGAAATGAAAACCAAGATATCTGTAAGCGTAAATAGAAATGTGAGAGATTTATCTATGCAGCTCACTTGCGGCCTAGTTTGTTATAACTGCGAGACTTTTGAAAGTTAGGTCCTCGCTCTATTGTTGTTGTTTCTTGTGTCCTCTGGCAGCCTCGAAACGAAGCCATATATTCCTTATAGGACGGCGATGCGCGAAAGGGGACGGCTTCCGTTTTAATGAGCCCCAGTGGAAGGAAGTCCAACTTTGCTCGGGGGTCTCCTAATCTAAACCAATTGTAGATAAGAGACCTAGCAAAACATCACCAGAGTTATTGTTTGAACTTGGAGGACATGGAAGCCTCCAATAGATTTTAAGTACACCAGCTCCTATTAGCGTACACGGTCCCACAGCAGCCGAGTCGAGAGAGGTTTTCACCCTCCCAAGCACTAGCCGATCCGGTGTTGTTTCACTTTCCTGGCCTTAGTCCTCGCTCTTCCTAATCTGGTTTTAGAATGGGGTGTAGTTGCATCCCAGCCCGCTAAACTGAAAGGTCGGTTGACCACTCCTGTGAAATCTAAATCTCAAATCTTCTCGCCATTCGTAGAACGAACTTTAATATTTTTCTGAAACTCCACCATTACATTATTTGTAACTGAGAATGATTCTTTAGATACTTTGGGGCATCCTCTCGAATTTTCGTTGTCTTAATTCTCCTAAATCCTCGAAAATTCCATTCATACTTAGCTTTCATGATCGTAAGTAAATACCTGGGGGTTTCAGACTAACTGACAAACTTTAAACTCCGAAACTCCATATATTAAGTGATTTTTATTTAACAGAAAAAAAGAGTATTGAATCAAAATATTAATTTTTAAAGCATAAGTGTTTAGAATGCTAGAGATCGTTTCGTAGCCAAAGTGTTTTGTCATATTGATCTACCTTGTTTATCGTCCTTAATGTGTAGGATTAATGTGTAAAACAATACTTGGAAATTCTCAATTAAAGAATACCTATTGCACTTACTTTCCACGTGCAATATTACAAAAACCCATTTTGTTGACATATGGAAAGCTATAATAGCGTTTTCTGGATCGCTTTATATATTCTGCAAATTAACTTGCAAAAATGCCCAGTAAAATGAAGCTAAATATAAATTAGGTTCATCAGTCAGAATTAAATTTTATTTAATTTTGAAAAATACCCGTAATCGTTACACATTACGATTATTTGGTGTAATTTTGGAGATAACATTTTTGAAGCTTACTCGTGTAATAGAAGTCAAAAGATATTATACGATTTTTGTACGTTTTTCATCGATTACTTTTAAACCAAATGTCTTTAAAACGAATGAACAAACGTAGCTTTTAGCTGGTAATCAGTAATAAATCATGGAAACTATGTAATTCTTCTGAACAATTGTGCAAATAAAACAAAGCATTATTTCACAGCATATAAAACTGTCTGACGTCTGTTTTGATTGAACTGTTGTGCACAAACAGGTATGCATGTAGAATTGGGTTATTATTATTTTCTCAAAAAAGAAAAGCCCTGAAGTTTACGTAAATTAACTAAAAAAGGAAAAAAGTCATTAGCACATTATAGTCTGAAAAAGATTATTATTTTTACTAATATTTAGCTCGCGAACTTCTACTTTATTTATTAAACAATCGTATTTAGTAGAACGTTTAACGTTCTAATTCGTCTTTTCTCGCTTATTTTGAAGATATTGACATATTTACAGTCACTTGATCTATTTTCTACCCCTAAACAATACTTTAAACAGATGAGGTCGCATTTATGAAAGGGCTCCACCCTTTTATTTACGAGGTGCCAACGCCCTTTATAATACACAATTTCTTCCCTCTTTACGTTTAATTTATTTCTATTTGAATAGGTAGAAATTCATTCACACAATGCGTTAGTAATGCTGATTCAACCTTGTAATTTTCTTTGAACAAAAATGAGATGTATTGATTTTCAACGTAGAAATTGGTGTTTTAAGAGTAAGAATTTTTTTTTTATAGATATTTTACTTTCTTTAATCTACTTTACTTAAAAGGTTCTATTTAAAAAAGAAATGAAATAAATATCAGATCAAAGTAAATCGACCCTCAAGCTTGATACATTCGTTTTAAAATGTGGTATGGGAGTACTTCAAAGAGATGGGGGTAGATTAAAGAAAACCGTTTAGTATTTTAAGTAAAAGAAAACATACTTTTATTTTTTCAGTGTTTAAGTAAAAAATTAATCTAAAGATACTTTTAGAAAATTAAGTTTGTATTTATCAGGCATGTACAGTTACATGTGGTATTTAATTTAATCTTCCATAAACCTTACTAAAAAATGCTGAGTGAAATTGTGTCTTTTATTATACTTAATTAGACACTAAATATATTTGCTTCATTTTAGTGTAAAATATTTAGCATAAAATATGCAATATCTTGTGGATGAAAAATAATTTTGTTAAATTCCTCTTTACAGGATAATTTGCTTTCATACATACACTTTTATACAATCTATTTAAAAATCAATTATCTTATATCTTTGAAAATATCAATTTAAATGTTTTAAAAGAATTTATAACTTAAATGAAATTAAATAAATAAAATGCATTTTTAATCACGAAATAAGTTGATATGTGATATTTTTATTTTCATATCGTTAGAATAAATATGCAAATTATGGTGTCATCTTTTTTAATATTGCACTGTATAGGAATATTTGTTTGTAGACTGTCTGATGGCTCAACCTTTCCACATAAGATTTAAAAAAACAAAAACAAAAAACAGGAAGTCTGAAAACATAAAAGTATTATCCATTGATGCACAACTGATTAGACGTTTTATTTTATGAATAATGTAGCGTATTTGCCCGACTATAACGCGATATTTGCTGACTGATCATTTCTCGTTAAAAAACTGACTCGTGCTAAATTCAAAGCCTAAATATATTCAAAGCCCGTCGCGTTATATTCGGGCCAATACGCTAATTAATGTGCTTGAAAAAATTCACCCGTACTATTACAGCCATTGCAATACACTGTCTACTACATTATTCTGAAATAGTTCAGTGATACTTGAATTAAAACATTACTTTCGTCATCCTGATTAATTTTTCTTGTTTAACTGTTTTTTTTTTCCCTCCAAAGTGATCTTTTAATATGATGATAACCACCGTGAATTATATCTGTAGTGAACTTTTCTTAGTTCTACTTTAAATTTTCACTTTAATTTTCTTTGTATAGGAAAAGAAGCTTTTTAAATGAAAATCGAAGAACGTGAGCACATCTGGTGAGCATACACGTACCTGGTCTTTTCGTAAGGTCTAGTCGTAATCTGGTCTTTTTTTATGTTTATTGTCGATAACAATGATTCACACTAATACTAACCGAAAAACAATTATATTTTACATCCTGCTGTTTTAAAGAATATAAATTTGCTTCCGTTAACTAACCGTTCAGAAATTCTCATCTGATACAATGGATCCAAGGTCGTTCTGAAAACATCCAAATAATTTCTTTCTCCCTTTTTTCCGCCCTTACTTGAAAAAACTCTGAAATAAATTTAGTTAACTCTGTTGGTTTAGCTCTTTAAGACCAGGATTGTTTTCAAGTTCAATTTTATTTGAGAATTTTAATTCAATTAAAGCTATTATTGCTGGTCTATAGAAATATTTAAAATTGATTTTTCTAAAGTATAAAGTTAGTTTTTGCTTTTTTTTCAGAAATTGCATTTTATAAACTAAAAAGTAAGATAAACTTAAATTTCTAATCCGCACGATCGTACGAGCTCGGTCTTAAAGGGTTAGTAGTTTCTACACATAATTTGATTTTCTACTTTTATTAGAAAAATGAATTGAAAAAATATAGCAAATATACAAATAAAGTAGGCCTATTATATAATAATTTTACAGTTAACTTTCCAAAATAGCTTGCTTTCTAACAATAACTATAGTATCACCATCTATTGATTATAGGTATGTATTAATACATATTATAAAACAATTATATTCATCAATCAAAAAAAAAATGTTAAATACAAGTAACAGAAAAACTTTGTAAATAACACAATCATTCCCATGTGAATTTATTCCAAATTTATTTTACATTTATTTATTTATTTATTTTTCATAAAGCAGGACTTTGGCGGGACAGGAATGGAAAAGCGCGGACATTTTAGGGCTGTAGGGACAGCAGGACATATAGGTAAAAACCAGGACTGTCCACCAAAAGCAGGACGTCTGGTCACTTTATCTATGTCCCAGAATGCAGTGAACTGTAGATGCAATGCGTTTAGACTTATGCGCATCAGATTTTAAGCGACTTTTTCCACGAGAACTTATCTTAAAGCTAAAACTAACTCTTTGCCACAGCATGAGATTTTTCGTCAACAGTAAAAAGGGCCAAAAAGCATTTATTTATTAGTTTATGTGGAAAATGGTAATATATAGTTAGGGAATGCTTGAAAACTGTTTGAGGGGTGTTTATAGGTTCCTAAAATCATTATGTATATATTTCAAAGACACATAAGATAACAAACAAATAAATAAATAAAAGGACAAATAAAACGAAAAACATGCCCGACCAAATGGATCACCTTCTCCTTTTTAAGTCAGTAAAAAATAATTCAAGAAATAATTATCCCTATCCAATTATTAATATAAATATCAAAATGCATATTTATAATTTTTGAACATCCGCCATTTTATTTACTGCATTAATGTTTATCATTCGTCTGCTTCATCGAACTTTTCTTCGTTGAACCGCACTATCTCCAGTTCCAAATTTGCGCGGTGTATTAAAGAACAAGAAATCAAAACTTCATTAAAACCTTAATTATCTCAGATTTACATGTACTCGAGTATATTTCGTTTATCATTATTTCTGATAATTATGGAAACTTCTGCAATTATTTCTGCGTTGAAATTAAAATTGAATGGATATATTATAAGCTTTTTTAAAAAAAAAAAAAAAAAAAAAAAACTTCTCCTCATCTTTTTAGGATAACTAAATCGATTTTCAAAGTCACCTGCGAATGGCTAACACTATAAGAATGAAAGCAATTAAGTTTTATCACGAATTTAAAATTTTAAGAAACGAAAAATAAAATAAAAATCTTCTTAATTAAGAGAATTCCATATTTTCGTTTAGCTGAACAATAAGAAAATTTATTAAGAACGCGCATCAAATAAAATTAATTTCAGATTAACAAATCACGCGGGAAATACATACGCAATGGCTTCCTCTTTTTCCTTCCCTTCTCCAAAACCCATTCATTTAATTAATTTAAATTAATTTTTCCCCTTGATTTAGTTTCTGTCGCTGTCTCTCAAGTGAAATAATTAACAACAGCCCGCAAAGTATGTGCCACTTGCAAATAGATTGATTATTAGCGGGAGAGTTTTTGTAGGTTTTAAAAGAATATAAAAAAAGAGAGTTTTATAATCGTCTTAAACTACTTGAAGTTTATTCTACTTTTAAATCTCCAATAAATAAAGGTAACGCTTTACGTGTGAAAGTCTGATGTGATTATTATGTTTTTTATTTATTTTTTTTTTTAAACCATGTCTTTTTCCTAGAGGAGTTCCATTTTTATTGATAATTTGGAGGCGAAGATTCTCACAATTAACCGATATTAATGAACTGTTACAATTATTTTTTTGCCAAGTTTTTAATTGCTTTTGACCTTTTTAAAAATACCAAACTTATGTATGAAGGAAAGCGTGAATATTCAGAGTTACTGGTGGAAATTTAGTGATGCATTATTTTTCAATTTCTATTTGATATTTTGTTTATAAAATTCATTAATACAACTATTGTTGTGCTGCGCAATGTATAATTTCATTTAAATTACTTTTATTTGGACGGTTTGATTATATTTAATGCTCCTAAAACAGTTTCTGAAATTGGAAAAAAATTATTTTTGATATAAATGAAAGTTTTTAAATTGTTTCTGCTCTTTTTAAAATAATAAAATTATTTATTTATGAGAATGTGAATAGTAAAGCAGTTAACGGTGGACATTTTACTTATAGTTATTTTGGAATTTTACTTGATACATTGTAATTTATGTTCATTAACATAGCTATTGTTGTGATGCACAAACTATAGTTTCATTTAAATTATTTTTACTTGGACAACACCATATCCGAGTAGATAAGGCACTGAATATGGCAGATGGCTGAAGTGCGATAGCCAAGGTTCTGCCCTCACGCACTGATGTCGATCTAAGGTCTGGAGTTTTGGGCGGTTTTCTCCAGACGTAATGTGATACGTGTTAGAATACCTTAAAATATTCTCCGTCTTAGGTACCCCCTTCCTAGAATATACCCCTAGTTTAGGTTTGCCTTACACACAATGCGCATTTTCATTTGCACGGTTTAATTGTGTTTCATGTTCCTCCAACAATTTTTAAAATTAAAATAAAAGTACCCTTGATACATATTTAATTTAAAGAAATTCAATGTAAATTGAATTTAAAATTGAATAACTTAAAATATAGTGTTCAAATACCCAATATATGTTTTGTGAAATTTTAGCTATTCATAAATCAAAAATTACCAAGCACATTGAATTGTTTTATTTGATATACTTTAATCTCATTTCAGTTCTCATTCTCTGTTAGTAAAATAACTAACAATTTTTATTGGTCATTTCATTGTCACTCTAATTAAGCAGTTACTAAATGCAAAACAGATAACATTATTAATTTGTTTAACAAATGCCTCATACAAATGTGCACCTATGGCATCAGTGCATGAACTTTCTAGTGCTTTTCATGTGTACAATTAAAACAAATTAGTGCAGAGCAAACCCTCTTAAAATTTCGGCAGTCACGAGAGTCAATCAGAGTACAGTAAGAAAATGTTTACAGACTTTTATCAGGTGGAAAGTTACATTCCTAGTCGAGTGACAATTACTATGATTGAGTTTTATATGGAAAGTGATTTCAGTTTATGAAACGTCGTAGAAGACCTGTACTAAATTGCAAGTCTTGCTGAAGAAGAGACAATATCATCGTGTCAACCAAACCAAATCGACATCAGTAGAACTGAAAATAAAAATTTATGTTGATAGAAAATGTGTTTTTTTCTTTCTAACACTTTTCATAATATAGCAACGCTGATAATAGCGAAAGAGGTTTTCTGAAGTTTATTCTCTTAGCATGACTTAAGTGTCTTTTCATATCTAATCGAGCAGGCTACAAAACTAATTAAGTTATTATTATTATTATTATTATCATTGTTATTTTTGAGCTGCTTATTACCCTTTTCAAGATAGTGATGGCAACTTTTCTTGTGTGGCATAAGGTGTCGTTGCAAGCAATCTCATCGTGTAGTGCATACACATATTACAATATGTAGATACTGTGTTTAAAACAATAGGGAGTTTTTGCATATCAGCTTCACTCACGCTAACGCTAACGGACAGTACAGAGCATGCGCATGAATAAATTCCAAAACCTGATTGGTCAAGTACTCCGAATAGCGGATAGTATTAGCGTTAACGTAGGAAGGAACGGTTAGCAAAAACTCCCTAATAGCTGTCACATTCTCAAAATAATGTAGGGTGGGTGGACATAATTTAAGTGAGTCCAATGTTGTTTCATAAAGTTATGTTTTGGATTTTATTCTATTTTTTTTTCTTTTGCAAATTTACCATTATTCAAAAAAAGCAGTATATTTTAACCAATGCAATATTATGGGCAATTTATTGAAATTTAATTGCTCACAAAATATCTAAAATCTAAAAAAACGTTCTATCATAATTAATATTGTTTATCTACGTTATTGTAGTACTTATTGGTAGCAAGTCCTGTTTTTACTTAACGGCAAATAACAGACAACTCACAATTGTTGTTTTGTAACGTGAAATTATACACACTTTTCTTCCGTGAGTATTTTAATAAGTAAATTAACAAAGAACAATCAAGGGCCATAGAATAATTGGTATTTTTTTAACCTATTGGATTAAATTTTGAGCTAGTAGTAGAAAGGAGAGTACAATGACCGAAGGATAATTTCTTTTATCTTTTAAACTTTATTTTTGATTATTTGCATAGTGATATAAAAAGGACCTAATTGCTGAGTTTGATAAAAAAATCAAATAAAACGAACTACGATAATAAATGAAGAAAATAAGAGGTCTAAAGCTGCGAATTTATCACAAGGAATGAAAAAAATAATAATGCCTTAAGGCGAAATGACGAATAACTCATTCTAATCTTAACACCAGCGATGATTTCATACATTCACATAAATGCTGTTACTAAGATTGGATATGGCTATTTAAAAAAAAAAAAATGCATTATTTTTTCGACTTTTATTCCCATGAAATTTATGATGATGTCTGACGTTAAAAATAACTGTGAAAAATTAAATGTAAACGTGGACCCACTCGAGAAAAAAATAAAAATAATAAAAAGTAATGTGTTGAAAATGCTAGGAAAACAAAAAGCCCAAAAAGAGCAGACGATACTAATCTTACATTTTATTACACTCTGTTTTATGTTCTTTTTTAGTTTTTTTAATCTCACTTAACTCCTGTTTTGCAACGTTTGCCTTTTTTGTTTATTTTTCCTATCAGAATTCTTTTTCCGTCCTCAATTCTAAACTGAACTGAGAGGGAATGTACGAATGAACATAAGGATTATGTGTAGAATAGGATACATTTGTTAAGAGGGTGTTGTCATATGTTTTTGCAGTAATGCCATTTACTTGTTTGAGAAAGATGTGTATTTTTTTTCTTTTCTTTTTAAAAAAATGAGCTAGAATCGAAAACTCAAAGATAAAAATTGAGACAAGTAACGAGCTTATATAATGCTACTTTAAATTGCAGTTTTTTGAAATGCTTCTATCACTCGTTTTATAACGACAATATTCTTTTTTAACCATTTTACATATTATGCAGACGAAAATTGAGAGAAAAATAAGTCACACTAATATTTACTACTAGCTGAAGTACCCGTCCTCGACGGGTTAGTGAATGCAAATTTCCAAAAAGCAAGAACTTTCGTCAGCATTGTAGGAGTACACAGAATGAATGTAGTATGTTGCCAAAGTAAAGAAAGCGAAGTTATAATTTTCATGTATTGTTAAAATATTACAGGTTAGAGAGTAACTGAGTAATATCATTTCATTCGCTTTAGTCGTAATTAGGTGATGCGCCAACTAATATTTACGCATATTGAAATAATTTTCGCAAAATCTCAAAATTTAATCAACATTTTTGAAAAATTTGAAGCCTAGAATTTAAGTTGAGTGACAACCTATCATGTCACCCAAATTCGTTTCATTCCCTGCAGTCTTTATTTCGTGATGCTGCAACAAAGTTTCAGCATTTTAAAACGATTTTCGAAAATTCTCAAAATGTAAGCAAAATATTTTTAAAATTCAACTCCTATAAATTAAGATTAGCAACTACCTATCATATCCCTCAATTTCGTATCATTCGTATTAGTCGTTATTACGTGAAATTTGAAGAAATCATCATTGAAAGTATTTTGAGAGAATTTTCACAAAATCTCAAAATCTAATAAAAATGTTTAAAAAATTGGACTCCTTTAGTTTATGTTGAGCAACCATCTATCGTGTGACCAAATTTCATATCATTCGCTTTAGTCGCTATTACGTAATGCGGGAACAAAGATTCACTCAGTTTTAAACGATTTTCACAAAATCTCGAAATCTGATCGATTTTTTTTTTAATTAGATGCTTATAGTTTAAGGTGAGTGACCACCTATCATTTCACCAAATATCATTTTTTCACCTTTGCAGTTGTTACGTGATGTGCGAACACAAATTTACGCACTTTGAAATGATTTTCGCAAAATTTCAAAATCTAATCAAGATTTTTTAAAAATTCGACGACAATGTTTTAAGTTGAGGGACCACCTATCATGACACCTAATTTCATATCATTCGCTTCAGTCGTTTTTACGTGATGCTTGAACACAAATTTACGCAGTTTAAAAGGATTTTCGCAAAATCTCAAAATCCAATCAAGATTTTTTAAAAATTAGACGCCTATGTTTTAAGTTGAGTGACCACCTATCATGACACCCAATTTCGTATCATTCGCTTCAGTCGTTTTTGCGTGCTGCTTGAACACAAATTTACGCAGTTTGAAAGGATTTTCGCAAAATCTGAAAATCTAATCAAGATTTTTTAAAAATTCGACGCCTATGTTTTAAGTTGAGTGACCACCTATCATGACACCAAATTTCATATCATTCGATTCAGTCGTTTTACGTGATGCTTAAACAAAAAAAGCGTCACGGACAGAATGACAGGATGACAGACAGACAAACTTTTTTTTGAGGGTCGCATCGGATTCCCGGGTGCTTGAAACGGATAGAAATCGCAAAATTTTTGAATTCCAAGAAATGTACAGACAAAAGTCTAATTTTATTTATATAGATTAGATCGAACCACCAAAAAAGCAAACATTTTTAAATATCATGGACATTATTCTGCGGTATTATAAGTAATTCCAATGTGCCACTCTTGAAGTATTCAACAGAGTGATTTATAATGTTATTATTTATTTAATATATTTATGCATATGTTACACATAACACTCTGTATTATTTGAGACAGATTCGCATTCAGTCTTGTTGATGTCAGATGACACAGATCATAGGTTCCCAACCTTTTTCTTCCCGAGAACCCCTTCTAAAATCTGATTGAATTGGGTGAACACCTTGTGCAATAGTTGTATACTAGTAGGGGAAGGTGGCCCAATATGATCCTAGCGGGAAAAACGATCCAAACATGCCTCCTTTCCTACAAGTAGCGCTGTCTACCGGGTAACACATAAACTAGAGATGCCAAGTGAAAAAAAATAAAAAAATAAAATGGCGGTATTCAAGCAAACACAGTGTTACGTGTCTAAATAGAATTTTTCGGAAAACTGGATGTTATAACATATCTTATAAGGGAAGCAGTAACTTTCATATTTACTTAGACATGCAGTCTTTCATATGACTTGGTTTAATGAATGGAGCATGTTTTTAGATGGAAGTTATACTTGCTAATTTTGTTATGTTTCTCGAAATCATCCAGTCGTAGGACCTAAAGTGGGCTGACATATTGCTGGGTAAAATGACCCATCGACTGAAGAAACTCCAATACCGGGTCCTAGCCATCGTGGCAGGCCTTCAACCATTCTCAAAATGCGTGACTCCCTATTACAATTTATTTTCGAGCTTAACTTAATTAATTTTCGAGCACGATAGTCATTGGTTGCTCCCAGGATCGAAATCGCCACCTTTCGGTCTGTGCTCCCCCCCCCCCCCAACTGGGATACCGCGGCCCAATGGCAAGTGTTACAATTCAGGTTATTCTTGTTGTTGAGAAATAGCTGGGATATTGTTTTATCTTTTGCAATAAATTTTTCCCGGTAAGAATGTTTTGTTCGTTTTCACTGGCCACGAGAAACTTACTTTCGGGACGACCCTCGTATATAAATGCTAGCACGAGTGAATTTTTTAGATTTTTAAGTAGCGCAGATTTTATTCTTTATTTTTATACATAATTTTGACAATTTCCAAGCGGACTGTACAAATGGCGTAGATTTTATTACTTTTTTATGGGTTTAACTTTTTAATCTTTCCGGAGTAATGGTAGTAAAAGTTTTGTTTATCTTGCAGCAGTTAAACTGGAATTGTCAGAGATTCATTGAGTCAGGGATCAGCGTAACAATATCGTAGGATTATTATTATTCAAGTCCTGGAGTAAAAAGAAAAGAAGTGCTACATATCAGGATAAAAGAGCTTTAACTATAAAAATATCGTAAGATTATGACATTCAGTAATAATGTGTATAATACTTATAGGCAATGAAAAACATTCAGTGTGTAATGTGTGTGTTTACATACAATTTGGAATTGCCTGCAGTATTACAATTCATGAACAAGTACATGCCAAATGCTGTTCTATTTTAACAGGCGAGGAATACGCCTTTGTTGGAAAAGCCTAGTAATGATAATAAATGACAGCATTGATTATTTCCTATTATTTTAAAACAGTTAAGGAATCCCCAAAGGATAGTTATAACGCGATCGTAAAAAATTGCAACTTATCCATCTTAATCTCAAACCGAAAGATACTATCTTCACAAATAAAAATATTTAAATATTTAAAATTGCCGTAATGTGTATTACGTAAACTGGATACTGACAAAAAAAAATATACGTACGCTGAGAGTTTTAAATTTATTAAAATTGATGAACTATCCTTTCATATAGCGTGTCTTCTTTTTTTACAAGCAAACAAAAAAGGGTGATACGAATAACAGAAAAGATATTTTTTAAAACCTTAAGAATTTCCAAAATATAAAGGGAATAAATTCTGGGATTATTATAATTAATTAGCCTAGATCCCCCCGGCTCTTCGCGTGAGGAGAAAAGCTTACTTTTAAAAATATAGTACATTGAGAATTTACGCGAGTATTTTAAATTTTATATGTAAATTTAGAAAAAGTACCGAAAAATTTGGAAATTTCGATTTTTAAAATATTTAGTAGAAAACAGCAAAACATGCACATTCCCAATGCGAAAAATTAATCGATCACGATGATGATGTGCATTTTAAATATTCAATTCGTGAGATCGTGGCCAAATCGAATTCGAATATCCCGAACATTTAGGGGGCATTCTAGAACATTCTTGAAATCTTAGATGATTCTGTTGCTCTGTCAAACATTTAAAAAAAATGTTTATAAACTCTATCCTCCGCACCAATTTCATTTTAAAAGTCCATTGATGCGAAGTCCTCTTAATCGAAACGCAACCTCCCTCCCACTCCACTTTAAAATGGAAATCGAGTACTTTTTCATGTATAGTAGTGGAAGGAAGATCGCCAGAACATATAACGTACAAGTGGGTTGAATAGTTATAGCAGCACGTGCAGATGCACCACCCTTTCATTTAATATACAAGGTTTTTATAACTAAACTTCACCTATCAACAGAGTTCTGCAGTCTGTACTATATTTTAGTGTTGAGCCACTTGTACGCTACACCAGTACGTAAACCATAACGATAAAATGGGAGCTATCTCCCATTTTATTTATCGGAATATAGGAAGTTCGGAAAAAAATGAAAGTAGTACAGAAAATATCTACTAGGTGGAGTTTTACTTGAAAAAAAACAGCAAATTTTACAATGGAAAGGGTAATTCAAAATGTACAAACAATTACAACAATTTATTTATATATTTACTATTCATATTCATAATTTAGTTACATTTCTATTTATGTTCTAAAATTGTCTAATTATCCAAAAATGAAGGTTTATTTCACAGAGAACTAGAAGTCAGCTTACTAAATTTTAAATCTCAGATACTCAGAGTAAGGCTCCTAGACATACGAGTTGAAGAAAATCTCTATTTTTGCGCCTACGGGTTGAGAGTTGATTTGAGCGTCCTCATGTAACACAAGTGGTGGCGTAGTTTTGCATATTGCGGAGTTTGGGCTTTAAACCACTATTTCTTTTTCTTTCATTAAATTAAACTTAAAGAAGTTGATTATACAGAAATAAAATATATAATCACTCCCGAAAATGAAACAAAATAATAAAATTCCTTTCGTATACTGAAAAAAACGGTTCGATGGGCATTGAACATTGGTAACTTTTTGAAAACCTGGCAAATTTGCTGATTTGTTGGTTTTCAACTGCTTATCAGTTTTCGGTATAGTAAACTTTTATTTTTATGCTATTAATATATAGTGACTATAAAAACAAACAAGAAAGTTTATAGAATAAACAAGACCAATTTCTCTTTGGAAATGCCCGTTGAACTTTCCTTTAAAAAGTGCGAAAATGAGCATTAAGTATGCCAAGGAAGAATGCTTGCAAAATCTCTCTCTACTCAAAATCGGAAGCTTACATCAGCTTGTAATACTAATAGCTCTAATTTAGAGTGCTAAGTAATCAAAATCAAAAGTGTATCTCTATGTAAGAATACATGAACTTAAGTTGAAAGTTACAATCACAGTAACAGAAGTGTCTTTAAAACTTTGATGCCTGAAATGAATTTTAACAGTGAAACCTATGAAACTAACTTATTGTTAATTTTCTGGCCGTTTGAGAACGGAAGAATTTATGAATTAGAACCTAAACAAAGGTAAATTAGGGGAAGTGGAACAGCTTTCTAGCCTAATTTGACTCTAATACTGTAGAGCACCTGTTTCAAGAGACATAAGGGATTTTTTTTTTATAAAATCTCAATACAGTTCACTCTTTGAATATTGAGACAACTGACAACAACCAGAAGTTTTAAATTGCTGAATACAAATAATAAGGAAATTCAGCCAAGGTGGCCCACTTACTCTTTTCGTGGTGTATATGGATCGCTTGTCATTATTTTTCAATGGGTTAATGATAGGTAGGGGAAGGTGGCCCAATAAGATCCTAGCGGACAAAACGATCCACCCATGTTTTCTTCCTCACCATCAGTGCTATCTACTAGGTCACATATAAACAAGTTGTGCCAAGTCAAAAAGAAGCAATGGCGATATTTAAGCGATCGGTGTATTACATGTCTAAGGGAAATTTTTCAAAAAACTGGGTTTTATTATATCTCTTATAAGGTAAGCACTAACTTTCCTATTTATCTTTCTCTTATAAGGTAAGCACTAACTTTCCATTTATCTTTCTCTTATAAGGTAAGCACTAAGTTTCCTATTTGTCTATTAAGTATTTAATCCACAGAAAATTGACTTGGTTTACTGAATGGAGTATGTTTTTAGATGTTAATTACATTTGTTTAGTTTGTTAGGGTTCTCGTCGTGTTCCAGTAATATAGTAAACTTAAAGTAGACACCCGTACCGCCGGGTAAAATGATCCATCGACTAATGGCCTTATCACACTAAAGGGAAAATCCGAGCAACTTCGCGCTGGACCAACTTTTCCGACGGACTTGAAGGCGTGGTTATCTTTAAGGGTTGCTAAAATAAACGAACTCTCTCCGACGCCAAATAGTCATCGCATCGCTGATTTGGCGTGCAGGTAAATTAAAAGTTGAAATTACTTATCGTGCGTTGGTATATTTACATCGGGTCGGCAGCATCGGATGGGCAGCAATCTCTAATTCCAAAGTCCACTTGAACACGGCCATAATTTTATTTACACGTGATTCTGACATCGAGCCAAGCTGCCAAGCTTCGAACATAGTCGCCATTGCTCGAAATTGCTTATGACGTATGAAGAAGAAGTACTCTGATTGGCCGAAATTTCGTCCGACTCGGATTTTTTCCTTCGGAAAGGGAAAAGTTGGAGTTCGCGGTCGTCAAGGTAACGGCGGAGAAAATCGGCCGGAAACTTGATTTGCAAGGAAAGTTGGTCGGATTTTTCTCAGTGTGATAGCCCTGTAAAGAAACTCCAGTCCCGGATCCTAGTCATCATGGCAGCCCTTCAGACGTTCTCAACATGCGTGGTTCATCGTTGCATTATTTAATTCATTTCTGCATTTATTGTAGGCCATAATTTTTGAATTATTATTTTGAAATATTGCATTTTATTGTTCGTGGCACCTGTTTATTTTAAAATTTTCCCAAAATAAATTATGCATACTATATGATTGTAAAACTTATTTTATTTCACTATACACAGTCAGAATTATTTTTGCATTTTTTGTTTTGCCGATAAAAAACAATTTACAATTATATTTGAATGAAGGATGACTTTGCCCTTGGGTACGGGTAAAATGATCCTTTTGACACTAAAATTCTTTTTTTATTTTCATAAGTTACTGTGAGTGTAAAATATTATTAAACCATGTTTTTGATGCAGAATCTACTGTAAAATATTGCAGCAAATGGCCAATGTATTATTTACCATTTATGGTATTTTATGCAAGTTTTAATATTAAGGCGATAATTTTGGGCCATCTTTCCCTATATTTTTGATCCTACAAAAAAAAAAAAAAAATCATTCGTTTATTAAAATGATTTTTCTAATAGCATTTTTTGGGTAAACGATTCCAATACCAGTAAGTATGTTAGTGTTTTACCTAGAATTACATGATTCAATAAAATTTATTTAAATTTTAAATAAGCTAAACAAAAAAATTTCACTACATTTTTGTTGTAGAAAGATATCGCATTTTTTAACTCCGCACTATCATATAAGAAAAAAATATTATGTCATTTCATCAGGGATTATTTTTGAAAACGTACAAATATTAATATTCCAAGAAAAGAAACTCGCAATGTACCTGAAGGTATATCCTTCTTAAAAAGAAAATGTAAAAATATCTTAAATTTAATGAACACTTTAAATAAAATTTTATGCTTCAACACATTTGTGTAGAGCAAAAATATGAGAGAAAGTATTCATTTGATGAAATAAATATTAAAATTAGCTTAATGAAAAAAGAAAAATACCTAATTAGTCTAAGTATTCCGAAGAATTAAAAAAATGTCATTTAGATATATATTATTTATTTATTCCATATTTTCCTATTTTCATAAATATCAATTTTATGAATTTTTGAAACTGGTTTTTCAAGTAATTATGCACATTATAATTAACGAATAATGAATATAAAACTTTATTTGTTAATGTTGTTTTTCAAAAAAATAAATTTAAGGAAGAAAAGGATTAGTTTTTTTTTAATTTTGAAGATAAATTTCGTGATGAAAATTTGGGACAAAAAGAAACAACTAAAACAAAATTGGAACTGGAACCCCTATTCATTATTTATGAGAAAATAAGGCATAATTAGCACGAAATTAGTTGAAGAAATTTAACTTATTCGAGGAAAATAGTACAATTTCCAGAATTTCGTATTTAATTTTAAATACTTTTATATATTTTTTGAAGTGACATTAATCTCAAGAAAATATACTTTCCGACTGAGCCATTAATTTTAATATCTTTAAAGTCATCTTCGGCTAGATACTCGAGTTACCATTTAACGCATGCAGTGAAGTGTTCTAACTGTGGATTTAGGAAAGTTTAAATAGTTTTGTAAGAAGGTGTAATTCATCTTAATCACTGACAGAACTAAAGTTTCTCAGAAATTTTTAAGGTCTCTTGACAAAAGTAGAGAGGAATTGAGTCAGAGAAATTCTTTAAGTCTGCCAAATAGAATTTAAAGCTAGAAGGGTATATTTTGTGCCGACTGCTGGGGGGGGGGGGGTGCTTAACTAAATTTTAAGTCGCACAAAAATTACTCTTGACACGCAAAAATGATATTTAAGCACAGTTGGGAGGAGGGAAACTGGTTTTCAACATTAAAGTTGGATTTATAACAAAAAAAATAAAATGACGTAGTTAAAAGATTTGTGAGAAGAATTACTGCCTCCCTTTGATGACGCGAATTCGTAGTATTTTATTACAATAAACGATGAAAAAATTCATATTACTGCAAACAGAAATCAACTTTGTTCCTTTAAAACTTTTGAAATTATAATGCTGATAGAATTCACATTGCTTATTCAGCATGTAGCTTTGTAGTAGAGTTTAAAGAATCATTTGTTGTAAAATTTAAAAGGTTCGATTCGATAGTCCTTACGTTATTTTCTTTGAAAACCGTAGAAATCTACAAAATAGTCATATTTTTTACACCTTCCAATTAAATTCTATTAATGTAGCTATTTTTCGATGCAAAAAGTAAACAAAAACGGGCCGTTAGTCGAACAACCATTCAAGACTTGTGTATAAGTCTCTTAAATGAGTGAACTGTATTAATTATTAATTTTTATACGTAACATGTAAAATAAGTTATATTTTTGAGAACTACATACAGAGCATAATACTTGTTCAAAATCACAGCATCCAAGTTATATCTTATAAAATTTTAGGAGGATATATAGTAATTATTACCACATTTGGGCTGCATTTTCTTCTAAATAGTTAGTTGCAATCAAATTTGTAATAAAAGTCTCAATCAGTTTCATTAAAATCACAATAATTCCTCTTACAACTTACGATTTAAGAAAATATTTAGAGTATTGCATAAGTGTGTTAATAAGCTAGCTATAAAAAGTTTTGGAAAATAATAAATAATCAAAATTATAAATAATTTTGAAAAAAAAATTCTAACAAAAAGTGATTTTGGAGAGTATCATGTATTTTCTCTAGTTCGCAGAAACAAGTACACATTATGATGAAATATCACAAGAGGCGCAGTTGTTAATCTTGTGCAGGGCAATGTAACGAAAAGCGTTCAATGCGATCATCCTCATTCACCTGCAATTTTTCAAGTCATGGCACAGTGTGTTCAAGAGCATATCTTAACTGATGAATTGTAATGTTTGCACATGAAGATTAATAGAGTTATTTCAGTCATCCAACATCGTAACATCTCCATAAGATTAAAAAAAAAAAAAATCAATGCACCCAATATCCAGAAATTCCCTTGAGTTAAACTCCACTAGCGTGGTAGCCATGGATTTCTAAAGATAAAATAAAAATAAATAATAATTAATCGATAATAATATAAAATAAACACAAATAATAATATAAAGTAAAAATGAATAATAATATAAAATAAATAATAAAAATAAATAATTGAAGTATCTTAGCCAATTTTTCGATGAAATAAGTTTAAATGAAATGCTTCAAAAATTAAGTTAATACCCGTTCAAAACAGTCTGTTCAAAATAGATGTTCTTAACAGACACAGATGTATCAGTTTTTTTCTCTTTTTTTTGTAGCTGACAAAGTCGGTCAGTTGTCGTATCCTTTAGATGTGCATAGGAAATCGTGGACATAATACTGATCGATGTCTCTAAGCTGAATGTTTAACTTTTTTAAAACAATCTTGGTTGCTGTACATTTCCAGTCTGAAAATATCCATTAGAATTTGTAAATTGGGCAAAAATACATAAGAACTTCAATAAGTTCTTTAGAATTACATTCAATCAATAAACAACTACATTAAAAGAAACTGATCCCTTTGAAACTTTAAAACAAACTTATTAGAATAATATATGAATGGGAAACGATAAAAATGCATATGACAGAAACACGGCAGCATTCGTCTCGTCTTTCTAGTTACCATACTTTTACAGTCATTTGCACGTTCGCTTCAAATACGCATCTTCTATTTCTATTCTTTTGCACCCAAAACAAACACTCTCCCTTGAAGAAGAAAAATCATCTCTTCAGCAACGAGATGTTTGATGAACCTAATCCATTCTTATTCTATCTTCATTCATCGTTTCCTTCCCTGATGGGGTTCCTACTGTGCTGGCGTGGATAAGCTATTTTCAGAGCCTTCCATGTCTCAGAGTGGTTGGAGAGATGAAATTGAGTTTTTTTTGGAATGCATGTTCTTTTCACTTCCGAATGCTTCGCGAGCATGCGATGGATTTATTAGATTTGCTTCGATAAAACATGATTCGACACATATTAAATGTTTTCGCATCGAATCTAAAATAAAGAGCAAAGAAAGCGAAACAAAATGACAGGCTATTACTAGTTTAGCTGAAACTTAAAATGCTCTTACGGTTATGTAAATGTAAATAAAAATTGGAATTATAAATTTTAACCCTATTATTTCTTGGAAAGGATTTGTAGAGACAGCCGGGGTAAGTGGCCATATTCACATTGAAAATTAAACTTAAAAAATTTATTTTGGATTTAATATAGAGCATGAGCCTAAAAGACGATAAGAAAAACACTTGAGTAGAGATCGTTGCCAGACGCAGACTTGTCCGTTGATCAAATAGTAGAAATATTTAAATTTTATTTCTAATCAGTGTGCTACCTATAGGTGTATACTCTACTGTAAAATCTAAAGTTTTGCGAATGAATTAATAATTAGATGTGAAATCTGTTCGTAGAAGAAAAAAATGTTTCATATTTAGACTCCAGAAAGCCTATTACCGTGGAAACTAAATGCTTTTTTTCTCTCGTAACGAACATAATGTTTATGCAAGACGTAGTTCCAACGCATATTGCATGTTATATTAATATGATCTGACACTAAATTTTACAGAGAAGAGAACACAGTCATTTCCGTCATTTCGAAACTCCACAGTGCTCAAATCCCAATATATGTAATTTTTTGGATTTGAAGGAATTTGAAACATTTTACAAACTATGTCAGTCAAGAAATTTATAGACTTAAATAGACATAATTATTTTATATAATTGAATAAATCTTGTAGAATCAATGGAGAAGTAGCGTTTTGTGTATGCTAAAAACTTTTTTCAGCTGCAGAACATGCGCATAGTCTGATTTCATATATTTTCTAGTAATCATTATCATCATATGGAAAATACTTTACTGAAATCAAAATTCTAAAAAAGAGTTGCCAAACTATGTGCTTATTAATAATACTCGCTCTGGTGACCATGCTTCCAACTATTTAATTACCCCAAATATGTTCTACATCCCTTTATTAAGTCACTTTCAAAGCTCGACACTTTCCTGATAAATAGTAGCTGCTTTAGGCAGTGCTGAAAATATGAATTTTATAATGGATTAAGATCATTAGCAGTTTCAGCTCATCTGAATAGTTTTTGTTTTCAAAGATTCAGAAAACTCTTGATTTTCGTGTTAATTTTGTGTTATTTTTATATTTCTTAGCAATTATTCTATTTTGCCAGCAATCATGTTCACAAACTGCTGGTAAACAATTTAGACACCTTATTCTAGAAAATAACTAACAGCTAGAGACTTTTCCAATTTTTGTATGAAAAATTCTAAAAACTTTTAATCATTCTAATAAAAGTACTTTTCTTTGCAATGTGTTCTCCTTCTGGCACCTTAGACTGGGTCTCTTTAGGAAGTTTAAACACTATTTTCCCATGACCCGCGGTCTTTAAAGAGTGGTGAGTATTTTCAATCTCGGGTACTCCTACGGGGCACTTTAGGGAAGACGAAATGTTTTAGAAACGATTCCGGGCACTTTGTTTTAACGGTTCGCTCTATAATTTACGCTTTCTTTATGTTTAAAAGAGAGAACATTCATTTTTATTTATTCTTTTTTTTTAATTCTGTTTTAAAGAATTCAAAGTTCATATACTTCGTTAGTGTGGGTAGGCAAAGCTAATCAAGGGCTATCATCCTAGAGGGTGGTGCGTTGGGGGGTGGACTTTTTAGCAGGTTCTTCTCGTTACAACTGGAGAAATCCACCCTAAACTCCAAACCGTTAGATCGACAGCCGTGCGATAGGCCAGATCCTTGGACCTTCACACTTCTGGCATCTGCCATGTTCAGTGCCTTATCCACTTGGCCATGGGGGTGGGGGGCGATAATTTTTAGCCACAGTTTATAATCTAACCTCCTTACATTAGCATATTTGACAGTTCAGTGCACATTAACAAACGCAGACATCTGAATTTCGTAAAACTTTAATGTTTCGTCTTCACTTAAGCCAAAAAGGTTTTAGCTTTGAATTGCTTTTTTGTATAGTTTGTTACTAGAATGTTACTAGATCATTCTTTCTCAGAGTGTATGATAACTCTATCTTGTAGGCACTGGTGGCTTTCAGAGGGACATAGAAGGCTAAGAAAAAATCGGGGATCGTTAAGGCAATCTGCAGAGACGGCCGAAGACAAATTCAATCTATAAAAATTTTGCTTTAGTTCTCTCTGCTAAGGAATTTGTTCTGTCCTCAGTATGCCACCTGAAGTATACTTACGGTTTTTTTTTAATATTAAAAGAGTTGTACGCAATATATGTGATTTTAATTAAAGTGAGTACGAACGGCAGCTTTTTTTGAATAATTTATTTATCAATTTTTATTATTATTTTTTTTTCGTTTTAGTGATAAGTTTGGTCCATTTGATCAAATGTAAATAAAATTATAATCAAGTTTATTTATGAAATGCTTGTTGATTGTTCACTTATAGAAAACGGCCTCATTTCGTTTGTTTCAAATGAACAAACCAATAAAAAAACTGCATTGCAATAACTAAACACAATCTAACACATCACTGTCTTCTCTTTTAAAACAAGTGTCTTTGACATTAAACACTACATTCCGGCACCATGTCCTTTTTGTTTATTTTGGGCCTCACTTGTATTATATTTATCTTAAGCAGATCTCGTTTCGCTTCAACTATTTCTAACTATTTTAAACTCGCTGTCGTGACACGGGACTGTCTGTAATAGAAAACACGCTGTCTGTAAAAGAGTTGCGGTGAGGTCACTTTTGAAGGTGTGACACTCCCAAGCCCAAAAATCCAAGCACGAGCTCTAGTTCTAAAGAAAAAAATACGATACAAGAAAATGGAGCCCGTTTTACTGTTTTTCAATCAGCATCGCAGCTTAATCCAAATTAATCCTTGTTTCAGCTAATAAAGTTCATGGTGCTGAACTTAATAATTATGTTTAAACTTATAATAAAACATTTGCTCAGAAATTTTCTTTCTTTTTTTCTTTTTCTTTCTTTTTTGTTTTTTAATTTCGTTCAGTTCAATTTATTACATGAATCAACGAAGCCAAACACAGTTGAAAAATTTTCCTCTAATTTATTTATTTATTTATTTGCAATAATATCTAAATGTATATGATATAGACTAATAGCAATTTACTAAACGATGCATGATAAATCGAATATATTACTAATATAAGCAAACAGAAATATTAAAAGCGCCATCAAATATCAAAACATACAGCTCATAGCTAAAATACAATAGTTCTTTTAAGACTCTATTGTAATTTCCTTACAACGTCTTTTTTTTCTCCATAAAATAATGAAGAATATTAAAGAACGTGGCTTGAGAGAATGCATTGAATTATGTCTTGCGCCCATATTGCTCGAGATCAATGACTAATATGAATTAATTAAATGGCTTCTGAGTCCTTCTCATCCTTAGTTTCTAATGGTAATCAACTGACCAAACTTCCCATGTTCTATAATTCATCATGCTTCTCTTGCATTGCATCTATAAGACGTCTTAGAAATCAATAAGAAGAAAGTCTGAATGATCTGAGACCGCTCTTTAGTGTTGTACAAGTTTACCCAATCGTAATTCATTCACTAAGTGGTAATAATGCCTTCAAAACTTTATGAAGTAATTTCAATATAACTAAACCTATGTTTTTTTTTTCGGTAATTTACTGCAGAAAATCAAATCATATTTATTTTGTTATCTTACATTTGGTGTTCATATAATTAAAGTTGTGCACGATGTTCCAAATCCTGGTCGCGGCTGCCGACCTAGTCAATCGGAGTTTTACGTTCCAAAATTTTCCGCATATACGACTTAATAACCCTTAGAAAGACCCCCAACGGAGGGCCCCCTCCCTTCGAATCGATAATTGACAGTAATACATCAAAATCAAATGAGAAGGATGTATAAAGAAAACTATTTGTCAGACTGCTGCCAAATTTCCAAGAAACCTTAGTAAATGAAAGCGATTTACGTCGAAAAACAAATTAGTTCAAAAATCACAACCAGATGGTGTTTTGAAATGTCACAGTAGCTGATATGCAAATTCTTCCATCGTGCAGAGGTATACACCTTAACAACCACTTAATTGTTTTCTTCGCTTAAGAATGGTTAGTTGTCTGTTTTATTAGTTCTGAAACGTTGTACAACGCCACCTGGTGATGATTTTTGGAATTATTATTATTTTTTAAATTAATCTCTCTCCCATGGTTTAATTACGATTTACTGCAATTTTGGTAGCATTATAAGCAGTGTTTACTGTTTGAAAAGGGAACTATAATAAGCAACTCCCTGTATATTTCGCATTCTTAGAGCATTTGAATACAATAATACATTTCATATGAATTATTTACTCTAGAAATAATAGTATATCTAAATATATAAGGTCAATTTAGTATTAGTCTTGAAAATGAACCTTCATTGTCTTTTTCGATTAATGGGTACTTCAGCTTATAAATAAAAGGAGAAAGTGACATCAAAATGTTATATAAGTATGATGAGAACAGACATAAGAGCCCACACCAGTAAGCAGAGAGGGGCCATGACACCCGTATCTCTCCAGAAAAAATGTATATTACCGTAATAATTTACGAACTAGAATAACGTAGATGTTATATGGGCGCCAAGATCAAGTGACTAAACAAGCAACTTAAACTAATATTGACCTTATTGAAAACATGTTCCTGGAGAAAAAACTGTGACTGTCTAAAACGCTGAACACACTGTCGTCTGAAAAGCTCTAAGGACAAAGAGATATTTCTCAATAATTTCTCAGAGTTTGAAAAGTAAATATTTATCCCTGTTTTATAAGCTAAATCAAGAGCTAACTGACCACGGTAATGTTATTTATTGCATTTGAATATTATGGACAGTTGGACTCTGTGCTATAGTGACGCTGTGGAAGATGCTTATTTCGGAACAGGTTACGCTGGCCCGTAGAGATTTCTGCCCTGGTAATCTGTGCCCTATTGCTTGATTTAAAAAAATGTTTATTTTTTTATTTTTTTTAAATGTTGCGTTTATATCTTGTGATAAAATGATATAGATTTGCTAGTAATCGAAAAGAAACTAAAATTCGATACTTATTTATTCACGTAGAAAGTGTGTTGCAATTGACAAGATTATCTAAAACATTCTTTTAGATTTCCTTGTTTTTTTATTTTTTAAATATTTATTTGTTTAAATGTGTAATACCAATATGGGTATCTTGCTCTTGCGCGAAAGATGCAGGCTTACAGAACCTCCGAGCTTAACACTTATAATCTTTCAGACACTTGAGTTTTTGGACCTCATCATGACTAAGGTGAAGAAGTTTGGATTCAAGCCAACTGAAACATCAAATAAACACGAATTTCTTATCAAAACCTAGCTTTTTAATGAAATTCGATGTATTCGTGATTACGTTTCAGAAGTACAAATGACTTCCGCAAGTGTCCCTAAAAGGTCGTAACGGACTAAAATTACACTTTTTAAATTTGTATGCGGTTCCCGTACGAAACACTTCCCAAAAGTGTAGTAAAATATGTCCCACTCACTAGGAGACAAATAAAATTTGAGAACTATACCTTAAATGTGTCAGATGTGTGTGTGCATAGAGGTCGCGCCGTTGGAGCCACCTTTTCCCAACGCTTTCAGCTGGTAGTCACAAAAAATATGTTTAAACGGTCCTAACGCTGAAAAAGTGCACCAGTAGCCATCTCTCAGAGTTAACTAATAGAAACATAGTGGTCGGTGTGCGGGCTGCACAGCCAGCTGTGTCAAAAAAGGACTAGCTCTGTAGCATGCGATGGGCGATTCAATGTTGCTGATAGTTAACCAAAGAGATGGGTCTATTTTTTCGACTTAGAGCACTCCATAAAGTTGTTCTTCTACATAGATGTGAAAATGGTTGCGGGTTGAAGGGTCAAACTATGTTTGCATGTTTTATGTGAGCAAAAGAGTGCATAATTGTTTTACCTACATAATGTTGAATTCCTGGACTGAACAATTATTCTTTTACATTCAACATCATTCTAGCTTACCATGCAAAATGAACCAATATTATTTGTGCAAGCAAAGAAGCTCGCATAAAATAAAGATGGCAGGACTGCGTGGCGCGATTAAGAAATTTCTAGGGTAGGTATACCTTTCACCCTTCTTTTCAACCACATATTAACATTCCATCTGTTTAATTATACTACCATAGCCATTTCACACTTCTGCAGCTGTATTTGATCTCGAAAGTTGAAACAGCATCAGTAAACGCATTAACATATTTTAGTTTTTTAATGCTGAAAAATGGAACCAGTTTCTTATTCGAATTTATAATCCTAAAAATGACAGCTGAACGTTAAAGGCAATGTTCACTGTGTTTACGTTTTAATCCATGCAAATACATGCATCTTCTAGATTTATTATTCAGAAAAAGAGGAGTGTTTGTTTTTATTCTTAATATGCGTTCGGCATAAAGTCATATTAATGAGCCTTTTTATTTAAAGTTTTGGATCGGAAGTATTTGCCGTCGGTATAAATCATCCCACTGCTAGAACCATTTCTAGTCCGTGAATTGTAAATCATTTTTTTAGCAGTAAATAACAAAGTCAGTACTTATTATTAGAATTGTACATGGATAGCGGAACGATTATAATGACAAGTGGTTATTTGATCAGAACGTTAAGTATACTGTTTAAAATTCGTATTTTCTTGCAATTCCGTTTCATTTCTTATGTTCAGCTTGTATATTTATCGATAAATTATAATTATGGTGCATTTTTTTCAAGTTTCAGCCTAGTAATGCTTCTTTATTAAATTTGCATATTTAAAAAAAAATCTCATTTAGCAACTTTCGGCCTAGTTGAAAGTGGTTTGTGATTTCGGTTTGTTCTTTGTTCGTCTGTTTGAATTCGGTGCTCTAACTGCCGTAAATAATGCGGCATTCATGGTAATATGTATCAATTACCATGAAATTTACATATGCTATTCCTGTGTACTGTACCATGTAATTTATTGCGAATCGTGTATATAACACTTATAATTCTTTTACAGGTACACTCCGAAAGTTTCAATACATTACGCTCCAATCACATTCATTGTTAAAAGCGTATTTCATAGATCTATGTCGATTGAAAAAACAAAAAAAAATTAAATTAAAGAAATAAAGGAAATAAAAGAAAAGGACAAGTTAAAAAAGGATATGCAAACATTTTTTAAAATGATGCATGCTATTCAAGATTACAAAATAATGCCTTCAAAAATAGTGCAGGTAGCACTCATAAGTCTTCCACTGGATCACTTAAAAGAATTCCAATACGTTACGTTTTATGGTAGTTTAGAGATATTAATCCATTTCAATCACATTCAATGACATCAAGCATTTTTAGCTATGATGCAAGCAAAACAACCCCAATTATAAGCCTGATTGACCACTTCACTGACATCTCGGAACCCCTAGCAAGATCAAAACTTATTCTTTGTTTCTACATGCGCATAACATTCCATACTGCTGTTCAGCTATCTTCATACTCAAAACTGCAGTAAGCAAATGTCGCAGTTTGTGCAATAATAGGGAGTTTGTGCATACCGTTTCTTCCCTACGCTAACGCTAACGCTATCCGCTATACGGAGTATTTTGACCAACCATGTTTCGCATTTTATGCTTGCGCATGCGCTTTATTGTCCAATGTCATTTAACGCTAGCGTTACCGTCAGTGAAACCGGGCCTGCACAAACTCCCTATTATTGCGTGTGAGAAATTCAGGGAAGTAAAGACACAAAATTGTACAAAAGTGTTATAAATATAGCGATAGCATTCGCCCCAATTATCGAGCTATTATTTGTACTATTTTCGAAAATCGTATTTCACTTTTCTTTATGCAGGCATTATTAAATATGGGCTCAGACTAATCCTTATTCTTAAATCTACCAAACGTTAATAGTGAAAAGATTTTACTTCTTAGCTATTAAACTACTTCTTTTCGAGCTATTTTGTATCGATTTATTACGACAATTTAAATTCCGCATTAGAACTCTGTTTTAGAAAATCGCTTTAACTCAGAGAACCTAAAGACTAGTCCCAATTTATGGTTCAGAACTAAATACAAACTCCAAAACGCTTTCTGTCGCTGCATATATGATTGCGGTTCTGTCCCATAGCAAATTTTTCATGGATGATGTTAGAGTCTTTAATTGTGTGACGTCTTAAAAACCTTTAAAAATTAAAAAGACTTTTTAACTCTTTAGATAGCTCTAGTTGGAGTTGACATCAAGTATTGATTTAAAATATTTCAATGTTCTGCTTATGAGAATTATTTCAAACTTGAAGTATAAAAAACGGAATAAAAATTATAATTGCTGATATCTTAATTAAGGAACAAAATGCATTACTTCGTCTGACAAATTGACAAGATATAAAAAAAAAAAAATCTGTAGTAAGTAAATTTTTATTTTCAAACCGAAAATATTATTATAAATGTTTTCTACACGTACAACGAAACAAATAATTCCACTGGCATGTTTGAAAATTTATAAAATTATTTCTTCATTACAGTTTAGAAAAAATTATTTAAAAAAAGTTAGCACTAACGATAATGAAATAAATTTCTACACAAGGCAACATGTTTTATTACCAGGACAGTAAGTTAAAACTATATGTTACATTTAATTTTACTGGTTACTGAGGTTTTATATTTGAAATCGCGTTATTTCCTGTAAAAGGCACGATTAGATATAACTAAATTACACAGATCGCTGCTTTTGTTCGGAACTCTGTTGCCATCGGAACGTGCAAAATGGCAACTAAAAACACTAAAATAAAATGGCGAGAAATCTGGAAGCTTCAGCTGATGATGGATGATGATAAATGGAAGACAGAAAATAAAGTTTCAATGAACTTGACTCGCAACAAACGTCGACACGATGTGAGAAATGTTTACATTAAAAACAAAGCGAAAGAAATATTTTGGAAAAAATTAAACAGAAATTAAATATACGTTTATTTTACTTACAGTCATAACTTTATCCCGAATAACGTTGTTTCGCATAATATTACGCTTTTTTTATCATCAAAGATTGCGTAAGGAATTAGTTCGCAATATTTACATATTATTATGAAAAATGATTGCATTTAATCAAAGCATTAAAGCAAAATATAGTTATGGAATGCTCTCGAGGAATTAATCTTATTAAGTTGTGATTTTTTTAGAACATTATTCTGGCAATTACACCGAGGAAAATATTTGCTATATTAAAAAGAAAAATAAAAAGATTGTTGAAATAATGCGAAGATTAAATATGTGTCTACATTTACACAAAAATAAGTTTTTTTCTTATTTTATGGAGATATGGTAATTTATAAGATTGTTTTATATGGCTCAGGGTATTTTTTCATATATATTTTCCCCTCTTTAGTATTTATCTCACAATTATTCCCATGCTTATCTTTTTGATCTCACTTATTAGCGTAATAACTTTTCTCATTTGGTCACTTCTTTATTTCATTCATTGACATATATATCTTATCCATCGCTTCCATTTCGCTTACAATATATTAAGTCATTTGTTTCCTCGACAGCTTCCGTCTTTTATTACGGACCAATCGAATAGCTTAAAATATGAGAAAATGGAAAATATCTTTTTAGATTGTCTCCCGTTCTCTGTATGTCGTTTCAGGAGAGCTGCCCTTACAAAAAAAGTATTTATATCCCCCACCATTTAATATATAGAATTGCCATCCTGTCAAGAAAAGTGGCAGCTTTTTCAGTATTTCCTCAGAAAAAATTGGCAGGCTCAGGAAAAAATCTCATATCGTTACCCAATGAGGATTACTAATTATTATCTGATACCGAATGAGGATTATAGATTATTTATTTAATTACTTTATCTATATATTCGTTGATTAGTTTTAATATATATTTTTTTCTCAAATTCTACATTTTTATTTACTATTAGAAAATGGTGAAACGATGATTTTTCCCTTTTTACACGCTTGGCTTGATTTTTGTGTTATTCAAAAATGAAAGTTTTGGTGAATTTTTCCATTATAATAAATCTGAACAAACAAAAAAAGTGTATGCGCGTAATCTTTACGCGCGATTGAAGTAAAACTTCTTTCACGTTGAATTCAGTTACAGCCAGATTCATTTTCTTTGTGGTGTTCATCCCCGTGTTCTTAAACCGCTGTTCCGTCTGGAGGTTGGATTAGAATCCAGGGAGTGTCCATGGATTCTAACAGTGTCCTTTAACTGTGTTCTTAAATCGTTTGCAGCCAGGGTCCGTTTCTTTGTGGTGTTCCATCCCCGTGTTAAACCGCCTCCGTCTTGAGGTTGGGTTAGAATCCACGGAGTATCCATTTGTTATTCTTTTATTCTGTTCTTAAACCGTTTGCAGCCAGTGTTTGTTTTTTTGTGGTGTTACATACCCGTGTTCTTAAACCGTTGTTCCGTCTGGATGTCGGGGTAGCATAAAGGAGACCATACGTCTTCGAAATTCGAGGACAGTCCCCAAATATAGATTTTTTTTACTTTGTCCCTAAAAATACCTTGACTTCTTGGGGACGCGAAAAGTCCCCAAATTTAAAGATTTGTACTTTTTTCCCCTGAAAGTTTCCGTTTAGTTTTTTTCTTTCAAAAAAATTGAAGAAATAAGAAAAATAAAACAACTAAAAGCTCCTTCTACTCAGAGAAACAATGAAATTCGATCTCTGAAAACGTTTGTTGTCATTGTATGTGTAGCGTGTACAGACATTCAATAAAGTATTCGACTATGAGCCAAATTTCCCATTTCAGTTTTGTTAATGATTAATCACTTTTCAGGAACAACCATGCTTTAAATATGAAGTTGAAGTACGAAATTTTTCTTTCACTCGAATACTTTTTTTAGAGGGTGTAAAAGGTTTCATGAAAAATAATCACAAAACGAGCCAATGCAAAAAGCAATGTCTTCTGAAAAATACAAATACTAGGCCAAGTATTAAATTATGAATAAATTACAATATTTCAACATGGTTTTCCATTCGTATTTCTGGTTTAAATATAAATATTTATAAATACTTCCATTAATTTATTAGAAATAAGAATACACAATTGATATAAAGAGCTATGTTGTGTAATATGTTGTGTCCTCGAATAAGTCCCCAAAGATATTTTCTAGTGTCGCCAAGTTTTCCTTGGATTCCAGGGCAATGCTTGATTTGTCCCTAAAATACTGTTATGAAATATGGTCACATTAGGTTAGCATCCAGGAAGTGCCCGTGTTGTACTATTATTCTTTCACTGTTTTCTTAAAACGTTTTTCCGTAGAATTTGAATCGAGAGAATGTCTATGTTCTGGTATTTTTCGTTAACTGTTCGTTCGTAACCTCCTAAACTGGTGTTTTCTTCTGTTGGTTGGTATCGAATGCACATGGGGTCTATTATTGCCTTTTTCTATGGCAGTGTTCTTAAAACTTTGTTTTCCTCTGCTGGTTTTGTTAGAAGTATTATTCTGTTTCCGTACTCTTGAAATGAAGGTTTCGTCTGCTAGTTTGGCTTGATTGCAGGTTCCATTTTTTCATGTTTTTCTATCACCGTGTTCTTAAACCGTAGTTTTCGCCTGCTGGTTGGGTTCGATCGCAGGCAGCTTCCGCTTTTACAAAACCACGTGAGCGTTACTTCCGTCAGAAAAAAATATCTGAGTTACTCTCTAGTTGCGCCTAAGAAGTTTTCCTTCAAAAAGAAGAAAATTGTATGAGGATATCAAATTGTATATGTGTATAATTGTCAATATCTGATGATATCTGATATCTGATGAGTCCATTTCACGATAAAAAAGAAAAATATGCTGAATATCTATACACGTATTACATTTAGTTATCTCAAATAATAATTAAAAAAACATTAGTTTTGTAGATTTTATGTAGTAAAAAGTGCAATGCTTTGAGTCCGCTAAAATTGAATATTTAATTTCCTCAATGTTCATGGTTCCCGAGCTAAGGAATATCGGTAATGTTCTATTACTGTTTGGCGCAAGAAAAAAAAAAAAAAAAAAACAGAAACGTAATGAGGACAGAGGCAACAAAATCTTTATTTGGAGGTAAAAACGTAAAATAAAAAGAAAAGAAAAGACAAGATAAAAGGGTACAGATAAGATACAGTCAAGCCCTCTTCATGGAATGTGCAATTTCCCAGAGAAAGGAATTCTAATAAGCGAGATATCCTATCATACAGGATCACATTGACTAGTTATTACGGTTTGGTACATTGAAAGTTTATTACAGTAAGCGGGATATTCCTTTCACAGATATTCTATGAAACGGGTTCAACTGTGCAAGAACGGAACTGTGCAAGAAATTTTTAAAATCTACCTTCGAGTGCCTTACTGGTTACGTCACTGAAAAAAAAAGAGCAAAATGGGTGTTAATGTATTAATCTGAAAGTCTTGAGTACTGCTATTTAAACATTTTTTTTATAAAGAGGTTGCAGATATGGGCAACATTTGAAAAGTTGCTGGCGAATTTTAGGATAGTAGAGAAGTCGCGGGCTGTAATAATTGGGATTTATATGGGATTTTGAATGTTTTATATGGGTTTTATACAGAGTTTTGATATGTTCCGCGCCCCGGATCAAAAGCCATGGCGGGCTACATTCTGCCCGCCACGGCCGGGGGTTGCCCATATGTGAGGGAAAGCGTTGCCTTTACGGGACCGACTCCCCATTTTTGCGGCATATGCTTTTGCACGCGAAAAAATATACTGTGGTGGTGGTGGAACATTAATGTATAGTTTTTTTTTTGTTTTTTTTTCCAAATACTATATAGATGATTTTCTACAACTACTTTATATCATGCTTGTACATTCGTTTGGACTTAGCATACTCGCATTACATTTTTAAAACTTGTTCCTGTTGTGTCAAGCATTTTAAAGGCTCTACTGAAAAATGGATTAACTGTGCTTTTTCCAAACTGTGGTTTTGCGACAAGACCGCAAATGAATTCATAAGAGAGGATATTCTCATCAAATCGGAATCTAGGTGATGTGAGGGAAGATTCCACAAATGCACTCGTAAAGTCATTCTGAACGTTTTCCGCTGACCGAATGGGAAACGTTGTGACGGAAATTTCTGCGTTTGTGAAATTTCCACGCATTGGCGAGGTTCCGATTTGATGAGACTATCCTCACTTATATCTATCTTTCCTCGATTTGCTGGCCAAGTATCTAGCCGTATAGTGATTAAAAATAACATATTCAAGACTATTTTACACATTAAAGAGGGCACATAAGAATAGCGAGTTTCTTTATATTTTGAACAAAATGTTTTAACATGTAAAGCTTTCTTAACAAAGGTGGCAAGTGTCTCCCTCCATCCATTGCTACGGCTATCGTCAAACATCTAAAAAAAAATGGCAGTATGTAACCCCAATGAAACGGCCCGCTATAGATTATGGTTCTCAAAAAATGGGCTGCAGTACTTTCTAAAATTTTGGGAACCACTGGATTAAATTCTTTGGAATTCAAACTAAATTTCGTGATACACATAACCTTCCATTGCTAATCTACATATGAACTAAGCATTACAAAACAATCATTAAAATATCTTTCAAAAGTTTATAAATTATCTGCAATTAAAACTCATTAAGAACATCATGAACTGGTAATTGTAACCAATTTCGTTTTACTTTCATTTTTGTATTGTCCTTTCTCCAACCCCTCGCCTAACCAAACAGCAAGTACGGGCTTCTCATAATCGTTTCAATCAAAGGCGGCACCAGTTTTTTACTTTAATTACTGTCTTATGAGTTATAATTCCTATCACGTTGCTCGCAGTGCTCCAGGAAAACCGAACCACTCCGCGTGAATACTGATCAAGAGGTTAGGGGGAAATTTTTGTGCCCAAACGTTTTCTTTCCAATGCAGTTTTCCGAGAGAAGTAACCTGCGAATTACACGAACGGAAATGATTTGCCGATAGAACTGGTTCGAATTTTGGCAGCTGGTGCCAGAAAAGATCCGGAATGACTTTTTTTTTCAAATGCTGTCCTAGTAGTGTTTTATCGTCGTCTTTCACTTGCAGTTTGATATAACCAGTTTTATAAATTATATTTTTATTTTTTTAAATAAAATTTCTTTTCCCCCCACGTTATTTTCGAATAAGTATTGTAATAAATATCTATTTTCCTAAAGACTGTGTAAACTATACAATGTCGTTTAAATGAAGTAACCATCTTTTGGAAGTTAACCTTTTACAGGCCAATATTCCCAATAGGGAGCGTCAAATTAAAAATTTATTCAAAAACGAAATTTCATCAATATTTACTTAAAAAAATTAGAAGACAAAGTCAGAATATGTCTTGATTTTTAAAAATAGAAGTTGCATTTCTATCATTAGCGGGGAACTGTTCAAAAAATCATGAAAATAGCCGTTTTCAAATTTTTTTTTGCAGAGCTACCTTGATATACAGCCCCACCCCTTCAAACTTAATTCATATCTTTACTTAAATTTAAAAATGAATCTTTTATTAATCTACTTTATCATACGCTAGCGTATGCGGTACCAAAATCGACGATACTTCAATGCTGGGAACGGCAACAAGTAGATGTAAACGTTAGTGTAATAACAATAACACACGCGCAAAAATTCAAAATAATAGTTCAGTGACGTCAAGCATATACATTAACCTCGCAGCTGCTGCAATTCCGAAGCATTTGTGTAGGAATTTGTGCAACACATTATCACTCAAAACAGTATTTTTATAAGCATTTTATGAATGGAAATGTAACGTTATATCTTTTTATACACCTTGCAATGTTGGTACTTGGCTTAGCCCCCATGGACATCAGCTTTTATCATGACACCTAAAATTTTTAGCAACGCTAACCTAAATATTCTTAATGACAAGTATCTGATAAAACAAAGAAACATGATTTTCATTGAAATGACGCCGATAATTTGGCCAAAACTACACTGAATATATAGAACAGTAAGATATGGGGCAGCTAGTTCATAATAACACTACTAGCAAATTTGCTCGGGTTACCACCGGCCACGTAGCCGGCCGATGACGGCCCGAGCGAAATTGCTAGTAGCGAAATCACTTTCTCTGAAGATGTCTGATGATTCCTTCATGAGTACGATTCTGGTAATTTTCTGAAGGTCAAATGGTCGACTGCAACTTTTATGCAGGGAAAATATTTTGACGATTTTTTCTGCTTCAAAACGGAGGGTGCTACTATTACGTAAGGGCGACTATTGCGCGAGTAAACACGTTACTCAATTAAAAAAGATTTTTTTTACTTTATATTTTTAACACATTTACATTATACAGTTTTTCCCCCTCTTCACGAACGTACAATCAATACATACGTATTTTATCTCGGTCTTCAGGCTTTTTCCAGGCGCTTCAGGCTTCTTCCAGGCTCTTCAGGCGGACAATCCATGCTCTCCGGAATTCTCCTGTCTTCCTGTGCCCGTTGAAATGGCCGCGGTGGAGAACCCATCATTTCTGGTACTCCTCCGACCCCAGCCGCCTGCAACCTAACCAGATCCGAATTCGCCGACGCGGCCATTGGTGGTGGTGGGGGGGGGTAACAACCAATGGGCGGCCGTCGTTATCCGCCTGAAGGAGGACATCACAAACACCCAGGCCCAGACCGGGAATCGAACCCGGAACCCCATTGAAGGAACCTCTAGCAAAACCCGTCGAGGGGCAACCCTCAGGGATTGAAGGCTGGTGTTTCCACCACTTAGCCACGGGGCGGTTGCCATTGTTGTTGGTGTGTTGCAAGGCGACTTTGCAACAATCGCCTTGTTGATTTTACGATTGAAAGAGGAATTAAGTGTCAACAATACTGTTAGACTCCAAGATAAAGGAATTGGTACAAACCATTTATTCTTCTGCCTAAGTGTTGCGGGTTGTATCCAGAGCTGCTTCATTTAGCATGGGTGGTGATGTAATTTTACCGTTATTCCTTCTACACTTGAGCTGGAAACCTCCCAACTTGGACACCCCTATAAGCCGGACAGAGAGAAACGGAACGTGCTCATAACATTTACAAGCTGTGATGTAGATCGCATATTCATTATTAATTATCATTTACTTTGTGCTTCTTAAATGTAATCTACTGTAAAATCACTGATTTTCGCGATGCCTTCTTAAGATACCTCAAAGTTGTCTAAAAATAGATTATGTTACGTCCATTTGCAACGACTTTTTGCTTTTCTCCTCTTTGCGGCGTGTTGACACAAATTATTTTTTGATGCCCTGCCCCATCTTTAAAATTACTTATTCGCAGTTTCATTATTTTAATTTTATTGGATTCAATTTTATGGTTGCTCTGTAATTGGCTTTAGTTCTCTCGACCAAGTTTATGGTCTCGCCAATATCAAGTTATAGAGCAAGAGCCAGCGACCGCCAGACCTTCGTCATAGTATAAAAGCTAAAACTTTCTCTGCACATACCCCCCAACAGAGGTAGGAACAATCGGCCCTTATAAAGTTTGGATGATCGTGGCTTTGGCAGGTAACATGTGGTAACCATACAAGCAACAATTCCCAGTTTCTGCTCGGCCAACCACCGGCATTCATCGCAACTCATCGCTCACCGAAATTCGGTACTCGGCCCAGACACGGAATTCAATCTAAAAACGATGATTGTTATGTGTGCGGCAGACACTGATCGGTCCGGTACCCATAAAACGATGCTGGGAACGATATCCGGCCTGAGTTATCGGGCCATATGCCTAAATTTGATCAAAATACGCTGAACTGAAAAGAAATTTCGGCCCGCATAACGGCCGAGCGGCATTCAGCCGATGAAAATTGGTGCATGCGCTCTGTTCATGCAACAGTCGAGCGATGGCAACATCCAAGTATCTACCGGCAGGCGCCATGTTTGTTTTCATAAGAATAGGAGACGAAAAAATCGTGGCTTTGGCAGGTAACATGTGGTAACCATACAAGCAACAATTCCCAGTTTCTGCTCGGCCAACCACCGGCATTCATCGCAACTCATCGCTCACCGAAATTCGGTACTCGGCCCAGACACGGAATTCAATCTAAAAACGATGATTGTTATGTGTGCGGCAGACACTGATCGGTCCGGTACCCATAAAACGATGCTGGGAACGATATCCGGCCTGAGTTATCGGGCCATATGCCTAAATTTGATCAAAATACGCTGAACTGAAAAGAAATTTCGGCCCGCATAACGGCCGAGCGGCATTCAGCCGATGAAAATTGGTGCATGCGCTCTGTTCATGCAACAGTCGAGCGATGGCAACATCCAAGTATCTACCGGCAGGCGCCATGTTTGTTTTCATAAGAATAGGAGACGAAAAAAACTGAAGAAGTTTTTTGGTGGTGATTAGTCTATATTGGTACGTATAACTATCATTTGTAACAAATTTTTGACATTTTTAATATAGTATTAGTCTAATATAAGTAAAGTATAAGTTTACATCTCTGTAATTATTTTTTTCTCTCTTGATACTGTTGCATAACACTAATGGAATAACACTATTTTTTATAAGTATCTATTTCCTATCTTTACACGGCGTACAGTGTGTAATTACACTAGTTCATACAGTTAATCGCTTTTTAGTTTTAAAATATACGGGTAAATTCTTCATTGAATCTAATAAAAAAATCATACTTCCGACCAAAACAAGCTTATTTGGCACTTATGCATTTTACAGTCAGTCAGCCAAAAAGAGCGATTCCGTGTGCGTGTGGAATACGTCAGATTCATTGTTACAATGTAGTGCATTGCAATCCTTTGGCGAAAAAACTTGTTGGCATGAATTATCGACGGTAAAATAAGTACCGATTATTTCCATCCGTTGACCATAAAAAAAAGAAAAAAAAATCCAAACGATGCGATTACTCGCCAAGATAGTTTCCAAAGGCATAAAGCGCAGATTCTTATGGTTATGGAAATGAGAAGCTGTACAGCATTGATTTGATATTCAAACGACTGTTTTGTTTCGCTTTATAAACTTCGAAACCCGCGTTGATGAATTTAGATTAGCTTTGAAATAGTATACGTAAATACAGTGATGTTTTTTCCTTTTTTAAAGCAGACCACGTTTTTTTTTTTTTTTTTTTTTTTTGAAGTAGAACATTGGTTAATGATGATTTCAGAACCTGTGGATACTATAAACCAGACTGATACAGGGTGTCCCAAAAAGGTGTTAACGGGCTTTAATTCTTTATCTATTAGAGATAAGTGGACAGCGTAAATTGAGAAAAGTGTTCAAAATGAGGTCGGAAGTAAGACTTTCAAAAAGTTACACTTTCTACATTTTTATATGACCCTCGTACAAAAGCATTCCCATACACTAATGAGGTGATGGACAAAATTTGGGAATTATATTTTTAAAAATTACATTTTAAGATAACCCCTCATCCTAGGCTGATCGCCCACCCTTATACCCCGTTGCCATCACAACACAAACAAACAAACTGACATGAAATAAGACTTCAGAGGGTTCAAAAGTTGAAAAAAGAAGGGATATGTAAAAATCTGTCTTTGGGGTCATTTTCTGCATCCCGCAGTCTGAATCATGGTAAATTCTGCAAACGAAAATTGTTATTGTTTCTTCGAAACACTCTGGCCAACTGCAGAGCGGGATCAGATCCGTTATATAAAACGAAAATGGCCTTAATTGGGCAGCTTCCTTTTTGCTGATCCCCAGTGAGGGGAATACCGACTTATCCCGGGTCTCCCTCCTAAATTTTGAACCAATTTCAGATGACAGCTGGATGATCTAAGAGCTGGATTGGTACCCTAAAGAGAGATATGGATTGAACATGGAAAACATTGAAGTCATAACACATTTTTCGTGCATTAATTCCCTACAGCGTACACGGTTTACATCAGCCTCGGTCGAGAAAGGAGTTTACCCTTCTAGGCACTGGCCAAGCAGGTGCTGCTTCCCTTTCGGAGTTCCAATGGGAACCGAGCATAACCAAATGTTCTACTGCCGGACACATGAAAAATTTCTTTCACCTAATGTTTTTCTGTTTTTGAGAGTGCATTGGGAAAATTTTTCGAGATACCGATGTGTTGGGGAAAACGTAGGGGTCTATTCAGAAAAAAACGTTTTCTAGAGAGTTGAAGTAATATAAAGGTTGGAAATCCTTGATATAGAAATTATGTAAAAAAACATATGAAGCAGACTGCATTTCCTATTCTTGTGTAAATTAAGTTCTAAAAATTTTCTTTTTTTTCTCCTAGAAGCTGCTCATAAAATAAGATGCTTGAAGATGCTGCTGGAAAACTCAAAGAAAATACTTCTTTTGTAAATTATGTGTATGATATATTTTGTGTAGAATAATTTCAATAAAAATTTTTGGAATTTACTTTATTTTAAAAATTATTATAGCGATCTTATGTCTTATGGTCTATGCTTTTTAAAAAAAACCTATTTTACAAAACTGTAAGCTAGGTTCCATAGGTTCCAGTGGCCAATAATCTTTTTTAAATTGTAAGCTAATTCAAGAAAGTTCGGAAAGTCGATTTCCTATCACAAAAAAAAGTCCTGATGTGAACTACACAATTTTCTTGTATGGCTGTTAAACTTTACGCATTCTTGATGCACTCTATTTAAATATCTTGGAAACTGAAATGCGATACTTCAGTATCTTGTTAAGCGTAAGAGATATCACCAGGATGAAATTTCAGCATTGAAAACTTATTCCTGGATGAAAATTTGGCATTTTTCTTTTCTTCGTCAGCTT
This sequence comes from Cheiracanthium punctorium, assembly GCA_038373885.1. Taxonomy (NCBI): domain Eukaryota; kingdom Metazoa; phylum Arthropoda; class Arachnida; order Araneae; family Cheiracanthiidae; genus Cheiracanthium; species Cheiracanthium punctorium. Next base: position 1,163,778 of record JAWZYV010011719.1, read on the forward strand.
GGCGACAAACGGCAAGATTTAAAACATGACCCTACACGCTTAAACCGAACGAGCAAAATTCGATCAGTCGGAGCGACTTTTGGGCCAGTTTTCAAAAGTGCGCTTCTCCTTTAGGAGCGTTTTTCGATCACAAGAGCGGAGCGAAATATAACAATAAGCGATGAGGGGAGTTCTCAGAAAAAAGAGGAAGCGAGGACGGAAATTGTCTGAAAAAAGACCACTCAAAGAGCACTTTTGCAGAAATATCGGTAGGTTTCCATGGAAACGGATCGCTCCGCAATGCATCGTTTTTTTCGCTCTTTGGGTTTAAGCGTGTAGCCTGCGGATTGTAATCAAAAATAAAAGTGCAGAACCAAATATTACGGCAGTCTTAAATACAAAATTTCAATATTCTATGTCTAATAGTTTTTATTTTTATTCGAGATACGTACTTATTTTTAGCGCCAAAATTTGTAATATTGCCCCTAAATTTACCAAGCTTGGGGACAGTTGGCAATATTTTGAGCATGAGCTAAACAGAGATAGTTCAGGGATTTTTAATGGAAAAGGCATGTCCATCGACTTTAATGCATCGAAAGTCTTTCATATAACTCTGTAAATAAACTACTCAGCCAATTGGAATCAAAAAGGGACACGTCCAACTATGTTTTAAAGCAATCCTAAATTTGAAATTTCTTCAGCTATTCCTCTTTGAGTTAATTGAATTACACAAGAATATACGTACATCAATGCATGCATGCGAGCAGACGTCCCTCAAATTTAATCAAACTAGATAAAAAATGCAACATGCATACGTACAGACATTACCAAAATACTAGTTACAGCGAGTTCTGGGATTAAGGACAATTATCTACACGTAGGACCTAGGCCTGTGGATGGGGTGCCCTCCGTCGGGGGTCTTTCTAAGGTGTCCTAACCCGTATTTACGCTAAAATTCGGTAGAAACCACGGAAAACTCCGAACGGTTAGGTCGGCAGACGCGATCTGGTTTTGAACCAGATACCTTCCGTCTTCCAGTTCAGAGCGCTATGCGCTCGGACTAGTTAAAACAAATCCTTTTACTTCTTATGTGTGTTTTTTACAAAGTTTTTTTTAATTACTAAATCGAACATGTTGTCGTGTCCATGATAGACGACGCTATCCATGGAAAGAGGCGTGCCAGTGCCCCCGAGGGGGTTGAACTTCTACTTATTGGTCCCTAATTTTGAACCGATTCCAGATGAGGGACCAACCACCACCTGAAATCGGCACCCCCAGAGGTATCGTTTAATAACTTGGAGGACATTGGAGCCCCGACGGATTTTACGTGCACCAGCTCCCATGAGCGTACACGGTTCCAAAGCGAACGAGCCGACAGGGTGATAACCCTCCCAAGCACTGGCCAAGCCGGATGCTGCTTCACTTACCGTGTTCTTATGGGAACGGAGTTTAGCGCCCAGACCACTGCGGGACTATCGAACATGTAACATACGTATATAATTTCATACTTAGATGGAGTATACGACTATAGTACGTTAACGTATAGTATAGTTACGTATATAGTACGACTATATATGTAAATAGATGGAGTATACGACGTACCTACATGCATGCATATGCGTCACGTAGTAAAAGTGTATTTCTTCTATACTGTATTGCTTCTGCACTGCATCACCATATAAGAAAAATGAGATTACAAATACATTTCAAATATAAAAGAAATCTGTAAAACACTTGTGAATGTTATCATTCGGATTGCAACGTAGGGACGGAAAGGGCATGTCATGCATGTGCAATTAAATGCATGTCAACATCACAAAGTTGACACTGTTGAAAGTGTCAACTTCACAAAGTGACAACTTCACAAAGTTGAAAGAACTTATCGAAAAGTGATACTCACCCTGGTGATTGGCCAACCTCACGCATAAAGTGATCTGTCCAGTTCCTTAAATCCGTGTTCAACCCGATGAAAACTCATCGGTTAGACTACTTCGGACGTTTCCACGTCCTAGGGGACATGAACTGTGTGTATCCGAGCACTTTCACAGTGGACTTCCCGATTTCTTCTCATCGGCTCAAGGCTACGTGGCCGGTGAAGGCCCGAGCAAAATTGCTAATAGGGAAAGGTGTATAAAATTGTGGAAAATTTTCTTCATTTTATAAAGCTAAATTTTTTATATGTTCTTCTACGCAGTACTAGAAATCATTTGATCCCTTGCCAGACACTTTTCCATCGTGGCAAACCCCCGCCAGACAATCTCAAAGTCATGGAAAACTTGATTTTATTTTCGTCATTTCATAAAGCGTGGTTTTTTTATATGTTCTTCGGCCCAGTACTAGAAATCAATTTATATCTTGCCAGACACTTTTCCATCGCGGCAAACCCCCGCCAGACAGCCTCAAAGTCATGGAAAACACGATTCTATTTTCGTCATTTCATAAAGCGTGATTTTTTTATATGTTCTTCGGCTCAGTGCTAGAAGTCAATTTATCCCTTGCCAGACACTTTTCCATCGTGGCAAACCCCCGCCAGACAACCTCAAAGTCATGGAAAACGTGATTCTATTTTCGTCATTTCATAAAGCGTGATTTTTTTATATGTTCTTCTGCCCAGTACTAGAAGTCATTTTATCCCTTGCCAGACACTTTTCCATCGTGGCAAACCCCCGCCAGATAACCTCAAAGTCATGGAGTTGGATTTATCGGATAATTTCTTTAAATAGAAATATTTATGAGTTAAAAAAAATCAAAAATTATTCACTATAATTTCCATCTTAATACATTAATCAAAAATCTGATGTGGACACCACATGACTTTCTTGTACGTCTGTTATATCATAAATATTTTCGGTGCATTTCATCTAAACTAATTTTGTTTGTAACGAGATAAAATACTGCAGTAATAATAAGGTTTATCGATTTCTAGCCCAATCATTCCGATATCTCCATCCTGGATTCAATTTGAAAGATTTGTTTTTGACACTTCATTGGTTGATACTACCACCAAAAGCCGAAGTCTTGAGATAGTTAGCTACATTTTGGTCATAGCCGAAATGGTGATTCATCACGATGAATTACTATTTCGGCTATGACTAGTGTCGTCAGTCTCGTTATAATGAACTTGAAGTGTCCATAGACCTAATGTATTTAATGTCTTGGGTAACCCTGTAAAGAAATTACTCGGTTGATTGAAATCAAAATAAGAGATAAGCAGTTAGCTGTTATAATAGTTCTAAATACAAAATTTCAACATTCTACGGTAAACAGTTTTAGAGTTCTGCGAAATACGTAGCTGTTTTTGGAGTTAAATTTTGCGATATTTCTGCAAAACACGTCAAGGTCGATGACAAATGATAAGATTTTTGGCATAGACCAAACAGTGACTGACAACAGACATTAAACTGTAAAACCTCGCTATCATATCCTCGATACCACAATAAATCTCTATAAAGATAAAATTTTGTGGTCCCACGGAATTACAATGCAATATGTTCTCCCCTCGGTATAACGATACATCCCTCTAGACTAAAACGATAATTTTATTGGGTATATTAATGTATCGAAGTTTTACTGTATATTGATGATGTCCATAGACATTAATGTATTGAAATTCTTTTGAGTGGGTCTGTAAATAAACTTTGAAGTACATTAGAACAAAAAATCCAGATGCACAACTAGATGTTACAACAATCTTAGATATGAAATTTTAACAGTCTACGTCTAATTGTTTATTAGATATGCAAGTTACATACATATAAAGTCGCCAAACTTCGCGACTTTTGGCGCAGTTTTTGAGGGGGCAAACGACCGAAGTCCCCAAAAGTGAAGAGATCGAAACCCTAGGACCAATATTTCTCGAGATTTCTAGAAACCTTAGAAAAACAATGGGGAAACCGAAACCTCCGTATCCCCGGTTCTAGTTGACCGATTTTGATGCCAAAAATAAGCAAAATTTAACTATTTGAAGCATAGAATGTGAATTTTAAACCATTTTAAGCCCCAGAACAGCGGGTTGCCCCGAAAATTCGTAACAGTATTATGCTTGAAATGAATGAATGTCCCTAAATCTTCCATTTAGCGTATTGTGTTCAAATTCTTTGGAGTGTTCCTGTAGCAGTACTATAAATGATATAGACACTATTTTCGATGGATAAATTCATTTGTAACCCTTAATAACGTATATCACTTTTGATTTGATTGAAATAACCTAATACCTCTAAGTTATACTTAATGAATTTCTGCCCACAGATCGTAATGTATAGAAAATCTCTTCGGTGGCTCCTTAAATTAACTATCCAGTCGACTTGAACCAAAAAAGGAGGTGCGCAACTAAACGTTATAACAATCTTAAATATAAATTTCAACATTCTACAACTAGTAGTTTTTGAATATACGAGTTACATACATACGCACATACGTACAGACGTCAGGTGGAAACTGCTCAAAATGGACTTGTGGTCAGTCCAAATTGCATATGCATTGATATGAACATACCCATAAGCCATAAGCCATCACCCATAAGCCGATTTCGGCAGATTGACCAATCAAGACTCGTTTCGCCTCGAACTCCTCTACAGATTATGGGTCTTCTACCCCGGGCGCTCATATATGTGGGCAGAAAGGGGCCATGCTTCTCTATTTCCCAAATTAGCGTTATGATTAACGTATTCGTGTAACGTAAAAGTATTTTTGCACTAAAAAGTCTGGTATCTTTTTCGGGTAGGACCCTTGACATTTCCTCCATATCCCTACAAACAATACTAATATTGGCGCCCATGCAGGGGCGTAGCCAGACACCCCTCAAGCAATTTAGAACCATTCTCAAACTATACATCACCATTTCTTTTATAAAACAATAAATAAAACCAGATTTAGACTGGGACAGTTTGGGTGCTTCCGCTTTCAGTGATGCTACGATAATGAATACTATTGGCTGATGGGCTCTCTTCTTCTCAGTGTCAAATCACGGAGACCGTACTTATCCCTCACACCTCGCGCATCTGGTTTGCGCTTGGGCAAAAAATGTATTGCGGAAGAGCAGCCCGCGTTAGCTCTCAGATAACGCTACCCGTGAAATCCCGCTAATTTCCCATTCGCGTTAGACAGGTCGCGTAGTAGTGAGAGTGTACTGCAATCTTTACTTATTACATTTAGAAAAAAAAATACCGCTCTCATCCAGAACGAATAGATTGTGTACTTAAACTAGAAGAATAGAACGTAGAATTATACGCATAGCTGGTATTGACGAAATGGCCAAGAATTTTTAGTCCAGTTTTCTAGCTTATCCCTTTGAGGCGCAACCCTTTCCCAACTCTGAAAAAAGGGCATCCGCTGCCATCGCTCCACTTAACTACCAGCAAGATGGCGGACGATCGAAACGTTCATCGTGTGCCACAGATCTAGAGACCCTTTTTTTGACGCAGCTGGCTGTGCCGTCCACAGCCAGATCGTCCAGAGTTTCGATCGTCCGCCATCTTGCTGGTAGTTAAGTGGAGCGATGGCAGCGGATGCCCTTTTTTCAGAGTTGGGCAATCTATTCAGCTGTTCTCGCGTTCTTCCATTTTTCAGCCGATGCCAGTCCTGTTAAAAAGAATCGTGACCATTTTTTGAAGGGAAATGACGTGCTGAAAGTAAAGGATTCACGTGGAGCTATGTCACCCGCAACTATTTTTATAGAAATCAAATCTATTCTTGGTGACTGGCAACAGTTAAAACGTCAGAATTGGGTGTTCCCAGAGCGGGATCACTGCGCGTTAAAGGGTTAAAGCAGCAGAATGACTAGTTCTTTTTATTCACTTATTACTTAAACTACCCATCAGTATATTCCGTTTTAGAAACCAATGTGAAAGTATAGCCAGAAATGACATTTTTTCCCACTGATATCTTTTAACTAACTCATTAGATGACAAGATATGCAAAAAAATATTTCAAATATGCCTGGATCACAGTTCGGTCTGTCAAAGGTTTAATACGGGGCATTTACGCAAGCTAGGGTGGTATAATTTATGAAAATAACAGCGTATAAATTTTGAATAGAAATAGAAATCCATATTCAGTAGACTATAACACTGCCAATCGCATAGTCACATACGTACTTGCACAATCTTCATTTTTCGTGGTTCTTTGCAAATTAGAAACAAAAAATTAAATTGCGTGCCCCCCCCAAAAATTGAAATTTTTAATATAGACCTATTATTTTCTAGTGTAAGTAGACCGAATATTTTCTATAGTAGTGAGGTCCAATACCTCAAATTAATATAAGGTTAAATAAGGTGCATATCCTCAAAATATGGGACAGTTGGTCACTTTAGTTTAAATGAAAACTATGCTGTAAATAAAAATATGACATTGGAGTAGAAAAATAACTCAGAGGCATAAGCGTAAAGTTTTCAAAATTATTGGGGGGGCCGGGCCTCACAACCACATATATTCACGTCAGTGGCGTAGCCAAGGGGGGTTTAGGGGGGTCATAACCACCCCCATGAGGAATTTTTTGCCATACAAAATGTATATTCTTCACTCCCTTATCATACACCCGTATACATATGTGTGAGTTGCAGAAGTCGTAACCCCCTCCTCATGAAAAATTTCTGTCTACGCCACTGATTCAGGTACATATAACTTACTCATAGCTGCCAACTACTACGGAATATAATTAACCACTTTTTCTACATGATTTTTCGGCTTAAAATATAGCAAAATTTTTGTGCTGCGCGCGAGCTGGTTACTATTTTGAAAAAAATAATTAAGAAATATATTGTTTACAAAAAGTGGTTAATTATATTCCGTAATAGTTTACAGCTATGACTTACTACATATAAGTGTACATCACTAGAGGCGCTCGAGCTCTATGGGTCCATAGAATTCTACACCTATGTAAGGTAAGTATCCATGTTAGTATGTTCCCACCATGTTATAAGTTAAAAATAGAAGCAAAGTAAAAAAATCCAAAGGAGGAAAAAAAAAACATTTTCAATGAGATAGTGCATTTTAGACACATCTGAACTTTTCTTCATTTCATACATTAAATTGCAAAATCTGTTAGTATAAATCAGTTTTCTGTATTTAGTGGTTAATTATTGGGTGGGCTCAGCCCCTATTCACAATTTATTGGGGGGGGGGCTCGAGCCCCACGGGCCCATATAACTCTACGCCTATGCTCAGAGGTTAAGAACTATAACGTTCTTAGACAAAAAGCGACTTTTGGGGGCTATTTTATCTTTTCGGATTTTTCTTTGTGTTTTCCCCCCTTAGCATAGATTTTATCCCTTTTGTAGGGAAAGCGATGACGGAAATCGTTTATCAGGTTTGTTTCAGAAGACCAATACTGTCGACTTTACTTTACAGAAGCGTTCAAAATATTTCCATGCAGAGAAGAAAACGACTGGTTTGAACACCAGAGAAGAGCATACATTCAAATGGCTTATCTTTAAAATGGGTTTCTAAATATTTTAACCAAAATTTTAAAATGGGTGAAAAATTCCAAAAAACTTTAACCAAATAATAATAATAATAATAATAAATTTAATTTTTAACGAGTATCTAATTTGTTTTTCTCAGTATGTTGAAGAACATTATACATTTTTCATCTTCTTCTAGCTATCGGCACATTGCTTTTATTTTTATTTTTATTTATTGCTTTTAATTTTATTTATTTATTTATTGCGTTTATTTTTATTTATTTATTGTTTCACGTACAAGCATATTCATTGAATTATCTTATTATTTTACGTGATTTTATAGAATTGAGAATTATTAATGCTACGTACTGAAGAATGAGCTACTTAAGTAGTTCGTTAGTTTTTCAATAAAAAAAATAACACGGATTTAAAAAAGAAAAAAAAATACTCGCAAAACTTACAAAGAATATTTTTTGAGAAAAATCCTGCGTCATTTACAGAAGTTTTACCAAACAATTTTTAAATTCCAGTCACGATCTAAAAAATAGATCGTAAATTGCATAGCTGAAGAAAAAGAAAGAAAAAAAAAATGGTTAAAAATGCACATTCTTTAAAAATCGAAGTCTATTAATTTTAAGCATATTTAACATGTTACGCAACAGCCAGCTGTAAATTCCATTTACAAAACATCCGAAACAAAACACGGGACGATAATCTCGGTTGAAGTTAACAACAATAACAGTTAAGAGAGAAAAAAATATCTCGAGAGAAAAGAAAACAAATGAAAGAGATAGTTTGAAATTAATTATATCTCCCGGGCCGAAGCTGTCGAGATAACCAGGAATTAAAAACTATGGATTCTAATTTCTGTTGGAGGAATCTGAAATTGCGTTCTATTTTGTTAAGTATTAAAATAAATAGGTTTTAGGATTCCAAAGCAGTTTTCCGTAGTCTTCAGAGAATAATATTTTTTTGTGTGCGTGTCATTGAAGCAAATAATCTCTTTCATATAATCCGACGGTAAAATCTTTTGCTGCAATTACTGTCAGCTGCATACAGATTTATAGAGAGTAATTTTCAGCCATTCACCGAAAGAATGGCTGAGCATTACAGCACAATTTCCATCAAAAAATTAAACTACCTTTTTTTCAGATAATTAATCCAGGGAAACGGAATTCAGGGTGTAATAATCTCTTATAATTTGTTTACTTGATTGATATAAATAAACCCACTTATGTTTTAAAAAAAAGACAGCTCTTGGTTATAAATTTCCATGACGTTTTGATACTTTTATTCGCTTATTTTTTATTCGAAAGCTTTAAAAGTGCTGTCAGGTATTGTATGTGATAGAAAATGTATTTAATTTTGGGTTTTATAGTTTTTGAACCAGGTAGAAAAAGGAGAGGCAAAAGGTGATTTACAGTCACAGAAATAAGAAAATCGCAAGGTATCAAGCTGATAATGACTATACCCACAATTTTTTTCCATATACAATGTTTGGTATGGATGAAAAAATATACTGTTCATCGTAAATTGTATTTGGTAAGATGATTTTACAAATGCTAGTTAACAACAAGTAAGATTATATAATTGGTCTCTTAATTTCAAATTTATATTGTGATTCACAACTTACAGATCCCAAATAAATTGATTGTGTAAAACATCTTTTAAGTAAGTCAGTCTCCTTGAAGAGTGAGGAATCAATTAGTAGATATTTTGATTTATAAGACCTACACAAACAATGTTTCTTTGTTTAAAAAAATTAAAGTTAGACAGTTTTTTTGTCGAAGATACACGTAATTTTGCTTACTGTCCGTTAACAAACTGATGCCTGGACATAATGTAATGAAATGCTTCTTTCCAGAGAGGGGACCAAAGTACAAGTGCACTTTAAGAAACAATTTTACTTGTCAGAAGAAGACAGTTTGGACAGAGGACAGTTGAATGTGTCGTTTAGAGATACATGTTCCCTTTCTGAAGTTTTCTGCTACAATTTGGATCCCCATCATAAGGTCGAGAGCGCTTATGAGCATTGTCACCTCTCGGAAACTGTTAGAGACCGCCAAGGAGACTTTCGGAACCACGAATTTAACATTCACATACACCGCACGCAAAAGGCGGTCTTCAGTAGAGTAATAGAATTGAACCCGCAGCCTTCCGGTTACCAGTGTAACGGCTTAATCACTGGCTACGACGGTGGTCAAAAACAATTTATAGTAAGAATGACAAAATAAATAAAATTTTTAAAGCACGAGACCCTTTTTTTAATCCTTATTCAACTATTTAAACTGAGTACGCTGCGAACTGCCATAATTAGTATAAATTTATAATATAAGTAAAAAAGTGCTGCTAAGTACAATAATGCGAAATACAAAGAAAAGTATTTATAAAACGTGTTGAAGGACGGAAAATAAAAATACAACAATCGAAAAAGAAGTAACTAATTCCCTGCTTGTATGTGTTTATTACCTTTATTCACTTACATGAGCAGTTTTTGCTTATATTTTTCATATCTGGGTGCTTATTTTTCCACATTAATGAAATACATTTTCCTCTGAATTACAAAAAGAAAAAAAAATCTCAAAAAATAACATGGTTTTGCTTCCTCTAAAATTACTTAAAACATTAAATTTAACCAAACTTCACCCAAAAGTTTTAAGCCCCCACAAAATTCTAATGAACTTGTTCAGGATTCAGAGATTATAAGAGAAAATTTCCACGAAATACAAAAGAGCTGCAGAGTGGATGACAGCCTAATGATTAATTCATTAAGACGACATGCAAATTTTATTTACCTAAATGCTTAATTACTAAATATAGCCGCGCGCACACCCACTATGACATGAACACCTACCTCTAATACCGCTATCCTGGATCTAGTGAAGGGAGATAATAAAATAAAAAATAAAATAAAATAAAAACCTTCAGAAGCAGATATGACTTCCATTTAAAAATTAATTGCATCTTTTGGGCCCAAAGCTTAAAAGATAATAAGGGATTACTGAAACGTCGATGCGGATTTTCATAACGTGTGTTTGAAATAGGAGTTTATTCTGTCAAGATGAAAAAATAATTAATTTCTGGAGCAGGTTTCAGTGTATTTGTCAAAAGTTTTTGTATGTTCGGTGGTTAGCTTTTAAAAACGGGAGCCCGCAGCGAAATATTTTTAGAGCAATCAGTGTCAGCTGCAGTAATAAGCATGAATTAAAGCCCGTCATGATTTTTTAATTTTTATTTTTGTGTTAATGGCCGTAGATTTTATTTGTATGCAGTGCGAATTTCTTTAGTGCAAAATTTTGTTTCTTGTATATTACTAGTGACAGCTAAGTTCTGTTTTTTAATTTTGTTTTATAATTTCTTTTGTACACGTTCATGTAGGTAAATTCAAGGTAAAAGACGAGATCCGGCATTCCATTATTTATTTGTAATAGCCTTTTAAGATGCAATAAGCTTGGCAAAAGTCAATGCTTCATTAACTCAGAACGAAAAATAATTGTAAGATAACTGTGTGGTACCTAGAGTAATAAAGATATAACGTAAAAAAGAATTGCAAAACTTAGTCTCAAGGTGAACATAACATTTTTTGTTTCAGTTTCTTTCATTGGTACAAGGAAGATGACTTGAGAAGAGACAGCAACAATTTTTTTGCAAAAAATTGCATATTTTCTATAAATTGCTCCAACTCCGAATTTCGTACACAAACTGAGAAGGAAAAGGAAGAGAACTTGTGGCAGCTTCTTTGTCTCCTTATTATCTTGATCTAAATTAGTTGGACATCTTCTTGTGAAGAATTTTGAATAACGACTACTGAACATAGCCAGATGATCTTTTGAGGAAAGCTTTAAAGTAATGTCGTTTTTTTTTTTTTTGCCAATGTTTCGCCAAGACAAAACTACTGAAATTAGCAATACGAAATTTGACATGCATGTGCGTTTTTTAACAAAGGAGCTAGGTTAGATAGCATTTTGCAAGGTGTCCAAAATGTTCTTTTCATATATTTCTCTCTGTCAAGAAAAGAATAGATATCCATAACATTTTTACAGTAAAATACAAAATTCATGAATAACTGAAAATCAATTACAGAACATTTTGAAATTCGTCTTCCATGGAGGGTAGACGGACAGCGTCAACTTTTTTTTTCACATCTTTCTAGAAATAAAGAAAAAAATTATCTATAAAGTTCACGAATTTCAAACGTAACAAATGTGAATCTTTTATTTAAACACAGCTAGTTGTTAATTAAAACATTTTAAAAATTTATTTATTTGAATTTAATGAAAACAAATACATTATTTTCTAGTACCTTAAATTATATGTTGCCAGGTGGGGTAATTGCGACCACGTTTTATAAATTTCGACTTTGTGTTTTTGATAACTCTTTTAATATTTATAATTTACTTTATGGGGATTAATTTTTAATACTTTATAGGGAAATATCACTTTTATTCATTAACCCCATAACGGTCGTATTATTTTCAAGAAAACGGTCATAAGAGTACCTATATTTTATTGAAGAAATATTTTATAAAAGTAAATAGTAAATGTATGTGCAATATGTGCATTCATTTTAAGATTTCAGACATTTTGATATATAAAAATAGCTAAACGTACGTAAAATATAAAATAGCTAAAGTTACGTAATAGGGAATCCCGAGTAAAACATTAAGTAGTAGCACTTGATAACAAAAAAAGTACTGAAAAACTAAAAACATGAAATAAAAAATTGATAATCCAGAGGCAAGAAATTGTATTTTATATATATATATATATATATATATATATATATATATATATACATATAAATTCCTTGCATAAGAATTGAAATGCTCTGGTGCATTATTTTTGATCTTTCTGGTGCATTATTTTTGAAATCTCCAGCCCCGAAATAGGTCGGGAGCGAGACGGAAGAGGTCAATGGAAAATTTTGATTTTTTAAGAACACCTAGTAATAATTACCTAGTACCTAGTAATAAAACACCTAGTAATAATTACCTAGTACCTAGTAATAAAACACCTAGTAATAATTATTTCCGTAGAATTATTTGCTTAAAATTTAATATGGTTTTCATAATTACTGAAACAAAATCACAAAACTGAAAAATTGGGATAATTATGACCACTAAATGTTTGTAATTAAGCTTACAAATAGTGTTGAAGCAACTGAAACAATTATATTACTGAGATAAAGCCCATCCCTGCCCAAAAGGCATGAGCGCCCAGGAATTAAGGTTTGCCTGGTGGAGGAAATGATTGATACAGATTGTGTAATAAGGTTTCAATTTCTATATTTTTTCAATGAAAATGGTATCTTGTCCAAGATGTGCTGAAAATCACTCTTTTTATAAAAGGAAAAAAAATTGACTATAAGAATTATTGAAAAAATCGTAAGAAATTGTACCAAGTAATTTATGTTTTCGTGACTTTTCATGAACAAAATAAAATAAAGAAATAAAAATAAAATAAAACAATGTTACTGTACTTGGTATGTCGTCTATTTTTATAATTATTAATTTTAAAAATCTAATTTTCTTTTAAAAAATATCAATGGTGTTAATTCTTTTTTTGTATTTTTGTGCGTCATTTATTTTTATTACAAACTCTTATCTGGTATGATATTAATGTCTTAGAATGCACTTCTGGCTCTGTTCTCAGGCAGAAACAGTTAAGTTTTAAACATTTGAAATTTTTAAAAATAATCAATAGCAAAATTTCCATTTTAAAATTAATTCTTTTAAGTATAATAAATGTATAAAATAGTTTATTATTTAGTTTTTCCGTATTAATTTTTAAGTGATATAAGACTAGCATGCACTTTACAGGTCAAAATCACTTTTTTTTTTACTATATTTTTTTACACATGGTCGTAATTTCATCAACTTCTAAAAAAAAAGACAGTTCTGTAGCTATGATCATGAATTTAAAAATATTTTAAGTATGATATAAAAGTAAATACTTGTCGAAAGCTCTTAAATATATTGCCAATATGCATTTTAAAATGAATTAGCTTACCTATATTTTTTTCCTTTGCGCCAAATAAAGTTGAACAATCCAAACAAAAAATTTGGGTGATATTTTTTTTTTAGCTTTCCAATTTCTACTACCTTAAAAATACAAATATTTTTACCAAAGTTTATCATTTATAGATAATTTTTTAAATATTCCGCTGATCTTAACTACTCTACATGACCCTATACGGAATGATCACTAGATGATCTTATACATACGAGTGTGTAATGTATGAATATGTGCACGAAGAGATAGATCTTGACATTATTTTCGAAACAAGAGTGTAATGCATGAATGATGATTTACTAATACATTTTCAGACTCCTACATGCAGAATGTATAACCGAAAATGATAAAACAGCAAAGAACGTTAGTTTGTAGATAGCTTTACTCCCTTCAAAATGTAAAGCTAACTTATTCTCATTCTCACATTAATTAAAGTAAGAAAGGATGAAGAAAGTGACTAAATTTCTTTTCCAACAGTATTAAACATTGATGTAAGAAAGACAATATATTTTGCCTTAGACAACATCTATTCTGATGCTGAATAGCAATGCTTTAAAGCAATACAACAATAAATACCTATATTTCCCCCCTATATCGCACAATTTAAAAACAATGCAGTTGATTTTTTAGGTATTTCGGGAGTTCTGAATCTTTTTCCTTTTCCAAAAATTGTCACATTTCCAGCTAAAATCTTTTTATTTGTTTGCTTCTTTGTCATCCAGTTTTAGTAACTATTGTGTATACTTCAGTTCCACACTTCTAAGAAAATATGGCAATAGCTCTTGGCGCGTTATTTTATTAATGCGCCAAGAAACTCACAGAATTCTGTGAGTTCCTTGGCGCTCTAATAAAATAACTCGCCAAGAGCTATTGCCATATTTATTTGAGCCATAGAAACTCGCAGAAATATGGCAAAAAACTTAAAACACTCTTCGTATGACCAGATCGGGAAAGAAGTATTTTTCTAATAATAAAAGTAATTAGACTGCTCTATTCAAATACACAGGTTCTTTGTTACGAAGGTTAAAGCTTCACGCTACTGAAGTTTCAGCAACACGCGTTATTACTGCTGGTCAAATTACAACTCATAACCTCGAGACGAGATGAAAGACAATCTGACAGGTGGTGAATGGGGGTATCTTACGCAACTAGTCCATCAGTTTAGTGAATGAATCTTGGCGTTGTTCTTTGCTGACAATCTGTTGTTTGTGCCGCAAAATAAATGAATACATGTTTTGTTAGACGGTAAGTAAAGTCGAACTGTGTATAAAAATCAGAAAATTGAGTAACAGTAAATTTATCTTAAAACAGAGTGGAAAAATTAAAACAAAAGGGACATTTTTGAGCACTTGTTACAGGAAAATCCATTGAAAAAAATGTATGTTTCTATGACTAGCGATGATTCTGTCCGATGAATTTTAGAGCATTTTGATGATCAAGGAGTATTTGTACTTCAGGAAAGTTATTTTTTAGAGATAAAGGGTGTGCCACAATTCCCTCACGGTTTTGGAAGGCTTATAAAATATATATATATATATTACCAATACATCAACAAAATTGACTTTATTGGAGAAAGAATTGTTACAAGTTTTATTTCACAAAAGTCCAATATGTGAAATTTTCGTGACAGGGGTGGATTAATGCAATAGATTCATTAAATAATTTCAGAAGATTTTAGAAAAAGGACTGTGCCAAGTAAAATTTTTTTAGAGTCTATACAAGGTGTCGAAAATCTCTGATCTAGGTTTTCATTTCCTAAATATTGATCATAGACATTTATAATATATTACAAAGTTGCGTAAAAGAAAATACAGAATTTCATAGTGTAGATTAAAAATTTATGGATATTTAATCTAAATAAGTGCAAAATTGAAAATTTTAATAGTCCCCGTTCAAAAATTTCCATTTTTTAAAATCATACATTAATTAGGTCATGCGTTTATTTAGGTTTAGTCCCATACTTTAATTTAGCAATTCACAAAGTTTAGCTATTCATCATAAAATGTCTCAGGGATATTTTTAAACATAGTAAGTGGCTATACAATACCAGTAATAGCAAAAGTATTAATCAATCCTATACCATCATTATTTTCTTTCACAATCTGTGTACAGACACTGAAACACGATCTTTCGACGTGATTTTTTCCCTTTTAGAGACATTGAAAAGTGCTTTAAGTAAACTTACATTTATTTACATATCTCTGAGCCATTTCATGATGAAATGGCTAAATATAGTACACCAGATAATTAAAGTATGTGGTACATTTTAATGAACAATAATTTTTTTCGTGCAACGTACCTTATACAAATTTCAATTTTGTATTAGTTTAGAATTAATCCGCGAAAGATTTTAATCGATGCCAAAAAAATTTTGTACTTTTTTTCAACCTTACTTTGTAGCTTATTCTATATGTCTATGATCAATGTGTAGGAATAAAAGCCAAGTCAGTGTTTTTGGGAAACTCTGTATGGGAAAAACGAAAAGTCTGATTCAAAGGAAATATATTTAAAAATACACGTCTTTGCTTGGGAAAAATTGCGTAATTTCATTTACGTCGTTTTAAAACGGTACAAGTAAAAAGGAAAGTCCAGTAAGATTGAATAAAGGATATATTCAAATACAGAGCGAATCTAAACTCTTGGGCAAAACTTTAGGGGGTGATAGGGCACAGAATGAGGAATCGTAATCACATAACAATCTGGGGTGAAAAACGCAGTTTTAACCCATTTATACCTAGCGTCCCTTTTTTGGGACGGCATTTTCGCTATTAGTCGAAAACGTTATTTATTTTTCCTAGCCTTTATTCATGAGTATTGAGCCTCAACTCTACAAAATATTTTAACATGACCAAGTAGGATGTTGATACTTCAATTTTTATGCATAATGATTTTAAAAGAAATCATCCCTTGTTCAAGAAGTTGACATCAGAAATTTATCTATTATTTCTGTTATCAGTAAAAATCGAAGAAAGTCGCAAAAATATCCAGGCACAAATGGGTTAACTTACCCGGTAATAATCACTTTTAGAAAAGCATTGAAGTGTCCGTTTAATTTCTGAACCAAGTTTCATAAACAATAGGCTCGTCTCCGAAAATTTCGTCCATGAAATAAAATAAACTTTTTAAACTATCCATTTTAGTCTTCTGTTTTCGGAGAAAAATACATTAGTTTCTCACGAAACAATGTTCGGAAAGAGCACTGTTGTTTCGGCACTTATTTCCGAAGTGATTATCAACAGCTACACGAAGACGACGTTGCCGACCCCACATTGCTATGTGATTCTGATTCCTTAAGATGTGCCCTATCACCCTTTAAAGTTTTGCCCAAGAGTTTAGATTCACCCTGTATATTTGCTGTCGAAAACAGATTACATAAATTGAAAAGGGAAAAATTGTCACAATAATGAACAAAGCTGAAGAGCTATTCATTATACTCTATTTCATACAAAAAGCATATTCAATTTTAATTTCTCAAAAGTACTTTACATAAACACAAAAAAATCCTTTTTAACAAATCTACTGCACTATATATAAGATTTATTCACATATATACATACATTTTCTTTTTCTTTTCAGAATTTTAATAAAAGAAAATTTATTGGCTGCTCCTTTCCCTCCCATACGTTAGTCATAATCTGGAACTTGCGCTGCTACCTTCTCTGAACATCATAATCTGTCGTCGGATTTTAGCTGCAACAGCAAAACGTTTGTATGCTGAGCCCCCGGTGCAATCCACTTTTATTGATTTTTTTTCCCCTTTAATAATCTTTTTGCTTCGAATTCCTTAATATTTGCAGACGAAATGATGTAAGGATAGGGGGTGGGGGTGGGGGGAATTAAGGAACAAACACAACGACGCTCGGGGAATCGCGCACACGACAAAAATCCGAGCAATAATGCAGTCGAGTAAATAATAAAGCTCAAAAGTAAGCTTTTTTGACTCGGAAGGACAGTACAACACTTCAGTTTTTTTTTTTTTTGCATTTTTTTTAATATACGAGTTTTCTAGGTACGTGCTCTTTCCAGCTTTTTTCTCTTTTGTTTGAATGGAAATGTCTTCGTAAAAATTCCAAGACAGAAAAAAAAAATGTATTCGGGAGTTTTTTTGTTTTTTTTTTAGTTTTGCCCTTTACACGTTCGGTGATGTTAAGAAACTACTATAAAATTCAACAGCGCTGTTCCCAATACAGAAAAATTACATAATGCCATTCCTTTTTTTTTTTTTTTTAATCTTTTACTCCGGTGTTTGACATTTATTTGTTTTACTTTCAGCTGCATATCAGATAAATTTAATAGTTAATATTCACGTTTTTCTATGTGCTGTGGTTATATCCTGGGTTTTCTTTTTTGGTATTTAAGAATATAAGATGCAGATATAAGGCATAAGATAATTACTAGTGTAATGATATAATTTAAGTAACATGCAATTTTATAGCCTTAAACAAGTTCTAAAACAATCTATAAAATGACATTCTAATTTGCATGGTTTTTTAAAATAAAGTTTATTCTGCATATTTTAAGGTTTTGTCATTATATTTAATGTTTTTATGAGAAATATACATGTATAAAAAAATCTGTCCAGTACAGTAAAATCAGTAATAACACTTCAAATATGCTGTGTCAAAGTCTTGCACTTTAAGAAATACATACGTACTTAGCTACTCTTACTATATTTCACACAAATGACTTTTCTTATCCCATTGAAAATTGGAAAAAGTCAAGTTATTTAAATCCTCATTTTGTGTGAATTTGTCACTTTAGAAAATATCCATCAAAATAAGAAAAAAAAATTAATCACTTCTTTGTACCAAGCATAGCCTATTAAATCTAAGCAAATACAACATCTGATTATAACCCTTTTACATTGGAAAATCCCGTTTATATACAAAGTGTATCTGTATTAAACTTAAATATACTGCGTTATATTTTTAAAAGATGTTCAAAATATTCAATAAGTGGATGCCTACATAAGTATCACTAAACATATAGAGTAAAAAACAAATAAATATGTTAGAAAACGAAAAAGTCCTAGTTTTGAATTTAGTATATTTGTTCTTTAGCTTTTTTAAAATATAATGATCTGCAACACATTCATTGTATATTTTAATATGACCATGAATTTCTATCTAGAAATTGTAAGTTTCGTGAAGCTTTGTAGTGTTTTTAATTTAAATATGAGCTCATTTTGAAAAGAATAATTAGATTTTAACCCTTTTTAAATGATTTTATGAAACAATACAACATATATTGCATTATTTCATGATAATACTATTTAAAACTTATTTTAGAAATCGGTTTTCTGTTTAATAAAAAAAAAATTATGCATTTAAAGCTGTCAAATATGAATTTCCTTTGAGAGAATGTACCTTTCTAAAGTTACTCATCTTTGAAATCTTACTTTGTTACACTAAACGTTCCGTACAGACTCTCAATAAAGTATTCGACTGTAAGTAAATTTCATGTTTCAGTTTGATGAATAAGGGATTAATTTTTTGCAAACATATTAAATCTTTTAAATGCATATGAATCCAATATCTATTATCAGTGGCGTAGCCAGAAATTTTTAATGGGGGGGGTTACGACTACTGCAACTCATATATATGTATGTATGCGTGTGATAAGGGAGTGATGAATATACATTTTATATGAAAAAGATTAGACTGTAGCCTCAAGGGTATCCCACTCCAAAGAGGTAATTCATGTTGAAGTTGATATGTAATAAGCCAAGTCGGCCATTATACAGGGTGTTTACAAACAATATCCTAATTGTGAAGGTTCCCAATGCTACAGAAGATACATTCATTTTGGGATAAAGAAATTAAAAATGGCATTTTAATATTATTAATCGCATAAAGTTACATTATGTTCAATGCGACTAAAACCAGGCACACGAGCGAAATGCATTGTGTATCGTCCTACACTTTATTCACAATGTCTGGCGTAACACTTTCGATAGCTGAAGTTTTTATCGTTTTCAGTTCCACAATGACAGCTGGTAAATGCATAAAAAACACTTTCACTACGAAAAACACTTTTTTTTGTGTAGCCCTAGAGAAAATAATCACATGGAGTTAAGTCGGGACTTCTTGCGGGCCACCAATGAATAGCATCGTTGAAATCTGCTCTATACTTAAAAATAAAATTAAATAAATGAATGAATGAATTAAATAAATAAATAAAATATATTAACGAAACTTCAGAACTTTTCGTTTAAAAACGATGTGCGAAATGGAACGCTGTCTTGCATTGTTAAGAAAATGTATCCCCTTTCAAAATTGGGATATTTTTTAGCAGTTCCCTTGTATTTATATAGGCCATTCAGATGCAGGTAATTCATGATTAAAATGATGAAATGGAACATTGATTCGTTTGCTTTTAGTTCGGAAACAATAATTAAACCTCATCAGTATGCTTCACATGGTGTGAATTCAGGTACATAATTTCTTGCTTCACGGCTTAGCTTGCATGAACGATATATCTCCTGATGGATTTTTGGGTTTTGTCTTTTAGTAACCTCTATTCTTGCCAGACTTGTCTCGTATTTATTCTGAATCACTCTGAAATTGTTTGAAAAGCCTTAAAAATACTTTAAAGCTCAAATTTTCTAATCCTACTGAAATGCAGCTGAAAAAAATAATAATAATACTTGTAGGTAAAGTTAAGTCACAGCAATGAAGTGCCACTTCATATCGGG
Organism: Cheiracanthium punctorium; assembly: GCA_038373885.1. Taxonomy (NCBI): domain Eukaryota; kingdom Metazoa; phylum Arthropoda; class Arachnida; order Araneae; family Cheiracanthiidae; genus Cheiracanthium; species Cheiracanthium punctorium. The sequence goes on from JAWZYV010011719.1 coordinate 1,183,863, forward strand.
AAAATAATAATCACGTGTACAATTTTTGTGCTCAGTATAGCCTATTACTCTAAATACGTATCACATATAGTATTGAGTTATTTTTTGTCTAAATATTTCATTTTACAAGCAATTTACATGTAAAAAAGATATCTAGGCACCATATTGTATTTCGAATATTTATAAAATGAATATTACTTAGGAAATGCCTGTCGATCGTATTGGTTTCCTTAGGACTTGATTTTACTGACTCGAGGAGAGTGTTAATTCTAGTGGTAGTAATTTCTTGTAATCAACAACATTTCCAGTATGTAACAGTTCCAGTATGTTCCAGTATGTAATTGTCCAGTAACTAACTCAAAAGTCACGAATGTGAAGAATCTGTTGTTTGTCGAGATCATGAGAATCCATTCATGTAAAATTTAATCAACTTCGAAAAAAAAAAAAAAATTGCTCCTTACAGATAAGCACTACATTTTAATCGCTCTATATTTTAATCTACGCATAAATTCAATTGATATAAATATCGATTAACATGATCTTTCACTCTGCACATACGCTTTGAGAAAATCATAACAGAATACTCAAACGATTAAAGTATGCCATCTAACGAATATCGATTACACTTTGTAAGCTGTTTCTTTTCAGATATCCCCCCCCCATACATACATACACTTACTTTAAAATAGGCTCCATAACAACAACCGACAAAATATTTTAATGGCCAAAGTGGAATGTTACTGCGAGCAATAAATAAAACTAGAGCCAAATAGTTTCCACGAAAAATCAGTTAAATTCCACAGTATTCACCTCTTTTCGTTTTTGTTCTTTTCTCCTAATGGCTAGACATTGTTATACAAAAATCTTCGAAAATTCTTAACAAATTACTTGAGTATAAAGGAAACACCAATAAATTGTATGTTGTATTAAGTGTATATGCTAGAGATATTTGAAATTCTCCTAGTTTCTGGAGAAAAAGATAAAGTAAGGAATTATATATATAAGACTACAATGAACTGAATAATAAATTATTAAATTCACCCTTTGAGGCGCAAACCTTTCCCAATGCTGAAAAAAAGGCAGCCGTTGCCATCGCTCGACTTAACTACCAGCAAGATGGCGAACGATCGAAACATTCATCGCGTGCCACACATCTAGAGACCCTTATTTGACGACACCTGGCTGTGCGCGCACAACCAGCTGCGTCAAAAAAAGGGTCTCTAGATCTGGGGCACGAGATGAACGTTTCGATCGTCCGCCAACTTGCTGGTAGTTAATTCGAGCGATGGCAACGGCTGCCCTTTTTTCAGCATTGGGCAATCTATCCAGCTGTTCTCGCATTCCTCCATTTTTCAGCAGATGTCAGTGCTGTTAAAAAGAATCGTGACCATTTTTTTTTACGGGAAATGACGTGCTAAAAACTAAAGGATTCTCGGGGAGCTATGTCACCCGCAACTATTTTTATAGAAATCAAATTTACTCTCCGTGACTGGCAACAGTCAAAATATCAGAGTTTGGTCTTCCCAAAGCGGGAACACTGCGCGTTAAAGGGTTAAAACAAGCATCTATAATATTAGAGACCTGAAAATTTCTGAGCAATTTGCATGAATCACAAGCACACATTTACCACAGTCCGAATTATTAAAGGCTGGCATTTCATTTATACTGCACGTCTTATAATCAGAGATTAGAAATATGAATTCATTAGAATTACGCTTGTAAATTTAGGAAAATGAAATCTGCAAAACCCATGAAAAAAAATTAGAAAAAAATCCAGGTAATAATGTGGCCAGATTCAATTTTGGGGAAGTAAAACTATGTCTTCAAGGAATATATAGTACATCGAAAACGATGACAGTTTTGTATAAAACACCGAATTACTTAAAAAAATGTGTTCAAAAACTGTTAAATTAAAAAAAAGTTGTTTAAAACACACATTAAAATACAATAAACCTAGATGTATTTGTCATATGAGACAAATATATCTAATTGCTGAAGGGAATGATCACCAATAAAATGCTCATTTTGCAGGCTTTGAGTCTGTATGCATACTTATAGTCTGTTCGCGGAAACGAGAGAGCGAAAGTAAACAAACGGGTTACCAAAGAATTACATTTTTGGCACCAATCCCTAGTTTGGCGAATTTAACCTTTTTTAATTCCGAACAGCATAAATAGAAGAAAGCAGAAATTCACACTGTGTTTGGCGATTTGGCAAAATGCCAGTTGTTTATTCATCGCTAGCTTGCAAGTGCAATTGTTTAGTTTCGTTCTCTCTACTCGGCGAACGCGCTATAGATGTTTTGGCTGTTCCAGGAGAGCGAATCGGTGCATACCGTGAGCATTTCTTTCAAAAAAGTCTATTGAGAGCTTCATGTACTAATCAACTTCTTGCAGTTTTTGTGTTTGGCACAGAGAAAAAGTCAGTTTCTTGTCTCGAATCAGTTATTAGCGGCTTCGAAAAAGGATGAGGTATACTATGTTCAACCCGTATATACTTTTATGTATGTACAGCGATAAATTTTTTATCACTTGGACCAATTTCAAAAATTCTTTTTTTTTATTGGAAAGGATGTAGCTCTCCATACTAATTTTCTCATCTTCTAATGATATTATCATTTCGAAAATCGGAAAAAGTCATGTTTCTAAACAATTGCTTGAAGGTTGCCAGTAACTGCACTGGTTTTTATGTCAAAAGTTGCCGAAGTTGGCCACTTTTGGCGATTTATCGCCAATTTTGGAGTAAAAAAATACGTTTCATACAATGAACCCAGTTTGGCGATATCTGTTATATTTGGCTAGAATTTGCCAAACCCTCCTAATTTAGAATGGGAATAATTTTCCGTTATGGCGAAGTAATTTGCAGTGGGTTTTCCTTTTTTTTTTTTTTTTGGCTGCACTTGGCAGTTTGAACTGCACTTCCGCCCTTTCCGGATTCTTTTTTACGGTTCTCATAATAATATCCTCATTATTAGTGGATGAGCACATGTATATTGCGTCACCGAAAATTGCTGAAAACTGTCAATGGTACTTTATCTTCTAAAAGTTAAACGTGCATAAATGAACACGGTACACAGCCCGAAATCGAACAAATATTTTCATCCGAGACCTAATGTCTGGTACGCCGGTAAAAAGCTTAATGAAATAAATACAGGTAGTATATGAATCTAGTAACTTAACGCAGGGATTTTATTTTGGTTTTTATATTGTTTAACCTGTTCTCTTATACTATGCTTAAGCAAAATTAAGTCTGGGGTCCAGTAAAGTTGGGTCCGTGGGGCAGAATCTATGCGAGAGCCAAAAATGTGTTTTGAGGTCACTGATTGTGTTTAGCTATCACCGCAAAAATAATGGACTTTTAATACAAAATTATAGTTCTATTCAACCTGTGATGTTTTAGTTATCGTATAAATGCACAATTTAGACTGCGTGCGGTTTAAGCCCTATTGGAACTTTAATTTATGCAATTTAGTTTCTTCCATTATGAAATAAACTCATTGAAAATATTCAGTATCTTATGAAAACCTGACGTTAATCTTTGTGATTTAAAAACCTAGTATAATTGCATGTATTGAATATTGTTGCGGAACTACTCTTCTTGTTTCCGGGGTCGTTCTAAAGTCCAGTTGGTGTAGAACGTGCTGGTAAAAAGTCCAATAGTCAGGATGGAATATAACTTTATTGCTTCTAGAACTTCGTGGAACAATCAGCTGTACAAAATTCACAAGTACAATTAAGCAGTAATGTGCTTTTAACAGTTCTCTTAGATCAGAAGCTCTCACAAATGCTGTATTTCTCTCACAAAATAAGTCACTTTCACAGGCAAAAATTCAGTGAAAATATTCAAGAGATATCGTACACAATCCCTTAAGACACAGCAATGAAGAATTTACACACAGCACTTTGAAAACAGCAAGCTAAAACACGGCTTCTATAGCACTATCAATTCACAAAGCAAGCTGACAGTTCTTCACACATTGAGCGTTCAACTCGCACTGAACTGTCGGGACAGCGGGCTGGTGAAATTTATAGAGTAGGCAGAAGCTGTGAGCAGTTTCTAGAAAAGTATATTCCTCGAAAATTCCAGATAAAGCGGGACTTCTGATTACGTCATAGAAGAGAAATGTTAGGTTATTATGCGTTTTTAATGCAGGAAAAACAACTTCCAGGCCCCATTGGGAAAATCGCGCCAAATGACCAAAAAAATCGCCAAATTTGGCGACTTTTGGCGATATATCGCCAAATTTGGCGCCAAAAATAAGTCCCCAAATGGGAAGAGATCGAAGCACTAGGGATTAATATTTCTCGAGATTTCTAGAACCGCTATTGAAAAACAATGGCAAACCAAAACCTCCATATCTCCGGTTCTAATTGGCCGATTTTGATGCAACAAAAAGCAAAATTTATCTATTTGAAGCGTAGAATACGAATTTTAAACTATTTTAAGCCCGAGAGCAGCGGGTTGCCCCGAAAATTCGTAACAATATTTGACACCTTGCATCTCGCCATGCCTTCTTTTGTTTGATATTATACCCAGCTTGAGATTTCTTATGGGTTAGAGAAGCCTGCTTCGGTCAAGTGATGTCCAGTTTTAAACTAATTATAAAATTACTCGTGTATCTATGAAAAACTTGATTTTTCTTTTCCACTTATGGCGCATAAAAGGCAATTATCGGCGAATTTTTAAATTCGCTTAGAAACTGGTATGCTAATAGTTTTTGTTTGATTTTTTTTAAAGAAAAAAACTATAAAGACAAGAGATTATGAAGCAAAAGGGAGAGAAAATATAAGAAATGAACAACTCTCAATCTTCTTGACTACAAATGTTAAATCTCATCAGTTCTGAGCCGTAGAACTTGTGTCTGAGAAGCTAAATTTCACTCTGTTGTGCTGTTTCACTCTAGCATAAAGGGGTTATGTTTTTTTTCTAATTAAATCATCCTTTTTAAGCTAGGTAACCCACTGTCAAGCTTAGCCCTTCTTGTCTATTGATATAAAATTCTTGATATAAAACATCATGACAAATATAAAACATCGTCCTTTCCAATGAAAATCAGATAAAATTTACTGAACCTATATACAGAGAATTTTTCTGTTAAATTAAAAAAAAATTGTTTGGCATTGTTATTATTTTGGATTGTGTTAAGCATTTAGTCATTTAAAAAACCCTTTGTTTAGAAGAGCGCTAGCAAAACTCTTGAGTTATTATTATATTTTTAAAATGTTAGCTTAAAAATAAATTTCAATATAATTAACATTGAAATTCTTACTTAAATATTTCATTGTAAATTATCCTAAAGCATTTACAATACTTTACCAGCATGATTCATGAAAGCAGATTGGAGAACTACAACAATGCCACTCCAAGGTAAATTTAACAGGATAAATAAATAATAAAAAATCAGCATTGTGAGCTTCTCTTTTATCTCCAACATTCTTTTTTTGCCGCTCGTGTGGATTTATGGGCGTAAATTGAAGTCAGCGAGTCAAGCAAAATAATCAATGTTGTTCATAGAATCGTTAAGGGTAGTAATAGTCAGTGGTGTGGACAAGGGGGTACATACTCTAGGGATTTACCTTATCCCTCTCTGCACATTGTTTCTAGGAGGATTCAATTCCTCTTTTTTCTCCTTGAAGGCGTTTCTCTCTAATACAATCGGTGCAGTTGATGAAAGAATGGGCAGAGGCGAAATTCCGTATATCTCTGAAGATTTCTTTCTTATAACGAAATTCTATGTAAGAACTTGTATTATGGCTGCAACTAGTTAGATTTAATAGTGTTTGCTAGGTCGAATTTTGAGAACTAGATGTGAGTATATAACTGATAACGGAGTAGCTGGTAAATCACATGCACCTGCAAATGATAACAAGGATTGTAAATCATGACATATAGCATCGATTACAAAAATTACTTTCCTTCACATTTATTGGACTTATTCAGTGGTGTAGTCAAGGCCTGATTACCAAACAGGCCAACTAGGCTTCGGCCTAGGGCTCCAAACTTATTAAAATAGTTTACGTTCTATTAAATATATACAGAATGTCTCAAAAAGTCGCTGCCAAACTTAACATATCGGTCTGTCATACCATGTTAAACAAGATTTACATAGGAACTTGTGTCCGGAAATGCAAGTCCATTTAGCCATTTATCAGAACACAGATCCAACGTCTTGTTAGAGATCAGGTCCCTGCCCATTGAGCTAGGTCTTATTAGATGTTTTCACAGCACTTTATGAAGAGAAGCGTGTGCCGGATAAGTGCTCCTTCAACCTCGGAAACAGTAAATAGTCACTGATGGCCAAATCTGGGCTGTACGGGGGTGACTCCAGATTTCCCCCCTGAACCGTCGCAACAATTCGTGCGTTGCTTTAGCAGTATGGGGCCTGGCATTGTGATGCAGGAGGATGACACCTTCACTCAACATGCAAATGCTGCGGCTTGTAATCCTTTTTTTTATGATCATACCTCGTATATAACCTATGCTTCCATGCAAAAGTGCTTGTTTTCACTGTATTCAGGGATAGAAAAGCATCATGTTAAAATGCAAAGCATTCCACCATGAAGCAAGCATAACTTCTGTGTATTAAAAATTTATAGACTTCAATAAGACCTTACTATTATGCATGCCACTTCAAACAAATATTTGTACCAGATAGCAAGATATATTAACAAAGTAAGACCACACAGAGGCCCCCAAAATGTGCTAGGCCTAGGACCTCCGAATGTCATGGCCTGTCACTGGGTGCCAGTGGCGGCTCGTGGGATACAGCAAGTACAGCCGGGCTGCACTTGAAATTATCAGCACATACTTTAAAATAATTTATTCTACTAATTTTCCTAAATTCAGATTAGAATTGTGGAATTCCTACGGTAAATTAAAAAAATCCCCGAAAAAAACCAAACACAAGAAAACGTATTGTGGCCGCCGGATCGCTCATTCAGAAAAAAAGCACTCTAATCTTCCCGCAATTCAATTGGGAAAATCTTTGGTTCAGCCCAGAGCGCTGAAAAGAAAATTGACAGCACCGTTGCCATGACAACGACTACGTAAGCAGCCTCTCCGGCATAGGGAGTATGCAGCTGATACAGCCGATGAAAGATTTTTTAAGGGCGGCTGAACTTGAGAACTCTACTAACTGATTGGCTCGGACGAGAAGGAGGGAGGGGGTAAGGAGAATATATGTTTGGAAAACTCTCGACTTTATATTGCTGAATTTATCAAGAAGGTAAGCCTGAATAGACGCTTATGAATGGACAATTACCCATCAAAGTAGTATTGTTTTTAAGTAAGCAAGAACTGGCATTTAGAGGACATGGCGAGCGAGAAAATTCTTTAAACATGGGAAATTTTAAAGAGCTTTTAAAATTATTGATATCTGAATTAAAACAACGCCTTTTTATGGGGACATCACTGACGGATTCCCATGTTTAAAAGAAAGGAGGATTGATTTGACTTATAAAAAATAATTAAGTTTTCTTTTTTTTTTCTTTTCTTCTCAAGTTATCGTTACACAAGAAAATTCTAAGGAAACTTCGAATCCAGACGCGTAGCCAGGAAAATTTTTCGGGTGGGGATATAGTAAAGCTTCCAATCATCGTGCGAGTGAATAATAGGCAGTGAGAACCTTCGTCAATATTTGCAAATGTCGAATGAAGAAACTTTTGAGACATTTAAACTAACATTTAATATATCACACAACAGCACATTTTACAACAAAACACTTAATACATCCAAGAAAAGAAAATGTGTAACTTTCTGCGTCACAACCACAACATGACTTCTCGCCAAAAAAAAAAAGTTTCGCTTCTCTCTCCCTCGCTCGTTGCCACTTCTTTTTAAGTGAACTCTGGGGCTCCGTTCGGGCAGGCTGGGGCGCCTTCTGGGTTTCCGTAAGCTCAGTAATCGAGAAGAAACCTTACAAGTCCATCCAGGGGAAGCACATCCGTCACTGGAGTGTCGATGCTGCTCTGAAAATTTGAATCAACACACCAGTACTTTGCTCACTTAAAACAGAAAGGGGTGAGAGCTTCACATAGATATGCAGCTCCCACACACACACAAAAATGATACACTACATAATAAGATAAAACACTCGATTATAAATATATATATATATAGCAAAATTGCACAAACCATTAAAAAAAATTATGTTGTCATGTCAAATTTTAATCTCGAGAGGGCATCAGCGTTACCATGGCATTTTCCCTTCCTGTATGTAACAGCCATATTATATCTCTGTAAGGCTAGAGCCCATCGGGACAATTTGGCTCCGTGAGGGGCACTTTTGGTTAAATAGGTTAACGGATTGTGGTCCGAAATAATTTGTACTTCGGCCCCGAAAATCCATGTATCGAATTTCTTTAATGCCTCTAAAACGCAGAAGGCCTCTCTTTCAATAGTTGACCACTTAGTTTGGGAGGGATTTAACTTTTTACTAAAAAATGCAATTGGCATTTCTTTGCCTTGATCATTGTTTTGGGCCAGACAAGCTCCAATGGCGGTAGCCGAGGCATCGGTGTACAGTTGGAAGGGCTTGTCGAGATTTGGAGTATGTAGAGATGGCATCTTTATGAGTTCTTCTTTTAGTTGTAAAAATGCTTCATCAGCCTCTTTAGTCCAGGGTATATTATTAGGAACACTCTTCTTGGTTAGATCGGTTAAAGGAAGTACTATTTGGGAAAAATTCGGTATATAGTCTCTGTAATAGCTAGCCAGCCCTAGCAAACTACGTACTTCCCGTTTGGTGGTGGGTTTACCCAGCCTTTGTAATACTTCAACTTTTTCGGGATCTGGTGAATGCTGACCAGAACCAATTAAATGTCCTAAGAATTTGACTCGCCTTTTCCCGAATTCACACTTTTCGAGGTTAACTGTAAACCCTATTTCCCTTAGAGTCTCAAACACTTGTTTCGTATGGTTTAAGTGTTCAGTCCAGGTATTTGAATAGATTGCTACATCATCTATATATGAACTACAATACCCTTTATGATGGGCTAGAGCCTTGTCCATAGATTTTTGGAAAGTAACTCCAGCATTTTTCATACCGAATGGCAAAACCTTCCATTGGTAGTGTCCGCAATGTGTAAGGAAAGCAGAAAAGGGCTTCGCTTCCGGTTTCATTGGTATTTGCCAATAACCCTTAGTGAGGTCAAGCACAGAAATGAAATTTGCTTTCCCCACTTCATATAGCAAGTCTCTTGCAATTTTCATTGGATAAGCATCTGGAACAGTGAAACTATTTAGAAGTCGAAAGTCAATACACAGTCTTACGCTTCCGTTCTTCTTGGCTACGCAAACTACCGGATGGGCCCATTCACTTTCGCTCGGTTCAATTAAGTCCATTTCTAATAATTCCTTGACCTGACGATCAACTTCTTCTCGAAGTGTTATTGGAACCCTATAAGGCTTGAGTCGTTTTGGCGAACAATTTTCCGTAACTCTAATGGTATGTCCTTCCACTTTGGCATGACCAGGTTTGGAACTGAAGACATCCACGTAAGTCTGGAGAATATTGAAAAGTTCTTGGTTTTGCTCTTCTGTTAGGTGGGATTTCATACCTTGAAGATGCTTCCGAATATCTTCAGCCGTGCAATTCGTTTTCTCAGCTGGGGCATAATGAAGATCTCCAAAATCCTCATCTTGTTCGAAAATCAGACCCACATGATTGATTCTTTGAACATACGGGCGGAGCTTATTAATGTGTAATTCTTTTGCACTACCATCCTCCAATTCAACTTTGACAGAATGGGGTCTTGTGATCTGGATGACAGTAGCAGGACTCCAGGTACTTAATAGTTTATGAGAAGATGAAGGCAACAGGACTAGGACTTTATCCCCAACGTTGAACGTCTTTTCTTTGGACCGTAAGTTGTATCTGGAAGTGTATTCATCCTGAGCGATCTTAGAATTTTCAGATGCTATGTCATGTGCTTTTCTCAATTTTTCTATGAGATCACGTAGGTAACTTTCAACTGAGCGCGAAGCAGTAACGGGAATGCTGCGCTCACCTGTCCAGACTTCCTTCAACAGAGACAAAGGTCCTGGTGGTAGTCTGCCATACACCATTTGAAAAGGGGATAAGCCAGTCGTGCTATGTGGCACTTCTCGATAAGCAAATAAAAGATAAGGGAGATGTAAGTCCCAATTTCTTCCATGTTCTTGGATATTTTTGTTCATCATTTCCTTCAAAGTTTTATTCCATCGCTCGACAGAGCCCATGCTTTCGGGATGTCCTGGCGTAGAAAAACGCGGGGACACGCCCAGTATGTCTTCAAAAGCTCGGGTGAGTTTGGATGTGAAGTTGGTTCCTTGGTCCGAACAAATCATTTTTGGGAAGCCCGTCTGAGTGAAAATTTTCATCAACACATTGCATGTAGTTTTCGCAGTTATATCCTTGACAGGAACTGCTTCGGCCCACCTTGTGCACAAATCAACCGCACACACTACAAATCGATGACCTCTTCCGGACGGAGGTTCCAATGGCCCGATGCAATCCACGCTCCACACCTCGAAAGGTGTTTCCGGTCTAACGATTGGCTGAATTGGGATTCTATCTTTATAGGTGACAGTCCTCCTGAGTTGGCATTCCTTACAGCTTTCACAAAATCTTTTTACATCTTGTTTTATAGTAGGCCAAAAGAATGAATATTTAATTCGTTGAAGCGTCTTTCTCTCGCCAAGGTGACCAGCAAGAGGGATCTCATGCGCCATTCGTAGAACTTCTGTTCTTTTTTCCAAGGGTAAAACAACCTGCTTGATATTTTCACCACAAATGTACTCAGCATGGAGCAATACACCATCATCAAAAGAATAAGAATTATCACTCTTAATTGCCCATTCAAAACATCTTTTTAGAGTCTCATCTTGTTCTTGGAGTGCAATGAATTCGGTCTTCGTTTTACTAGGCGATTTAATTGTTTCGGGGTCCTTCTTATGAATTTGGTTAATTTGGGCCAAATCTGCAGGGTTGACTTCAACTACTGATTCTTCGCTGCATGATTCTACACACCCCACAGGTGCTGCATTCCATGGATGATTACTGTGACAAAGTTCAACATTTTGACACAGCGTTTCATAAGCTGAAGAACTTAGTAGTAAATCAGTCACCAATTTCCTCGAAACAGCACAAGTAATTTGTACGTTCCCATGCAGACCATCATCAATTTTCATCGAGAAAATTTTCAGTGGTGTAACTTCGTTTTCCCCAAAAGCAGAAACTATCTCTATTTTACCTTCTCCTTCACAAGGTACGTCGGCGATCAAACTTTCACGTACTACCGAAATTTGGGCTCCTGTATCTAATATTCCCATTAAATTAGTCTTTCCACATTTAACCTTGACAAGTTTCAAATCGTCTACGTTTTTAGATACGTCTACTGATTTTGAGACAGGAATAGAGATCTTGGCAGTCAGCACCTCTGATTTTTCCTTTTCATCAATGGGTGCTGGCGATTGGAGTAAATTGCCTTGGACTGTTGTTAAAGCATTTCTTGGCTGCCGATTTTTATAGCAAAATTTTGACGTATGACCTTCTTTTCCACAATTATAGCAAGTTACCCTGGAGGTTAGCTTAGGTGGTTCATCATTTTTACGGGATGAATATGCCTTTGATGTGTGCTGAGGAGGAAACGATTTATTCTTGACAGTTCTCTCTAAAGGTGGAGAACGGGGTCGCCATTTTTCATTACTTTTGTCTTTCGATGGATTACTACCAGATTTCTTCGAACCACTACGGACACTATCATATTCGTCCAGTAGATCAGCCAATTTTGTCGGAGAAACGAACTTCGCCCAATCATCCAGAAAATGGTCTCTTACCTCATGAGGCACTCTTCTCTTGATTTGATCCGTGATAATGAGGTTCTTCAAACCGGCAAAGTCAGTTATCTCAAGGCCCCCTATCCATTCTTCAAAATAGCTTGTAATTTCGTAACAAAAATCCCTCCATGATTTCTCATGGGTCTTCTGGTGCATCACAAACTTTTTTCTAAAGCTTTCTGGACCTAGTTTAAATCTCTTCAATAAAAGAGCCTTAATGTACTCATAATCTTCAAACTTGTCTTCTGATTCCCTACCAATTAGTTGGATAATTTCGGATGGCAACAGAGTCAATAAACATGCTACCCAATCTTTAGGATCAACTTTTGTTCTTTTAGCTTGTCTCTCAAACAGAGACAAATAAATTACGATATCATCATCTCTTGATCTGAATTTAGGAATGAGTTTGATTAAATCGAAATTATGCTGACCGCTTTCGGGTGTCGTTGGACTTTGTATTATTCGATTACGAGACTCAATTTCTAGTTTTTTCAGTTCAAACTCCATCTGTTCTCTTTTCTGTTGAGCAACTATTTCTTCCTTCCTTCTCTGCTCCTCTATTTCTTCCTTCCTTCTCTGTTCCTCTATTTCTTCCCTTTTCTTCCTCTCTTCAACAAGCGATAAAAATATCCCTTTGGTAAATTCTTCATCATATGCTTCACTTTTAACGATTTTATTTTTTATTGCCACAATTGTCGCACTTGGATCTACCTGTATTTCTAATTCAGCAGCTAAAGCTAACATATCCTCTTTTTTGCCCTTTCCGAAATACGCCATGGTTGACTTCTGAAAGACCCTCAAACTACCACTTTTTATTTATTTATTTATTATTTTTACCTTTCTATTATCTCTAAATTAACTAAACCACTTCCAATATTTAATTTAATAATGCATATTAACAGTAGTCAATAAAACATTCATCATTACTCTCCGTAAAATATTTCTTTAAACTTTTGTTTTATTACACCAATTGTTTGTATGACCAAAAATACCAGAAAAGAGAAAAAAAAAATGCTATTCACCTTTTTAAACCAACATTTATAATGTATTTATTTACTTATTTATTAATATTATTATTTTTTTCTCTATATCTTATTGATAAAATTTATCTTAGCTAAACAAAGAATAATGCAGAGTCTTAACTTTGATATTCTTCCGAAAATATAATAATTTTTAATGTTACTAGCAATAATAAATTACTCAAATTTATTTATTCTGCAGAAAAAAAATCAACAAGAATTGTTCATAAAATGCAAATTAATCTACATATTTTAAGTTAAAATAAGCTAAAATAGTTATCGAAACTCACTTCACATAAATTTTTCATGAAATATACCTTAAACAATGAATAGCTATATTATGAATGATAGCTCAATAATAACATAATATAAATCCAGGATAATCAAAATAAAACAAGACACAATGTCACGGTTTTTTTTTTTTTTTTTTTTTTTTTTTTTTTACGCAGAAGCTAATTGCTTTCTGTAAGAACGACATTCAATACAAAATGAAATAAATCTTTTCATTTGAAGTAAACACATAATAAAAAAAAATAACACAACAGATAGCCTGATGCTAAATTCAATGCAGTCGATTTACATTCAATGACTCATAAACAACAAATTTTTTCCCTTATTTTTTTTTTTTTTTATCTTTTTGAATTAACTAATGTGCTGGCTGACAGAGATATATGTATATATCTTATAATATTTCATAATTATAGAAAAAGAAATGAAATATAATACTATCATGCACTGGCGTGCACTTTTAAATGTTAAAATATAACACTTTTTGATTTATTTGGGCCAAGAATTGGAACATTCTACAAATACACTTTCTTTCAAAATGAAAATGTTACTTATACGTTCCGACGAGAAAAGAAACAAATTTTGGAATGCCGACGCATTCGTATTTCCGATGAATAAAAACAAAAACCACTTCCGAATACTGACGTATTCAGTGCGAAAAGTATTCCGTGATGGAAAACAGAAACTCATAAAACAGAACTGCTCTTGAATACTGACGTATTCTTACTCTGGCTAGTGGAGATAAATATTCCGTGGCGGAAAAAAGAACATAATTTCATCAATGGAATCTACTTTCGAATACTGGCGTATTCAACATTAATATTCCGTGACGCAAAAATACAAATGCAATTAGTTTGATACTAATTTCAACACCATTCTTGCCCAAATAATAATAACGACTAAAATTTGTAGGAGCATGCATTTACAAAATAAAATGAGAAGCTCTCACCAGTTCGATCCGGGCGACTGCGCCAGTAAAGCTTCCAATCATCGTGCGAGTGAATAATAGGCAGTGAGAACCTTCGTCAATATTTGCAAATGTCGAATGAAGAAACTTTTGAGACATTTAAACTAACATTTAATATATCACACAACAGCACATTTTACAACAAAACACTTAATACATCCAAGAAAAGAAAATGTGTAACTTTCTGCGTCACAACCACAACATGACTTCTCGCCAAAAAAAAAAAGTTTCGCTTCTCTCTCCCTCGCTCGTTGCCACTTCTTTTTAAGTGAACTCTGGGGCTCCGTTCGGGCAGGCTGGGGCGCCTTCTGGGTTTCCGTAAGCTCAGTAATCGAGAAGAAACCTTACAGATATGTACCTGGAAAATTTTTCGGGGGGGATATGAACTTATATGTGTATAAATAGACGGAATTTCATCACTAATCCAAAAATTTCTGGGGGGGGGATATATTCCGATATCCCCCCCGTGGCTACGCCCCTGTTCGAATCCGACACGGATTAATGCAATTTTGAGGATAAGAGCGGCTGGTTGAAATTTATGTCCATTTTATGGAAGTAAAATGGGAACTCTTACATTTTTTATGTAATTTCTTTTTTTTTTTTTTTTTTCCCCTCGGTGAGGGCTTAATCCGCCAGCTTTCGAATTCAGTAACAAAAGATTTTCTAATCCTGTCCGGAGGAAAGGGGGGGGGGCTCATATGCTTCTGGCTGCACTAACAGTTTTGACCACGGGCCGCCACTGCTGGGTGCCGCCCCTCTTTTTTGTTTGACCTCAACTGCCAGTTTAGTATGTTAAAAAAAAACCTCTTAATGGCTCTTTGGAAGAACTTTGTTAGCTTAAGCACTTAAAGTAAATATATCCTCAGAAGTACAATGCATAGATGCCATTTTGACAAATACACTATTAGTCTAAGGTGTCTTCTTGAGTGAAAAAGAAATGAAAAGGATGGGGTAGCGAAATGTTTAGCATAAATAACAATCTCATTACTTTGGCAGAGGCTTGCGGAGGGTGGTAGATGGAAAAATTACGCTTCTACTTAAGCCATTGGTAATCAAAATTAGAGCATGCTTATACAAATACAGGGTATTCACTAAATGATTCACCCATTTTGAGAGTAAATAATAAAAAACATGATTTGAGAAAAAAAAAAGCACTGTTTGCCACATTGTCATTAGAAAAGCAATAATTTTTGAAAAACATAGTTACAAACTTCGCCACTAGGGGGCAATTGGGGGCTGAAAAACTAAACAACATTAAATTTTCGATGCAGTCAACTTTTGCAGCAATAGTACGGCCTAGTCATAGTTCGGTTTTTTACTGTAGAGACTCTTGAAAAAGAAGGTGTACTGTCAAATTTCACACTCTTGCTGACTCACAACATTATGCGTTTATTGGATGTTAGTCCATTTAGACTGAAACATTATGATACGCACCAGAAAATTTTAATATAAGACTGCGAACGGTTACGTCGGTGGACGCGACTTGGTTTTGAACCAGGCACCTTCCGTCTCCAAGTTCAAAGCGCTATGCTCTAGCCCACTGGTCGGGCTTTTTAGGTCAGAAATGGATCACTAATAACCCCCCCCCCCTTACACGCCCCCAGTGATGGTGCCCTAATGTATATTTTAGCATACTAAATGGCAACTGCTAATGCCTCCACAGCTGTGGTCGGACTTTTGGTTTTCTAAGAGTATGATGGATTAGAAGATATTTACTTACATTTTTTATAAAGTAAAATGTTTACTCACCAGTAAGTGTTAGGGTTTATGTAAGATAACTTAAATGATGGGATATTTTAACTAGCAATAATTTTTCACCATTTTAAAGATTTATTATATTTCTCTTAACATACGTATTTTGTACTTAGATAATTTGTGCATTTACAAAATTTGTATTTCGAAAGTATTAGTATGAAATGAATTTTAAAAAACACAAACTATTGCTACTAAAGAAAAGTTTTTATAATCCCTTTGAACATTCTTCATTTTAAAATCCTTGTTATGAGCAGAGAAAACAAATGCTTTGTTCAGAATATATTCAGAAGCTGTCTTGGTTGAGACGTGACAC